>OU015754.1:15138342-15155868 GCA_907169655.1 Acomys percivali | reverse complement strand
AGGCAGGTGCGGGCGGCCAGGGCCAGCTGCAGGACTGGAGGCAGGTGTGGGCGGCCCGGCTCTTCACCTGATTAGATGCAGCGCCCTCAGAAGCGGGGCTTGCGCTTGCGGCCGGTGTACTGGGTGTCAGGTCTGACCTCCCTGCAGACGGAGAACAGACCCAAGAGAGTGAAGAGCTCTGGCACCGCAGGTGCAGATGACTTCTTGGCAGCCACAGCCTCACCCTCCCTGCCTGCCGTCCACGCCCAGCCGGTACTCACTTGCCCTGGCGCCTGCGCCTCTCCTTCTTCTCTAGGACCCACTCCCGGCTCTTCTTCACCAGCTCCCGCCGCGCCTTCTTGTGTGGAGCCCTGGCCAGAGACAGAAGAGGATGACTAAGGTGTGCACGGAGCAGCCCTGGGGCCCCTTCTCCCATTTTGTAATCTCCACTCTGGACACCTCCACAACAGGACTCCTGGGTGTAGTCCCTGCCTCTGCAAGGTATCACTAGGTAGATGGCCCTGCGTCTGGCACACACCTTGCTCAGGGTGACTCCAGGAAGGAGAAACTCAAGAGCCTGGTAGTGCCCAAGGGCAGCCATGGTACCTGCACAGTCCAATGCTGCCATTTAAGGTCCCCATTGGGACTGGGATTCAGTGAGCCTAGCAGAAGCCGGTGTCGCCCACCCGCACCCCCTGCCTGCCCCACTCCAGCTTCTGTCAATGTCTGAGGCCGGAAAACAAGGCTGCCCGCTTATGGCAGTCCTGACGAAGATGCCCCTCACAGGCTGATCTTGGCCTCCAGCCCTGGCTGAGGAGGAACATGATCCCCACAGCCCAATGGACGAGAGGCCAGGGGAGAGAGGGAACTTGCTCTCCCACCCACAGCCTCATTTCCTTTGGCTGCCGGGATGAAGTGATCGAGACTAGCTTGAAGGAGAGCTGCCGGCTGCTTCGGTATAGACTGAGGCCCCTGGGTGCAGGCAAGAGCCATGACCTAGCCTTGCCAGACCTTGCAGGGCCAGAGCAGGGGTCCAAAAGTTACCCAGCATCTGGGATGTGTGCAGCCACTCAGGCCACTAGGCAAGAAGGCTGGCCATGTGAGGCCAGAAGGGAGCCATGGGAGGAAGGGAAGGGTACCCATGTTGGTCTGGAAGCCAAGAAGGAGCCTGGCCTCCTATGTGGGCAGGTGAATAACAGAGATCTGTGAGGTCAGTTTTCAGCAGCACAGCGACACACCGCCATGCACACTGCAGGGGGTGGAAAGATGCCTTGTGACAAGGATCTGGCAGGCCCCAGCTGCCAGGAAGAAGACAAGGAGGAAAAGGAGGGTGGGAGTGGAGTGAGGAAAAAAGGGAAGAGGGCTGGTATAGCCCAGAAGAGCAGGGGTGGGGCTGACAAGCATTCCCTCATATCGACTCGTGTGATGCTGAGCGACCCTACGATGCATGGACAGGGCTGGATGCCTTGTCCTTCCTTTGCAGAGCTGAAAAGAGGCATCTAGAAGAATCCCAAAGCTCAGTGGAGAGTGAGCTAAGAAAGCACCGTGAGTGGACAAGGGCCAGGGGCCAGGTGCAGTCAGAGGTTACTGCAGACATGGCAATCCTTCCAAAGATTACATGGAACACTGTGGGGGCAGAGTGTAAATGGACACAAAATGGGAGCTACTAAATGTTGGGGTACATTGTATAAAGCATGTCTGTATATTTGACTGTTGGTTGCTAAACTGGCAGAGAGCTCACTACTAGCTGGATCCTGGCATTGCTATTTCTATGGCCCGTCACTGGTCTCGTATTCTGTAAACATTCGTCCTCCCTCATTTGCCTATTGGATGGAATAAAGAGCTGATGGCCCATAGCTAAGCAGGAAGTGGAGGGTGGAACTTCCAGGAGAGAGGACTCTGGGAGGAAGAAAGCAGAGGCAAGAGATTGGCTAGGGACACAGGAAGGACTGTGCAGAGAGAAAGAACTAGTCACGTGGTGGTCATGGGCTTGAACAGTCAGGATAAAGTTAGATGACCTGGCTGGGAGTCTGCCCAGCAAAAGACCTAAGATTTTTTATTTTTTATTTTTTTGCTTTTTGAGACAGAGTTGTTTCTCCATGTAGCCCTGGCTGTCCTGGACTCACTTTGTAGACCAGGCTGGCCTCGAACTCACAGCAATCTGCCTGCCTCCGCCTCCTGAGTGCTGGGATTAAAGGAGTGCGCCACCACTGCCTGGGGCAAAGGGCCTAAGCTTTAAACATTAATAAATCTCGTGTCTTATTTAAAACACTGGTAGGTCCGAGAAGTCCCACTACACAAAGGCAAGAGAAAGTCATCGAGGTGGAAAGGGAAGGGGAAGTGACCACAGGCGCCGGGAGCGATGGGGAAATGCCACGTGGAACCTGCTTCTTCTCACAGTGAAACAGAAACCAGGGCAGGTGACATGGCTCAGAGGGTAGAGGAGCTTGCTGTGTGGTGGGAGCCTGGGCCCTGACCCTTGCCCACTCACGTCCCCTCAGCTCCCTGCTCGTTCTCCACTGAGCTTTGGATTCTTCTAGATGTCTCTACTTAGCTTTGCAGAGGAAGGACAAGGCATCTCACGTCTCTTAGGGCCCCTTGTCCTCACACTGGGTCTGTAAGCTGGGCTGTGTTGAATGGCTTGAGTGGCCGTTCCCACCTGTGAGGAGCTGGGTGGAGATGAGGATGCAGGAGCCAGGGAAGGCTGAGGCCCAGGCCCTAGTTGAAAGGGGCTGAGGGGTGGTGGTGTGGTGGACGGGAGGACCCTGCCAAGCTCCTGTCTAGGAGCTACGGCACTGTGGCTGCCCCAGTGCCTGGCCTGGGGAGGAGGCAGACACAGCCCAAGAGGCACATCTGGTCCTTACCTCTCACTGGTGAAAGTGGATTCAGTGGCCTGGTCCACATCCTGACTTTCAGTCAGCCCCTGTAGGGGACAAAACTCTTCAGTTACCCTGGAGCTCACTGCCCCAACACAGAAACACACACATCCAGGCTAGAGTAAGCCCAGCAGGCCTGAAAGCGAGGCTACAGGAGTGGGCTCTCTTTCCTAGGACCTGCAAAATTCTCAGACAACGGGGTTCTGTGTGAAGGGGACTGGGGAACCCTGACCACCACAGCCTTCCCAGCATGCTCTTGGGAAAACAAGGCCCGGCCTGGAAGCCCAAGGCTCTTACCTTTGGCAGGGAGGTGGAAGGCCCAGAAAACAGACAGAGGTAGAACCTGAAATGAGAGAGAGCAACCCGAAGCCTGCCTCACAAGGCCCAGCAGGGAGAGGAGTCTCTGCCCTGATCTTTTTTTTTTTTTTTTAATAATTTTTTAAAGCTTTATTTATTTATTATGTACACAGTACTCTGCCTGCATGTACACCTGTAGACCTGAAGAGGGCATCAGATCACATTGTAGGTGGTTGTGAGCCACCATGTGGTTGCTGGGAATTGAACTCAGGACCTCTGGAAGAGCAGCCAGTGCTCTTAACCTCTGAGCTAGATCTCCATCCGCCCCCGTTCTGCACCTTTGGTGACTCACTTTGTAGACCAGGCTGGCCTCGAACTCACAGCGCTCCGCCTGCCTCTGCCTCCTGAGTGCGGGGATTAAGGACATACACCACCACCCAGCACGCCTGGCCCCACGTAGGTGCTGGAGACGGGAATCCAGGCCCTCATGCTTGTCATCAGCTCAGCGTCCGGCACTTACTTCTTTGCCTTGGCGCTGTTGGGGAAGTCCACCACCACGCCGCCAGTGAAGCCTGCCCTCGTGGCCTGGACTGTGATCAGCTCCAGCTGAAGAGAGAGGTCAGGGGAATGGGTGGGGTGAGGGGGCAGGAGAGACAGAAGCGAGAGATGTCCTCAGCCCTCAGTGGTCAGAATCTAAAGCATATTGCTAGCCAGACAGTTCCAACTCAGAGGCCGGGAAAGCCATGGAGGCAGCATGCGAGCTGCACCCAGTCTCAGCGGCCCCACCCTGAGGGAGGATCAGAGCAAAGCAGTTCTGTTGATCTCACGTTCTGCTCCAGGCACCCATCTCCAGGCCCTCAGGAAACAAGTGACGCCAACTAGACCAGACTCCCTTCTGTTGCTGCGGAACTGTCACTGTCACCGTCATAGGCCTAACTGGGCAGGACTGCTGAGGCCGTCCTCTCGCTTGTCCTCATCTACCTGCTGCACTCTGGAGCTGAGTAACATCGCAGCAATTCCTGACACCACCCTATCTGTTTTCACTTTTCTCTCTCAGTGCTGGGGATGGGGGCCGCCAGGTCCTCATGAACGCTAGATGAGCATGCGGCCACTGAGCCACACCTCCAGCGTCCCCACCACCTCATCTATCAGCAGAAGATCAGCCTCCCCTACAGAGACAGCCCCTCTCAGGGAGCCATCTGGGGTCACAGAGCCACCGTGCCCATTCCCTTTTGTTCCCCACCAGGCAGCATGAGTTCCTTGCTCCCTCATGGCGCCCTGTGGCAAGAAGCCAGCTGAACAGAGAGAACTGTTCTACACTGTCCCCTCCCTGCGGCTCTAGCTGCCTGCTCACCTGCTCCGAGTTCTCAGGGTATAGCTGCAGGACGGCGCGGGCCCCACGGACCTGTAAGCAACAGAGATGCCACGAATGTGTAAGTCTGTGGACTCATGACCACAGCACTCCCTCCCTCACTAAACCTTTGTGGAGCTCCCGTCACAGGCAAGGCACCACTCTTACGGCTCAAAGTACCAACATGAACAAAAAGACTCCTGAACTTGTGGGGCACTCGCTGGTAAAGCTGGCATCTAACTTATAGTTGTGGTTTGGTGGTAGAAAGAAAAAAAATTGGGGCCAGGTGGTACGTGCCTGTAACCTAAGCCTTTGGGAGGCAGAGGCAGGAGGATTGCCACATGTTCAAGCCCAGCCTGGTCTAAACAGTAAGTCCTTGTCTCAAAAAAAGACACAGGAACAAAAATAACCCGGTAAGCGCTGGGATTAAAGGTGTTGGCTCAGGGTTGGGGCGCACTGGCTGCTCCTCTGAAGGACCTGGCGCCCATCCCCAGCACTCATGTGACAGCTCACAGCTGTCTGTGACCCCAGACTCAGGACATGATGTGCCTTCTTCTGGCCCCTGCAAGCATGGATGTGGTACACACAGACACGCAGACAAAACATTCATACATGTAATATAACAAAGTAAGACAAAAAAGGAAAAAGGTGTATGTCACAATGCCTGGCAATGATCTTTGTTTCGATTTTCAGGTTTTTTCAAGACAGGGTTTCTCTGTGTAGCCCTAGCTGTCTTGGCCTCAGTCTGTAGCCCAGGCTGGCTTAGAACTCAGAGATTCACCTGCTTCTACCTCCCAAGTGCTAGGATTAAAGGTGTGCGCCACCACCGCCTGACTCTGATTTTTTAAATTAAAAAAGAAGGCAGTGAAGGGAGCTGCAGAGGACACGGGCACTCTGGAAGGTGGCCCCTGTGTGTGAGACATGATGTCTCCGTTGTCACTCAACTAAGTGTCTCAGATGTTGACTGTGGCGCCCCTGTGCTTGACCATGTGTCAGCCTTTTGCACCTGGGCTTTTTTCTTTCGCATTTTTAAGGCATCTCTGGTTGACTCTGAACTTCCTGTGTAGTCAAAGCTGGCCTTGAACTCCCAACTCTCCAGTCCCTGCCTCCAAGTGTTAGGATTTCAGGTCTATACCACCACATCCTAGCTGAGTCTCAACAGACTATGTGTCCTTTCTTAGCAGCCTTCCTCTCATGGGACCCCGTCAACTTCATCCTCCAACTTGCAATGCATGAAGGAGAAATGACAGACGGACAGACATGCATAAGAGGAGAGCTTATACTCACAAGGACAGAGTACAGAGAAGAGAAGAAATGGTAGAGGCGCCTGGCAGGGATGTCCGACTTCTTGTTTGCATTGCAGAGCCACTGCACGGCAGAGATGCTGGAAAGGAAGAGACCCAGTCAGAGGCATCGATGTCCTCCCCAAAGGCCTCCGCCATTAGCTACCATAATCTGCTGCCTATAGCTCCCACCCTGCAGAGGACAGTCCACTCTTGGGTCACGTCTTTGCAACACACAACCAGTCAGGGCAGCTTTCACTTCCTTCATTGATTCCAGGAAAATGTTCTCAACCAATGACTGACTGTGCCTGTCTCCTGGTGCCAAGACGGTTATTGTCCCTTCATTCTCTTCCACCTATCAAAGGAAATCTACCAAACAGCACTTACACCAGCCACTCATCGCGCCTCTTACATCCTTCTGCTGTATCTATTCAGGCACTTAAAATCCCCCAGATCTCAAACCTTCTGCAGCTGCCCTCTTCACTTCTGGCCCATCTCTACTCACTGCTTTGCACACTCAGCCACAGAATGCCATACTACTGGCCTGGCACGAGCAAGGCCTTCAGTATGATCTCCAACACCACAAAACAAAACCAACACTTCAGCCAGGGGGTGGACACCTTTAGTTCCAGCACTCAGGAGGGAGATGCAGGCGGATCGCTGTGAGTCCACACAGGGAGTTCAGGACGTACAGGGCTACATAGTGAGATCCTGTCTTGAAAAACAAAGCCTCTATCTCTCTCTGACATACAACTCCACACACCAGAAGCTTCATATGTCTTTCTTCCTTTCTCCCCCCCCCCCCACCACATCTGGCTGCTTCATATTTATTAAACATTATTAACTTTGAGCCAGGCGCTGCCTCAACTCATGGTGCAGAGGATGAGCTTGAACTTCTTTTTCTGGGTTTTTTGGAGACAGGGTCTTTCTGTGTAGCTTTGGCTGTCCTGGACTCGTTCTGTAGACCAGAACTTACAGTGGTTCCGCCTGCCTGGCTTTTTTTTTGAGACAGGGTTTCTCTATGTAGCCTTAGCTGTCTAGGACTCGCTTTGTAGACCAGGCTGGCCTCAAACACAGAGATCTGCCTGCCTCTGCCTCCCGAGTACTGGGATTACAGGAGTGCACAGCAACAGTTGATACTTCTTTTTTTTAAAAAAAAAAAAAAAAAAAAAGATTTATTTATTATAAACACAGTGTTCTGACTGCATGTACACCAGAAAGAGAGTACCAGATCTTATTATAGATGGTTGTGAGCCACTATGTGGTTGCTGGGAATTGAACTCAGGGCCTCTGAGCCATGTCTCCAACCTCCCATATTTCATATTTCTAACAGTAATTCCAATACTCCAAAGCCAGTTATTAAAGTTCAGGGGCTGGAGAGATGGTTCCGTGATTAGGAACACTTGCTACTCCCGCAGGACACAAGTTCAGTTCCCAGCACCCACACAATAACTGGCAAGCATCTCCAGTTCCAGGGGATTGGCCATAGTCCTCAAGCCACTACAGGACCAGGACACATACACTCAGACCAACACTCACATAAAATAAACGTTAAGTAAATCTTTCCAGTGAGAGATTGTCTGAAATAAAAGGTGGACAGTGTCTGAGGACTAAACTTGAGGGGCTCTCTTGCCTCCGGCTGTCTGTACCAATACACACAACAATGTGCACACACAACCATCCTTTTGTTTGTTTGGTTGCTTTTGTTTTCATCAAGACAGGGTTTCTCTCTGTGTAGTCTTGGCTGTTCTAGATTCACTTTGTAGACCAGGCTGGCCTCGAACTCACATTGATCCACCTGCCTCTGCCTCCCGAGTGCCAGGATTAAAGGCGTGTGCTGCCACACCCGGCACAACTATTCTTTTTAGCAGACTTTGTCCTTATAAATCTCAAAGTCTCAGAATGTGTACGTTTGTTTAATTACACTTATTTACTACGTGCGCATCCTGGTTCGTGTATGGGAGACAGATAAAGATTTTCAAGAATCTTCTTTCTCACAACCATGTGTGTTCAGGATATCAAACTCTGGTTTGTCAGGCTTGGTGCTGAGCGTCTGTAATCACCGGGCCAGCTCACAGGCCCAAAACACGTAACTTTAACAATGCCACATAATGACTGCTATCCAGCTGGGTTGAGGAAACAGTAGTCTATGAAATTAAAAGTAGGAGATCCCAGCCAGGCGTGGTGGCGCATGCCTTTAATCCCAGCACTGGGGAGGCAGTGGCAGGTGGACTGCTGGGAATTCAAGGCCAGCCTGATCTACAAAGTGAATCCAGGCCAGCCAAGGCTACACAGAGAAACCCTGTCTTGAAAAACAAACAAACAAAAGTGAAGACCCTCACCTGATGCAGCCATCGAAAGAGCCTGGTCTGAAAGGGATTCCCTGGCCCATGTCCCCTAGCAGCAGGTCTCCTTCTGTGTCTCGGTCCAAGGCGGCATCTACATTGGAGGAAAAGAAAGTGTGGGCACAGCTGGTGTGGTGGGCTAGCCCGTGACCTCAGCAACAGGGAGGCCGAGGAAGGAGAATCCCAAACTGGGAACTGGCCTGGGCAATACAGGAAGACTTTATCTCAAACAACCAAAAATCCAATTTAGCCACTTCATATTCAAGAAGATAGTCACCTTGGTACAGGACAGGGCACGCTTACCTAACATGGCAGGACTGATGTCGATGCCCACCCAATAGTGTCCCTCATCTGAGATGTAATCCCCACTCAATCCAGAACCGCAGCTGGAAGAAACAACGCACGGGGGCTCAGAAGGCTGAACAGCAGGGGCACTCCATCCTAACCCAGATAATTGGACCTGGGGCCCCAGAACCTCACCCTATGTCCAGCAGGTAAGAGGGCTGACCCTCCGGCAAACTGAGGAGCTCCAACGCTCGCTCCGTCATCTTGGTCTGGATGTCAATCATCCGTGAGCTGGGAAGTAGGAAAACACTAGAATGGTTACAGAATTCTTGGTTGTATTTCTCCTAAACCAAACAAGTCAGGAGAGTGAGAAAAGGAATCGTCAGGTAGGGGTACTTTTTCTAACACTTTTTAAATTTATTTCATTTACTCTCTGTGTGTGTGTGTGTGTGTGTGTGTGTGTGTGTGTGTGTGTGTGTGTATCTGTGGTGGTCAGAGGCCAACTTGCTCAATTTGGTTCGCTTCTTCCAACACAAGTTCTAGGTATTAAACTCAGTCAAGAAACTTGGGGATTACGCCCTGAGCTATCTCCCCAGCCCTCGATCAACACTTTAAACTTACAATTCTAAATAGAAATCAACAAACTTAAATGCAATTTTTTTATTTTTATTTTTTTGGCTTTTCGAGACAAGGTTTCTCTGTGTAGCCTTGACTGTCTTGGACTCACTTTGTAGACAAGGCTGGCCTCGAACTCACAGCTATCCGCCTGCCTCTGCCTCCCGAGTGCTGGGATTAAAGGCGTGCGCCACCACGCCCGGCTTTAAATGCAATTATTAATCTTAGTCCCGTGATGGGCATGGATGCTCCCACAAAATTCCAGCACTCAAAAGGCTGAGACAAGGCTAAGAATTTAGGGCCAACCTGGGCAAGGCCCTGCCTCCAAACAACACCAATAAAGTAGTCCCAAAAGTAGTATGTCATTTTATTGTACAAATATTTTATTAAACTTTATGTATATATAAATAATTTTATCTTATGTGCCTTTTGCATGCATATCTGTGTGAGACGGTCAGATCTTGGGTTACAGATAGGTGTGAACTGCCAACTGGGTGCTGGGAATTGAACCCGGGTCCTCTGGAAAAGCATTCAGTGCTCTTAACCACTGAGACATCTCTCCAGCCCTTGTGCACCAATTTTAAGTGCACTAGCTGCCAAGCCGATAAAGAGAGCAAACCACTCAACAAAGGACCAGTCAGTGAGTATCTACAACTCCACTAGACTTTCGTGTCTTATTCCTTAGGAATGTGTGCTCTCCAAGAGTCACCTGCCACTGGGCTGGAGAGATGGCTCACTGGTTAAGAGCACTGACTGCTCTTCCAGAGGACCTGAGTTCAATTCCCAGCACACACATGGCAGCTCACAACTGTTTGTAACTCCAGGATCTAATACCCTCACATAGACATACAGACAAAACAGCAACAACAACAAAAAAAAAGTCACCTGCCAAACTCTCATATACAAAGATCATCCACCAATACACAACGGTTAGGGCTGTGGCTCAGTGGTAGAGTACTTGCCTAACATACAAGAGGCCCTAAATTCAATCTCCAGCACCTCCAAAAAACAGAAAGATTCACCTCAGTGGTAAAATGTGTGTGCCAGGCCATACATTCCATCCCCAGTAACCAGAAAATGAAAGCCTTACAGCATCGGTGGCCCTGAGGAATATAATATAATGCATGCTCCAGTTGTGGTCCAGACCTCCACAGAACCAGAACCTGGGAAGCAGAGGCAAGTATGTCTCTGTGAGTTCGAGGCCAGCCAGGGCTATAGAGTGAGACTGTGTCAAAAAGGAGGTGGGGGGCGGGGAGAGGAGTAAATAGAAGAACCCAGCAATGCATGCCTGTAATCTCAGTGTGCAGACGGCTGAAGCAGGTGAGTCCCTACAAGTGAGGCCAGACTGGACTATATAACATGACCATATCTTAAAAAAAAAAGAAAGAAAGGAAAAAAGAAGCTGGGCAGGTGGTAGCGTCACACGCCTTAATCCTAGCACTTGGGAGGCAAGAGTTGGGAGGATCTCTATGAGATCAAGGCCAACCTGGTCTACAAATAAAGTCCAGGACAGCCAAGGCTACAAAGAGAAACCCTGTCTTGAAAAACAAAACAAAACGAAACAAAAGGGAAACCATATTCAATTTATTTAACCACATATAGTAAATAATTATTTTTAGGCCAATATACTCAAAGTATCATTTCAAAATGTAATCAACATAAAATTGTGAGATGTGGTTTGTGTGTGTGTGTGTTTCAATTTCTTCACATTAGGTCATTCAAACTCACAAAATCTTAATAGCTAGCTACTGGCTGCCATATTGGACATAAGAGCCACACCTGATGATTCCAAAATCCATAGTAAATCATCACACATAATAGTTTCCATAGAGTTGTACATGCTGGACTGTGCCTGTAATTTTACCCCTTGTAAGGTGGAGATAGGTGGGTCAGAAATTCAGTCACCTCCGATATATGGCAAAACCAAGAACATCCAAGGGTATATAAGGCCATGTTTCAAGGCAACAAAACCAAATAAATTATCATGTAGAGGATTTAGACATTATTTATGTCAATGGTTGCCATGACAATTCAGTGCAACCATGTATTTAAAAAGGATCACAATAAGCCTATAATGAGTACGTCCTCCTTCCTAATAATACTGATTCTTTTCTGGAGGTGTAGTTTAATGGTAGAGTGCTTTTCAGAATCTTTCAGTGAACTGCTAGGGGTGTGGCCCAAAGCTAAAACGTCTGCCCAGAATCCCCAAGTGAGGGCCTGGAGGTGTGGCTCACTGACAAAGCACTTACACAAAATGACAGTACCCTACTTGTATCCTCTAACCACTATTTACTTCACATATTTAAAACACATTGTCAAGCGACCTAGTGTAAACTGGAGATGAATGAATGTGTGTACCACACTGGTACTGGAGTACCAAGATCTCTCCAGGAATCCAGTGGTTTAAAGTTCACTTTACCGGTGACAGAACGGCATTTACTCAAGTCCTTCCTTTCCCCCAACTCCTCAATTCTACATGTTTTCCAAGCGACGCCCGGAATCGGGCGATTTGCTAATCCCGACCCACCAATACCGCTCAACAGCCATGCCCTCCTCACTTGCGAACGTATTTCCGGGCTTCATTCTGATCATAAAACTGTTGGGAAGAAAAAAATACGTGGGATAAGAAGGGAAGAATCTAAAAGTAGTCATTCTAGAAAAAGAGCAAGACATGACGGCGCTCTCACCAGCTCTGGCGGTCCGCTGTGTTCGGGTCTCCGGCTACGAGACGCCATCTCTAGGGTACCGCAGCACGCTGGTGCCGGCTAGTCCAAGCGCGATATTTTGACGTCACCAACCTGCGACCGCATCCTAGCGGAGGCTCTAAATTGTCCCCGCTTTTCCTTTTATTTGATTGGCTATAAGGCGGGGGCGGGGCACCGCCCAGGAGTCTCGTCTTTCATTGGCCGGCTCGGCGCCGCCCGGCACCCGCCGCAACATGGCGGCCCCGCGCTGCCTTGGGTGGCCGCTGTCACCTCTATTGAGATTGTGGCAGGTCCCGGGATTGCCTCAAAATTCAGCCGCGGGCTTGTGCCCCGGAGTGAGGACTTACTCCCGCACCGCCCTCTATGAGCTGCTGGGAGTCCCCTCCACGGCCACGCAGGCACAGATCAAAGCGGCGTACTACCGGCAGAGCTTCCTCTACCATCCTGACCGCAATCCTGGGAGCACCGAGGCCGCCGAGCGCTTCACACGCATCTCCGAAGCTTATCTGGTCCTGGGCAGCTCCATCCTCCGTCGCAAGTATGACCGAGGTTTGCTCAGCGACCAGGACCTGCGGGGACCCGGTGTCAAGCCCTCTAGGAAGCCCATGTCGGATCCCACTCCTCCTCGCTCCCATCCCTATACCCCTCGTGCTCACGATGGCTTCCGGTCCTCTCCCGGTGACGGTCGCACTATGTTCGACTTTGACGCCTTCTACCAAGCGCACTACGGAGAACAGCTAGCGAGAGAGCGGCGTCTGCGCGCTCGGAAGGAAGCCCTTCGCAAAAAGCAGGAGGGCAGAACCAACAAGGGTCTCCGCTGGGACGATACCCGAGATGCCACTTTCTTTGTCGTCCTTTTCCTTATCTTCGTCTACGTCGGCTTTCGTATTTAATCGGAGAAAAGGAGGGAAGGGAAATCAGCCCAAGAAACGTGCCTTTCTTGACCCTTGAACTTACTGGTTTTGGATTGAATTGGCTACCTCTAGTGGCATTCTCTTGATCCTCCTAGCACCCTCCAGCCTGGCCGGTGATCAGCACACCCCTCTCCTATGGTCCAGAAACAGGGTCTCTTCAGTGGCCAAGAAAGAGGCCCCAGGATAAAGATTGCTGAAAACCAGAAATTGAAGTGCTTTCCAGAGTCCCCTGGATGCCTGCTTGTTTCTAGAAGTTGCCTTCCAGGTGTCAATCCCCGTAACTTGCTCTGGTTTTATCCAGTGAGCAAGATTTGCCCTGTCCCCTGCCACATGTTTGTACCATGCTGCGGAGCTTCCACTGTAACCTTTGAATCATTCAATACTACTGGTTGATTGTCTGATGCCAAAAAGATTTAATTCTTATGGGCCCTGCATGAAATTTATTTTTCTGTGTTAACGGAAGCGACATGTAGCTCGGTGAGAGAATGCGCGAATGCAACAGCACTGGGTTTAGTCCCAGGCTTTGTTGTCTTCTTGCGTCCCCGCTTCTCCACCATGAAAAAATATTAGTGAAAGGTTGCCGTTTTTCCTCAGATCTGTTCCACACCACCTAACGTCGTTCAGGATGGAGAAAACAAAGCTTTTGTGTATGAGGAAGGTGTTCCTGTGCCCATATTGATCTGGGGTGTGACCTTGGGAGAAGGTGCTGAGTGTGGACATAATAGCAGGAAACAAAATGATTTTGTCTTCTGAGGTCTGTCACTATTACTCATATATTCTAGTACACAGTGGGGATGTAGGGTGGCAATGCTCAGGCAGTGTGCCTGTCCTTGGTCTTCCTTTTATTAGCCACTTGCTAAATGTGCAGCTTGTTAACTGACCTGAGTGTGGCCCTTGCATCTGCACGGTTGATCATGGGTGCCACCAAGTCAAATCCTTCTAATGAGCCATTTGGATTGTGTGAAGATTTTGGCCTTTGGAGTAGCCAGGAATAGAAGAAGGCTCACTGGTCAAGGTAGAGATGAAGTCAAAAGTGTAGTGTAGGCCGGTAATCCAGGGAGGCTGAGGCTGGAGGATTGTGACCAATTACATAGCAAAGCCTGTCTTTAAAAAGACACAAACTAAAGCCGGGCGTGGTAACACACACCTTTAATCCCAGCACTTGGGAGGCAGAGGCAGGTGGATCACTGTGAATTCGAGGCCACCCTTGTCTACAAAGGGAGTCCCCAACAGCCAGGGCTACTAGGAGAAACCCTGTGTGAAAAAAAAAAAAAGATACAAACTACCAGGTGTATACCTGTTACACACCTTTAATCCCAGCACTCCAGAGGCAGAGGCAGGGGGATCTCTGAGTCTGAGGCCAGCTTGGTCTACAGAGTGAGTTCCAGGACAGCCAGAGCTACATAGTGAGATCCTGTCTCAGCAAAAACAAAACAAAACAGAAAAAAGATAAAACAACAACAACAAAAAGTTAAAAGACTAGATTCCTTATATGCTGCTGACCAAGCATTATAATGGTTTTAGTTTTGGTGTTTTTGAGACAGCTCAGCCGGGCGTGGTGGCTCACGCCTATAATCCCAGCACTCGGGAGGCAGAGGCAGGTGGATCGCTGTGAGTTCGAGGCCAGCCTGGTCTACAAAGCGGGTCCAGGACAGCCAAGGCTACACAGAGAAACTCTGTCTTGAAAAACCAAAAAAAAAAAAAAAAAAAAAAAGAGAGACAGCTCACTGTAGACTACATTGGTCTTGAACTCAGAGATCCACCTGCCTCTGCCTCGCTAAGTGCTGGGATTAAAGGCGTGCACCACCTTACCTGGCACTGATTGCTGTTTTGATACAACTGGGTTTCTTCTCGTATTTCTGGCAGGTCATTCGCACGGTGTAACTTTGGTGTCTCTCATGGTTCCAGTATTAGTCAGGACAGGTCGTGGTAGCATGTATATAATCCCAGCATGTAGCAGGCTGAGGCAGGAAGGCCTCCAGCTTAAGGCCGGTTTAGACTATAGTGAGACCCTGTCCCAAGAAAGGTGGAACTGGGTATGGTGGTGGACACATGTAATTCCAGTGCTGGAGAAACAGAAGCAAAAGGCTTGCCCACAAGTTTGTGGGCCAACTGGTCTACCTCGTGAGCTTCAGGCTAGCTAGAGCTACTTAGTGAGGCCCTGTTTCAAAAAGAAAAAAGGGGCCAGGCATGGTGGTGCATGCCTGTAATCCCAGCACTCAGGGAAGCAGAGGCAGGTGGATTGCTGTGAATTCAAGGCCAGCCTAGTCTACAAAAGTGAGTCCAGGATAGCCAAGGCTGCACAGAGAAACTCTGTCTGGAAAAGCCGGGGTGGGGGGGGAAGGGGGTGGGAGTCGAGGTAGAAGTGGCTATGAAGTGGCTCAGTGAGTTAAAGAGTTTGTCTTATCCCTAAGCCTAACAACCCTGGCGCCTACGTTATCGGCATGTACATGTTTGCCCATGTGCACCCCCATACCTCCCACAAGGAAAAATAAATAAATATAAGTAAATGTGAAAAAAAGTCACGATTGACTCAAGAGATCCCCACAACACCCCATGAATGACCACCAATACTCATTTTGGGAAACAAGTCCTGTATCTTGAACCTAGAAGGTCAGCAGGTCCCATGAAGAGAGAGCTGGCCAGTCGAAGGCCTCCCTCAGCCTTTGTCTTGAGTGAATGAGGGTGGAAAAGAGCGGGAACGTGGCTCAGTGGGTAGACTGTACCCAGCATGCACAAGCCCTGGGTTCCATCTGCAGCACTACACACACGGTGCAATGGTGCATTCCTGTAACTACAGTGCTCAGTGAAGGCACGAGGATCCAAAGTTCAATGCCATCCTAAGACACAAGAGAGTTTAAGGCCAGCCCAGGCTACATAAGACCCTGTCTATAGACAGACAGACAGACAGACAGATATAAAGATGATTTAATCCCAGACTTGGCCTGCTTGCAGTTCAGCTTCCCTGGGATGAAGTCACACTTGCATCTGTCTGTGGGTAGCATCATGGGAGCACCCGTCTGGGCAACCCCCCCCCCATGCACGTTAGCTCAGATCCAACTTGCAACTTAGGTAGTGCACTATACAGCCTCCGCGTTGGCGAGTAGAGCCCCTGTCTATCTTAAAGTCACACCACAGTGATCACTGGGAATGAAGAATGCATAAAGCCCTAGGTTCCATCTATCATGGCAACAGCGGAAATAATGGTGGTGCCAGCTGCAAGTCCAGTCCACAGGAAGTGGAAGAAGGAGGATCAGAAGTTTCAAGGCCTTCTCTGGATGCAGTTAAATGTAAGCCTTTAATGCCAGCATTCAGGAGGCAGAAGCAGGTGGATCTCTGTGAATTGGAGGCCAGCCTGGCTACACATGAGTTCCAGGAAAGCAAAAGCTGTATAATGAGACCCTGTCTCAAATCATAACAACAACAAAAAAGGAAGGCAAGATAGAGTTTGGGGCTTGGAGAGAGTTTGGTGGTTAAGAGCACTGCTCTTGTAAAGGATGTATTTTCGGATCCTAGAACATCAAATGGCTCACAGTGGCCTGCTCCAAAATCCAGCACCCTCTTGTGGTCTCGATGGGTACTACACTCACATGCACAGACACACACACACACACACACACACACACACACACACACACATTACATTATATATAATAAATCTTAAAAAAAAAAAAAAAAAAAAGGGATGGCCAGGCAGTAGTGGTGCACACCTTTAATCCCAGAACTCAGAAGACAGGCAGGTAGATCTCTATGAATTCAAGGCCAGTCTGATCTACAAAGCAAGTTCTAGGACAGCCAGAGCTACATAGAGAAACCTGGTCTCAAAGAAAACAAAAACAAAAACAAAAAAGATGGCCTGGAGAGATGGCTCAGAGGTCCTGAGTTCAACTCCCAACAACCACATGGTGGCACACAAACGTCTATGATGAGGTCTAGTGCCCTCTTCTGGTGTGCAGGCCTACATGCAGGCAGAACACTGTATGTAATAAATATATATTTTTCAAAACCAAAAGAGGGGAAAAAGGAAGGAAGGAAGGAAGGAAGGAAGGAAGGAAGGAAGGAAGGAAGAAAGAAAAAAAGAGAAAAGAGAGGATGGGAACATTCTTCATAGAAATTGACTGTTTTGTGTCAGACGTAGTGGTACACACCTGTAATCCCAGCACTTGGGAGGCAGAGGCAGGCGGATCACTATGAGTTCGAGGCCAGCCTGGTCTACAAAGTGAATCCAGGACAGCCATAGCTACACAGAGAAACCCTGTCTTGAAAAACCAAAACCAAACAAACAAATTGAGTGCTTGGCACCACTGTGCTGACCCCTGCAGGGATTTGAATTTGCTACAATAAGCCATGCCTTGGCTAATGAAATGGGGCAACAGATCAAGGTGCTTAGCTTGACAACCTGAGTTCATCCTTATCTCAGGGACCCAGGGGAGAATGAGCACCCACTCCCAGAAACTGTCCTGTGGCTCCATGCATGTGCATACACCCACTCTCACACGCAAATAAATGTTTTATTTTTCTTTAAAGAAACTTTCTTTTATACAGAGAGATGAGTATACATCTTTTTGTTGTTGTTGTTTTGTTTTTTGTTTTTCAAGACGGGGTTTTTCTGTGTAGCTTTGGCTGTCCTAGAACTAGCTCTGTAGACCAGGCTAGCCTCAGACTCACAGAGATCTGCCTGTCTCTGCCTCCTGATTGCTTGGGTTAAAGGCGTGCTCCATCACTGCCCAGATTTATATCTTCACTTTTTTTCAGTGCTGGGAGTTGAACCCAAAACTTGTACATGCTAGGCAAGGATTCTACCATTGAGTCACAGCCTCAACCCCTCCCTGGGGGATTCTAGGCAGGTGCTCTACCACTGAGCCACACCCCAGCC
>OU015754.1:15073092-15084426 GCA_907169655.1 Acomys percivali | reverse complement strand
TTTTTTTTTTTTTTTTTTTTTTTTTGAGACAGGGTCTCACTATGTAGCTCTGGTTGTTCTGGAATTCACTGTGTAGATCAGGCTGGACTGGAACTCACAGAAATCTGCCTGCCTCTGCCTTCCAAGTGCTAGGATTAAAGGCGTGCGGCACTAAGCCTGCTTTAGGAGCATGTAGTCTTTGTAAGCATTTTGCAAAGTGGCAAGTTTCTCAGACTCCTATCTTTTCTCAGACTACTGAGTTCCTGATGTGTCTGGGTGTTTCCAGATACCCTGACCATGTTGGTGAGAGTCCATGGGAACAAACCTCTCTCTTTCTCTCCCTTCCGTCTCTCCACGTGCCTCTGCCTCCCCGAGGGCTGGCATTAAAGGTGTGCACCACCACACCCGGCTCCTTGGTCTTTCTTTTGTGACAGGTGTCCATATTTTCTCTCTGTTTCTGTGACAACTGCTTGACCAAAGTCAGCTCAAGGAAGGAAAGGGGTTCTCTCACCTTACGGCTCACATCACTAATGGCCGTCAGGGAAGGAGCTCAATGGGAAGAATGGGAAATGCTGCTTCCTGGCTCATCTGAGGACTCATGCTTTGTGTCCTAGTGGGTGACTGTGGCTGTGAGGAAACACTGTGACCAACTTGGGGAGGAAAATGTTTATTTGGTTTATACTTCCACATCGTAGCCCATCTCCGAAGGAAGGCAGGTCAGGAACCTGGAGGCAGGAGCTGATGCAGAGGCCATGGAGGGGTGCTGCTTACTGGCTTGCTCCCCATGACTTGCTCAGCCTGATTTCTTTTCCTTCCTTCCTTTCTTCCTTCCTTTCTTTCTTTCTTTCTTTCTTTTATTTTTTTGGTTTTTTTATTTTATTTTATTTTATTTTATTTATTTATTTTTTTTTTTTGGTTTTTCAAGACAAGGTCTCTCTGTGTTAGCCTCAGTGCTGGGATTAAAGGCATGTGCCACGACACCCGGCTCAGCCTGCTTTCTCTTATAGCACTCAGGACCACCAGCCCAGGGCTGGCACCCTCCTACAATGGGCTGGGCCCTCCCCCATCAATCACTAATTAACAAAATGCCCACAGGCTTGCCTGCAGCCTGATCTTATTGGAGGCATCTTCTCAGCTGAAGCGCCTTCCCCTCAGATGACGCTAGCTTGGGTATAAAAGGAGCCAACACACTTAGCTCCCTACTTCATCAGCCTACAATCAAGCTACTCCCCCACAGACATGGCAATTGACCAGTTTAAATCTAAGCAATCCCTCAGTTACATCCCCTTCGCAGGTTACTCTAGGAAATTGTCAAGTTGACAGTTAAAGCTAGGTAGGTAGAGACTGGAGAGATGGCTCAGCGATTAAGAGCGCTGGCAGCTCTTACAAAGGTCCTGAGTTCAATTCCCACCACATAATGCCTCACAACCATCTATAATGAGATCTGGTGCCCTCTTCTGGCCTGAAGGTGTTACATGTAGGCAGAACACTGTGTACATAACAAATAAATACATCTTTTAAGCTAACTAGGAAACTAGAAGATGATGAGCCTTGTACAGTTCAGGCTGGCCTCAAACTCGCTGTATAGCCAAGCTGCCCTGGACTCTGATCCTCCTGCCTCTACCCATTGAGTACTGGGATTAGAGGAGTGGATCACCATGTCCAGTGCTCTCTCCCTCTCCCTCTCCCTCTCCCTCTCCCTCTCTCTCTCCACTTTCTCCATCCATCCCCTACCCTCTTATTTGAAATAGGGTTTCTCTGTGTAGCCCTAGCTGTCCTGGAACTCACTCTGTAGATCAAGCTGGCCTTGAACTCAAAGATCCACCTGCCTCTACCTCCTGAGTGCTGGGAGTAAAGGCGTGTGCCACCAACACCCAGCCCTTGTGTGTTTTTTCCTCACTGCCCCTCACAGTCATTTATTTAGGGGCCTTAAAGCCATACCAGATAGCCAGGTGTGGTGGTGCACACCTTTCATTAATCCCAGCACTTGGGAGGCAGAGGCAGGCAGATCTCTATGAGTTTGAGGCCAGCCTGGTCTACATAGTCCAGGACAGACAAGGCTACAAAGAGAAACCCTGCATCGAAAAACCAATAAAATTTTTTAAAAAAAAGTCATGTTAGGAGTCAGGAGGCTATGAGGGCTGAGGCTGTTTCACCCAAACCGGAGGAGATAAAGTCTCTGAGAGAGATGGTCATTTCAGTGGCATACCCCCCTCCCAGCTTCTTCCCTACAGGGTTCTTGGCCTGTCATTCAAGAGGTGAGGCCTATGGGGGCGGGTATTAAGGAATGAGGAACCACCCCCCGGGGCCATAGCCCTGGGAGGGTGGGGTCTGCCAGGGGCAGAAGTGTTGATGGCAGTGCCCTGGAAGCAGACCTGGCCCCCAGGACAGCAGCTCCCTCTTGGCTCACAGACCCCTACCACAGGTAGGAGCTAAGCTGTGTCCATCCAGGCTCTGGGCAAATGCAGATGGGTTGAAGTTTTCAGAACCTTGTCGATCAGTACCAGGTGACAGTTGGACGGAGGCAAGCATGGCTCTCCCAGAGCAGGAAATTGTAAACTATAAATGCTTGCTAAATGCTTACAAAACCTCTCAAGCTGGCCATGCTCCGGGAGAGCCTTGAACCACCAGGGTTTCTGTCCTGTCCTCCTTCTGGAAAACCTGTTGAAGGCGCAAAATTCAACAGAGGTAGGAGGCTGGGTGCAGAGGTGCAGAGACAGAGACTGTGGCTGGTCAGTGTGGGGACTGGGCCAGGGAGAGAGTGGGGCTTGATAGGAGGCTGCGGGGAGGGAGCCCTCTGAAGGCCGCTGGACACGTCACAGTGAAAGAGTAGTCTGTGGCTATGGCGTGATGCTGGCTTGCCAAGGTCCTGTTCTCTAACCCTGGGCTCCAAGTGACCTGCTGACAAGGGTCATGGTCCCTAGGGGAGAGGGATGGAACTCTGGTGACCCCTTTTCGGTCTCTCCTCAGATCGCTTTGTAAAAAGTGGGGACATAGGACAGTATAAAACTACTTCTGAGCCAGGGGATGGTGGCACACGCCTTTAATCTCAGGAGTTGGGAGACAGAGACAGGTGAATCTCTGTGAGTTCGAGGCCAGCCTGGACTACAGAGTGAGTTCCAGGACAGCTAGAGCTGTTACACAGAGAAACACAGTCTCGAAAAAACAAAAACAAACAAACATAAAAATGACTTCTGAAAAAAAAAAAATGACTTCTGATACTGGGAGAGAGGCGGGCATGCCAGGTGTGTCGTAGAGACAAACAGGAATCCAGAGAGGTAGACAGGAGCTTCGTGTCCCTGTATACTGATACTGAGAACTAGGCAGAATCACCTTAGACAAACACGGACATGTATACACATACATGCCATGCACAACATAAATGTATGCTCACATATTCGTATACACACACCTCCACACACATAGATGCTTATGCACACCTACACACATGCACACATCTACATATAAACAAAACTACCACACTCATACATGCTCACGCACATATGCATATGCACGTATACACATGACAACACACATATACATATACATGCTCACACATATGCACAGAAGCCTGCATGTATTCATACATGCATATACATGTGTACACACCATACATGTAATCATATACATGTACATGCATACTTTCACACACACATATACACACATGCTCACACATGCATATGCACATACATATATACATGACACACTCCCATATACATTCTCAACATATGTATATACACAAATACACCATGTAGATATATAATACACACACACACACACACACACACACACACACACACACACTGACCCTATGACCTTCTCTATCTAACTCACTTGGTCTTGAAAGGTGGTTTATGTCAGAAAGTTCTGGCCAGCAATCCTGGTTTGGGATTTTGGGGAAAGTTGAGGGCCTCAGCCCACCAAACCCTGTGAGGAGCTGTCATGGTGGAGTCTGCTCAGACTGACCCGGGAGGCTTTGGGCACAGAACACAGGCTGGCTAGGGTCAGAGAAAGGTGCCCGGAAGGGAGAGGGTAGGCGGGTGTCGCCCCAGCCCGGGATGTGGTTAGACCATGAGCAGCTTGCTTCCCAAAACCAGAATAGCCCAGAACTTACACAACTCGCAGCCCTAAACAATCTGGCTGCCTCGCCTGTGCAGCTCTCCATAAGCTTTTCAGGCCTCCTGGCTCCCTTTCATTCACACCCCAACTCACACTGTGAGCCCACGCTATGTCCCCCAAATGTCAGCCCAGGCTCAGCTCTTACAGCCTCGACTCACTGGTCTTTCAGGAAGCCTAACCTCTCCCGACCCACTGACCTCGTGAACCTGTTTACCCTTGATTCATTCCTGACGCACTGGGGCAACTCCCCTGCACCCCACCTTTTTCCTTTCCCAGACCTCTCTGTGACCCCTTCTTTCTAGAATGCCAACAGTGCTGAAAAGGGGAGCAGACACAGGGAGGGGAAGTAAGCCAAAAGTGGGGCTCCATGGGTGGGTAACTTCCTGGGGTCCTAAACCCCACCATCTCCCCCAGGTCCATCCTACTGCTGTCTCTCCTGCGGCTTCCCTTGAGTGTGACAGGAACTGTTTCACAGGCTCTCCTGAAAGCCTTCCGCCCTCTCCTGGTCCCTATCCCAGCTCTGCCCAGTGTCAGGACAGTGTCCACGGCCCATTCGTAAGGTCTTAATGACATTTGCTACCCCGTGTGTCCCAATTACAGATTTCTTCACCAACTACCGCCCACCGCAGACGCCCACAGCTTCAAACATCCTGGAGCCCCCCAGCTTTGGCCCCATGGCTGACTCCCTCTTTGGCAGTGCGATCCTGGGCCCAGAAATGTCATCTCCAGCCTCCTCTTCCTCCTCCTCAGGGATGACCCCTCTCTCAGGGAATACTCGCCTACAGGTAAGCTTATCCTGCTTTGCCCCCAGGTTGCCCAGAGCATGTGGGAGCTAGCTCTGGCTCTCCCTGAGGCCAGGAGGTAAGCCAGACACTTCCTAGACCACCAGGCAGAGGCCCTGGGAGAATCCAGCTAGCAGAAAAAGAAGACTCTACAAAGCAGAACTAAAGGAAGGAGACAGAGGATGGAAGAGCGACAGAACAGGGAATAAGCCAGAGAAGGGTTTTTTGTTTTCTTTTTGAGACGGAGTCTCAGGGCCCTGGAGTCTTGAACTTGTAGACATCAGCTGCCTCTGCCTCTTGAGTGCAGCCATTGAAGGCGTACACCACCATGCCTGCCTAGCGTTCTGAGTCTTAGTGAATGGCAAGCCAGATGGGAGGAACGGGAATGTGTGCATGGAAGCAGGATGAGTCTGTGTGTGTGTGTGTGTGTGTGTGTGTGTGTGTGTGTGTGTAGGAAACTGTGAGTTGGCACCTTGTTTCAAGAACTCCCATGCCCAGTTCAGAAGTCATTTCCCTGTAAATGTTAGGTGTCTGTTGTAGTTTCATTTCTGTTGCTTCACTAAAATACTCTGAGGAAAACCAACTTAGGGGCAGAAAGGGGTTAATTTTAGCTTGCAATCCCAGGGTACAGTCTATCATTGTGGGGAAGTCAAGGCAGGAACCTCAACAGTCCACATGTACAGTCATACCACATTTAAGGTCACATCACACCTATAGTCACACCACATCTACAGTCACATCACATTTACGGTCATACCACATCTACAATCACACCACATCTAAAGTCACACCCATCTACAACCACACCACATCTACAATCATACCACATCTACAATTACACCTCATCTACAATTGTACCCCATCTAAAGTCATACCCCATCTACAGCCACACCACATTTAAGGTCACACAACATCTAAGGTCACACCACATCTATGGTCACACCCCATTCACAGTCACACCCCATCTACAATCACACCCCATTAAAGTCACACTTTATCTACAACCACACCACATCTACAGTCACACCCCATCTACAATCACACCCCATCTAAAGTCACACCTCATCTACAGCCACACCCCATCTACAGTCAAGAGCAGAGAAAAATGATTGCATGCTCACCTGCTGACTTAGGCTTAGCTCCTACACCTAGGAAAACTGCCTCAGGGGAGAAGGAATTATTTTTTCTCAAGATTTCAGCTGTTTTAGTCTCTCATGGGGAAGGAGGTATAAGAGGGCAGAGAAGCTAGGATGCAAAGACAGAGAGGTGGATGTGGATGTGGGGAGGGAGAATGCTTTTGTTCAATGGTGTCCACTCCCTCTCCACACCTCATTTACTCCACCTGGACTCCCAGACTATGAACTCAGCATCCGTGGTTAGCCTCCCCCCATACTGGTTACTTTCTCCACGGCTCTGACAAAACACCTGGCAAAAGCAACTTAAGAGAAGGTTTCTTTTGAGAGATACAGTGGAGCAGGCATGATGACCACCCAGCGAGGCAGCTGGTCACACCGTGCCAAGGAGCAGAAAGGAGAATGCCGGTGCTCAGCTTGCTTGCTTATTTTTATTTGATGATGATGTTGATGATAATGGTGATCATGTGGGGGGGGCATGCATGGCATGGCATGCATGTGAGGTCAGAGAACAACTTGAGCACAGCCATTTTTCTCCTTGCACCATTGTACCACATGGATCCCAGAGATTGGACCCAAGTCAAGGCATCCACCGAGTCGCCATCTTACCAGGCCCCAACTTATTATTTATTTTGTGTGTGTGTGCGCATGTGTGTGTATATGAGGGTGTCCGAGTAGAGGTCAGACAGTAACTTTCAGGAGTTGGTTCTCTCCTTCCCCCGTGTGAGTTCCTGGCATCAAACTCAACTCATCAACTTGGCGGCAAGAGCTTTAAGCTTCTGAGCCATCATGCCGGCCCACTTTTTATTCTGTCTGGGATCCTACCCCCCCCCCCCCCACGGAATGGTTCTGCCCACACCCAGGGTGAGTCTTTTCTCTTGGTTAACCCTCTCTGGAAATATCCTTGGAGACACACTGATGCACTACCCTTTTCTTAATTGAATCAAGTTGACAATGGAATTTAACCAGCACACCCGACCCTCTTAGTTTATGCCCTCTGGAAATGCCCTCAGAAAAACACCAGTGTACCTCACCCATCTCCTGGGCATTCCTCAGTCCTGCCAAACTGACAATCCACCAGACTAACCATTGCAGGTTGGGGTTGAAATAGAGAGATGGCTGGGTTCATAGATGAGAGAATACGTTGGTGAATGGATGCAAAAACTGGATAGGGAGATGGTGGGATGCATGGATGGATTAAAAAAAAATGGACAAATGGGAGGAATGGTGAATGAGTTAGTGTTTTGATGGATGAAGAAAAGATAAATGGAAGGGATAGACTGACCGGAGGATGATTAGTGGATCGATGGATGGATGGATGGATGGATGGATGGATGGATGGCTAGATAGATAAATGAAGACTAGATTAATAGCTGTATTGGACAAATTATTTGATGGGCGAGTGGATCACAAGTCATGAGTAGGACTGGTGTTCTGTGCATCTAATCTGTGCATGAAGGTTATTCTAGGCTACAGTTGTACATTAGATTATAATTTCCAGTTGTGTGCGTGAATGTATATGTGTGTGCATGTATGTGCACATACATGGATCAGTTCTCCGCTGTCCTTGGTACATAGCCAAGACAGAGGCTTCCTGGTGGATGCATGAAGGTGGCTCTGTACCCTGTCCTCTGAGTACCCCCTGTCATCCCTGTCTTCCCTCACCTAGGCTCGAAACAGCTGCCCTGGACCCTTGGATCCCAGTACCTTTTTGGGCTCTGACTTCCTTCTTCCTGAAGACCCTAAGACCAAGATTCCACCTACTCCTCTCCTTCCGTATCCCACCACTGTCAAGGTGCACGGCCTAGAGCCCTGCTCCCCACCCCACTTCTCTACAATGGCTCCACCCCCCACTTTATTGCCAGAAGAACCCCTCTTCTCTGCCAGGTTTCCCTTCGCCACAGTCCCTCCTGCTCCAGGAGTGTCTACAGTTCCTGCACCCTCGACCTTTGTCCCCGCCCCACAGCCTGGCCCCGCCCCTTTCCCCGGAGACCATCTGCCCCACAGGTACCCAGAACCTGCCTTTGCGCCTCACTTCACCGTGCCTCAGGGTGTGCAGCCCAGATGCAGGCCCTCCACCACCCCATCCCCTGGGGGAAGGAAAACCAGTCCCTCCACCTTGGCCCCGGCCACTGCCAGCCCAGGTGCCACTGCCAGAGACAACAACCCGTGCCTTACACAGCTGCTCAGGGCAGGTGAGATGGGAGAGGCAAGTGGATGAGGTGCTGGGAGGGACCAGCTCTGAAAGGGGTCGGGAGACTGTAAAGGCAGGGGGCGCTTTAGAGTGGTCTTGGGGGACCAAGGAAGAGTAGAGTGACATTAAGGATACAAGCTATGTCTGATAGTGCGTGGGGGCTGCTGGGGAACAGGAAAGGGTCTTGATTGGTGATGGAGTTGATTGGGCCAGTCTAGTCACCCTCATAGTCCTGCCTGTACCCAGCCAAGCCTGAACAAGCACTGGAACCTCCGACTGTGCCCAGCACCCTCCTCCGGGCCCCAGAGTCCCCGGTAAGATGGTGGGGCACTGGGATGTAAGGGGTCAGTCTAGGGGCTTTGTTACTCCAGCTCTCTGCCCTTTCCCACCCCAGCAGGATACAACCTCTGAAATCCCCTGTGCCGGTGCCTTTTTCCCCCCAATCCCGGCCCCTACACCACCCAGGCCACCTCCAGGCCCAGCCACATTGGCTCCTCCCAGGTCCCTGATCGTCCCCAAAGCAGAGCGGCTGTCACCCCCTACACCCAGCGGTAAATAGAGGCTAGAGGGATTGTGGGTTTTAGGGGATGGAGGGAGAAGGAGGAGGAGGAGGAGGAAGGAAGGGGACTGAGATTAGGGTCAGGATGACAGGGCAAGGGGACCTTCTCCCTTGTGTGTCGGTCTGTCTGTGGGCTTGTCCCTGCCACAGGCCGTGAGCGGCGACTATCAGGGGATCTCAACTCCGTACCACCCCCGGGGGCACTGGGTGTCCACCTGTCTCCCCCTCAAACTATCCTAAGCCGGAGGCGTGTAGAAAAAAAGGTATGTGCCATCCCTTGACAGCCCCCCCACACACACACACCCTCCGTTCCCACCCCTCCCTCCCGTCTCCTGCCAAGATGCAACTGCTAGCAATCCTTCCCAGCCAGCTCTCCATCTTAGACTCATGTCGCTTTCTAAGATGGAGAACCGACGCATCACACACATCTCTGCGGAGCAGAAGAGACGTTTCAATATTAAGCTAGGATTTGACACCCTTCACGGACTTGTGAGCACTCTTAGTGCCCAGCCCAGTCTCAAGGTGAGCCCCCAGCCAGAGACGTACACTCCCTTAGAATCGTGGAACCCCTCCTTGGACCAACACCCAACACCAGATCCCAGGGCCTGCCAGCACAGAGGCCCACAATGGTGGCGCTCACAGGTGAGCAAAGCAACAACGCTGCAGAAGACTGCCGAGTACATCCTGATGCTGCAGCAGGAACGGGCGGCTATGCAGGAGGAGGCGCAGCAGCTGCGGGATGAGATAGAGGAGCTCAATGCTGCCATCAAGTAAGCAGGGGTGGAGCCCAGTGAGGGGCTGGGGGTGTGGCTTCGTGGGCTAGGGGCGTGGCTTAGATGTAGCGCCCTTGTCTTGAAGGACTCAGTGAAGGGCTGGGGTTGTGGTTCAGTGATAAGAGCACTTCCCTAAAAATCTTCCAGTAAGGGGTTAGGGACGTGACTCTGGTGGAGCAACTGCCTAAAATGTCCTAGGGTGCTTGCATAGCACATGCTAGGCCTGGGTTTCATCCTCAGCACCTTAAAAAACCAAAACAAAAAGTACGCGGGCATGCTGGGCATGGTGGCGTGCACCTGCACTCGGGGAGGCTGAGGCAGGCGGATCTCTGTGAGTTCGAGGCCAGCCTGGTCTACCAAGTGAGTCCAGGACAGCCAAGGCTACACAGAGAGACCGTGTCTGGAAAAAAACCAAAGTGTTGGGGGGAATGACTCAAGGCTGGGGTGAGGGAGACATATCCTCACCTTCTCTGCACCACCGCTCTTTCTATTCCCAGCTTGTGCCAGCAGCAGCTACCGGCCACTGGAGTGCCCATCACCCATCAGCGCTTTGACCAGATGTGGGACATGTTTGATGACTATGTCCGGACACGCACACTGCACAACTGGAAGTTCTGGGTAGTATCCTTATTTGGGGCTGATGGCCTTAGGACTTAGGACAGCGATGGTGTGCTGGCGGCTGTTGCTCCTCCTCAGTCTAGTTTTGTGTCTCAGGCCACAGGCTGAGCTGTAGGGCTTTGGTTCTGCCTTCTACTGTCAGGCCCTGGGGTTGCAGGCTTGTATGACAAGTGGGACTGGGTGAGTAGGGGGAGGAGGTTGGAGGATGCCCCTGGAGGTAGTCTGGAAGGATCTAAAATCCAAGTCAAATGAGGCCTAGAGAAGGCAGGGCAGCCACTCTTTCCTGGGTTCAGGGTAAACTTGTGTTTGTTTTCCCATTCTAGAAATTGGACGTAAGCTTTGTCCAAGCCCTCTTTTTTTTTCTCCTCCTCTTCCTCCTCCTCTTCCTCCTCCTCCTCTTCCTCCTCCTCCTTCTTCTTCTTTTTGATTTTCTTGAAACAGTTTCTCTGTGTAGCCCTGGCTATCCTAGAACTCACTCTGTAGACCAGGCTGGTTTCAAACTCACAGAGATCCACCTGCCTCTGCCTCCCAAGTGCTGGGAGTAAAGGTGTGCACTACCACCACCTGGCTCAATCCCAACCGTCTTTTAACTTTTTATTTTAAGACAAATTCTCATTAACTTATTCAGGCTAGCCTTAAGCTTGTGACCCTCCTGCCTCAGCCTCCGAATGGCTTGGACTACAGGCCTGAGCCATCAGGACAGTATTCAAGTTCTTGACTAAGCCTAGAGGCGTGGGACAGACTCATACAGGATGAGGGCTCAGGAGGCACTAAGGGGAGGGGCTAAGAGATGAGTGAAGAACTCTTGGAGGCAGCAGGGGATGTGTAGTAGAGTGGCTGTCCATAGGGGTCATAGTGTGACAGTGACAGGCCTTTCTTGACACTCGCTTGGGTCAGGTGTCTCTGTTCTGTGTGAAGTATAGAATGCTGTCTGGACCACTGGTGTGCTCCTTAACTCTGAGCCAAGTTCAGCAACCTCATCCGGCCTTTGTTTGAGTCCTTCAATGGGATGGTGTCTACCACAAGCTTGCATAGCCTACACCAGACCTCGTTGGCCTGGCTGGACCAGTACTGTTCCCTGCCGGCTCTCCGGCCAAGTACGTGAGCCACCTTACTGCCCACTAAATTGTGAAGCCTTGTAGAGCCCCTGCCTAGAATCCCCCAGTGAGGGGCTGGG
>OU015754.1:15061972-15073082 GCA_907169655.1 Acomys percivali | reverse complement strand
CACCTGCCTAGAATCCCCCAGTGAGGGGCTGGGATGTGGCTCAGTGGAAGAGCACCTGCCTAGAATCCCTGTGGCTCAGCAGAAGAGCACTTACATCATCATACACAAAACCCTAAATTCGAACTCCAGTAACACACATGTACATGCACGCGCACACATGTGCACACACACACACACACTTGTGGGGTTTCAGAGCAGAGAGTCCAAACCCAGCCTGCTTGGTCCCCAAGCCTAGAGATTGAGGGAATTCCACCATGTCACACCCTAGATGGTCCTCTAGTCTCGAAAACACCTAATGGTGGAGAAACTAGTATTTCCCCCATGTTCTTGACTTCATCACTAACCTCAAAGGCATCTCACCTTGTTTTTCCAGCTGTCCTGAAATCCCTCCGCCAGTTCAGCACATCCACCAGCATCTTGACTGACCCAAGCCGTATGCCTGAGCAAGCCACACGAGCAGTCACAGAGGGCACCCTGGGCAGACCATTATAATTCTGGTGAAGGTCTCCAAGCTCCAGGGACAACCTGTGGGCACTCTTGATAATGGCTGGCCCTCTCTCCCTGAGAGTCTGGCAGGTTCCAAGTTTTACACTCATCACCTCCTGTGGATGGAGAAGAACCCGGTTTCCATCCCTGAGCTATCACTGATGCTATGACTCCTGGTGACTCATACACCATCTGTGGACCTCCGTTTAATAACAGGGGACCCCAAAGGCATTAGCAGCTGTGACACTGGGGACATAAGCAGGCCTCTCAGGGAGCTCTGAGAAGATGTCAATCTGATTCCTCACAACTCCCTGCTTTGGACCAAGGGCACCACCCTTAGTCCCTGAGCAGGGAGGCTCAACAGAACTGTCTCTTTGCTCCTGCACTGGTGACATGGGGAGGTACAGGGTGGCTTCCTGGGTGAGGTCACCGAGGTCTGACTCAAGGAGAGATCAGGGCGAGGAGGGGTGGCCAGAGCAGGGCAGGCATCTTGCATGTATGTAGATGTGTGTGTAAGTATGTGGGTTTTATAAAGATATTTTTGATCAATAAAGGCAAAATCTGTCTGCAAGGACATTGGAGTGACTGGCAGCATGACTCAGTGCGGATCACTGAGGGAGCTGGTAGCAGTGAAAGGTGGCTTTATAGAGGACCCTGTGGGTCTTTTTTTTTTTTTTTTTTTAATTATTTTTTATTATGTATACAGAAGTTCTGCCTGCATGTACACTTGCACGCCAGAAGAGGGCACCAGATCTCATTATAAATGGTTGTGAGCCACCATGTGGTTGCTGGGAATTGAACTCAGGACCTTTGGAGGAAAAGACAGTGCTCTTAACCTCTGAGCCATCTCTCCAGCCCCGACCTGTGGGTCTTAAAACAACCTTCGAGTACTCTTGTTTGTTTTTTGTTTGTTTGTTTTGAGACAGGGTTTTTCTGTGTAGCCTTGCCTTTCCTGGACTCACTTTGTAGACCAAGCTGGCCTCAAACTCACAGCGACCCACCTGCCTCTGCTTCCCCGAGTGCTGGGATTAAAGATGTGCGCCACCACATCTGGCTGCTTTTGTTTTTTTCAAGACATGGTTTCTCTGAGTAGCCCTGGCTATCCTAGAATTCACTCTGTAGACCAGGCTGGCCAGAGATCTGCCTGCCTCTGCCTCTCAAGTACTGGATAAACGGTATATGCCACCCCCCCTTGCTTCTGCCCTGCCCGCCTCCCGACTTTTACATGGGTGCTGCAGTTCCGAATTCAGGTCCATGTGTTTCACAGTTAGCACTTTACCTACTGAGCCATCTCCCCAGCCTACCACCCTTTGCTTACATGAGGTGGAAGTTACAGTCAGGTTTTTGGTAAAGATAAGACTTTAAAAAACAAAAACAAACAAGCTTTTTACAAAATTATGTGTGCCTGTCTGTGTGTATGTGCATGAGTGCAGGTGCATGTGGAGGCCAGAAGAGGGCGTGGTATCCCCTGCAGCTGAGTTCCTAGATGTGAGCTGCCCCATGGGCGTGCTGGGAACAAGCTGGGAACCTCTGTAAGAGCAGTTCCTGCTCTGAACAGCTGCGTTATCGCTCCAGCCCATTTTTTCCTTTTTAGATTTATTTTTATGTGTACAGTACTGTGTCTGCATGTATGCCTACAATCCAGAAGAGGGCACCAGATCTCATTACAGATGGTTGTGAGCCAGCCTCCATGTGGTTGCTGGGAATTGAACTCAGGACCTCTGGAAGAGCAGCCAGTACTCTTAACCTTTGAACCATCTCTCCAGCCCCATTTTTTTTTTTTCCTTCTTGATCCAGGATCCAGCTATGTAACCTTGGCTGATCTCAAACTTAAAATTCTCCTGCCTCAGCATCCTCTGAGATTACGTGTGCCACCACATTGGTCTTCACACAGGAAATCATCCTATCTTCAGTTGGGATGAAGGGTCTCTGCCACTAGGCCCAGCTCCAAAGGAAACTTTTTTTTTTATTATTAATGGTTTCTCTGTGTAGCCCTGGCTGTCCTGGAACTCACTCTGTAGACCAGGCTGGCCTAAAACTCACAGAGATCCTCCTGCCTCTGTTGGGATAAAAGATGTGTGCTACCACGTCCAGTCCCCAGCATGGTCTTAAATGTGGCAAATAGCTGAGGTTGACCTTTCCTGGCCTGATCTTGCTTCCCTTTCCTAAATGCTGGGATTTCAGCTGGGTTTCTCCATTGTTCTGAGGACTTAAGAGTCAAGGTAAGTCTAAGCAGAAACAGGTAGATCTCTGCGAGTTTAAGGCCAGCCTGATCTACATAGAGAGTTCCAAGTGAGCTACACAGTGAGGTCCTGTCTCAAAAAATAAAAACAAGGGGGCTGGAGAGATGGCTCAGCAGTTAAGAGACTGTCTGCTCTTCCAGAGGTCCTGAGTTCAATTCCCAGCAACCACAAGGTTGGCTCACAACCATCTATAGTGAGATCTGGTGCCCTCTTCTGGCATGCAGGTGTACATGCAGATAGGGCACTCATACATAAATAAATCTTACACAAACACACACACACACACACACACACACACACACACACACGCTGTAACTCACTGTCAAGAGTGTTTGCTGCATGTGTTTGGGGCCCAAGGTTCAGTCCGCAACTGCTGATAAAGGAATACATTTTCTGAAATGGTGTTTCAGGATTTTTTACCCTGTAGCAGAGTTGGGGTGGGAACTAGGAAATACATACCCCTCCTCATAAGGTTCTAATTTCAAACCAAATTTCACCCTGGGTACCACTGAATTATTAGGGTTATACAAAGTGGGTGACATTAAAGCGGCACCCGGGGAGGTCTGCATCCAGCAGGGTGACGGCTTCCCCCAGACCTGCATAGATGGAGCCTCCCTTGCCCGTAGGGAGCAGGTGAAGGTTGGAGTGGATGTGCGCCATTGACATGGCCACAGCCTTGTTGAGAACCCCAGTGCTGAGCCGGGTGTGGTGGTGCACGCCTTTAATCCCAGCACTTGGGAGGCAGAAGCAGGTAGATCTCTGTGAGTCTGAGGCCAGCCTGGTCTACAAGAGAGTCCAGGACAGCCAAGGCAGAGAAACCCGTTTCAAAAAAAAAAAAAAAAAAAAAGAACCCCAGTGCTCCCTTGACGTCATGGGATTGGCAAAGCCTTCCTCAGTGGTCCAAGAATGCTGACAGAACGTACAGGAAATGTGAGCCACGGCTTCCTCAGAAGTTCATTGTCTGAAGACCGCTCCCTATAGAGACTCTTCACCTGAGATGAGCTGAATTGGCCTCCTTGTTCGTATGCAATAACCCATTTCTCTGTCCAACTATGTATGGTAAACATGCAGCGCTTGATCAAAGCAGGATCGAATACACTATTCTGACCACACCTATGCCTGCACACCAGAAGGGGGTGCCAGATCTCAATATAGATGTTACTGGTTTTCGAGATGGAGTTTCTCTGTGCCAACAGCACCTGGCTGTCCTGGACTTGCTCTGTAGACCAGGCTGGCCTTGAACTCACAGAGATATGCCTGCCTCCGCCTCCTGGGTGCTGGGAACTAAGGGCATGCGCCACCACGGCAGGCCTCATTATTGATGGTAGGTAATAAGCCACCATGTGGTTGCTGGGAATTGAACTCAGGACCTCTGGAAGAACAGCCAGTGCTCGTAACCTCTGAGCCATCTCTCCAACCCCTAGACATAACAGTTTTAAAGGTGATCCCGACATGCATTCAAGAACCTTTGTAAAAGAGGCTTTGAGGTATAAATAACATATGGTGGGGACTCAGATTAGCAGAGGCTCTTAAACTGTAGGGTGGGGCTAGGCATGGAGCTCAGTGATAGAGTGCTTGCCTAGAGTTTCCCAAGGAGAGGCTAGGGCTGTACCTCAGTAGCAGAGCACTTACTGAGGGGCTGGAGTCGGGGGCTGGTAGATCAGCAGTACCATGCTTAGCGTGTGTAAGCCCCCTCGGGTTAATTCCTAGCATTACACAAACCAAAGCAATTACAAAATAAACTGTTTATCTTTTTTTTTTAAAATGTGTACGAGTGCTCTATCTGCATGTACACCTGCAGGCCAGAAGAGGGCATCAGATCCCAGTATAGATGGTTGTGAGCCACCATGTGGTTACCAGGAATTAAGCTGAGGACCTCTGGCAGAGCAGACAGTGCTCTTAACCTCTGAGCCATCTCTCCATCCCCAAACTGTACTGTTTATTACAACCAACTAACAGGCCCGTTAAATTACATTTCCCCCTCGACATATTGGCACAGGTGTGTCAGTCCAGTTCTTGGGAGGCAGATCTATATGAGTTGAGGTTCAGTCCGGTCTACACAGCAGGATCTAGACCAGCCACAGCTACATAGCGAGGGCTCAAAAAAAAAAAAAAAAAAAGTAAAATAAAAAGAGGTGAGGTGAGGTAAGAAAGATGACCCAGCAATTAAAAGCATGTTCTACTCTTGAGAACACCAGGATTAGGTTCCAGCACCCACATTGAGAGGGTCACAGCTGCCTGTAATTCCAGCTACAGAGGATGCCCTTTCTGATCTCTGTAGAAACCAAGATAAACATCACACACACACACACACACACACACACACACACACACACACACACGCATGCAATCTATGACATATTCAAACCCAAACACGTGCTGTGTGGTGGTTTGACAATATCCACCTCCACCTCTGTAGGCTCAACTGTTAGTAAACTTGGTCCTCAGCTGGTAGAACTGTTTGGGAAGGATTAGGAGGCATGACTTCACTGGACGAGGTGTGTCACTGGGAGCCGACTTTGAGATTGGAAAAGATTCACTTGCTCTGCCCCCAGTGTGTTCTCTCTCTGCCTCCTATTTGCTGACCAAGTTGTGAACGCTCAGTTGTTCCCGCCTTTGCTCTGCCTTTATGGACTCTGATGATCTGATACTGTAAGCCCAATTAAATATTTTCTCTTAGAAGTTGCCTTAGTCATAGAAAAGTAACTAAGGTGTTCTGCCCCACCTGGGTCAGCATTCCACCCCTGAAGGTATAGTGTTAAAGTGATTCTTATAAAACAGTGTTTGTTTCTCAGTGTCTCTTAACCTGGCTATCACACAAATAATTGAGACTCCATCATATTATTTTAACAAGCTTCACGGCACAAGAACTGAACAGTTATTAATCTTTTCTTAACCCTCTAAGCTAATTTGGCTTCCTCCCAGCATACATCCCAGAGATACTTACACTTTATAGCTTTGCTAGCTGAGCTCTCTCTCCTGGTCCTTCCTGGACTTCTTCTGTGGCTGAATCCCCCACTTCCTCCTCTAACTCCTTCTTCCCAGATGGGCAGGAAGTCCAGCTCTATTCTCTCCCCTGCACAATGATCAGCTATAAGCTGCTTTATTGGCATATCAGGGGTCAATTGGGAAGCAGTGTTTATACAACATTGAGGGCGGAGATTCTCAGACGAAGGCTTGTAACCAGATGTGGGGGATACAGAAATCAGCGTTTGAATCACACAATAACCTCATGCCTACAGTTCCGTCAGGACTCTGTGTCCTCAACACACCCTCTCTATAATCCTTCCCGTTATCCTGAGTCGTGCTTTGTGCCAGCTGTCTGTCTTCACACTGGTGTTGGCATCAGGCTGGGGCTCTGTACCCATGAGGGTAAGGTATGGCTGTATGCATGCAGCCTTCCTCCTTAACTTGGCTAGAGGAAGACACATCTTGGAGTGTGGCCCACCAGGGATTGTTACTGACTTCTCTCTCTTGCTTCCTTGTCTATGGTGTCGGTTACCTTTGTGTCACTGTGACCACAATACCTGATAGAAATAACTTGAGGAAAGATTATTTTGGATTCATGGTTTCAGATAATTGCAGTGCATTGTGGGGGAAGGGATGGCGGTAGACATGTGTAGCTGAGCCTGTTCATATCATGGCTGACCAGGAAACCGAGAGGCTGGAACCAGGGCCATACTCTTTCTTCCTTTTGGAGGGATGGGTAGATGGTGGTTTTGAGACAGGGTTTCTCTGTGTAGCCTTGGACTCACTTTGTAGACCAGACTGTGCTTTTCTAGTTTTATTAGTACTTGTATTATAATTCTGGGTCCCAGGAGAGGGACTATCATGTACCCAGGTCCCTCTTTACTACTTGGTGAGGACAGAGGACAGAGTAGAGGCAAGATGGAGCCAGGGAAGATATTTTATTTTATTATTTTATTTTTTTAAAGATATATATATATATTTTATACAGTGTTCTGACTGCATGTACACCTGCGGGCCAGAAGAGGGCGTTGGATCACATTATAGATGGTTGTGAGCCACCTTGTGGTTGCTGGGAACTGAACTCAGGACCTCTGGAAGAGCAGTCAGTGCTCTTAACCACTGAGCCATGTCTCCAGCTTCCAGGCAAGCTCTATGTCAGCAGCTTTTGGTTTGGTTCTGGTTGGGAAGTAGCTGTCCAGAGGGTCATTCTGAAAGCTGGTTAGTCTGGATATCTTCTGTCATGGCGCTAACTCCTAAAGGTGCACCATGGAGTAGAGTGAGGTTAAAAAACCGTACGTTTGAGATCTGGTTTCTCACTGAACCTAGAGCTGACTAATTCAACTAGACTTGTTAACTAGTAAGCCCCAGGAACCATCACATCTCCACATCCTCAACACTGGAGTTGCCTAGTACTGTGCTTGGTTTTTATGTAGGTGCTGAGGAACTAAAGTCAACCCAGAATCATAACCCAACTACTAATAAAAGCCCATTGGAGGGATGGAGAGATGGCTGCTCTTCCAAAGGTCCTGAGTTCAATTCCCAGCAACCACATGGTGACTCACAACCATCTATAATGTGATCTGATGCCCTAGGAGTGGTAATGGATGCTTGTGATCCCACTGCTAAAAAGGCTGGTGCAGGATGATCATGAGTTCGAAGCCAGCCTAGACTACCTCGGGAGTTCTACTTGTTTTTGTTTTTGTTTTTGTTTTTGTTTTTGTTTTTTCCATAGAGATCCTGTCTCAGAATATCAAACCAAACCAAATATCTCAGTATGCTTTTCTGGTTTTTTGGTTTGGTTTGGTTGGGGGTTTTTTTTTGTTTTGTTTTGTTTTTGTTTTTGTTTTTGTTTTGAGACAAGGTTTCTCTGTGTAGCCTTGACTATCCTAGACTCACTTTGAAGACCAGGCTGGCCTTGAACTCACAGCAATCTGCCTGCCTCAGCAATCTGCCTGACTCTAACTCCCAAGTGCTAGGATAAAAGGCATGTGCCACCACCGCCTGGCCCCGTTTGCTTTTCTATCGTTTGATAAAGACCAAAAGCTATTTATCGAGGCAATGGTTTGTTGGGTTTAGACTTCCATGTCGTCCATCACTGAGGCGAGCCAAGGCAGGAGCTCCTGGGGCGGTGGAACTGACACAGAGACACTGTGTTCTGTTCAGCTACCTTTCCTTTACAGCCAGGCCCACATGCTTAGGGGTGGAACCATGCGTCACCCCACCCCCACCCCCATTAATGAAAAACATGACCCACTGGCATGGCCACAGGGTAGCCTGATGGAGTCAGTTCCTCAGCTGAGATTGCCTCTCAGTTGAGGGGCGACTCTAGTTTGTGTCAAGTTGACAAAAAAACAAGCACCACAACAGACAAAACCCCAGCCAGCCTTATCTGTAGATGACAGAGAGGCCAGCACTCCCCACCCCACTGCCCAGGTCTGAACTGATGCCAGTTCCCAGAAAAGGGCAAAAGGGAAGGAAACGACTCCTCCGTTTGCTCTCTGACTGGACGTAGTTCCTCACCAGAGAGAGCCAATCTGTCTGTCTAGCTATGTCTGCCCACTTCTGTCATCCCGTGTCCTTAGAGGGCCCTAAGTAATGAAGGCAGGGCTGCTATTGTGAGGCCAGGCAGTTCGGCTGTGGTGGTGGTGGTGGAGGCTGGATGGCCCATCTTGGGACTTTTAGGCTCGCTGTGGATGTGGGGTTCAGGCAGCTCACAGGGCATACCACTTCTAGGAACATTTCTTTATAATGGAGCAGGCCTGATCCAAAAGGTTATCTTTCAGGATGTGACTTCTTTGGTGAAATCTGTGGATTATAACAATGCCAAGTTCCTGGTTCTATCTGGCTATGTTTTTGTTTTGTTTTGCTTTTTGGGATACTACAAATTGGAGAAAATGGAGTACAAAGGTCCATAGGTTGCACTGGACATTTTTCTCTAGAGGCTGCCTTTTATTTTATTTTTTAAAGATTTATTTATTTAGCTGGGCGAGGTGGCACACACCGTTAATCACAGCACTTGGGAGGCAGAGGCAGGCAGATCGCTGTGAGTTTGAGGCCAGCCTGGTCTACAAAGTGAGTCCCAGGACAGCCAAAGCTAAAAAGAGAAACCCTGTCTCTAAAAACAAACAAACAAGACACACACACGCAACAAAAAAAAAAAAAAAAAAAGATTTATTTATTTATTATGCATACAATATTCTGTCTGTATGTACAGAGGGCACCAGATCTCATTACAGATGGTTATGAGCCACTATGTGGTTACTGGGAATTGAACTCAGGACCTTTGGAAGAGCAGCCAGTGCTCTTAACCTCTGAGCCATCTCTCTAGTAGAGGCTGCCTTTTAAAAATTACATTGACTCTGGGCTGGAGGGTTGGCTCGGCGGTTAAAATACTGGCTGCTCTTCCAGAGGTCCTGAGTTCAATTCCCAGCAACCACATGATGGCTCACAACCATCTATAATGTAATCTGGTGCCCTCTTCTGGCCTGCAGGTGTACATGCAGGCAGAGCACTGTATATTTACATTCATGTTACCAAGAAGAGACTTGATACCCTATGAGCATATACAGGGGGAGGAAATCCCCCTCAGGAACAGTCATAGGGGAGGGGAATAAGGGGAAAATGGGAAGGAGGGAAGAATGGGAGGATACAAGGGATGGGATAACCATTGAGATGTAACAAGAATAAATTAATTAAAAAATTTTTTAAAATTACATTTACTCATGTATTTGTGTGTTTAGGAGTTTGTACATGCTTACAGTTGGGCATACAGTGCTTGTGTGAGGTCAGAGGACAACTTGGAGTTCTCTCCTTCTGTCCTCTAGGTGCTGGGACTCGAAATCAGGTTGTCAGGGTCAGTGGCAAGTGGTTTTATCTGCTAAGCATCATGGCTGGCCTTTAATTCTGGATCCTCCAGCCTCTGCCTCCTGAATACTGGGATTACAGGTAAGTGCCTGTATGCCTGAGAGGTTATTTTTCTCTTCTCTTTTTCTTTCTTTTTTAAAAAAAATATTTTATTTAATCTATGTACATTGGTGTGAGGGTGTCAGATCTTGGAGTTACAGACAGTTGTGAGTTGCCATGTGGTTGCTGGGAATTGAACCTGGGTCCTTCGGAAGAGCAGGCAGTGCTCTTAATCACTGAGCCACCTCTCTAGCCCTCTTCTCTCTTTCTTGCTGTCCTGGACTCACTTTGTAGACCAGGCTGGCCTCGAACTCACAGAGCTCTGCCTGCCCTCTGCCTCCCTGAGTGTTGGAATTCAAGGTGTGTGCCACCATGCCTGGCTCTGGTTATTTTTCTTTCAGTACCTTATAAATCTGTAATTGTTTTTAAATAAACTAGTTTTGTTTGTTTGGGTTTTTTTGTTTTGTTTTGTTTTCTTTTGTTTTGTTTTTGGGTTTTTCGAGACAGGGTTTCTCTGTGTAACAGCTCTGGCTGTCCTGGAGCTTGCTCTGTAGCCCAGGCTGGCCTGAAACTCACAGAGATCCACCTTCCTCTGCCTCCCAAGTGCTGGCATTAAAGGCGTGTGCCACCACTGCCCGGCTAAATAAACTAGTTTTAAAATATGTGCTTATTGTTACATGTTTGTATTCACGGTCCTTGGGAGGCAGAAGCGAAAGGATTGGTTCAAATTCAAGGCCAGCCAAAGTTACACAGTGACCCTGTCTCACCCTCCCTCCCCTGCAGAAAACCCCAAACCAAACCAAACCAAACCAAAAAACTCCTGTAATCTCAGTACTCAGAATGTTAAGGAGGGTTGCCACAAGTTCAAGGCCAGTCTGGGGTACAATATCGAGACTCTGTTTTAGGAAACAACAAAAATCTTTTTGTACTGCAGAGTGGTGCAGCATTTACTTTGTGTGGGGACTGGAGTCTGGGTATCAAAACCCATCCTGAACCCCAGTGGGTGTGTCACGTCAGCCTGCTTGAAGTCCCAGCATGAAGGAGAGATGGACAGATTGGTTAGTCAGAAAAGCTGAAGTTGGACACTACAGATTTAGCAAGATATCCTGCCCCGGTACTCCGTACATAAGGTGGAGGGCAATAGCAAAACCAACAGACATTAACACCGGCCAAACCAACAGACATCAACATCTAGCCTCCACACAAATGTGTGAACACACACACACTCACACACACACACAAACACAGGTATGACACACATACATAGATACATACATACATTTGCAAGAAAAAACAACTTTTTTTGGAGACAAGAGTCTCACTATGTAGCCTCCTCTGGCCTGGAGCTTGCTGAGTAGACCAGACTGACCTCAAACTCAGAGAAGTCCACTGGTCTCTGCTTCCCAAGTGCTGGGATTAAAGGAATACGCCACCACAATTGACAAAAAACAAAGCAAAACAACACACACACACACACACACACACACACACACACACACACACACACA
>OU015754.1:15020307-15061962 GCA_907169655.1 Acomys percivali | reverse complement strand
CACACACACACACACACACACACACACACACACACACACACACACACTTTCCTGAGACTAGATAGTAGCTTCCATTGTAGAGCAGCTGCTTAACATAATCAATGTCCATCTGGGTTCCATCTCGAGCATGGCCAAGTAATAATACTAACTTAGTATCTCTTTTTCAACATCCTTCTCACTCTTCAGGCTACCCCCAAATGCAGGAATTTTGCAACAACTTCCAATTTGGTTGGTTGGTTTTTGTTGTTTGAGAGTCTCAAATAGCTCAGACTGCCCTGGGACTCCCTAAGAAGACCTTGAACTTCTAATCTTCCTGCCTCTAGCTCCCAAGTGTGGGTGGGATTACAGGCAAATACTACTACGCCGGGTTTATGGGGGTGCTGAAAGAACTGTTTCTTGCAAGCTATGCAAACATTCTACCACTCCTGTTTGCACGGAGCTACCTACATTCCCAGCTGCAACATATTATAAGTTTTGGTTTTGTTGTTTCTCTTTTCAGTACTGCGGATTCAACACAGGTCCCTGTACAAGCTAGGCAAGTTATCTACCATTAAGCTTATCACCCTGGCTCGCTTCCTACCTTCAGTCTTTGGGAGTTTGTTTGCTTTTATTTTGTTGTTGTTTTTTTGTTTTTTTAAAGACAGGGATTCCTCTGTATAGCCTTGGATGGCTTCGAACTCAAAGTGATCCACCTGCTTCTGCCTCCCAAGTGCTAGGATTAAAGGCGTGGGCCACCATGTCTGGCTACCTTCAGTCTTTGTTCAAACTACTCCATCTATGGATTTTGCTCCATGTCCTCCTATGACAAGCGGGCGCAGGAATGAAGTCAGTATTCTAAGGTCTCCAGATCTTTTTGTTTTGTTTTCGAGGCAGGGTCTCTCTGTGTAGCCTTGGCTGTCCTGGACTCGCTTTGTAGACCAGGCTGGCTTACTCATAGCAATTCACCTGCCTTTCCTAGCATTACAGGCATGTGCCACCACCGGCTAGGTCTCCAAATCTTTCTGATCTTACTAGCCATTTCTTTTTCTTTCTTTAAGAATTTATTTATAGCCGAGCATGGTGGCGCACACCTTTAATCCCAGCACTCGGGAGGCAGAGGCAGGCGGATCGCTGTTGAGTTCGAGGCCAGCCTGGTCTACAAAGCGAGTCTAGGACAGCCAAGACTACACAGAGAAACCCTGTCTCGAAAATCCAAAAACAAACAAAACAAAAAAAGAATTTATTTATTACATATACAATGCTCTACCTGCATGCATATGCCTGCAAGCCAGAAGAGGGCGTCAGACCACATTATAGATGGTTGTGGGTCACCCTGTGGTTGCTGGGAATTGAACTCAGGACCTCTGGAAGAGCAGCCAGTGCACTTAACCCCTGAACCATCTCTCCAGCCATTTCTTTTTCTAATGTTCATGTCTTTGCCCCTATCCCTGTTCATGGCTTTGCAGGGCTTTCCCACACCAACGGAAAGGCCATTTGTCTTCCCCAGTAGCGAAAGCACGAGTCAAATGGAAATAAGAACCTCTGCCCTGTGCCTGGGAAGGATGCAGTGTGACGATGTTGTAATAAAGTTTTTACTAAACAGCCCAGAGGAGTGGAGAGCAGGACCGCCAGCGTCCACAGCCAGAACACAACTTTGCATCCACTGCTTCAATCAAAGCAGTTTTTAATCGTCCGGCCCCGCCCCTCAAAAACAGTCCAATAGCCAGGCCTTGCCTCGTGGGGTCAATTACTAAGCCCCGCCCTTCAGAGCATTTAGCCGGAAGCCCCTGCCCATCTTGGCCCCACCCCTCCGAGCACGTGAAACTCTCAAGTCGGTGAGGTAGGTCCCGCCCCTCAAGTCATGTCAACGGTCATGTTAGGAGATTGTGCGCCTCGCAACACTCAAAATACCAATTATTCCTCCCCCAACCCCAAACACGAAAACGGTCACGCTCCTCAAGCTGCCTCAAAGGCAAAGCTCCGCCTCACAGTAGGTGCAACTGGGCCCGGGCCGTCAAAGCCCGCCAAGGAGCAGGCCCCGCCCCTCGAGGCCCTCAAACTGCCAGGCCCCGCCCCACAGGACACGCTAACGGCCGGGCCCGCCCCTCGAGGCGCGAAGGAGGCCAAGCTCCGCCCTATACTGGTCCCGCCCTCCTGGCGCTCAAGGCAGCCAAGCTCCGCCCTGCAGAGAGCCCCAACGGCCAGGTCCCTTCTCATAGGACGGTGTAACGTTAGGCCCCGCCTCCCTTCCTAGGCGGGCTTAGGACCGAGGCCACGCCCCAAAGATCCCAACACCGGCCAGTCCCGCCCCTCGAGGCGCGCCAACTGTCCTCTCCCCCCGCCCCCTCGTGCGCCGAGACGTGAGGACGTCGTAGGCTGAGGTGGCAGCATTCCCGCAGACATGGAGCTGCCGCAGATGCCGGAGCTGATGGGGTTGTCCCTGCTGGTGGGGCTGCTGGCCCTGGTGGCCACGGCGGCGGTGGCGCGGGGCTTGCTGTGGGCGAAGGAGGACAAGGCCAGCCAGCCCGTCTGTAAGTGTCCGGGGCGGGGGGCCGGGGGGGGCGGTGACTCTGTGAGGACTTTTCTCTCGGCCGCCGCGTGGTCTGAGGGTCCTGGAGACTCACGGACTTCAGGTTCTCCAGTTGTGAGAGGAACTTTCCCGTGCAGATATCGGGTTGCACCTCAGGGACACGACTCCTTTGGAACCTGGGGGCTGCGCTGCTAGATTACCGGTGACCAACCCGCCACTCCCCGGTTGTCCCCGGGGTTGGTACGGAAACTCAGTCGACTCCCGAAGTTCGCAATGTGTTCATGGCCCGGGAAAATGAGGGTCATTTGAAGTACTTCTCGGCCAGCCCTGACCGGCAGGAACGTTTTCCGAGGTCCTCTTGCTTATTGCTAAGCTTTGGAGTCTTTTTAATTCGTTCAGTGAGTAAGAAGCATGTGGAAGTGTAGATATGAATTGTAAGCATCCGAAAATGTAGGCGAAATATTCAGTGTATTAACCTTCACAGGGGAGTTAATACTGTAAAGAGGAGGAGAACGTGAATGGCCTTGCTGCCTTTTTTTTTTTTTTTTTTTTTTTTTTTGAGGAGATGGATGTTGGGGAGTCCGGGAACTCTTCGTTTAGGGTAGGGAACTTATTGTGGTGGGTTGGTTTGTTTTGAGACAGGGTTTCACTATGTTGTCCAGACTGGCCGTAATCAGGGTCTCATAGAAGTGCTGTACCTCTGATCTACACCCCCAGTCTGTGACGTGTGTTGTTCAAGGATGGCAGTGTAGGATTTTGCCTGGGAGGCCAAAGACAGTTCTGCAAGTGGCAAAACCCAAGAGGACAGGGATTCCAAAACATTTGGAGGGTGGGACATGGCTCAACCTTAGACCAGCTGTCTAGCCCACACACCGCCCCCCTTCCCGGTGAGGAGCTGGGGTGTAGCTCAGTCTTAAAACATCTGCCTAGAATCCCCCTAGTGAGGAGCCTGAAACAGAGCTGAGCCATAGAGCTCTTGCCTATGATACCCAGGGCCCTAGGTTTTATCCCAAGCATGAAAGAAAAATAGACCAGCATCTGGTGTGACTCCAAAGGCCAACATGGGCAAGTTAGAGGCAGATTGTATAGTTTAATTGGCCTGTAAGATTTAGAGAGCATCTACTACCACCTATCACCTGGTTCTCTAAGATATTTTTCATTTAATCTAACTTTATTAATTTTTTTTTTGAGACAGGGTTCCCCGTTGTCTTCCCACCACCCCCACCCCACCCCAGTGGTAGGATCAAAGGTGCAAAGGTGTGCACCACCACCGCCCTCTCTTGCTTTTGTGTGTGTGTGTTTTGTGTTTGTCACTCTGTGTATGTGTGTGTGTAGGTTGGAGGACAGCTTTGGGGAGTCAGTTATTATCTTCTACATGTGGGATTAAATGGGTTGTCAGGCAGTTGCCTTACAAGCTGAGCCATCTCCAGCCCAGGATTCTCCCAGGTGCCCGTCTTACTTTATGAGATTACCTTGAACTTCGTTTCTGTTCTGCCAGATAACCTGATAGTTGACTTAAATACAGGATGTCACTGTGTAGCCCAGGCTAGTCTAGAATCCTTGTAATCCTCCTGCCTAACACTCAAGTACTGGGATTACTGGTGTGTGGCACTGTGACCATCTGTGGCTTCTCTTGAGCTTTGTCATCAATGTAGTGCTTTTTAGGCTTGTAACTTGGTTATATTATCTCCTTCAATTCTCAACTTGTTTGTTTGGTTTTCGTTTTTGAAAAAGGAAGTCCAGGTGGACCTTGAACTCACTATGTAGCCAGTCCAACTCTGAACCCCAAATCTTCCTGCCTCCACCTCCTGAGTGCTAGAATTCTATGCACACACCACCAAGCCTGGTTTCAACGTCTCCTTAAGGAAACCAAGACTTGAAACAGTTAAATAATTTACCCACAAGCAGATCCTTCCAATTCCCTTGTGTGTATTCCCTACCTTGGCATGCCTGACCAGAATCCATACTACACTAGTCAAGCTGGGAGCCCACCCAGCTGTGTCAGCTCAGAGAGGTGCTATAACAGACTCAGGACTCAGCTTCTGTAAGATCACTCGTAAGAGCTAGGGATGTAGAGCATGCTCCCTTACCATGCACGGCGCTTTAGTTTCTTCAGTACTGGAGGTGCCTTTAAAAACAGAAGAAAAGCCAGGTGTGGAGACGCATACCTTTAATCCCAGCCAGGGAGGCAGAGGCAGGCAGATCACTGTGAGTTTTGCGCCAACCTGGTCCAGGTCCAGGACAGCCAGGGCTTGTTACACAGAGAAACCCTGTCTAGAAAAAACAAAACGAAAAATCCACACAGAAGTAAGTAAAGACCACTCGATGATACTGAATCCACGCTCAAGTTTGGTTTCTAAGCCTTATTTTAAAAAGGCTTAACTTTTTTTAAAATTTCGTGTATATGTCTGTAGATTTGTCCGTGTTTGTGCAGGCCTCCTTGGAGGCCAAAGGTGTCATAGTCTATGGAACTAGAGTTACAGTTGGTTGTGAGCCACCTGGCTTGAGTGTTGAGAGCCAAACAGCCATACACCCCTTTTAAAACAAACACGTGTGCTTGTGGATGTGCATACATCTTGTCCACATGGAGATCATTAGGGACGCAAGCTGCTTCCATTGAGACGGGATCTCATGTTGACCCAGAGCTTCTGGATTAGGTCAGGCTGCTTGGCCAGAGAGCCCCAGAGACTTTCCTGATTCCACCTCCCCATTGCTGAGATTACAAGTGTAAGTCACCACTCCTGGCTTTTTTTTTTTTTTTTTTAAGATTTATTTACTTATTATTTTGTATGCAGTGCTCTGCCTGCATGTACACCTGCAGGCCAGAAGAAGGCATCAGATCACATTATAGATGGTTGTGAGCCACCATGTGGGTGCTGGGAATTGAACTCAGGACCTTTGGAAGGGCAGTCAGTACTCTTAACCTCTGAGTCATTTCTCCAGCTCCAAACCTGGCATTTTTATGTGGGTTTTGGGTATTAAGTCCGTCCCCCCGCCCCAAACATGTTTTTGCACACATCACTTTCCTCAAGGACAAGGGCCATATGTATCTGGGTCATGTGATGCTGCTCCACCCAGAGTCTGGGTAGTTCTGGGTCCTCAGTAGTGAGATGGTTCTTCTTCCTTCTAGGCCAGAAGACCAACGAATCCAAAAAGTCAGGACCCAAGAAGCAGAAACAGAATCTGCGGGGTCGCAGGGAGAAGCCTCAGCAGCACAACTTCACCCACCGTCTTCTGGCCGCAGCACTAAAGGTACTTAGTACTCCTGGGTACTGACTGTGTACCGTGTGTGTACTTGAAGACTGTCCTGCCCCCAGACCTTGTCCTTTGTAGTGATCTGCGCATATTACATGTACTTCTTACTGTTTATCAAGAGAATAGACATACCCCATTCTGGTCCCTTCCCCCCTCCCCCTTGTAGTACTGAGGGTGGAATCTGGGGGCCTTGTGCCTGTTAGACTAGCATTATACCACTGAGTTACACCTCCAGTCCTTGACTGGCAGTTTCTGCATAAGTGCTCTGCAGTCGAGCACCTTACTGGAGGATTCTAGGCAGACACTCTACCAATAAACTACAGTCCTAGCCCACTTTCTCCTTTTTTCCCCTCCTACTTTTAATTTTGAGATAGTTTCACTAATGGCCTGGGCTAGCTTCCGACTTACTCTGTGGCCCCAGCAGGCCTTGCACTTGAGATCCTACTGCTTCAGCTCCTGAGGAGCTGGGGTTATAGAACTCAGCTACAGGGGTTACTTTGTCCTGTTCTAGCCTCTTGGTCATCCAAGCACCAGAGCCACAGTTGCAACTGTAGGTTCAGCCTCCCCATCATTAATAGTTCCTTCATCCTTTTCCCTAGAGCCACAGTGGGAATATATCTTGCATGGATTTCAGCAGCAATGGCAAATATCTGGCCACCTGTGCGGATGACCGCACAGTCCGCATCTGGAGCACCAAGGATTTCCTTCAGCGGGAGCACCGCAGCATGAGAGCCAACGTGGAGCTGGACCATGCCACCTTAGTGCGCTTCAGCCCTGACTGCAGGTAGGACAGGACAGAGCCTCAGGCTTGGCTGTAAAAACCCAGCTCCTGAGCCAGTGGTGGCTGACACCTTTAATCCCAGCACTCGGGAGGCAGAGGCAGGCGGATCGCTGTGAGTTTGAGGCCAGCCTGGTCTACAAAGTGAGTCCAGGATGGCCAAGGTAACATAGAGAAACCCTGTCTCGAAAAGCCAAAAAACAAACAAGCAAACAAACAAACAAACCCAGCTCCTGGCTGTGGCCTTCACATATCCGCTTGGGGTTTAGTGAGGTGTGTGGGGAGGATAAAGAATCAACTTTGGGGTGAGGTAAAGAAAGCATCCAGGGGCTAGAGAGATGGTTCGGTGGTTAAGAGCTGTCTGTTTTTCCGGAGGTCCTGAGTTCAATTCCCAGCAACTGCATGGTGGCTTACAACCATCTGTAATGTGATCTAATGCCCTCTTCTGGCCTACACGTGTACATGCAGGCAACACTGTATACATAATAGTAAATAAATAAATCTTTTTTAAAAAAGGAAGCATCCAGATAGTTGGCACCTCGTGGGCCCCTTGGAGGTTCTGCTCTATAAGAAGGAAGCAGAAGCCAGGCGCGGTGTTGCACGCCTGTAATCCCGCAGAGGCAGGGCTGGAAGATTACTGTGAGTTCGAGGCCAGCCTGGTCTACAAAGTGAGTCTATGACAGCCAAGGCTACACAGAGACCCTGTCTCGAAAAAAAGGAGAGGGGGGAAGCAACTCTTTGGGAGCTGAACCACAAAAAGCCTAACTCGCTGTGTGTGATGGACGACTCAAAAAATGCCATAGTCTTAGAGCTGTATATTGAGCTGTAAGTCTGCTCGCTCCACCAGACAGTTCTCCCTTCCCAGAAATTGTTTACTATTTCTATCACCTTGAGGGAGGGGTCTTATGAGTCCTGTGACTCTCAGAGCTTCCTGCTCCTTAAGTTTCAAAGCCTATCTAGGGAGGCTATTTGTTTTAGAGCTAAGGATCAAACCCAGGGCCTACCAGTGAGATCCATCTCTGTCCTTGAACTGTTTAGTTCTTTTTATGTTTGTCTATGTGTGTACGCCAGAGGACAACAGAGTTGGGTGTTTTCCTCTCAATATATATGGGTTCCTGTGTAATGAACTCAAGTCACAGTAGCCTTGCCAAGCAAGTGCTTTTTTTAAAATAAACAAAACAAAACCTGTTGCACCATCTCATTAATGGTTTTTATGAGATTTTGACGGGCTGGAATGATGGTTCAGGAGTTAAAAGCACTGACTTATACAGGACCCAGGCTCAATTCCGGGTACCCACATGGCAGCTCACAACTATCTGTAACCCCAGACTCAGGGAAGCCAATGTTCTCATCAGGCCTCTAAAAGATTTTGAACCAAGGCATCTATTGTAAGACTGTACAGTAGGGCACAAGGAACAATTTCTATTTTCCCTAGAATATTATACATAGGCCTCTGTCCAGGTGAGGAAATGACTTCTCTTTTGCCTGTCTCTAGAGCCTTTCTTGTTTGGCTGGCCAATGGAGATACCCTCCGTGTCTTTAAGATGACCAAGCGAGAAGATGGGGGCTATACTTTCACAGCCACTCCAGAGGACTTCCCTAAAAAACACAAGGCATCCATCATCAATATCGGCATTGCTGACACAGGTAGGGGAGTCTTGTGGATGGAGTTTACTCAAGGTCTGGAAAGGGGCCTCAGACAGAACTTGTTTTCTTTGTTTTGTTGGAAAGATTTGGTTATTTTGACTTGCTATATAGCATGGGTGTTTTATCTGAATGGATGTTTGTGTACCCCCTGCATGCACTACTCACAGAGGCCAGAAGAGGGCGCGGGTCCCCTGGGGTTAGAGCTAGAGCCAGTTGTGCGCTGCTATGTGACTGCTCGGAATCAAACCCAAGACCTCTGAAGGGCAGCCAGTACTCTTAACTGCTGAGCCATTTCTCCAGGCCTCCCTCTTCCCTTTTTTGCATTTATTTTATGTGTTTATCATAACACAAATGGAGGTCAGAGGATAACCTGCAGCAGTCAGCCCACTGGATCCTGAGGGTTGAACTTAAGTCGTCAGGTTTGTTGGCAAGTATCTCCACCAGCTGAGCTATCTTACTGGTGTCTGAATCAGGTTTGTTGAATGAGCTTTGCTTGGTGTCCTTGTGACCAAAGAGCTCTGGGCCTATGCTTCCCTAGAGTTCATGAGAGCCACGCAGTAAACCACACTTCTCAGCCCAGTATTCCCTGTGGTAACCTTTGGCCTGGGAAAGGAGCGTGGATGCTTCTTACTGTGTCTTTGGGAGGTGACAATTAGTCTGCTTGTGTCCCCGGGCTCACAACTTTCCTCATCAGGGAAGTTCATCATGACGGCCTCCAGTGACACGACTGTCCTCATCTGGAACCTGAAAGGCCAGGTGCTGTCCACAATCAACACCAACCAGATGAACAACAGTTACGCTGTTATCTCCCCATGTGGCAGGTGAGGAGGATGAAGGGCAGAGGCACAGGCACAGAGGCAGTTTCAAGGAGTGGGGTTCCAAACAGTGAAGGGATTCACACAGCGCCTCATGGTCCTGTGTCTGTTTCCTCGCATATGTGGTTATTTTGCAGTACTGTGGGGTGGAAACTAGAGCACTGTATGTTAGGCAAACACTCAACCTCCGCACAGCATGCAGCCTTCATCTATGGGGTTCATTTCATTTGCCTCTGCCTACCGAGAGTTTGGGTTAAAGGTATGTGCTGACATGCCAGGCCTTTTTTTTGTTTTAAAGATTTGTTTATTTAGGTTTACAGTGTTTTGCCTACATTACATGTATACCTGCAGGCCAGAAGAGGACACCAGATATCTTTATAGATGGTTGTGAGCCACTATGTAGTTGCTGGAAATTGAACTCAGGACCTTTGGAAGAGCAGCCAGTGCTCTTAACCTCTGAGCCATCGCTCCAGCCCATGCTAGGCCTTTTAAAAAATTTGGTGCCACGCCTTTAATCCCAGCACTTGAGGAGACAGAGGCAGATGGATCACTATGAGTTCGAGGCCAGCCTGGTCTACAAAGTGAGTCTAGGACAACCAGGACTATTACACAGACAAACCCTGTCTCAAAAAACCAAAAAGAGGGGGCTGGAGAGATGGCTCAGTGGTTAAGAGCACTGACTGTGCTTCCGGAGGTCCTGAGTTCAATTCCCAGCAACCACATGGTGGCTCACAACAATCTATAATGTGATCTGATGCATACTGTACACATAATAAATAATAAAAACAACAACAACAACAAAAAGTATATCTTTGTTCTTTTTTTTGTTTTGTTTTTTGGGTTTTTTTTGAGACAGAAATCTTCCTTTTTTCTATGCTGGCCTTGAACTCACTATGTAGTTGAGGATGCCCTCGTCCCACCCATCCCCCCATCCTTCTGCCCCTACTTCCTGAGTGCTGGGGTAATAGGCATAGACCACAAGCTAGGGCTATATGGTGCTGGGAGTGGAAAGCAGGACTTTAGTCATGTTAGACATGTCCTCTCCCAAATGAGATACTTCTGTACTGTGGATCTTAAAGCATACCATATCCTTGAATCAAGAATATATATAGGGGTATGGTGGTGCACACCTTTAATCCCAGGCAGAGGCAGGCAGATGTCTGAGTTCAAGGCCAGCATGGTCTACAAATCAAGTCCAGGACAATCAAGGCTACACAGAGAAACTCTGTCTCAAAAAGTGGGAAAGAAAAGTATGTGTATACACACACACACACACACTTTCTCTCTCTCTCACACACACACACACACTCACACACTCACACACTCAGTATGTATATAAGCTTTTGCTTTACCCTGCAGGACTGAGTATAGACCCCAGATCTTCATGCATACCAGACAAGTTCTCTACCACTAAGCTACATCCCCCTCTTCACAAAATTTTTATTGCTTTAATTTTTTTTTTTTTTTTTTTCCGAGACAGGGTTTCTCTGTGTGGCTTTGACTGTCCTGGACTTGCTTTGTAGACCAGGCTGGCCTCGAACTCACAGGGATCCGCCTGCCTCTGCCTCCCGAGTGCTGGGATTAAAGTTGTGCGCCACCTCTTCCTGACATTGCTTTAAAATTTTTATTTTAGTTTTGCTATGGAGTCTAGGATGGCCTAGAACTAGCTATGTAGACCAGGTTGGCCTTGAACCTGTGATACTCCTGCATCTGTCTACTCAGTACTGGGATTACAGACATGTGCCTCCATACCTGGACCTCTTTGTTCTTTTTTCTTTTCACCTGTTTGGTTTTATTTTTTCTGAGATTATTTTCTGGCTAGCCTGGAACTCACTGTATGAACTAGGGTGGTCTCAAACTCAGAGTCTGCCTGCTCTTGCCTCCTGAGCATTGGGATTAAAAGTATATATCACTACACCCAGTCTTATTTTACTAAGTTTAAGAGACAAGGTCCTAAGGTACCCATATTGCCTTCCAGCTATTCTGTTAGCCCAAGAAGGCCTTGAACTTGAGATCCTCCTGCCTCAGCCTCCAGACTAGCTGGGCTTGCATGCCACTCCATGCCTGGCACAGAAACACTTTCGAAAGTATCATTAGGCTGGCTAGCTGTAGCTGTAGATTGCTTGCCTTGTGTTTATGAAACTCTAGATTCATGCCTCTTATCCCCCAAAAGTACTGTTTCTCAGGAGAGAGGTCTAAGATTTGTTAGGAACAGAATGCCATTTAACATTTGAGCTTTAAGAGTGTGGATTACATGACAGGTTTGTGGGTTCGTGTGGCTTCACCCCAGATGTGAAGATCTGGGAAGTCTGCTTTGGAAAGAAAGGGGAGTTCCAGGAGGTGCTGCGAGCCTTTGAACTGAAGGGCCACTCTGCATCTGTCCACTGTTTTGCTTTCTCCAACGACTCTCGGAGGTGAGTGGATCTCCGTTTCTTTGCTCTTGTGATTTTGTCTTATTTAGTACAGATAGCCAAGGCCGGCCTTGAAGTCCTGATCTACCTGCCCCTCTCCCTTTTAAGTACTGAGATACAGGTGTGGACTAGCTTGACTGGCTTTTGGGTTTGTTCTGTTTGTGTTTTTTAGACAGGGTCTCACTTGGTAGCGCAGGCTGCCCTTGAACTCACAGTGATCCTCCTGCCTTGCCTCAGTCCCCAGTGCTGAGGTTAGAGGTGTGGACCACCAAGCTGGACTGAGCAGTGAGTGGGTCTGGGGTTCTTCTACCCATCTGGGCTGCAGTTCTGACAAGGGTGGAGGGCTTGATTCCCGGCAGGATGTACACTTGGCTTCCTAGCTGGAGTCCCTCAGGCTGCTCCAGTGCCCTTCCAAGCTGGGGTTGTTGAGGCTGTAGCTGTGATTTCCACATTGCAGGATGGCCTCTGTCTCCAAGGATGGCACATGGAAGCTGTGGGACACAGATGTGGAATACAAGAAGCAGCAGGACCCCTACTTGCTAAGGACAGGCCGCTTTGAAGAGGCGGCCACCATGCCTTGCCGCCTGGCACTCTCCCCTGACACCCATGTCCTGGCCTTGGCCACTGGCACCAGTATTCATCTCTTCAACACCAGGCGTGGGGAGAAGGAGGAGTGCTTCGAGAGTGTCCACGGGGAGTCTGTTGCTGACCTGACTTTTGACATCACTGGGCGCTTCCTGGCCTCCTGTGGGGACCGTGTGGTGCGGCTCTTCCACAACACTCCTGGCTACCGGGCTGTGGTGGAGGAGATGCAGGGCCTCCTGAAGCGGGCATCCAGTGAGAGTACCCGCCAGAGGCTGCAGCAACAGCTGACCCAGGCCCAAGAGGCCCTAAAGAGCCTGGGTGCCCTGAAGAAGTGACTCTGGCTCTGGATGGGTCCCGCTGCTGGCCCAGTGACTGCTATTCTCCCAGTGCCCCTGGGGGAACTTCCCAATTTTCTTCCTGGTGGCCCCCACTTTTTCCCATTGAAACTTTTCTTGTATACTTAGATATCGCTCTCTCTCTCTCTCTCTCTCTTTCTTCTTGTTTGCCTCTTCCCAGACTAAAAGGTGCTGTTTTTTTTATAGGCCCAAGGGCTGGAATCTACTGTCACCCAGCACTGAGAAGAGAGGTAGAGAGAAGAGAGACAATGAGAGCAAAGCCTTTGACTGTGTGGCGAAAGACCCTAATACCCAAAGAAGTTTGTGAGTGTAGAGGTAAAACCTGAGGGTCACCAGGGGACAGTTTGCTGTTTTATAAGGGTGTAGAATGTGTTTTATAATGCTGCAAGGTGACTCTCCATCTAGCCCAGGCTCCTGATACCAGTAAGAAGTAATTAAGGATTGGTCTGTTATCTCAGCACTCTATAAAGGAAAGAGGATCAGGGGTTCAAGGCCAGCTTGGACTACATAGTGAATTCCAGGTCCTCCTGGGCTCCATATGGCAAAAGACCTTGACTTTTTTTTTTTTAACCCTAGGCTTCAGTTTTCTTATTTGTAAAATGGGGAACTATGCTCTCTGTGGCCTTCCTGCAAAGATGCTGTGAGGCTTGGAGTGTTACAAAGTTCCCAGGCATAGAGCGTAACAGTGCTGCCCAATGTCATTAACTACCAGGTAAATGTTGGTCTCAAACTGTGGTCCTCAACCAAACCAACACACTTTTCTTATGGCTTGGTTTGTTCGTTCCTCTTGGATAAATTTGGTGGTTTGGTTCACATTCCTGGAGAAGTAATGCTGCCTCAAGATGGTGCTCCTCTATGTTGGAGGCCCTGGACTCATCAATTCAGTGCCTGCTTCCTGGGACTAGCTAGTGATGCTGGGTAACACATACAGACAAGACTAGGCCTGCTGCCAAAGATTAAAGTTGGTAGGAAGGACCTCCAGGCTGCTGTCTGTGAAGTGCTTCTTGTTCATTTATAGTTGCAAGCGATGTAGACATGAAGCTTGACAATAATGGCTCCAGGACAATAATGGGGATGAATGGAATATACCCAACAGGTAATTTGAAGACTGCTTGGGTCCAAGGGGTCAGGAAGATATCAGGAATCTAGGAAGGAATCTAGCAAAAAGTCCGTCCCAGTTAGTTTTGATCTCTTACTTAAAAGTACGGCCTCTTCCAGCCATCCTCAATGCTACAGAATGTTAGAGTTAAGGCACAACCCTGAAGTTGACCTTGATGGCTCCCTTGTCGGCACCGTCTCCTTCCACCACCACTGCTGCATTCAGACGACCTGCAGCATCTGCTGTCTTTCCGTCTCTTCTATCACCATTCTGGTCTTAGCCACTGTCGCATACTATGTGTTACAGTACTTCTGTTTTCAAGCACATTACTTCCAAGTCACTTTTCTACATAGTTAGCCGGCTTTGGGAAAACAAAACTGATTGTGCTGTTTCCCCAAAGGCTTCCAAAGCTTCATTCTATTCTTGAAATAAACCTCTGAACTCTGTGACCTGCATAATGCTGTGGACTTTAGCCCCTGCTGTGATTTTTCTCTGCGGGTGGTCCAACCTACCCCATTCTTCCTGTTTTTGACTAACTCAAGCAGTTTTCAGACTCCATATATGGGCTGGTCTCTCTTGTGTGCTGCAAGCATTTATCCTTTCTGTTGGCAGACTTGGCAATGTGATTTAGTCCTTGGTAGCTTTTTTTTTTTCCCCAGTCCTTGGTAACTTTCACTCCAAATGGTTGCCTCCTCAACCACCCCATCCGAAGTAGCCCTTTCCACCAATTCTGTCCTACTGTTGCATTGGTGCTTTTCTTTTGTATGACTTGGTGCTTTCTGAAACCACCTTGATTGCTCCAGTGTTAGTGATAAGGGCAGCCAAGTGGGTAACAAACGTGGCAATTAGGCTGGTCACTTGGTTGTGAGATGGGAGGAAATGGTAAAGACTGCAGTGGGCAGGTGGGCATGTGTCTTAGATGCACAGTGGGTAGGAGCTGCTACTTATCCCGCAAAAGTTGCCATTTTCAGATAAGTTAGATGGTGGCACCTTACTTTGAAATGAAGTGCTGTTGTGAACTGCACCAAACACTGACGTAGGAGGGTGCAGCTCATCAGTCTCGTTGGCACTTAAGGATTGTTCCTTGCTCTTTTTTTTTTTTGCAGTCCGGGGATGGACCCCAGAGCCTCAGGCAGGGTAGATAATAGTTCTGCTGAGCCATGGCCCAGCCCTTCACTAGGAAATGCTAGACAAAGGCTCTCTCACTCAGCCACAGCTACAGCCCCTCACTGGGCAAATGCTTTGACACTGAGCCTCCAACAGTGAAATTGCTGAAGAATCCATTGGAACATGAGCTTCACAAAGGCAGAATCCTTATTTGTCTGCCTTGTTCTGGGCCCCTTGTCAAGTAGCCTGGACAGAGTAAGCTCTCAATAAATGGAACTCAGACTGTAAGTAATTGATGATATTTTGATTTTTTTTCCCCCTGCATTCCACTCTAGTATGGATTCAGGTTTCTGATGAGACCAGCCATATTGAGGGCAGTGTGGCCACACATAGCTCTGCCCCATGTTGTGGGGATGTCTGCATTGGTTGTCAGAAGTAACTGAAAATGCTTTTGCTTGCTCCTGTGCTGCCATTTTTGAGAAGTAACTGGTGTCATGGATGCAGCAGGAAGGTGGGGAACCCATGAGTGCTGAGCCACTTAAGTCAGAAGTCTGTTCCCATGTCGCCCAAGTCACTGACCAGGCTCAGAGTGGGGTGAGCACAGAGGCTGCCTGAGTTTGTCTCCTCATTTGCAAAACTGGAATAAACGTTGTCCTGTCTACCTTGTGTCGATTCTTTGTGTGTGTGTGTGTGTGTGTGTGTGTGTGTGTGTGTGTGCGCGCGCGCACGCATGCGTGCATGCATGCTTGTGTATCACACTGAGGACATGTAATCTTGCCCCAACCCCATTTTTGTGTGTGTTTGAGACAGGGACTCAGTTTGTGATCTTGGCTGGCCTGGAAATCATAGAGCTCTCCCTGCCTCTGCTTCCTGAGTGCTGGTACTTAAGGCGTGCACCACCATACACAGCTCTTTTGACCTTTGAGCCATTATCTCACTCCCTTGCCTTCGTACTTGAGATCTAGCTTGATCCTCCTGGGTGGCAGGGCTGACAGGCTTGCCTCTCTTGCCTGCTAGCTGTGAGTTTCTAATGAGTGGGAGCATCACAAAAGGTTATTGCACAGACTGTCCAGGGATAGAACAGAGCTGTTCTTGTTGCCCTAGGAAAAGTGTCTGGCAAAAATAGAGACTGCCAAGTTTTTATAACCCTTCCGAGTAGAGGCAGCAATGGTCTACTGATTTTACATAGGTTGTGGTGGGACATGCTTGGAAGCCAGTGCTTGGCAGGTTGAAGTTGAAGAACCGTGAGTCAGCCCTGTGCTACGTAGACTGTTTAAAACACAATTGTTTAATTTATTTGTTTAGGTTTCTCGAGACAGGGTTTCACTGTATAGCCTGGCTGTCCTGGTACTCTGTAGCCTCCAAAGTGCTGGGATTAAAGGTGTGCACCACCATCGTCCGGCTCTAACATTTAGCTCCCAAGCTAACACAGATGTAACACTATTTGTGAAGGTTTTTAATTTTTCAGGACGAAAAGGTGTGGGAGAGTTGAACATGGTGGTGCTTATGTAATAACCCACCACCATCACTCAGGAAGCTGAGGCAGGAAGATAGCAAGTTTGAGGCCAGCTTGTCTTGGCTACATAGCCTTACCTTGTCTCAAATAATACAGAAGCTAGAGAGATGGTTCAATGGATAGAGGATTTTTTTTTTTTTAATTTCATGTGCATTGGTGTTTTGCATGCATGTATGGCAGTATGAAGGTGCTAGAACTGAGGTTACAGACAGGTGTGAGCTGCCATCTGGGTGCTGGGAATTGAACCTAGGTCCTCTAGAGGAGCAGTCAGTGCTCTTAAATCGCTGAGCTGTCTTCCAGCCCCAGGATAAAGGATCTTGCTACACAAACCTGTCAACCCAAGTTTAATCCCCAGGTTCCACATGAAGGTGAAAAGAGACCAGTGACATGTTCTTTGAGTATGCATATCATGCATATACACAATAATGCAATTTTAGAAGTGGCTGGAGAGATGGCTCAGTGGTTAAGAGCACTGGCTGCTCTTCTAGAGGGCCCAAGTTCATTTTCCATTGCCCCATTTGTGGTTCACCACCTATCTGTAACTCCAATTTGAGGGGTTCTGATGTCTTCTGGCCTTCTAGGCACTGCATGTACACGATGCAGGTAAATCAAGCATACACATAAAAATAACATTTTAAAAATTACGTATTTTTACCTTATGTGTAGTAGTGTTTTGCCTGCGTGCATGTCTAAAGAAGATGTCAGATTTTTGAGTTAGAGACAGTTGTGAGCCTTAGCTCTATGTAGACCAGGCTGGCCTTGAACTCACAGAGATCTACCTGCCTCTCTGCCTACCTGAGTGCTGGGATAAAAGGCATGTGCCACTATGTCCAGCTATATTTTTTTAATTAAAAATGACAGAGTTGTTGGCTCAGTAGATAAGAGAACTTACTGTTCTTTCATTGGACCTGGGTTCGATTCTCAACACCTGACCTCAGCAAGTATCAGGCACTCATGTGTTACATGTGTCTGCATGTAGGCAAAACATAATTTTTATTTAAAGAAGGAAAAAAGGCAATGTATAACCTATTTTTACCAGTCACTTAAAATTGGAGAAAACATACAAAAGTATACAGAAAGGCCTGTTGATTCTTAATTGTATGTCCAGATAATAAAAATACTTACATGAGAAGTTGTTCAAGCCATTGTGATTCATGTTTAGAATCCTAGCACTTGCGAGGCAGAAGCAAGAAGATCATTTCAAGACCTGTGTGTAGTATTGGTTATTTTTGGGGGGTTCACTATGCCCGCCTTTGCTCCTAAATATCCATTTGGGTTTTCTACCTCACTTCAGACCATTTAGCTCCCAAATAAAGACAAAGAGAACTTTTAGACTTAAAAAGGCTTTAAGGCACAGTAACTGGACAGGTATCAACCCTCTAAACTATTTTGCTATTTCCCAGCTACACACCCCAAGTTACTTGCCATAACTGTTCCTGACTGGGCTGCTTCTGTGCCATCAGGCCCCATGGCCATGTGCTCACGGTCTATTCTGCCCCATGGCAACTTCCTTCTCAGGCTTCTGCTTCACTCCTACGTTCCCCATCTGACCTCAAGCCCCAGAACCTAAACTCCACTCCTTTCCTGCCCAGTCACAGGCTTCTAGCTATTTTTATTAACCAATTAACTTTAAATTGGGGAGCAAGGTTTACATATCACTTGGTAGATCTGAGAATATGTTCCTCTGGATAGCAACCAATCTTGGGGGCCAGTGTTTAGCATTTGAATACACAGCATCAGACCAACCCCCAACACCTGTGTGGTTTACAGAGCAAGTTCCAGGTTATCCATGGCTATATATTAAGAGCCTTTACCAAAAAATGAAAAGGCCAGGCATGGTGACATTTGCCCTTAGTCCCAGGACTTGGGAGGTGGAGACAGGTGAATCTGTGTGAGTTCAAGGCCAGCCTGTTCTACATAACAAGTTCAGGCCAGCCAGACCTATTTAGTGACACATTGTCTCAAAAAAAAAAAAAAAAAAAAAGGGAGGGTAGCTGATGATAATGGCTCAGTAGGTAAAAGTGTCTGCAACAACCTCACTTTGATTCCTGTCCCCACTGACTCCTGCAAGTTGTCCTCTGACTGCCACATATGCTATGATGCTATGGTGTGTGTACATATACACAACGATTTTTTGTTTGAGACAGGATTTCTCTGTGTTAGCCTTGGCTGTCCTGGAACTCTCTTTGTAGACCAGGCTGGCCTCGAACTCACAGACATCCGCCTACCTCTGCCTCCCGAGTGCTGGGATTAAAGGCGTGTGCCACCATGCCTGGCCGATCTTTTTCTATTTAGTGAACTACCACTTCCAAATGTATACAGCCCAGGTCTGGGCCTGGAACTTCCAGCAATCCACCACCTTCAGCTCCCTGAGAGCTGCGACTACAGGCAGGAGACACCACACCTGGTGTCACGTTCAGTCTTTTAAACTATAGAACACAGACAATAATAGTGGTACCATTGTAAGAGTGGCCTGTCATATTCCAGAGAGAGAAAGATAGTGCCTGTGTGTGTGCATGTGCTTTATAACATGGATGTGACAGGACAATTTTCAGGAGTAGGTTCTCTCATTTCACTCTGAGTTCAAGGGGTCAAACTCAGGACTTCAGATTTGCACAGCAAGTGCTCTTATCCTCTGGGCCATCTTGCCAGCCCAAGTTGTCCCTTTGTTCATCAGGCCCTCATATTGACCATTCTCACAAGGTGAGCCTGCATTCAGACCTTCAGGAACACACAGTACAAACTTCATATATGAGTGTGTGTATGGTGTTAGGAACAGGCATTGCACATGGTAAATACATGCTTTTATTTCTGAGCTACCTCCCAAGCCTAGATGTTTAATATTTGAGGCTTAACATATTAAACACATATGCTTAGGTCCAGAGAGTGACTTGCTAATCGGCTATTTCCAAAACCCCATTTCAGACTTTAATATCTTAGAAATGACACACCAAGTTTTTATTTTTGTGTTATGTGTATTTCCTACAACAAGTCTTTTGCTAAAGTCAGTAACACACTGGAAAAAGTGCTAACCTTCTATGAAGACTAGGGATGTAGGCCATGTCTGCTGCCATGTTCCACGGATCTCTGGGTTTCATCCTCAGCATCATCACAACAAAATAACCTCTTATATCCTTACTCTTGTCTGTGTGGGCTAGAACTGGCTTAGAACTTGAGGTCCTCCTGCCTCTGCCTCCTGAGTCCGGAGACTCTAAGCATAGGCCACCACAGCCTGTTCACTTTTACTTTGTATTAGTTTTCTGAGGTGGCACAGAAGTATGACCACAGTGCAGACGGAGAAACCAGGACTTCTGGAGCTGAAGTGGCAAGCACAAATTCAATCGCAGGTGTGCGTGTAGAGCCCAAACCTGCTCCCCGCCTTTCTCTGTAGAGCCTTTGACTTTGCCATCCACCACAGGTGGTACCTTAATGGTAGGGGCTATGTAAGTCTTAGGAGTCAATTTTGTCGGTGTGTGTGTGTGTGTGTGTTAATGTTGATATGTGTGATGAAACTCAAATCACATCCCCAGCCCCTCATTGATTCTAGCAGGTGCTTTGCCACTGAGCCACACCCAATATTGGATGATTCCAAGCAAGTGCTATACCACTGAACTCTTCTCTAGTTCCACGCCTACCTTTTTCTTTCTTCCTCAAAACCAGTATCTTCCGGAGCTCAGGCTGGTCTTGCAACCACAATGTAGCCACGAGTTGATTTAATCAGAAGAAAATTTCAGATGGGTAACAAGAGAATTCAAGGATGGCAAGTCAAGATGAAAAGGTGTGATAGTGACTCTGGAACACGGCTACATAGACACATGATGACACAGGTCACTGGTTACAAGAACATGAAATGCAGAAAACATCCCTTGAATGCCTGGGGAGCCCTCCCGGGGTTAATGTGCTTGACAACAACCTGAAACCGTCTCCCACGAACTGTCCTTTGTACCATACACATGCACTTACATCTCCCCCACCCCAGCACTGTGGCGCTGCAGGCTTTGATCCCAGCACTCAAGAGACAGAGGCAGGCAGATCTTTGAGTGAGGCCACCCTGGCCTACACAGTATGTTCCTGGACAGCCAGGGCTATAGAGAAACCCTGTCTTGAAAAACCAAAATGAGGGCTGGAGAGATGGCTCAGTGGTTAAGTGTGCCGCCTGCTCTTCCAAAAGTCCTGAGTTCAATTCCCAGCAACCACATGGTGGTTCACAACCATCTGTAATGTGATCTGATGCCCTCTTCTGGCCTGCAGGTGTACATGCAGGCAGAGCACTGCATACATAATAAATAAATCTTTAAAAAAAGAAGAGAAAAACCAAAATGAAATGAATTTTCCCAGTCAGATGCGGTGGCACACAACACTGGAGAGGCATAATCAGGTGGCTCTCTGGGTTTGAGGCCGGCAAGTTCCAGGGCACACAGAGAGACCTTGTTTCTCTCACACACAAAAAAGGTTCATTTACGTAGTAGAATACTATGGTGACTTCGAGATGCCATCCCACCACCGCCGCGGCCTCGCCTGGCACACAGCACGTGCGGGCGGCACTAGACCACCTGCCAGTCTCTGGAGGCGCCCAGCAGGGACGCCCGGGGCAGGGTGCGCAAGCGCGCTGAGGCCTCAAGGCCCAAGGGGCGGGCGGGTGCGCGCGCTCCCTCACGCACGCGCGCACGGAGGGGGCCGACGGCCGCGGTGACGTGCTGCGGTGGCGGCGGGTGGACGGCGGCGCGTGAGGCGCGTGATATCCCGCGTCTTGGGAGCAGTGTCCCGGTCCCCAGCCACTCCCCGCCGCCGCCATGTCGGGCCGTTCGGTCCGGGCCGAGACCCGTAGCAGGGCCAAAGATGACATCAAGAAGGTGATGGCGGCCATCGAGAAAGTGCGGAAATGGTGAGGGGCGGGAGCGGAGGGACGGGGTGCTGACGTGGGGTTGCGGGAAAGCCGGCGTGAAGGGTCACCAGGCACGTACGGGCAGGGTGGGAACCAAGAGGCCGGCTCCTGGGGGGGAGGGGGCCGGAGCAAGAAAGCGAAAGGAGGGCGCGCCGGCGTCGGCGTGAAGTCACAAGTCCGCGTTCGCAGTAGCCAATCAGAAGGACAGTCGCCTCGCAGCCCCGCCCCACTGGCTGTCATTAGTTGCTTCCGGCCGCTGTAGCTGAGCGGGACGTAGCGCTGCGCAGTTGCACTTCCTCGCGGAAGTCCTGCCTGGCGCCGCCCTGTTCAGCTTCCGCTCCTGCGCATCACAACGCCCGGAGATGTCCGTTGTCGCTCAGTCGTATGCGGGACAAGTGGTTGAAATTAAATGGGAGTTGTAGGACCAGCAGCCCCTGACATCAGTTGGTGGTGGTCTTGGCGCCCATGGGTCTGTCCACAAATGTTTACCGCAAACCCAGATTGAGCCAGCAGGATCTCATTGCATTAAACTGTTTTTGGACCAACTCTTTTGAATCATTCCCCCTCACTTAATTATTAGTAATTTCGTTACTTTTTTTTTTTTTTTTTTTTTTTTTTTTTTGGTTGTTTTTCCTGTTTTTCGCCCTGCGGTTTCTTTCCTGCCGTGTTTTTTCTCCCCCGTTGCTATGTTATTACTAGGGTGATTTTTTTTTTTTTTTTTTTTTGTCTTTGAATCTGTCTTACTGTGTGCATCCTTGTCTGTGCTGGAACTCACTTTGTAGACTAGGCTGGCCTTGAACTCTCAAGAGATCCTCTGTCTCTGTCTCCTAAGTGCTGGGACTAAAGGCTTGCACCACTACGCCAGAAATTTTTGGTTTTAGTGCACATCTTATGGCATTCCTCCTCTTAGTCGTTCTCAAGTCTCCCCACCTCCCTTTCGTGGTTTTCTTTTTTTGGGCGGGGTGTTTGTTTCTTTTAATTGTTTTTGGGTTTTCGAGACAGGGTTTCTCTGTGTAACAGCTCTGGCTGTCCTGGACTCCCTTTGTAGAGCAGGCTGGCTTCTAACTCACAGCCATCCGCCTGCCTCTGCCTCCCGAGTGCAGGGAGCATGCGCCACCACGCCTGGCCTCCCTTTCGGTTTTTTTACTGGTAAGAAAATGAATGAAGCAGGCCTCATCTGTGCCTGGCTGACTTCCTCTACTACCGAAAAGTTGTTTCTGGAATGAAAAGATAGATTATTGGTTAAAGGTACATACTATTGCAGCAGACACAAGTACTTTTCTTTCTTTTTTTTTTTTTTTAAGTTTGGAGGCAGGAGAAGTGGCTCAGTGGTTAAGAAGCACCTGGCTGCTCTTGCATAGGACCTACATTCAATTCTTAGCACCACATGGCAGCTCACAACCAGCTGTAATTCCAGTCCCACAGGATCCCATGCCTTCTTCTGGCATCCCTGGGCACAAGTGTGTGATGCGGACAAACATACATATAAAGCACCCAACATCATCATCATCATCATCATCATCATCATCATAATGTTAATTTTTTTTTTTTTGGTTTTTCGAGACAGGGTCTCTCTGTATTAGCTTTGGCTGTCCTGGACTCACTTTGTAGACCAGGCTGGTCTCGAACTAAGATATCTACCTGCCTCTGCCTCCTGAGTGTTGGGATTACAGGCATGCGCCACTGCTCCTGCTGATCTGTTTGACTTTTTTAAAGATGTATTTATTTATTTAATGTATGTAAGTGCTCTATCTGTGTGTACCCCTGCATACCAGAAGAGGGCATCAGATCACATTATAGATGGTTGTGAGCCACCATGTGGGTGCTGGGAATTGAACTCTAAGACTCTGGAAGAGCAGCCAGTGCTCTTAACTACTGAGCTATCTCTTTAGCTCCTGTGTTTGACTTTTTAGCTGGAAAACACCAGCACTGCAGCCAAACACACCTGTAGTCCCCTAGCTACTCTCAGAAGATCATTTGAGTCTAGGGATTTGAGGCCTAAGCAACATAGTGACATGGGCCTAAGGTCTTAGGCCTGTGATCAAAGCTACTCAGGAAGCTGCGGCAGGAGGATCACAAGTTTAAGGCCAGTCTAGGCGATTTAAGAGTTCCCTACTTAAAAAAAAAAGAAAGAAAGAAAGAAAAGAGTTCCCTACTACAAAACAACGCATAACAAGTGTTTTGAGTGACTAGGGGTGTTGTTTGGGGGCAGAACTCTTGCCTAGCATGGCCAAGGCCCTGGATGGCATCCCTAGTTCTCCCAACCCCCTCAAAAGGAGAAGTGCTGAATGCATCAAGGGCACACCTGGTTAAGTGGGGCTGGAGACGTGTGAGGCCTTACTTTCTCTTAGGGTGACCTTGGGCAGGCTGTCCGTCTTCTGCTCGCTTTGCTAGTATGGTGGTAATGCTACCCTTTCTTTCTTTCTTTCTTTCTTTCTTTCTTTCTTTCTTTCTTTAAGATTGATTTATTTATTATGTACAGTGTTTGCCTGCATGTGCACCTGCTTGCCAGCAGAGGGCACCAGATCTCATTATAGGTGGTTCTGAGCCATCATGTGGTTGCTGGGATTTGAACTCAGGACCTCTGGAAGAGCAAGACCGTGCTCCTAACCTCTGAGCCGTCTCTCCAGCCCAATTCTGCCATTTCTACCTCACCAGGGCAGAGAAGAATTTTGGGGGAGGCAGTTTGTTTTGTTTGTATGCTGGGCATGGAGCCCATAGCCTCCGCCAAGCTAGACTAGGGCCTCCGCCTGTGTTGGTAGCCCCAGACCAGAGAGGCAAAGGTAGCTACAAGGCTTTGACCTTCAAGAGTAAAATCTGCAAATTTGTTCAGCATAGTTTCTCTCTGTGAGTAGTCTACGTTACCCAGCATGCAAATGGTACCCGTCCCGTTCTTGTGATTGTTCTTCCTGTTACAGGGGACCCTTAAATGCAAGATGAACAAAGCCAGTCTAGAGAGACTCAGAAATTATCTCTACAATCTTCATTGGCTTTTGTTTGCTGGGGACCAAAATCAGGAGCTGTGCATGCCAAGAAAGTCCCTTAACACTGAGCCACACTCAACTGCCATCCAAAGCTCCCCTCCCCCAATTGTTTCAGTCCTCCTGCCTCAGCCTCCAGGAACCGAGGTTCCAGGCATACAGTGAAAGCCCCACCCCGGCTCGCTCTTCTACTTTGGTTACTTCTCGCTATCCAGTCCTACCTTCAGGTGTAATTTGAGCAATCTGTTTAGAAGCAGAAAGCATCATTAACAAGCAAACAGAAAATGTGCTTTATTCCAATTAATGCTCATCTTCTAGGGAGAAGAAATGGGTGACTGTGGGGGACACCTCGCTGAGGATATTCAAGTGGGTGCCTGTGACAGATAGCAAGGAGGTAAGTGGGGTGGGGCACAACAGTTAAAAATAGTGTTTTCTTAGTTTTCATTGATTGCCTCTTTTTTAATTTTTAAAAATTTTTTGAGTTTTCAAGACAAGGTTTCTCTGTGTTGCCTTGACTGTCCTGGACTCACTTTGTAGTCCAGGCTGGCCTCGAACTCACAGCAATCCACCTGCCTCTACCTCCCGAGTGCTGGGATTAAAGGCGCCACCACGCCTGCCTGCCTCTTTTAATTATAAAGGAATTTCTTTCTCTCATGACGGTCTGGGCAAGGCCTTCCTCCCTAGCTTCACTCCTTTGTTCTCTCCACTTTGACTGCAGCTTGAGCCCCTTCCCTGGTTTTCTCAGCAGAGCTTTTTTTTCCCCCATTATAAGTGTTCTGCCTGTATGTATACAAGTGTGTCATATCTTTGCCTGGTGCCCAGGAAGGTCAAAAGAGGGCATCAGGTCCTTTGGAACTGGAGTCACAGATGACTGTGAGTCACCATCTAGGTACTGGAAATCCAACCCAGATCCTTTGCAAGAGCAGTGAGCACTCTAGCCACTGAGCTGTCTCTCTAGCTCCTCTGCACTTACAAATATTTATTATTTATTTTTATTTGTGTGTGTGTGTGTGTATGTGTATTTTACCTGCATACCGCATACATGCAGTGCCTGCAGAGGACAGAAGAGGGTGTCAGATCCCCTGGAACTAGAATTATAGACAGTTGGGCTCTGCCATGGGAGTGCTGCACCTGAACATGAGCGCTCTGGAAACACAGCAAGTGTGCTTAGCTACTGAACCGTCGCTCCAGCCCCATGGCTGCCTTTTAGACTCTCTGAGTAGCTCAGCATGGACTCAGAAGGGGTGTGCAGCCCACACTGGTTTTGAACTAACCATCCTCCTCTCGTCCTGAGCTGGGATTGCAGCTGTCACTCTGTACTCCAGCTACAGGAGATCGGATGTTCCCTATTGGTCCCCTCAGATGGGCTCATTCATAGGCGTGCACACACATAAGTAAATAGCTAATATTTTTTCTTTCAAGATTTATTTGCCGGGTAGTGGTGGCGCACGCCTTTAATCCCAGCGCTCAGGAGGCAGAGGCAGGTAGATCCCTGTAAGTTCAAGGCCAGCCTGGTCTGCAAAGTGAGTCCAGAACAGCCAAGGCTACACAGAGAAACCCTGTCTTGATAAACAAACGAACAAACAAAAGATTTATTTATTTATTATTATGTATACAGTGCTCTGCCTGCATGTACACCTACAGACCAGAAGAGGGCACCAGATCTCACTATAGATGGTTGTGAGCCACCATGTGGTTGCTGGGAATTGAACTCAGGACCTCTGGAAGAACAGCCAGTGCTCTTAACCACTGAGCCATCTCTCCAGCCCATTAATAAATCTTTTAAAGAAAAGCATACATATGGTGCTGACAGTTGCTGCATATCCCTGGCAACCTTATTTCAATACTTGGAATCCATGTAAAGGTGGAGGGACAGAGCTGAGGCCATAGAATTGTCCTTTAATCTCCTAGTGTGTGTCATGGCATGTGCCCATCCCCAGAGAAATATAGAATCATTAGTTTATTAAAAGTATAAGAGAAGGGCTGGAGAGCTGGCTCAGGGCTTAAGAGCACTTGCTGCTCTTGCAGAGGAACCAGGTTCAGTTTCCATTGTCCATGTGGTGATTCACAAACTGCCTCAAAGTCCAGTTCTAGGGACCCAGTGTCAGGCATGCACATGGTGCACAGACATGCACACGGGCAGAATGCTTATGTGTGCATACAAACCTTTTAAAAATACATAGTGAAAGCTGAGAGTGTAGCTTTGTGGTCAATCTCTTGCCTAATGCTTGAGGCTCTGATTCCTTCTCAAGCACAGAAAAAAGAATGTGTGTGTATATATATGTGTGTGTATAAAAATATATTTACAGCCGGTGTGGTGGCACACACCTTTAATCCCAGCACTTGGGAGGCAGAGACAGGTGGATCTCTGAGTTTGAGGCCAGCCTGATCTACAAAGTGAATCCAGGACAGCCAAGGCTACACAGATCTCGAGAAACCAAAACTAATCATAACAATAATAATAATAATCATTTACAACAGAACTCTGCAAGGGCAGGCACAATAGTGCACACCTGTAATCCCAGCACTCTGGGAGGCAGAGGCACGCAGATCTCTGTAAGTTTGAGGCCAGTCTAGTCTACAAAGCGAGTCCAGGACAGCCAGGGCTACACAGAGAAAACCTGTCTTTGAACTCTGCACCTCCCCCCCCCCAAAAAAAACCAGCAGAACTCTGCACTCTAATAACAATAAACCAACATTCTGGTAGTGCACATCTGGGTATAGTTGGGTGGGTAATACATACCTGTAACCCCAGCACTCTGGAGTGGGAATTCTAAGCCAGCCTGGCTGCACAGTGAGTCCGTGTCTCCAGTGAGTAAATGGAAACACTAGGGTTCCAGAACAGTATCGCTGACTCTGAAGACCCTGTGCTGTTCTGCCCTCCTGTCTAGGAGTTGCCACTCTCTTATGTGTTCTTACCACCACTCTGGTCATTTTTAGGGATTTTGAACTTTATACAAACGAATCATAGGGCTGGAGAGAGATGGCTCAGCAGTTTAGAGCCCTGGATGCTGTTCCGGAGGACCTGAGCTCAGTTCCCAGCACCCACACGGTGGCTCATCCCCATCTGTAGCTCCTGTTCCAGAGCTGATGCCCTGTTCTGGCCTCTGCTGGCACCAGGTACATATGTGGAGCACAGACATATATGCAAGCAGTGCACCCATACACACAAAATAAAAATTAAAAAGCTAAAAAGTGAATCACAAAATGTATATTTTTGTGTCTTCATTTTTTCTTTGTTGTCATTTTGGTTTATTTCTTGGTTTGCCCAGCACTATATTTATGATATCAATTCATGTTGTCTTTGGTGCAGTTTTGTTTTGTTTTGTTTTCTTGCTTTTCTTTACATCTTTTCTTTGTGGGTAGGGGGTTGGGGTGAGACAAAGTCTCTCTGTGTAACCCTGAATATTCTGCAATTTGTTATGTAGATTCACAGAGATCTGCTTGCCTCTGCCTCTGAGTGCCGGGATTAAAGGTGTGTGCCATTATGCCTGGGTGTTCTGTTTTATTGATACAGGATTTCCCTCTGAATGATAGGCTGACTTCAAACTTGAATATCCTGTCTGTGCCTCGGGGTCCTGGGATTACAGGCAAACTCCCTCACACCTGCCCGTAGTTACTCTCTTCTTCCTCTTGTGGGTAGCGTGCGTGCATGTGTTTGCACCTGAGGTGGCCATAGGTCAGTGACAGGTGTCTCACTTTTATTACCCTTCCCCTGACTTACTGAAGTAGGTTCTCTGAGTAAACTCAGCTAAGCCAGCTGCCCAGATTGTCTCCTCAGCACTAGGGTAGCAGAAAGGCTGCCTTGTCTGTCCAGCTTTTCTGTGGGAGCTGGGGATTGAAACTCCCTCATGCTTGACACACAAACTAGAGTCATCTGAAAGGATGGAACGCCAGGGGAGACAATGCCTCCAGAAGGCTGGGCCGGCCCTACACACACCTGAGGACCGTTGTCTTCATTAGTGACCCCTGGGGGAGGGCCCAGCCTGTCGTCCGGTGGTGCCATCACTGGGCTGGTGGTCCTGGGTTCTGTAAGAAAGCAGGCTGGCCACAGGGTGGTGGCGAATGCCTTTGATCCCAGGTAGACAGGTAGATCTCTGAGTTTGAGGCCAGTGTGGTCTACAGAGCTAGTTCTAGGACAGCCATGGCCACACAAGGAAACCCTGTCTTGAAAGAAACTCCCCAAAAAAAAAGAAGGAAAACAGGCTGAGCAAGCCAGCCTAAGCAGTGTCCTCCATGCTCTGCATTAGCGTCTGCTCCAGGTTCCAGCCCGGCTTGAGTTCTTGTCCTGACTTTCTTTGATGAGGAGCAGTGCTGTGGAAGTGTAAGCCAAGTAAACCCTTTCTCTCCAACTTGCTTTTGCCCATGGTGTTTGCTCACAGCACGGCAACCCTGACGAAGGCAGCCACCTGGCAGCCTTCCAGCCCCCTCTGATGGCCCTGTGTGTGGGTGTCGCAGAACAGTGCCCCTAGAGCATTAGTTCACTGTGCGGATCAGCGGCATTCCTCGCATTCCGGACGCTGGGTCTCCACTGCGTATTTTGGCCTGTACTAGCTAAGGCTGAGCTATTTTCCATAGTGACGATACCAGTTTCTGTTTCCGCCAGGACCACACTGCAGCAGAAACGGCTGCATGCCCCAGGCTGGGTGCAGCTTTGCCAAACGTAAGCATATATTCTGCCGTGAAGTTCTTCAGGAGAAGGAGCCCTTCCGGTGTTTCCTAGCTATCCGCATGTGCTTCAGGGAAGGGGCTGTCCAGGCCGTCTCACGGAGCTGTGTTCTTTCCTTTTCTTTTCCTTCTTTTTTTTTTTTTTCTTTTTTTCTATTTTTGGTTTTTCATGACAGGGCTTCTCTGTGTAGCCTTGGCTGTCCTGGACTCACTTTGTAGACCAGGCTGGCCTCGAACTCACAGTGATCTGCTTGCCTCTGCCTCCTGAGTGCTGGGATTAAAGGCGTGTGCCACCACACCGGCTTGCTGTTTCCTTTCTTTTTTCTTTTTTCTTTCTTTTTTTTAAAGATTTATTTACTTACTATTAGTACAGTATTCTGCCTGCACACGGTGGCCCAGCACCATGTGGTTGCTGGGAATTGAACTCAGGACCTTTGGAAGAACAGACAGTGCTCTTAACCTCTGAGCCATCTCTCCAGCCCCCGTCTTCTTTTTTTGAGGCAGGCTTTTATGTAACCTAGGCTGGCCCAAGCCTATGTTCTGGCAGAGGATAGCTTTGAATTTCTGATCACCCTACATTTACCTTCTAAGTGCTGAGATTATAAACTTGCATCACCAGGCTTGGCGATTTCCTTGCATAGTCTTTTTCTTAGGAATTGTGGGAATTATTATTGCCCATTAAGCTATCCATGTGTCTTTCCATTTGTAACTTGTTTTATAAATACTCTGTAGTGTCCTTTAGTGTTTAATTTTATTTCTTTTTTCGGTGAGTTTACAACAGAACCTCACTGTGTAGCTCAGGCAGTACTTGAACTTGTTAGTGTCTCCTCTGCCGGCCTCCAGCTGCTAGGATCACAGGTATGAGCCTCAGTGCCCAGGTGAAGAGTTCAAACTTTACAGAGATGTTTTTTTAATGTTTTAAAATATAGTTGATGCATTTAAATTAAACATAAGAAATTTTTTCTGCTGCGTGTGGTAGCGCACAGGTGAGATCCCAGCCAGCACCTGGGAGGCTGAGGCCATCCTAGTGTACAGAGTGAGTCCAAGACAGCCAGGGCTGTTACACAGAGAAATGCTGTCTTGAAAAATGAAAACAAAACAAAACAAAAAAGACATTTTTCCTGCTGCATGTGGTAGCACACACTTGAGACCCCAGCCAGTGCCTGGGAGACAGAGGCAGGATTCTTCTGAGCCCGGGCTTCATAGCTGTCAAAAAACCAAAACAACTAGTCGGGCTTGGTGCCACAGGCCTGTAATCCCAGCCACTCAGGCAGAAACAGGAAGACCTCAGGGCCATGGCCTGCCTGGGCTACTGATGGAATTTGAGGTCATGTATGGACAACTTAGTGAAAGACAGGCTGGTAACTGAGATCAGTGGTAGCACACTTGTCCCCATACTGAAGGGAACAGACGGAATCTGTCCCTTCTTCAAGGCCACAGAGGTGTTTGATGTAATCTGCGGCTGAGTGTCCTCTTTCTGTTCATGAGACACCTGAGGCAGTACAGAGGCAGTACAGCCGCATGTGGAATCAGGCTTTGCGCCCATCATTTCACTGTAGATGGACATTCGTCCTGGCCCCTCACTGGGGAGCCAAGTCCCCTTTCCCTCAGGCCTCAGAAGGGCTCACACTCTGGCTGCCGCTGCTGCTCAGCTTCCTGCAGGATTTACCCTCAGTCTTACATGGGAGGCTTGGCTACCTGGTATCTGAGATGTCTGTGGTCCTCTGCTCACAGTTTTCGAATGGGCTGGTATGTAGGGTGTTTTGGAAGATTATTTTGTGTTTTGAAACTTGTCACACCTTTAATCTCAGCACTGAGGAGGCAGAGGCATCAAGGCATCCTGGTTTATATCACGTCTTAGTAACTCTCTGTGACTGGGATGAGACACCATGATCCAGGCAACGTATAAAAGAGAGTTTAATTGGGCTGATGGCTTCCGAGGGTTAGAGTCTAAGACATGGTGGCTGGGAGAGCTGAGAGCTCACGCAAGCAGGAGGCAGAGAGTGCACTGGCAGTGGTGTGAGTCTTTTGAAAACTCAAAGCGCACCCCCTCCTCCTCTGTCTGGAGTTTTCATTGTGGTAAAGACCACGACCATAAGCAGCTTGGGCAGGAAAGGGTTTATTCTAGCTCACAGCTCTCAGGTCACAGTCAGTCATCAGCAGAATCAGCGCAGGCACTGAAGCAGAGGCCAGGAAGGGATGCTGCCGACTGCCTTGCTCAGCCTGCTATCCTATAGCACCCGGTCCACCAGTCCAGGGGTGACCCAGCACCCATCAAGAAAATGCACCACAGGCTTGCCCACAGCCAATCTGATGGGGACATTTTCTCAATTAAGGGTCCCTCATCCCTAATGACTCTGCCTATGTCAAGTTGACCTAAAACTCACTATCATCTCTCCCAACAGGGCACCAAGTATTGAAACATAATAACCTATGGGGACCATTCTCACTCAGATCCCTACACATAAATGTTCTAGCTAGGACTACATGGTGAAACTTTGTCTCAGAAACTGCCCAGACAAGTAAAACCAACCAGCCAAACATATTACACGCTTGCTTACTGTGCCTTTCACTCATTTTTTATATACTTGGGGCTTTTCCACAGTAGGTGATTTTGTTGCTTCTCAAATCTGTATAAAAAACTGTTAGGTAATTTTTATTAATCTCTTGTTGTTAATTTACCTGGATGGCCTGATAATAAACATTATTATTACGGCAGTATTTTTTTTTAACCCGCTAGCAATCAATCAAGACACATTTTAAAATAGCCTTAGTTAACATGGGGCAGGGTAAACATTAATCCCCTAAACTACTTCCCATAGTGGCCAAGTATGGAATCCCTGCCCCAATCCCATGCCATCTGCTTATAATTTCTATCAAGTTACCTCCCATCCATAATCCTATATATTTGTTAATGTTTTTTTATCTGGGCCGAATCCTCCATCCACGTGGCCATGTGTTTCTCCTCCATCTCACCCAAGATGGCATGCCCTTCTTTGCCTCTTTCCTGTCTCTCTTTTTCCCAAGAATCTCTCTGTTTACCCAGCCTGGGAACCTTAGCCAAGCCTATTTCATTTGCCCTGCCCAGGTGTGATGGCCTTTTATTGGTCAAATAGGTTAGGCTCTAGGCAAGGTAGGTCACAGATAGCAAGCAGTAATTAGCATCAGACCAACCTCTAATTATCTCTGGATTTTTTTTTTCTGAGACAAGGTTTTTCTGAGTACCCCTGGCTGTCCTGGACTCACTCTGTAGATGAAGCTGGCTTCAAACTCACTTTGATCCTTCTGCCTTTGCCTCCCCAGTGCTGGGATTAAAGGCGTGTGCCACTACTCCCAACAATCTCTGGTTTCTTTGCTGCTGTTATTTCCTTTTCATTCATTTTCTTTTTCTTTCTTTTTTTTATTTTTGGTTTTTCAAGACAGGGTTTCTCTGTGTAGCCTTGGCTGTCTTGGACTCCCTTTGTAGACCAGGCTAGCCTCGAACTCACAGCGATCCACCTGCCTCTGCCTCCCAAGTGCTGGGATTACAGGCGTGCGCCACCACGCCCGGGTCATTCATTTTCTTTACTCTTGTTTTTTGTTATTGTTGTTTTTTTTTTTTTTTTCTAGCTTATTGAGTTGACTGCTTAGCTCTTGGGGGCAATTGTGTTTAATTCTTTTGAGTGTGTGGGTGTTCTGACTGCATGTGTGCCTGTGCACCACATGCTTGCCTGCTGCCCGCAGAGGCTAGAAGAGGGCATGAGAGTCCCTGGAAATGGAGTTATCGATGGTTGTGAGCTGCTGTGTGGGTGCTGAACCCAGTCCTGTGGAAGAGCATCATCATCATCATTATTATTTTGTTTGTTGTTTGCTTTTTGGACTCACTTTGTAGACCAGGCTGGCCTTGAACTCACACTGATCTGCCTGCCTCTGCCTCCCGAGTGCTGGGATTAAAGGCGTGCGCCACCACCATGCCCGGCTCAGCCAGTGTTCTTAACTGCTGATCCATCTCCAGCCCATTTGTTTGGTTTGGTTTGGTTTTTGAGACAGTCTCATGGAACCCAGGCTGGCCTCAGACTTGATACATACATACATGTACTGCTGGGAAGCAGTTGGTGAATCATGGCAAATAGAATATGATATAACTGCTACAACATGTGTTTATGTAGGAAAGTGGTGAAGTGTTTACAACTACAGTCAAATTAGGTCTACCTGGGCAGGCAGGGTGGCTCAGTGGATAAAGGCCGTTAGCACCAAGCCCGATGACTCAAGTTCAATTCCCAGGAAGGAGAGAACATACTCCCCAAAGTTGTCCTCTGGCCTCCACACAAGTTCACATATATTCACATACAAAATAAATGTCATTGAAGTCAGTTAAAGAAATAGGTCTACATATAAAAAATAGAGGTGAAGGCAAAAGTAGACATAAGTGACTTATTTATAGGACTAGGTTTGAGGGTTATTTTGTTTGTTTGTTTGTTTTTTGTTTTTTTCGAGACAGGGTTTCTCTGTGTAGCCCTGGCTGTCCTGGACTCACTTTGTAGACCAGGCTGGCTTCGAACTCACAGTGATCCGTCTGCTTCTGCCTCCCAAGTGCTGGGATTAAAGTCGTGTGGTACTACCACCTGGCTGGCTTGAGGGTTTTTTGGTTTTTTTTCCAAGACAGGGTTTCTCTGTGTAGCCCTGACTGTCCTGGACTCCCTTTGTAGACTAGGCTGGCCTTGAACTCACAGAGATCTGCCTGTCTCTGCCTCCTAGAGTGCTGATACTACAGGAGTGTGCCACCACACCTGGCTGGTTTAAGGGTTTCTAACTACTCTTTGTATCACTGCTGCATCTACAGTGAATAGATGTGAAAAGTACGGGTTGGGAGCTGGGCGTGGTAGCGCATGCCTATAATCCCAGCACTCGGGAGGCAGAGGTAGGTGGATTGCTGTGAGTTTGAGGCCAGCCTGGTCTACAAAGCGGGTCCAGGACAGCCAAGGCTACACAGAGAAACCCTGTCTCAAGAAAGAAAAAAAAAAAAAAAAAGATAGGTTGGTGAGTCTGAGACTGCGGATTTCAGCATTTGCTGTTGGTGCTCCCTCTGCTGTGTGAGGCCCAGTGTCCATGGCTTCTCACTGTGGTCCCTTCCGACAGCCTCTGTCTGCTGGAAGTGCTGTCACCGGAAAGGATGCTGGTGACTGCAGCTCTTGTCCTGCCTGCAGTGTTCCCTTTTGCCTAACTAGGGGTCGAAAACAGAAAACCAAGGGACTGTCTCAAATGCGTGTATTTTGTCCCTCATTCTGCCTGGGCGCAGGGACCAGCTGGGCTGAGTCCTGAATGTTGCAGTCAGGGCAGAAGAGAACTACAGAGCTGAGGGGGAGGCCAAGTCCCCGGCCCCCTGTTGCTCAGCTGTTTCAGCTAGAGAAGCCGGGTGGAGAGGAAGCAATTACCTGGGCCTTTGTCATTCTCCGCCTGCCTCTCGGGTTCCCAGGCTCCCCCCCATCCCATGACTTCCCTTCAGACCCCTGAGGGCTTCCAGACAGCAAGTGCCCCTGTCCTCCTGTGAGGCTTCTGCTTATCTATGTGATATTTCTTTTTCTTCTTCTTTTTTCCTTTCATAGAAAGAAAAGTCAAAATCGAACAGCTCAGCTGCCCGGGAACCCAATGGCTTTCCCTCTGATGCCTCAGCCAACTCCTCCCTCCTTCTTGAATTCCAGGGTGAGTTGACTGTGCCTGTCTCCCTTGCAGACAATAGAAAACTTGGGGGCTGGAGAGGCAGCTCAGTGGTCAAGAGCACTTGCTGCTCTTGCCAAGGACCCAGGGTCAGTTTTCAGCACCCACATGGTCGCTCACAACTATCCATAACTCTAGTGCCAGGGGGTTCTGATAACTTCTGAGTTCCACAGACACCAGGCACACAAGTAGGGGCACGTATGAACACACAGGCAAAACATTCATCCACCTAAAATACAAAGAAAAAAAAATTTTTTTAAATCAGAAAAATTCAGTGAAGTCACAGGAATAAGAACATACCTGAGAGCAATGTGTGGTTGTGCGTCCATACATAGCACTCGGTGGATCTCTGAGTTCCAGGCCAGCCAGAAACCCTGTCTTGAAAGACCAAAAAGCGGGCAGGAGCAGTGGTTCAGTGGCTTAGAGTAGGAACTGCTCTTGCGGAGGACATGAGTTCAGTCCCCAGGGCCCACATCAGGCGCCTTACAACTCCAGCTCCAGAGGAGCTGATTTCCTTTCTGGTCTCCGTGGGCACCTGTCTTCACTACTCTTGTGTACCCACACACACAGAGACACACATACATGTAATGAAAAATAAAAATATATGTGTAAAAACAAAAAAAAAGGAAAGAAAGAAAGACCATGCCTGGATTGAGACTGGCTCAGTGTGGTGCTTGCGTAGCATGTTAAGGCCCTGGGGTACACACACAGAGAGACACACATACTTGTAATGAAACATAAAAATATTTGTATTAAAAAAAAAAGGAAAGAAAGAAAGACCATGCCTGGACTGAGACTGGCTCAGCACATTAAGGCCCTGGGGTCCACCCACAGCACACTGAGTTCTATTCTCTGGGAAATAGCTTCAAGTCTTGGGTGTTAGTGCTGATTTCAGAGCACAGAGCCTTTCCACTAAAGCTGATGGGAACCCTGCAGGGTCGCTGCTAATACCCTCATTGTCCATTGTTGGAAGCTGAGGCATTGAGTTGAGGCTACCAGGCATCTACAGTTCTCCAGCTGGAGGGCTTGGCTTCCCAGAAGCTGTGAGATTTTGTTTGTGTTTGTTTTTCCAGATAGAGTTTTCTCAGTGCAGCCTTGACTATCCTGGAACTCCCTTTGCAGACCAGGCTGGCCTCAAACTCACAGAGATCCTCTTTCCTCTGCCTCCCAAGTGCTGGGATTAAAGGTATGTCCCCCACTGCCTGTCAGAAGCTGTCTCTTTTTTAGGGTGTCTCTAGTAGGCCACCCACAATCAAGATTGCTGCCTCCTGAACTGGGTGTGGTGGTACATGCCTTTAATCCCAGCACTCGGAGACAGAGGCAGGTGGATCTCTGAGTTTGAGGCTAGCTTGGTCTACAGAATAAGTTTCAGGATAGCCAGGGCTATTACACAGAGAAACCCTGTCTTGAATCCCACCCCCCAAAGATTGCTATCTCCTGAGACAGCCAGCCTGAGTGACTGACCCAGCACCCACAGCATGCCTTCTAGTGCTGAGGTTCTCAACCTGTGGGTTACAACCCCTTTTGAGGTCAAACGATCCTTTCACAGGGGTTGCCTAAGACCATCAGAAAACACAGATATTTACACTATGATTCATAAGATGAGCAAAATCCACAGTATTAAGTAGCAACGAAAATAGTTTAATGGTTGGGCTCACTACAACATGAGGAACTGTATGAAAGAGTCTTAGCATTAGGAAGGTCGAGAACCACTGCTCTCAGGCCCTTTTCCACCCACACAGCATTGTAGCCAGAAGGCAGAGTCACGTCACTCCTCATTTTCATCCTGTCAGCCCATGCCAACAACTCTGCAGTTGTCATCCATCCACACTTGAGGACTCTAACATTCCCAAAGCCAGAGTGCACGGGCGACAGAACTTCACTGCTCTTTTTTTCCCTTTTGGCAGAACCTGGAATTGAATATATGACCTCACAAGTGCGAGGCAAGCTCCTGCCTCTGAGCTGTCCCTGCGGCCCCTTTATGTTTAATTTAGAGGCAGGATCTCTGTAGGTTCCTCAGGCTGGCCTTGAACTTGCATCCTTCTGCCTCAACCTCTCAAGTGGGTGCTGTAACAGGTCGGTGCCACCAGGCCTGAATCAGAACTTTAGCTTTCTCTCTCTCTCTGTCTCTCTCTCTCTGTCTCTCTCTCTCTGTCTCTCTCTCTCTCTCTCTCTCACACACACACACACACACACACACACACACACACACACACACACACACACACACACACGCTACTTCATTTTAGTGTGGAGGATAGTAGTCCTGAAAGAGGGAAGACTGCAGTGGCCTTCCACTGTCTCTTAAGAATTAAATGGGAAGCTACCCAGCATGCACTTATCCCTGCCGTCCCTCTTCCCTCCAAGGTCAGTGTCATGGATGGAAGAGAACACAGGGAAAGGGTGTTCAGTAAACAGAATGCTCCAGGGGACAGGAAGCATCAGCCTGGTCACCAACTCATCCTTTTTGTTTGTACTTCCTGTACCTGGCACTGGGGTGTTGGCGACAACACAGTATGAGAGACAGCCCATACACTGTGATGAAGGTGAAGTGTGTGCACATTAGAGCTCATGGGATGGGCCTTTCCACCCTGGTAAACAGGGAGTCTGTGGAGAGAAGTCACACCAGCCAGTAATAGGGAGGTTGGCAGAGATACAGTCCATGAAATAGCGCTTGGCCAGCTTCCAGCTGCTGGAGTCAGGCTATGGGTTAAGGAATGGCAGAAGGCAAGGCCCGAGGGCAAAGATGTCTATCTGCCCTGAGAAGTACAGGGACACAGAGCACTCTTCACCACAGGAGCCATGCATGGGCTGGAGTGTTCACTTTGTCTGTGGTGTGAGGCCAACGTTCAAGGCTGCCCCATCAGGCTAGGCTAGTGATGAGGAAGTCTGAACTGTGACTGCTGGATGCCTCAGCTTTTAAGTTCCTTGGTGACCTTAAGCCTTTAGACAGAGCCCCAGGTGGTCATCTCTCATCCTTGGGGCTGTCAGGTGTTGGAGAGCCTGAGGTGACCGCCTCCAGACACCACAGCCTCCTTCAGGAACCCTGAGGTCCAGACACGTGGTGCTTCCAGTCTGTGTGCCAGGGGAAGGCACAGATGGCACCCCTGCCTCCCACTGTGCACCGAGAAGCTACCAGGCCAGAGCTGTAATTGGTAGGCAGTAGAAACATGGTTATGTAAGTGGATTTCTGGCCTAGAAATGTTGTGCTCATAGGTTTTGGCTGCATGCACTATATATCGTCAAAAAGAAAATGCTTGGGTTGGGACTATGACTCAACTGGTAGAGAGCTCAGTCAGTACACAGGAAGTTCTGGGTTCCAACCTCAGCACCTCAAAAAACAGGTGTGGAGGTGCATGCCTCCAAGCTCAGCACTCAAGAGGTGAAGGCTACACAGTGAGTTCTCTCCAGATGTGTGGCGTCACACCTGTCATTAGGACTGCGGAAGCAGAGGCAGGATAGCTAAGAGGTTAGAGCCAGCCTGCTTCACACAGCAACCTGTCTCAAGTCAGCTTAGGCTCTGCAGATCAATCCCAGGGCACGGGAACCCTGCTCAGGCCTCCCTTCTAGGGGTGTCTACGGCGATGGTAACTGTCAGGGGCTCTGCCTGAGCTCCTTGGTGCCACCCCAGCTCTGCTTTACTGCTTGGTTTCCAGACGAGAACAGCAACCAGAGTTCTGTGTCAGATGTCTATCAACTCAAGGTGGACAGCAGCACCAACTCCAGCCCCAGCCCTCAGCAGAGCGAGTCCCTGAGCCCGGCACACACTGCAGACTTCCGCACCGATGACTCCCAGCCACCCACCCTGGGCCAGGAGATGTTGGAGGGTGAGTCCTGGGGTGTCTCGCATGTGTCTTTGGCTCTTGTTAGCTTCTGGAGTTTTTGGCCTGTTACCAGTAAGCCACACGATTAAACTGGTTTTGGTGTGGATAATGCATGCTTACTGCTGGCCATGTGCTGTTGTATCTCCCTCCATCGTTTTATGTGACATAGCAGCCCTCTCAGAACCAGGAGGCACAGTAGGCATGGTGGTGGTTGGAATGGCAAGTGAGCTTTGGTTCCCAGTGTTTGCCACCCAGGCTGGGATGGTGCCCTCTGTGATCTGGTCATACTTTATCCATCTTATGTGAGGGACAGTGGCTCCTAGGCCTGCATCTTCTTGACATGACTGTCAAGCTCTCCCCAGGCCAAGGCCAAGGCCAGACCTACCTTGTGCTAACACTGCTGTTCTTGCAGAGCCATCACTGCCTGCATCTGAAGTTGCAGATGAGCCTCCCACCCTCACAAAGGAAGAACCAGTTCCACTAGAGACACAGGTGAGAGGCTAGCTATTAGCTGTCCCTATTTCCAAGGAAGAGAAGGAAAGACCCTAGGAATTGGTGTTTAGCGCAGATATGCTGTGGTAGGATATAGAGTCTGCTGGGGAAACAAGAGTCACCAGGTTCTAAAATAGCCCAGTTTGGTCACTCAAGAGTAAGCAGAGGGTAGGCTGCAGGGTGGTGAATGGCTAGGGCTACTCAGGGGTGGCTCACTGTACCCTGTCCTGCTACTTCTAGACCACTGAGGAAGAGGAGGACTCGGGTGCCCCGCCCTTGAAGCGATTCTGTGTGGACCAACCTGCAGTGCCCCAGACCACGTCGGAAAGCTAGCACCGTCCGGCCCCTCGCCTCCTGGCCCCTGCCTCTATTTATTGCATTCTGGTCTGGCCGAGCTCTGATGCTGGGGTCCGGGCAAGCACTAGGGTCCAGAGCCTGTGCGTGGGAGCCCTCTGGGCTAGAAGGCTGACGGAGGGCGTGGGGTCGTCGTATCATCTTCCTGTCCCTGACACTTGTGTCTGCTTGCTCTTGGAGCAAAGGAGCACTCACATCCTTTCTGCACCCCATGTAGGCCAGAGCATCAGGGTTCATCTGTCACCTGCAGAACCACCGCACGGAGCTGCTGGCGCTGCCCCGCCACGAGTAGAAAGGTGTGGAAGGCACCCTAGAGAAGAGTGCCTAGGATTACTTGAATTTGAATGGAGACTGTAGATTACGGACTTTGCCTCAGGGCCTGGCCCTGCAGGCTGCTGCTGGAAGAAAGACTGACTGACTGACTGACTGGTGGAGACTTGGAGAACAGTTGGGGAGGCGCTCCCTGAGGGGAGGGCTCTCTCCACCTGTGGGCAGGAGACCATGGGGGATTGCATCCTGACCCTGAGGCCGGCATGCCTCTGTTGGCTGCCCCAGCTGCTCCGCGCCCTGTGCCTGCCAAAACCTGCTTCTCACCGCGCGCGTGCACACACACACACACACACACACACACACAGCTTCCTGTTTCCTCCTGTCCATTTCATTCCAGCATCCGTGCCTCCTGCTGCAGAGAACCCCAGCTAGGATTGGAGGGTCTGACCGCAGTACCTGCCCCCAGTACTCCTTCAGCTCAGACTTTCTAGAGAGAACCCTTTTCTTTGAAATCTGCATGTTTAATTGAACTTTATGATTTTATTTTTTTGTCTGAAAAAAAAGTTTAAGAAAAATGGAAATGGGCAACAGCAAGTGAAGACCTATTTTAGCACTGCATAGAGTATTTTTAAAATTAAACTATTTGAAATATGTCTTGTTAGTATCTGAATGCTTCCTTCTACAGGGTTGTGGAAGCAGAGTTGGGGCGGGCAAGTGTTTGTGAAGTCGTCATGGGCTGGCCCTGTCCACTCTTGCTCCCACGGAATGCCCTTCCGGAGTAGAATGGTTTCAACACTGCTCTTGTAGTGTGTGTGAGGGGTAAGGATGACAGCAGCATGCAGGAGCTTGAGGCAGGCCGCCTACTTAGTGAGTTCAAGGCCTGGCTAGGCTTCATGGAAAGATCCTGTCTCAGGAAAATGGAAAAAATAGGGTTGAGAAAATGGCTCAGTGGGTGAAGCATTTACCTGAGTTCCAGCTTCACCTACAGAAGGCCAGATGCAATAGTGCTCTCCATAATCCCAGTGTTCCTATGTGAGATAAGAGGCAGAAACTCGCCGGGTGGTGGTGGCGCACACCTTTAGTCCCAGCACTCGGGAGGCAGAGGCAGGCGGATCCCCAAGAGTTCGAGGCCAGCCTGGTCTACAAAGTGAGTCCAGGATAGTGAAGGCTACACAGAGAAACCCTGCCTTGAACCTCCCAAGATAATTATATATATGTCTTTGTATAAGTTATGTATGACTATATTATGTAATTATATGTATTAAAAACATACATGGAAGCCAGCAATGAAGAGTAAGTCTAATTCCAGGAGATCTAATGTCCTCTTCTGGCCTATGAGGACATGGCACACCCTACGTAGGGCACAGTCATACATACAGGCTAAACAGTCATCCACATAAAATAAAAGATAGCCAAGCATAGTAGCACATGCTCTTAATCTCAGTTCTGAGGATGAAGAGACATGTGGATCTCTGAGTTCAAGGCCAGCCTGGTCTACAAAGCAAATCCAGGACAGCCAGGGCTACACAGAGAAACCCTTGTCATTTTTCAAGACAAGGTTTCTCTGTGTAGCTTTGACTGTCCTGGAGTCACTCGTAGACCAGGCTGGCCTCAAACTCACTGCCTCTGCCTCCCCAAGTACTGGGAATAAAGGTGTGTACCACCACAACCAGCTACCCTTACCTTTTTAAAAAATATTTATTTTATGTATATGAATGCTCTATCACATGTACACCTGCAGGCCAGAAGAGGGCATCAGATCACTTTATAAATGGCTGTGAGCCACCATGTGGTTGCTGGGAATTGAACTCAGGACCTCTGGAGGAGCAGCCAGAGCTCTTACCTCCTGACCTATTTCTCTAGCCCTTCCCCTTATCTCTTGAAAAACCCCAAAACAAAACAAAAATCAGCCAACCAAATAAACAATAAAATTAAAAAGAATTTGAAAAGAATGTTTCAGTTTGGCTATATTGCACTTTGTGTGAGTTGGTAAGTTGGTTTGCCATGTCTGGTCTGTTGGCACCTAGTCGAAAAGCTCCCTGAGAAACTACTGACTTCAATCATGTTGGCTCAACAGAAGGCTAAGTCTCTTCTAGTAGAAAGGACAACATCATCAAGAAGCTGAGCTGGGGGGAATGGCTCATGGCTAAAGCACTTACTAGAGTTTAGATGCTGGGTGGCCATGGTGACTCTCAGAAGTAGCATTTAGAAGGTAGAGGCAGGGGGATGCCAGCTGCCTAGCCAGAGTAACTGTAACTGTACTGATGAGCTCTGGGTTCTGCCTCAACCCAGGGAGAGGGAGATCTTTTGAGGACTTCTGAAGTCAACCTTGGGCTTCCCAGGCATACACATGTGAAAACACACACACACACACACACACACACACACACACACACACACACACAC
>OU015754.1:14952423-15018149 GCA_907169655.1 Acomys percivali | reverse complement strand
GGGGGGGGGACACGGGGACAACCCCCCTCCTGCCAAACTGTCCTCTGGCCTCCACATGTGCACAGCCATGCTTCCCCCGGAAATAAATCCAGCCAGGGTAGTTTTCTTCTTCTTTCTTTCTTTTTTTCTTTTTTCAAGACAGGGTCTCTCTGTGTAGCCTTGGCTGTCCTGGACTCACTTTGTAGATCAGGCTGGCCTCAAATTCACGGGCGATCCACCTGCCTCTGCCTCCCGAGTGCTGGGATTAAAGGTAGGCACCACCCACCATGCCTGGCCCAGTGTTGTTTTTAAACAAAACTCCCAAACATTCGATTTTACCAATAAAGACTCAAGAGCCAGATGTTGGGGTGAAAACCTTCTGCCTCAGAGAGGCAGAGAAAGCACCTTCCTACTCAACTGAGTGCCAGCATTTTCCAGAAGGTAAAGCCCCTTCTCCTTCTCCACGCTGTCTTAAAAATCCTTCAAACTGAATGTCCCTCCTTTCTACTTCCTGTGTCTCTCTATCCATCCTCCGGACGTCCTCTACGTTTTTCCCCCCTATGTTCACTTCCTGTCAGCTGGTTGCTTGCTGAGCCTCTTGACCTGTGGCTGACTTTATTTAATCCTGTTTACAGAAACCTCTTGGATTAAAGGTGTGTGCTAGGACTGAGCCACACCACAGCTGGAAACAGGTCTTTCCAGTATACAATTTGGGTTCACAGTCTGACCAAATATCCTGCAACAGGGCAGTGGTGGCGCATGCCTTTAGTCCCAGGACGCAGGAGGCAGAGGCAGGTGGATCTCTGAGTTCATGGCCAGCCTGGTCTGCAGAGAGAGTTCCAGGACAACCAGGGTTACACAGAGAAATCCTGTCTTGAAAAACCACCACACCTGGCTGTATTTTTCTTTTCTTTTTTTTGGGTTTTTTTGAGGCAGGGTTTCTTTGTGCAGCCCTGGCTGTCCTGGACTTGCTTTGTAGACCAGGCTGGCCTGGAACTCACAGTGATTCACCTGCCTCTGCCTCCCGAGTGCTGGGATTAAAGCTGTATTTTTCTTTACTTTCCGTTTTTGCTTTCATTTCTCCTGTCCTTCTCCCCACCTCCATTTTAAAACAGCCTCCTCAGTGCTGGCATTCTGATCTCCATGGTCCCCATTTTTTAAAAAAGCTCTTACTTTTATTTTAATGTATTTTATATGTGTGTATGCATGCAGATGTGTCTGTGCCCCACATGTGCTCAAGGAGGCCAGAAGACTGGAGTTACAAACTGTTGTGTGCCACCATTTGGGTGCTGGGACTCAAGTTCTGGTCCCCTGAAAAAGTAACCAATACTCTTAACTTTGAGCCATCTCTCTCGCCCCCAACATTTATTTGTTTGTTTGTTTGTTTGTTTTGGGGGGATTTTTGTTTTGTGTTTTTGTTTTTTTTTTTTGAGACAGGGTTTCTCTATGTTATATTAGCTGTCCTGGACTCGTTTTGTAGACCAGGCTGGCCACAAACTCACAGCGATCTGCTTGCCTCTGCCTCCCAAGTACTGGCATTAAAGGCGTGCGCCACCTTGCCCAGCTCGTTTTATTTTATTTTTTTGGTTTTTCAAGACAGGGTTCATTTTATTTATTTATTTACTTTATTCTTTTTAGACAAAATTTTTCCTTGTAGCCTGGCTGAATTGGAACTCTCTCTGTAGACCAGGTTGGTTTTGAACTCGTAGAAATCTAACTGCCTCTGCCTCCAGAGTGCTGGGATTAAAGGCGTGTGCCCTCACCATCTAGTTTAGCCCCAATATTTCAACATATAATGTCTTTTAATATAATTTTAATTAATGCCCCATAAATTAAAATTTATTATTGTTATTAGTTTCAGAGTCTCATTTGTGTACTTATTTTTTAATTATGTGAGCAGGGTGGGGGTGGGAGGGTGAAGGCATGTGCATATGCCTTCAGAGTCGAGAAGAGAGCACTGGGCAGCCTTTGTACTGAAGTTACAAGCAGTTGTCACCCATTCCATGTGGGTGCTGGAACCTAACTCAGGTCTTCTGCGAGAGCGGTATGTGTTCTTAACCTTTAACCATGTATTTATTTTAAATTATGCAGATGGGGGTATGTGTACAGGGTTGTAAGCGTCTCACTCTGGAGTTACAGGCAGTTGTGGACCTTTCATGAAAGTGCTGGGGGGAAATCTGAGTCAGGTCTTCTGAAAGAACCGGAAGTGCTCTTGATTGCTGAACCACTTCCCCAGCTCCCTTATCTTAATAAATCTGTGTCCTTTAATATAATACTATTTATGTACTTACTGGGATACGGTCTTGCTCTTCAGCCCAGGCTGGCTTGTAAGACTCTGTGTAGCCCAGGTAGCCATGAACTCACTCAGGAGCCTCCAGCTTCAAACGCACGCATGGCTTGGTCGGATTCGTATAACATATATAAACATTTGTATAGTCTTTATATGTGTATATACATACAAAAGAAACTTCTACATTATTCTTCCATTTATGCATTTCTAAAGATTTACTTTCAAGCCCGGCGGTGGCAGCGCCCGCCTTTAATCCCAGCACTCGGAAGGCACAGGCAAGGCGGAGCGCTGTGAGTTCGAGGCCAGCCTGGTCTACAAAGCGAGTCCAGGACAGCCAGGGCTACACAGAGAAACCCTGTCTCGAAAAATAAAAAGTAAGATTTGCTTTCAAATTGAATATGTGTGCGTAGATGGTGGGGGTGTTACGCGCAAGTGCTTGCAGAGTCAAGAGGCCCGGTAGCTCCTGGAGGGCAGGCTACGGGCAATTTCAGACTACCTGATGTGGGAGGTAGGAATTGAACCTGAGTCTTCTGAAAGAGGAATACAAGATCTTAAACCCTGAGCTGGTTCTGCGGCCCCTCCTCCATATATTTTTAAAGAAACTTTTACATGATCCTAACCTCAGTTTCTCAAACCACACCGACGTCTGCTGGGGAGCGATGCTGGGGATCCCAGTGGTCCTAATTCTCGGAACTTCTATTAGGGGAGGGCCTGAGTTACTTCCCGCCCAGCCCAGCTCCACCCGCGCATCCCCGGGCGTGGCCGAGCACGGCCCCTTTAAGAAGGGGGCGGAGCGCGAGTGGAAAGACAAAGCCCCTGGCCGCGCGCTCTCCCTCCCTCCCTCTCCCCCCCTCCGGCGCACCACACGGACAGTGGGTGCCCGGATGTCGGTGTCGCCGTCGGTGACAGATGGCGCAGTGTCTGCATGTGTGACGGGCCTTTCTGCTCTGACCCCTTTGAGCGCTCCGCCGTTCGTCCTTCCCCCCCCTCCGCGCTGTCCCATTACTTTTTAAGTCCGCCACGGGAAGCCCGCACTCCAGTCGCCGGCTCTTACATAACGTGACCTTTCACCTTTTCAGACTGCCCTCTAGTGCGCTGCAACCAAACTACGTGGCTGGGGCCCAGGGGGCGGGACTCGAGCGTGGAGCGGCAGCTGCTCTCAGCCAATAGGCTACGGACGCCGACCAGCCCTCCGCCTATCGGAGCATTCGCCCCGGGGCGCCACGGGGGAAGCAAGTTAGTCTGCGTTCTGGCCCGGCTGCGGGCGGGGGAGGAAGGGAATCTCCCGCCATTTTTCAATAATTTCCTCCCGTGCCCGCTGGAGAGGAGTCGTGACTAGCGGCCGCCGCGGCGGAGATCGGCGTGAGGTGAAAGCCGCCGGGAGGAGCGAGGAGGATCTCTCGGTTTCTTCCCCTCGAGGTGTTCCCCTTGCTTTCCATGGCTGTGGCGCGGTCCCGCCAGCTCTGAGGGAAGCCGGAGTTCGCGCCGCCCTCTCACCCCTCCCCTCCCCCATCGCCCCGGGAGCCAGGCGCTTCGCTCGCTCGTTCGCTCGGGGCCGCCGGGGCCTAGCGCTGCGAGGCGGAGCGGCTCAGCCTCCGGCGCCCGGTCCCCGCCGCTGCCGCCGCCGCCGCCGCCGCGATGGCGCCGCTCCTCGGCCGCAAGCCCTTCCCGTTGGTGAAACCGCTGCCCGGAGAGGAGCCGCAGTTCACCATCCCGCACACTCAGGAGGCCTTCCGCACCCGGGAGTATCCTTTTTCCGTGCGCGATGTGGACGCCCGGCCGCGGCTGCGCAGGGCGAGGGATGGAGATGGCGAGATGCGGATGGGGCCGCGCGCGGCTCGCCGGGCAGCTGTCACCGCACCGGCCCATCCGCGGGGCCGCGATGCCCCTTGGCCCAGCCTCGCCGGGCTGAGATCCCCGCGCCGAGACCCATCCGGCCGTATCCAGCCGTCTTTCCCGGAGCCGCGCGCCTCCATCCTATTTTCCCTTACTTTGTCCCCGGTGCCTCGGTGACGATCGTAGCACCAATCCCCACCTCCCTAACTTGGCTTCGGGCCCCAAGTGACTAGGGAGGTGAACCTGGTCTCCTTTGCGCATTTTATTCCACCCCCCCCCCCCCTTTTCGTATAAATGAAACCGTCAAGTGAAGTTTTTGAAATTGTACCGGCGCGGCCGCGTGATCCGGCTTGTGCAGACCTCTGCTGCGTCTTGTCTGGGCTGTGCGGGGGACACTGATGTAGGTTGTGGGTTTTGTTTTTCTCCTCCGGAGTGGACTTTAGGGCAGGGATGAATTGACAGAGCCGTAAAACACAAAACCTGGCACTAACTTCTCACTGAAAGTGGGAAGGAACAGAGCGTGGCCTTTTCTTTCCCAGAGAATACACAGGTTTGAAAGGTAGAAGTTCCATCTTTCTTTCTTGGTGTGGTGCAGACTGGCCTCCAACTCAGAATGCAGTCGGGTCTTGAAGAATTTCCAATGCTTCCTGCTTTCCCCTCCCCGTCTGGCTTGCTCTTTCTTTCGTTCTTTCTTTTTCCTTTTTGGTTTTGTTTTGTTTGTTTTCAGACAATATCTTATTACGTTGTCCCGGCTGTCTTTGAACCAATTCCATAGGAGGTAATCCTGCCTCAGGTTGGTCAACCTACCAAGCCTGTATCAGCCATTCAGCACAGTTAGGAAAAAGTAAAATACCAAGGCATCTTTAACGTTTTCGTTTTAGGAACGTGAAACTGGTGTTTTAAAATAGAAAGTCTGCATTTCTAATCATTGCTTGTAGGATTTCTTTCTTTCTTTTCTTTTTTGGTTTTTGGTTTTTCGAGACAGGGTTTCTCTGTGTAGCCTTGGCTGTCCTGGACTCACTTTGTAGACCAGGCTGGCCCCGAACTCACAGCAATCCGCCTGCCTCTGCCTCCCGAGTGCTGGGATTAAAGGCATGCGACAACACCGCAACTTGGCTGCATGTAGGATTTCTTGACCAAGCACAGCCTCTTTGTTGGATTGCTTTTTTTTTTTTTTTTTTTTTTTTGCTGTGTAGGGGAAGTGTTGGATGCATCTTTTAAGGCTAACTTCTTTTGTTTTGCTTTAAAGATGTTTCTTTATCAAACTTGCATGTCCTAGCAGTTTTATTGTCCCTTCTTTGAGAAGACTAGATTGTGTTGTAATTTCTGCTGTACCTGTGGAGCAGGAAAGGGTCAGGTGAAGTATTTCAGTTTGTTCTTGGCCTTTACCTCATTCATTGCTTTTTTTGTTTTTTGTTTTGTTTTTAATTTTCTTGTAGCCCAGGATGATTTCTGATTTATGTATCGGAAGCTGGCCTTGAGTGCACAGTTCACTTGTCAGCCACCCAAGTGCTGGGATAGCAGACATCCACTTGTTTAGCTTGATCTTGGTTTTAATAGTGTTCTGAGTAATTAGGCTAATTTCACTCCCTTCCCCTCCTCAGTACTTGGGGGATGGAACCTAGGCCTTGCACTATTAGTGAGCTTCCTCCATAGTCCTCTTTTATTCTGAGTTCTCCTGCGTCAGCCTCCCCAGTAGCTGGGATTATAGACTTTTACCTCAGTGTGGGCAGGACAGCTTCATTTTGTTAGCATCAGTTCTGAATCCCAGTGTTCACCTACAGAGACTTGGAAAAGGGGACTTTTCCCCTCCTTTAATTCAGCCTGCATGGGTATTTTGCCAGCATGTGTGTCTGTGTAGCACTTGTGTTCCTGGTGTCCCCAGAGGCCAGATGAGCACACTGGGTCCCCTACAATTGGAGTTCCAGATGAATGTCAGCCACCATGTGGGTGCTGGGAATTGAATCCAGGTTCTAAGCCCTTCACCTCACTGGTGATTCTAACTAACCCTTGTAGGTTTTTGGTTTTCCTTTTTCTGTAGGGTCTCTCTGTGTAGCACTGTTAAGCCTGGAACTCATTTTGTAGACCAGATTGGCCTGGAACTGACACAGATCTGCTAGCCTTTACCTCCTAAATGCTGGGATTAAAGGCATGTACCACCATGTAGGTATTTTTGATTATTTGTGCTTAGCATCTCCGAGCTGAAATGGGTCTTTAGAGGTCTTCTGGATCTCCTGTCTGCTTGCTGAGACGGCCCAAGAAAATTGAAGTTAGTGTTTTAGAGGTTGTGCACTTCTTGAATCTAAGTGATGAAAGGTGGGATTGCAGTCCAGTGTTCTTTGAACCATGTCACTATATAAACTAAGGGAGGAACAGGAATACTAGGGAGTCTAGGGATGGAACCCAGGACCTTGCATGTGCTAAGTTCATGTTGCACTACTGAGCTAGCTGCAGTGTATGACACAGCCATGTTGCCCTTGAGTTCTTTAATCCTACTTCAGCCTCCCAAGCGAGGGATTTCTGGGGTTAGGATCACACTTGTGCCACCAGGCCCCACATCCTTCTTTGCTTTTAATTTAATTAAATTTAAAAAAAAGTATTTAAAAAAAATTTCATTGGGAAGTTGAATGTTTTGCCTACATGGATGTATGTGCACCATCACGTGTGTGCCTGTAGACAGTTGCCACCATGTATTAAGAACTGAACCTAGATCTTCTGCAAGCGCAGCAGGCAGTGGTAGCTCATGCTTTCAGTCCCAGCACTTGGGAGGCAGAGGCAGGCAGATCTTTGAGTTTGACGCCAGCCTGGTCTACGCAGTAAGTTCCAGGATAGCAGGGCTAAGACAGAGAAACCTTGTCTCCGAAAAACCAAAAGAAAAAAAAAAAAGGAGTTGAGCCATCTCTCTAGCACCCCTTCCCCAATTTTTATTGAAATATTAGTATACTCTGTAAGTTTGTGATGTGAGATGTAATTAGATGATATAACATGCATTCAACTCTATTAAGTACGTTATCCTAAAGGTACTGTAGTTGCTTTTCAAAACAATTCCATGACATCAGTAAAGTTTATTCTATGATGCCAACATAGTTTCTGTATATGGCATCTATTTATTTATTTATTTATTTCCTTGTTTACTTATCATTATGCAGCTCTGGTTGGCCTGGAACTCTTTTAAGATTTATTTATTATGTATACAGTGTTGTGTCTGAATGTACAACTGCAGGCCAGAAGAGGGCACCAGACCTCATTATAGATGGTTGTGAGCCACCATGTGGTTGCTGGGAATTGAACTCAAGACCTTTGGAAGAGCAAGCACTGCTCTTAACCTCTGAGCCATCTCTCCAGCCCCCTAATTTAGGATTATTAACAAAGGCTTTGTTTATTATATATTTATTGTCTGGGGGAGTGGGTGTGTGGTCATGTGTATGCTTTGGTGCACATTATGGAGCATGCTAGACAGGCACTATTTTTTTGGTTTTTTGAGACAGGGTTTCTCTGTGTAGCCTTGGCTGTCCTGGACTTGCTTTGTAGACTAGGCTGGCCTCAAACTCACAGAGATCCACCTGCCTCTGCCTCCCAAGTGCTGGGATTAAAGGCATGCACCACCAACATCCGGTGTAAGTATAGGTGTTTTCTTAATGAAAATTGAACCTGAATACTTTAAAATGGCATGTAATTAATAAACATCCTTTCTTTTAGAATTTCCTATACCAGTATTTAGAACATTTAAACAAAGGAATTCTTTAAAAAGGATTAGAGTTGGAGGAAATTACTCTTCTGGAAATTTCCAGAAGCAGGAGCACTTTGAGGGTGGTTTAGAGAGCTCTGGACTGTGTGGTTGGCTGGCTGGCATGTTTCTTTATGAGGCTATTAGTGGTTCCATAGAGGAAAGCAGATGTATGGTTGAGCAACAGCTGTATTTGAAGTATTGCCACTCCTCAATTTATATTTATAATTATATTTTTAACAAGATTATTTTCTCTTTATTTTGATTCATGTATAATTACAACATACTTTTCTATTTTAGCTTAAAGCAGTGAGCCAGAATACTCTGGAAGGTACTTTGTACCTCTTCATTGAATTTACAGAGGGAGTTTACTGTCGGGTTATGGCTGTAATCCCAGCATTCTGAAGCTGTTTTAGGCCAACCTGTTTCTAAAACAAAGGGCTGGAGAGATGGCTCAGTGTTAGAGCATTTGAGGCTCTGTCAGAGTGTCTCAGATTGCAGGCTCACAACCCCCTGTAAATCCACAGAACAGTCTGCCCTCTCCTGGCTTCAGGAGGTTTCACACATATAGGGCATGCATTCATTCACACATTCACAGATAACCTCCTGGATCTGGGTGGTATACGCCCTTAATCCCAGCACTCTGGAGGTGGAGGCAGACAGATCTTTGTGAGTTCGAGGCCAGCCTGGTCTACAGAGCCTGCTCCATAACAGCCAGACTACCCAGAAAAACCCTGTCTCCAAAAACCAAAGAAGAAAAGGAAGAGGAAGAAGAAGAAGACTGGAAGTTGCAACTAATTCATTTATTTAATGATTGTATGTTATCATTATCATAGATTGTATTGCTTGTACTTTACCCTTGAATCTATGGGATATTCTCCCACAGGGGTAGTACCATAGGCAAGACACCGTTACTAAAAGAACAATCATTTATTAGACCCGGTTTGGTATATAGTTTTTGTTGTTGTTGCTTGTAGATTTTATGTGTCTGAGTGTTTACCTGCATAACTGTGTGTGTGATACCATGGAGGTCAGAAGAAAGGGTTGGATCTCCTTGGAGTTATGGGTTGCCATGGGGGTGCTGGGAATTGAACCCAGCTCTTTTGAGAGCAGCCAGTGCTCTTAATTGATTGCTTGTTTGTTTTGAGACAGGGTCTTACTCTGCAGCCCTGGCTGCCCTGGAATTCACTATGTGGGCTGGACTGATCTTAAATTCACAGAGATCCACCTGCCTCTGCCTCCTCAGTGCTGCGACTAAAGGCATGTGCCACCATGTCTAGCCCTCCACTCTATTTTTTTGTTTGTTTAGTTGTTTGCTTGCTTGCTTGCTTGCTTGGCTTTTTTGAAACAGTTTCTCTATGTAGCCTTGACTGTTCTAGAACTCACTTTGTAGACCAGGCTGGCCTCCAAGTCACAGAGATCCTCCTGCCCCTGCCTCCTGAGTGCTGAGATTAAAGCTGTGGAACTGTAGGTGGGCTTCACCATACCCAGCCCACAGTGTTTGATACTTGGCCATGGGGTGATCTGTTAACTGAAAGCGGGTGTTGAGCAGGAGCTAACAACAGCGTGCTGGAAACTTGGTGCTTTTGTTGTGTGCATCAATTGTCATTTGCTGAAGTCTAGAAACAACTGTCAAGGGGCTTTGTGGTATGTTACAAGAACTCCTGGGGGTTTAATGAGGGGCTGCTGTTATCTGTACAGTGAATCTCTAAACAGACTGAACAACATGCTTGAAAAGTTGGGGAGCTGTAAAAAGCTAGGCTATCGTTTTGGATAAATATATTTTTTGGAGGGGGCAGAGTTTCTCTCTGTAACAGCCTTGGCTGTCCCGGAACTTGCTTTGTAGACCAGGCTAGCCTCAAACTCATTGAGATCAGCCTGTCTCTGCCTCCCAAGTCCTGGGATTAAAGTGTGTGTCACCAAGCTGAGTGAATCATTAAAAATTAAAATAAATGACTGGACATGGTAGTGCACACCTTTAGTCCCAGAATTTGGGAGAGAGGCGGGCGGATTGCTGTGAGTTCGAGGCCAACCTGGTCTACAAAGCGAGTCCAGGACAGCTACACAGAGAAACCCTGTCTCAAAAAAACCCAAAAAGCCGGGTTTGGTGGTACATGCCTTTAATGCCAGCACTTGGGAGGCAGAGGCAGGCGGATCACTGAGTTTGAGGGCAGCCTGGCCTACAAAGTGAGTCCAGAACAGCCAAGATAACATAGAGAAACCCTGTCTCGAAATAAACCAAAAAATAAAAAAAATTATTTTATATGTGTAGATGTTTTGTCTGCATGTATATCTGTGCACCGTGTGCATGCCTAGTGTCCTCAGAGGCCAGAAAGGGGGTGGGAGTGGGGGTGGTGCCATCCCTGGGAACTGGAAGTAGGCATGGTTGGGAGCCACCATGTAAGTACTGGGAACAAAACCCTGGTTTGCTGGAAGAGTCAGTGTCTTGGTCGGTGTTCTATTCCTGTGAAGACACCGTCACCACGTAACTTATAAAAGAGAACATTTACTTGGGGCTTTATAGTTTCAGAGGGTTAGTTCATTGTTATCATGGTGAGGAACATGGCAGGAGCAATGTGGCACACAGGCAGAGAAACAGTTCTACATTCAAATCTCTAGGCAGTAGGAAGAGAGGGCACTGGGACTGGCTTGAGCTTTTGAAGCCTCAAAACCCACCCCCAGTGATACACTTTCTCCAGGAAGGCTGCACCTACTCCAACAGGGTCACACCTCTTAATCGTCTTCAGGCGTTGCTGGTTCCTAATGCCCAAGCATTCAAATACATGGGGCCTCTGGGGCTGTTCTCCTTCCGACCACCACAGGCAGGTACTTTGGAAAGAAGCAAGGCTTACTAGTCTAGATAGGAGAATAGTTCTTGGGAGTCATGAAAAGTAAATGAATAATGACAGTCTAGGATTTGAAAATATCGTATCGGTTATAGGTTGCTTAACCTTTTGAGAATTGCTTTGACATTTCGTCTCAATTACATGTGCAGCAGTTGCTGAAACAGAAAAACCTCAATTGACATTTTCTGTGAGTGGTTATATGGGAATGAGTGACTTCTGGTAATCTAAAATCTAAATCAGAAATCTGGGGCTGCTGACTCAATACCCTTTTAACAGGTCCTCCACTCCTCCCTAGCTTGTTTGTTTGTTGTTGTTGTTTTGAGCCAGGGTTTCATGTGGCTCAAGCTGGTCTCAAACTCCTTTTGTAACTGAGGATGACCTGGAACTCCTGGTCTTCCTGCGACTGCCTGCTAGGTGCTGGGATTACAGGCAAGTGCCAGTATTGGCTTTAAAGACTTTAAGGCAGGATAAAGCATGTTGCTTGGAACATACTGGGACTGGCAGCTAACTCTAGTTGTAGCTCAGTGTGTTTCTTGTATAGCATCTGTTACTATTGATGCACAGAAGTAAACTAGTTATTTGCTATTTGAATTTGAGCATGGCTGGCTGACAGTGCATTCCAGTTGGGATGGTAGGAGATTTACTATAGTGTAAGGCACTCTTCTGTTATCTTCTCCCATCTCATTCAGGAAGACTGAACAACTAGTTAGTGGTTTTGTGAAGATGGTGTTATCAGCCAACATGAAAACATAAATAGTATATATAACAAATTATATATATATAAACAAATAGTATATCAAAGCCATGTTTACGAGTTCATGCAGTTGCTTACTTATTTTGAGTTGTGATACTTAACTTGAACTGATAGTCTGGTGCATGCCTAGGCAGATGCTCTACTACTGAGTGACAGTCCCAGCCTGGAATTTGTTTTTTAAGCCTTAGGAAGGAACATGTGTTTCCAAGGCAGATAGAAAGGCTGATGGTAAATGAGTCAGTAGTCTGCATTTACCCCAAACTGCCTGTGGAATGTGGTCATCTTACCTTTATGTAGACTTGTTTTTTAAATCTGTTCTTAGATTTATTTAGTGTGTGTGTGTGTGTGTGTGTGTGTGTGTGTGTGTGTGTATGTGTGTGTACATGTACACGCGTACCACTTTGGTTGCTGGTGCCTAAAGAGGTCCAGTGGAGGTACTGAATCTGCTGGAATTGGTGTTATGGATGGTTGTGAGCAACCATCTGAGTGCTAGGAATCTAACTTGTGTTCTCTGCAAGAGCAGTAAATGCTCTTAGCTGATGAGCCATCTCTCCAAGCCCCTGTGGAATGATTCTTGTGTTTCAGTTTCACTTAATCCTGCTAGGTGTGGTGGCACATTTTTTAAAGCATTTATTTATTATGTATACATTGCACATTAGATCACTTTATAGATGGTTGTGAACCACCATGTGGCTGCTGGGAATTGAACTCAGGACCTCTGGAAGAGCAGTCAGTGCTCCTAACTGCTGAGCCATCTCTCCAGCCCCGGCACATGCCTTTAATTCCACCACTCAGGAGGCAGAGGCAGGTGGGTCTCTGAGTTCTAGGTCAGACTGATCTACAGAATTCCAGGACAGGCAAGGCTACACAGAGAAACCTTGTCTCGAAAAATAAAAGCAAACAATATGACCAGCTATTACCATGTTTCAATTATGATCAGACTTTGAATTTATGACTGAAACAGATTCCATTCATATTTTCTCTTATCCTACATTATAGAAAGGATTTTTTTTTCTATAGATAGGTCTTTTCTGAATGTGTGTTGGTTGCCTTTGTTGTTTGCATATTGTTTTCCTGAGCCACTGCTGACAGAGAGTATGAAGCCCGCTTGGAAAGATACAGTGAGCGCATTTGGACGTGTAAGAGCACTGGAAGCAGTCAGCTGACACACAAGGAGGCCTGGGAGGAGGAACAGGAAGTTGCTGAACTGTGAGTAGCAGAAACCTTGCCCATTGGCACCATCTTCATTATGTCAGGGAAGTTGGGTGGGGATAATACTAGCTGCTAAGGCAGTGTTTGTATTTAAATTTAAGTTTGGGACATAATGGGATACATTGTGTTAGAGTGCTCTTGCTTAGTACCATTTTGCTGATGTTTATGTGTATTCACTTACTGGGTATTTTACTAAGCCTTTGGGTGTTCTTTACTTTGAAAATATAATTCTAAGGGCTCATATGTTGGAGGCAGCAAAAAAAAAAAAAAAAAAAGACTAAACCCATACTGGCCAGAGGTTCTGCAAAATATGTGATTTAGTAACTAAATGTAAGGTAATGGGAGATTGAAAAGTGAAGGGCTGAAGAGATGACTCAGTGTTAAGAGATTTTTGTTTTGATTTGTTTTGTTTTAAGACAGGGTTTTTCTGTGTAGTCTTGACTGTCTTGGATTCACTTTATAGACCAGGTTGGTCTCAAACTCAAAACCTACCTCTACCTCCCAAGTGCTGGGATTAAAGGCATGCGCACTGCCTGGCCTTAGACAATGAAGTTTTAAAACTTGAAGGGAATTTCTGGAAAGAGACTGAATTTGTAGGGTTCAATAATTAAAGAAGTCTGAAGACAGCCAGGTGTGGAGGTGCACACCTGTAATCCCAGCACTCAGGGAGGTAGAGGCAGTCGATTGAGGCCAGCCTGGTCCACAAATGAGTCCAGGGCAGCCAAGGCTATACAGAGAAACCCTGTCTCGAGAAACTAAGGAGGGAAAGGTTACTTTAAATGTCACACTCTAAGAAGTCTGAAGACATCTTCAAAGGATGGTTAAGCTGGGAAGGGAGGCCCATGGGAAGAGTTAAAGGCAACGGCTGCTTTAGACTGGACAAGAGGTTCTGTTCAGCTGTGGTGTCGAGTGCAGTAAGGGAAGTCCAGCAGTCAGTGAGGAGGTTAGATAGCCATGAATAGCACAGAGTGGAACAAGACAATGCAAACCCTAACACAAGGCTGAGGTACAGCCCCCACTAAAGCACACTGAGCACTATTCTTTCCATGAGTATTCCCATACCTCACCCACTCCTCCCCAGTGCTTCATATGAATGTAAAATGATCTGGTCGAGGGGCTGGAGAGATGGCTCAGAGGTTAAGAGTGCTGACTGCTCTTCCAGAGGTCCTAAGTTCAATTCCCAGCAACCACATGGTAGCTCACAACCATCTATAATGTGATCTGATGTCCTCTTCTGGTCTACAGGTGTACATGCAGGCAGAACACTGTATACATAATAAGTAAATAAATAAGTCTTTAAAAAATGATCTGGTTAAAATTACATGTTTAATTGTCTACTTAGTTATTATTTTCTGTTAAAGGAATCTCTTAACTGTGAGTATCTTTGCATATAAGGCAGTGTTTTCCAGTTGCTTTTTTAAGAATTAATTTTATTTTCTGTGTATCGGTGTTTAGTCTGCACATATGTCTGTACACAGTGTGTGCACAGTGCCTTCAGAAGCTAGAATCCCCTTGAATTGGAGCCACATATGTCTGTGAGCTGCCATGTGGGTGCTGGGAGTTAGCCTTGAGTCCTCCGCAAGAGCAGCCAATGCTCTTAACAACTGAACCATCTTTCCATCCCCACAAAAGGATTGGAACAGACTGTCCTCAGTGTCTGTGGACCACTTTGTGGTGTGCTCTGCCATCTTGGGTGTGAGAGTTATAATTACTTGTACTAGACAAGCAAGCTCATTGGTTACTTTTCAAGGCTTTAGATTCATCAGGAACTGAACCTGTAACCTTTCCTGAAGCTATTACCTGTAAAGTAAAAATGCTAGACACAGGATAGTGTGAGAAGTGAGCGAATGTATTTGAATCAAGGGACAGGAATAAATTTGCATTTGGAAAAAAGTATACTGCAAAAGCAAAGTAATGACCCAGCTTGATGGCTCACACTCCAGAGGCAGAGGCAGACAGATCCTGGAGTTCAGTGCCCACCAGGGCAAGTCATGGGGAAAATGTTGAACTTACGAGTACTATGCCTATTATTTTCATTTATAAGTGAGAAAACTAACCTGGAGGGTTAATTTGACAAATATTTAATAGTTTTTGTTTGGGGGCTCCTTTTTTCCCCCTCTGTAAACTGCATGAGTCTTTCCCTGCTTCTCTCCTTGTGTTTATCCTTCTCTTTCCATACTGGCCTAGATCTTAGAGACCTTCCTGCTTCTGCACCTAAACTGGGTTGGTATTTGTTCTTTGTTCTTTTGTGTGTGTGTGGTTTTTTTTTGTTTTGTTTTTTGTTTTGTTTTGTTTTTTTTGCTTTGCTTTGCTTTTTGATGCAGGGTTTCTCTGTCCTGGACTCACTTTGTAGAGCAGGCTGGCCTTGAACCCACAGTGATCCACCGGCTTCTCCCTCCCAAGTGCTGGGATTAAAGGCATTCGCCACCATGCTAAAAAATTTGTTTTAAACAAAGGGAAAAAAAACTGCACAGCTTGGTGGCACATGCCTTTAATCCCAGCACTCGGGAGGCAGAGGGTGGTGGATCACTGTGAGTTTGAGGCCAGCCTGGTCTACCTAGTGAGTCCAGAACAGCCGAGGCTACACAGAGAAACCATGTCTCGGGAAAAAAAATAAAAATAAATAAAATATAAAAATAAAAATAAGTAAGTTTTTAAAAAAAGATTTATTTGTTTTATGTGTGAGTATACAGTCTTCCTGCACACCAGAAGAGGGTATTAGATCATATTATAGATGGTTGTTAGCCACCATGTGGTTGCTGGGAATTGAACTCAGAGAGCAACCAGTAGTGCCCTTAACCACTGAACCATCTCTCTAGCCTCTGTTCTTTAAAATGTTTTAGATGTATTTGTTTTATGTAATGAGTATTTTGCCTACATGTATGTGTATGCATCACATGCTTGCTTGGCACAGAAGGAGGTCAGAAGAAGGCATCAGAATTCCCTGGAACTGGAGTTACAGACAGTTGTGAGTTCTGTGTGCTGCTGGAAACTGAATTTGGGTTCCGTGTAAGAACAGCAAATGCTCTTAGCTGCTGAGCCCTTTCTCCAGCCTAGTGTCAAGAGTGTTTTTTTTGTTTTTGTTTTGGTTTTTTTTTAAGGTTTATTTATTTATTATTTATACAATATTCTGTCTGCGTGTGTGCCTATAGGCCAGAAGAGGACACCACGTCTCATTATAGATGGTTGTGAGCCACCATGTGGTTGCTGGGAATTGAACTTAGGGCCTTTGGAAGAGCAGCCAGTGCTCTTAACTTCTGAGCCATCTCTCCAGCCCCAGTGTCATGGATTTTAATCTTTGTTTATTTCTCAGTGCTCTGCATGTATTTGCTAAAGAAAAGTTTGTTTTGAGGGGAGGGAGTGAAACACGTTGCATGGAATTCTCAAGTCATTTTTTCTAAAAGAAATATTTGTTTTGCTGTTACCCTAAAATTGTTCTAAAACATTAAGTCTTTTTTTTTTTTAAGTTTGAATTGAATCTCTGGGTAACGGTTTTTATATTTACTTGCTAACTGTTGACATTTATTTAGTTTGAAGGAAGAGTTCCCCACCTGGTATGAGAAGCTTGTTCTGGAAATGGTTCATCATAACACAGCCTCCTTAGAGAAGCTAGTAGATTCTGCCTGGTTAGAAATCATGACTAAATATGCTGTGGGAGAAGAATGTGACTTTGAGGTAAGTGTCTGTATTATTTTTTTGTTTGTTTATTTTATTTTATTTTTTGGTTTTTTTGAGACAGGGTTTCTCTGTGTAGCCTTGGCTGTCCTGGACTCCCTTCGTAGATCAGGCTGGCTTCGAACTCACAGCAATCCACCTGCCTCTGCCTCCTGAGTGCTGGGATTAAAGGGGTGCGCCACCACCGCCCGGCTTGTTTGTTTAATTTTTGAGATGGGTTTCTCTGTGTAGCCCTGCCCATCTAGAAACTCTTTGTAGACTAGCCTGGCTCCAAGCTCAAAGACCCACCTGCCTCTGCTTCCCAAGTGCTAGGGTGGGATTCAAGGCAGGAGCCACCTCTGTTTGTTTGTTTGTTTTGAGACTAGGCCTCACTGAGTAGCTCTGCTTGGCCTGGAACTTGCTGTGTAGACCAGCTAAACCCAAAGTGATTTGCCTGCCTCCTCTGGGATTAAAGGCATGTACTACTACCATTTAAAAAAATATCTGGGGCCAAGTGGTGAGGGCGCACACCTGTAATCCCAGCACTTGGGAGGTAGAGGCAGGTGGATCACTGAGTTTGAGGCCAGCCTGGTCTACAAAGTGAGTCCAGGACAGCCAAGGCTACACAGAGAAACTGTATTGAAAAAGCCCACTCATAAAAAATACATTCTTAAGTTCATGCCCTGAAAGTTGCGTTTTTTGTTTTTTGAGACAGTTTTTCTGTGTGGTCCCGATTGTCCTGGAACTTGCTCTGAGGTCCAGGCTGGCCTGGCACTCAGATCCTCTTGCAGGCCTCTGCCTCCTTTCTGAGTCCTAGGATTAAAGGTGTGAACTGCTGCCTGCCTAGGGCGGATTCTAAACCTAGACTCTGTCTTGTTCCCCACAAGTGTGCTCTAGTTCTAGTTTAGTTGCCTAATGTTCGTGTTCTCTCTCTCTCTCTCTCTCTCTCTCTCTCTCTCTCTCTCTCTCTCTCCCTCCCTCCCTCCTTCCTTCCTTCCTTTCTTTTTTTTGAATCATGGTCTGGTTGACTTCCCCCCCCAATAGGAATGGACCCCAGGGCTTTGCAGTGCTTAGGAAACACTCCATCACATCTCTAGAGTATTTGTTACATCTTAGTTCTAAAATAGTTACTGTATTCAGAGTGAGAAAAAAACTTTTAAAAATAATTTTATTTCATTAATTTTGCTTTTTGGTTTTTTTTGGGGAGGGGGTTGAGACAGGGTTTCTATGTGTAGCCTTGGCTGTCCTTGAACTCACAGGGATCCACCTGCCTCTGCCTCCCAAGTGCTGGGATTACAGGTGTGTGCCACCACTGTCCCTCTTATTAATTTTTTTAATATTGTTTTTGACTTAGGATGTTGCTTAGGATGCCCTCTAAGTTGTGGGCATCTTCTTGCCTCAGCCTCCCCAGTATTGGGCTTGTAGAAGAAGACATGAATACATAATTTCTTGCTTTTTCTTCTTTCCTTTTTTTGTTTTAAAGCAGTGTTAACAGATTTACTTCACATATTTTTCATTATAGTCACTTATTTATGCATTGATGCTTATATATGTACCACAGCACAGGTGTGGCAGTCAGAGAACAACCTGTGGGAGTTCCACCCTGTGGGAACTGAACTCATTTTGTCAGGTGTGTTGGCGTGTGCCTTTATCCACTGAACCATCTCTCCAGCTTGAACATAAAGTTATTTAGAAAAAGTGAGAAAGCTTCAGTGAGTGGAAATAGCTCCAAAGGGAGGAATGTCCAGGAAATGTTTTTCTGAGTAGGAGAAGAAAATGTTTTCAGAAACAAAAATAAAGCAATGCCTCATCTTTGCATGCTATCTCCTAGATGTTGGCTTAAGTAGCTACGTGTCTGTGCACACTGAGAATGTGACTATAGGTTTTTTTTTGTTTTTGTTTTGGTTCTTTAAGACAGGTTTTCTCAGCCGGGCATGGTAGCGCACGCCTTTAATCCCAGCACTTGGGAGGCAGAGGCAGGCGGATCACTGTGAGTTCGAGGCCAACCTGGTCTACAATGTGAGTACAGGACAGTCAAGGCTACACAGAAAAACCCTGTCTCAAAAAACCAAAAAAAAAAAAAAAAAAAAAAAAAAAAAGAAAAGAAAGAAAGAAAGACCGATTTTCTCTGTGTAGCCCTGGCTGATTAGCTCTAGAGACCATGCTGGTCTCAGACTCACAGAGAGAAATCCCGCTGCCTGTGCCTCCCGGGTATGCTGGGATTACAGGCAATTGTTGGGATTTTTTTAAGTGACAGGCTGTCTTGCTCTGCGTCAGAATGTGCTGTGGTAGCCAATAAGTAATAAGGTCAACATTCAGTTCATATATGCCTGTCTGATACCTCACTTGGTTTGCATTTTATTTCACAAATGTATTTAATGAATTTACTCTTTTGTGTGTGTGTGGGATTCCCCTTTTTGGTTTTTCTAGACAGGATTTCTCTGTGTAGTCTTGACTGTCCTGGACTCATTTTGTAGACCAGGCTGGCCTTGAACTCACAGCAATCCTCCTGCCTCTGCCCCCCAAATGCTGTGATTAAAGGTGTGCACCACTACGCCCAGCTATAAATTTACTCTTGTTCTGTGCATAATATATTTTTTATTTGTAATGTCTGAGATTATCAATGGTTTTGTTCATTGGTTGGTTTGGTTTGCTTTTTAAAAAAAATTTATTTATTTATTATGTACACCGGAAGAAGGCATCAGATCTCATTATAGATGGTTGTGAGCCACCATGTGGTTGCTGGGAATTGAACTCAGGACTTTTGGAAGAGCAAACAGTGCTCTTAACCTCTGAGCCATCTCTCCAGCCCTTGGTTTGCTTTTTTAAAAGACAGTCTCACTCTATAAGTTAGGCTGGTGTTAAACTCTAAGCAGTTCTGCCTCAGGCTCCCTTTATTTTTGAGATAGGGGGGTCTACATAGCCCTACCTGCTCTGGAATTCACTCTAAACCAAGCTATCTAACAACTCATAGAGAGCCACCTGCTTCTGCCTCCTGAGAGCTGGGATTACGGGCATGTGCCACCACACTCAGCCTGCCTGTGCCTATAAGTGCTGTAATTACATGCTATAGAAATCTGGCTTACTAGTGAGTTTTAATCATACCCGTGATATCAGTTACATCTTGAAAAAAAACTGATGGAGGACTTGAGTGGTGTAATTGAGTTGAGTTTAGTAAAGGGACTTTTGAAATCAGACAGGAATACTTCACAAGAAGTTCTGCTGTGAGCAGTAGGGAGATTGTAATTTCTAAACAAACCTCAGGGAAACAAAAGGAAGGAAGGCAGTGGGTCCAAAAAGTAGGAAAGAATGGCTATAGTTGTTAGATTAATTTAGTGATATGATCTAGCTAACTTGTGAAATTTGTTCAGGGGAACATGCCAGAAATGAACCCACCTCACTTCTCTCATGTGCTTTCTGTGGGCTGGCCTCATCCAGAACTAAAAGGCAGGGCTGGAGAGATGGCTCAGAGTTTAATATATTGTTCTTGCAGAGGACCTGAGTTCAATTCCCAGCACCCACATCAGGCAGCTTACAACTGCTTGTAAGTCCAGCTCCATAGGATGCCCTAACCTCCGGTAGACAATACACACATTCATGCATGTACATGTAAACAACAGTAATAATAAAAACATTTAAAGGGCAGCCTGGTGTGATGACGCACGCCTTTAGTCCCAGTACTCAGGAGGCAGAGGCAGGCGGATCTCTGAGTTCGAGGCCAACCTGGTCTACAAAGTGAGTCCAGGACAGCCAAAGCTATATCAGAGAAACCCTGTCTCAAAAAACAAACAAATAAACCCCCCGCGCCCCCAAAATCTATAGGGCACGAAACCCAAGACAATTAGTCCTTCTATACACTGAGCCAGGTAGAAAGAAGAAGAAAGAAAAACAAAGCAACAAAAGAAAAGCATTGGCTGTATCTGCAAGATGGAAAAGGACTGGAGATGTAGTTCAGTTAATGCGTTTGCTTAGAATCGACCAGTAAGGGGCTGTGGAATACTTTCTTATCATGAGCAAGGTTCTAGACTCCATCCTCAGCACTAAAAATAAAATACTCAAAGTAAGAGAATGAAATAAAACAAAGATGGAACAAGAAATATTTGAGGCAGCTGGGTGTGATGGCTCACGCCTGTAATCCCAGCACTCAGGGAGGACAGCCAAACCTACACGGAGAAACCCTGTCTAAACTAACCACACAATTTTTTTCTTTTGAGGCAAAGGATGAAATATGGGAATGTATGCCCCAGACCATGAAAACATGTTTAAACACATTTATACTTCAGAACTCGAATCAAAACCACAGTCAAGATTATATTTACATATAAGATTAGTAAATATGAGCCACTGTCAAAGTTTGGTAAGAAAATGGAACTACTCACACACTGCTTTTGCTGATTCTGTTTCCCTCTGGTTGCTGTACTGTTTGCAGCAGCCTAACTCACACATGCTAGGCAGGTGCTTTACCTCGGAACGGTGTCCCCAACCTTCATTCTCCACAGCTGTGAGCACTACAGCTCTTTTGCTGAATGCTTTGCAATTGCTAGTACAATTGAATCTGCACATGCCCTTGACTAGGCTTTCGTTCTTCAACATTTAGCCTCATAAAATTGCCCCAAATCACTTATCGTAAGAACTATCTTAGTATTATTTATAACAGTCCAAAGAGGAAATAACCTCAGGATCTATCAGCAGCTGAATGAATAAATTGTTGGGGCCTTTGAGTGCTCAATAGCAGAAAGAAATGTAAAACAACAGAAGGTAGTCAGAGAAGGATGCCATCTTTATTTCCTTTACTGAAGTCAAAACAATAATACAGTAGTTGTCAGTCTCTGAGGGCGAGAGTGGGTTACTTTAAGACCTGTTACAGTTGTGCTTTTATTTGCATGGGGGATTTAGTTCATACTGGCCTCAACTTTGTTTTGTAGTCAAGTCTGGCTTTCAAAAACTCGATCTTCCTACCTCCACTTCCCAAGTGCTAGGACTATAGTTATGTGCTGCTATGCTCTCTGTCTTGTGTGTGATTAAACAGTAGTGTATATAGTGGATGTAGGTGCCATAGGGTTGTCTTGATTCTATAGTTGCTTAGGCCAAGACTTGGCTTGTGTGTGTGCATTCTAGATTTCTTTTTAATAATGTGTGTGGGTATGTGCATGTGAGTACAGGTGTCGATGTATGCGAGAGGTGTCTCATCTCATCCTCCTTGAGCTGGAGTCAGTCACAGGTGCTTGTGACAGTTCTCAGATCCCTACATTCTTTAACCACTGAGCTCTCTCTAGTTCCTATTTCTGCATCTTTTTGAGACAGAGTTTCTAGACTATTCTAGAAATCCACAGGACTAGGCTTGCTCAATTTTTTTGTGTCAGTCCTGCTTCTTCCTCTAGAGTTCTGGGATTATAGTCATGTGCCACATGCCCAGCTAATTTAATTTCTGTGGTAAGATAATTAGATAGTGCAGTAGATGAACATCCAAAAACAAACCTAGACCCCTGATTTATAATGGTCACTGAAAGGCAGTTAAGGGGAGAAAAGCTAGTCATTTAACAGACGGGCTCAATAATGATTGGATATTGATCTATACAATTTATTTTTGAAAAATGAAAGTTCTTATCTGGGGGTGGTGATGCACACCTATAATCCTAGCACTATAGAGGAAAGGACAAGATTGCCGCATAGTTTAGGCCAGTCTGCTCCACATAACAAGTTCCAGGTTGGCCAGGAATATAGCGAGACCCTTCCCCAGAAAATAAAACAAAATGCACAAGTGGCTGGCACAAAATTGCCCTTAGTATATGAATTATATAATAGAGCGTTATATAATAGAATGTTATCTTACTTCATGTTTATGAATGCCTGCATAAATGTATGTGTACCACATGTGAGTCTGTTAGACCCCCTAAAACTGGGGTTACAGATAGTTGTGAGCCACCACATTGGGTACCAGGAATCAAACGTCTCACTTCTACAAGAGCAAATGCTCTTAACTGCTCATTTTATTTATGTAGCCCCCTTCCCACTTTATTTTATTTAAAAAAAAATTTGTTTTTTTGTTTTTTTGAGACAGAGTTTCTCTGTGTAGTCTTGGCTGTCCTAGACTCACTTTGTAGACCAGGCTGGCCTCGAACTCACAGCGATCCACCTGCCTCTGCCTCCCGAGTGCTGGGATTAAAGGTGTGCACCACCACGCCCGGCTCTTATTTAAAAATTTCCTGTTGTTGTTGAACAGGGTGTTGCTATGTAGCTCAGGCTGACCTTGAACTCACTATGTAGGAGAGAGATGATAAAGAGGTCCTCCTGATCTTCCTGCCTCGGGCCTCTGGGGATTATAGGTTGTCATGTTACTGTCTGGAAGATCTTTTGTTTGTTTATTTTAGTTCAGTGGTCAAACTGTGGGTCCCTTTGGGCATCACATGTCAGATATACTGCATATCAGATATTTACATTATGATTTCATAACTAACAAAATCACAGTTGTGAGGTAGCAACAAAAATAATTTTATGTTTAGGAGTCACCATAACATGAACTCTTTTAAAGGGTCACACCTTAGGAAGCTTGAGAAACACTGGTTTAGTTGATTTTTGAGACTGTCCTTGCAGCCCAGGCTAGCTGGAGCTCACTACTTGTTGCAGACTGGCTTTGAACGCTGAGCAATCCTTTTCCCCCCACCCTTCCAAGTGCTAGGATTATAGACATATGATACTGTGTCAGGTTCATTTTGTTTATTTTTAAAGACTTTATTTTATGTGTGAGTGCTCTATCTATCTCCATGTACACCTACTTGTATTCTAGAAGAAGGCATCAGATTCCAGCGTACATGGTTGTGGGCCACCATGTGGGTGCTGGGAATTGAACTCAGGACCTCTGTAAGAATAGCCAGTGCTCTTACCCACTGAGCCATCTCTTCAGCCCCCTCCTCTTATTTTTTTTTAAAGATTTATTTATTACATATACAGTGTTCTGCCTGCATGTACTCCTGCACACCAGAAGAAGGAACCAGATTGTATGATAGATGGTTGTGAGCCACCATGTGGTTGCTGGGAATTGAACTCAGGACCTCTGGAAAAGCAGACGTTGCTCTTAACCTCTGAGCCATCTCTCCAGCCCCTCCTCTTATTTTTTTAAATGCATATTTAGGCCTAGAAATCAGAAACAAAGTTCACTATGCCTACATACTTCAGAGTTCATATGAATTTTCGTTTGCTAGGTCTCGTAAAGAGATACCATTGACTGAAGTAACTTTATAAAAGAAAACATTTAATTGGGGACCTTTCTTACAATTTCAGAGGCTTAGTTCAGCTTCAGCATGGTGGGGAGCATGGCGGCACACATGGCGCTGGAATAGTTGCCGAGAGATACATCTTGATCTATAGATAGACAGGCAGTTACTGGGATTGGCTTGGACTTTTGAAACCTCAAAGCCTACCTCAGCGACATACTTCTTTCAACTAGGTCATATCTTTTTAAAAAATGTTTTGAGGTTTTCAAGACAGGGTTTCTCTGTGTAATCTTTGCTGTCCTGGACTTGCTATGTAGACCAGGCTGGCCTGGAACTCACAGAGATCCACTTGCCTCTGCCTCCTGAGTGCTGGGACTAAGGATGTGCACCACCACGTCCAGCTAAGATCATATCTTCTAATCCATTCAAACAGGGCCATTCTCTGGTGACTAAGAATTCAAATATATGAGCCTATGGGGGCTGTTTTCATTCAGATCACTATATTAGGCATGTATACTGGAGCATGGTTTATAATTTTTTAGGCTTATAGTTCTATTTATTAAGTGTCTCTTAATTTCTTGTATCACTTGCATAGGTTGGAAAGGAGAAAATGCTCAAGGTGAAGATTGTGAAGATTCATCCTTTGGAGAAAGTTGATGAAGAGGCGGCTGAGAAGAAATCTGATGGGGCCTGTGATTCTCCATCAAGTGACAAAGAGAATTCCAGTCAAATGGCTCAGGACCACCAGAAGGAGACAGTAGTCAAAGAGGATGAAGGCAGGAGAGAGAGTATTAGTATGTATGATGCTAGCCTTGCTCCTGAGTTGAGACAATGCTCATTTGTTATACAGAAATGTAGCATTAGGTTTTATATGGTTTTATTCATTACTATTCAAAAAGACACTAAAATACCCACAGCGTGACTTAGGATTTAAAACTTCCTAAATAATTAAGATCATTCCTAACCAACATGGTTAAGAAAATTGATTTTCCTTTAATCTTCTTTTCCTTTCTTTCTTTGCTTTTTTTTTTTCGAGTCAGGGTCTGAATATGTAGTCTAGGCTGGTCTCAAATTTGGAGTGGTCCTCTTGTCTCTGTCTCCTGAATTCTGGGATTACAGGTATGCACCAACATACACCTAGGACTCTTTCCTACTCTGTTGTGTTGTTGGTTGGTTGGTTGGTTGGTTGGTTGTTCTCTTGAAACAAGGTTCTTACAGTATAGCTCTGGCTGGCATGGAGCACAGATCTGCTGTCTCTGCCTCCCAAGTGCTGAGGTCAAAGCTGTGAGCCACCACAGCCTGCCTTCTTTCTCTCTTAAAGCTGCGAGCATATATGTGAGCAGAGAGAGGACAGGGATCCAGGCAGACAAAGCATTTCCTGATCTTCAAGGTGCAAGCTGGTGCGGTGGCTTTCAGATACTCTGTTCTCCTGGTTTTCTCTTGCTCTGACTCTTAGGTGGGAGCCACTAGAATTCTGAAACACTGTGATGTCCAAAAATAATCTTTACAGACCTGGAGGCTAAAACAATGTTTTACAGTTAGAAGAACTAAGAACATTGTTCATTAGGAGAAGCTCTCTGAGAGAGCTACCACATTCTAAACCTTTATTATTTATTTCATTTTAAAGACTTTAAATAAGGAAATTAACTGCACTAGAACCCTTTTGTCTCAAAATGATTACATAGCATTGGTATGATCTGTAACTGTTAGTTGATCAAATCATTTCACTTCACTATTTTAAGTGCCACGTTGTCTGCCATCCATTCTGCTGTGTCAGATGTTTTGAACCTGAGCTGGTTATTTTATTCCTAGTAGTCCCAAGGAAACTTCTGAGACTAGTTGTCCCTGGCTTTCAGTATTGTTATTTCAGCTGTGTTTTCTGCTCTGTTGTGAATGCCTATTCCTACCATTTCCAGTTTCTCTTTTTGAAGCTGAAGTTTTATTTATAAGTGTATTCTTTTTTTTTTTAATGTGTGTATGTATGCATGTGTTCGTGTGCGCACATTGCCTGTGAGTCAGTGTAAGTGAATGCCCTGTGTGTGTGTGTGGGTGGGTGCAAAGAGGCCAAGAAAGGACATCTTTGGATCAAGAGTTACAGGTGGGTGTGAGTCATCCAATGTGGGTGCTGGGAACTGAACTTAGGTCCTCTGGAGGAGAACAGCAAGTGTTCTTAACTGCTGAGTCATCTCATCAGCCCCCAAAATGTGGAAATTCTCATTCCCCGAGGTTGAAGATTGTTTTTGTGAGGTGTCGAGGACATCTTAACTCTTCTTCCTGGTTTAAGAATTGGTCATTGGAGTACAGTGATCACCAGACTTCAAATTCAAATTCAAATTCATGAGAGCCCAGAAATCAGAGCTTAGGCTTTGACTTCTTGTCTAGTGTGTTTGCTTTCCTTAGGTTTTAGTTACTGGGATCTAATGATGTTTCCAGTATATAGAAATGGTGACAGACAGAGCTTGAATTAATGGTATCAAACACTTGTATGTTTTTTCTAAACAATTGATTGAGATTTCTGTAAGAAGCTAGGCATGGTGAGAAAGAAAGAAAAGAAAGTCAGAGCCCGGTGTTGTGGCCCATGCCTTTAATCCTAGCACTGGGAAGACAGAGGCAGTTGTATTTCTGTGAGCTCGAGGCCAGCCTGGTCTACAAAGTGAGTCTAGGACAGCCAAGGCTACACAGAGAAGCCCTGTCTCAAACAAACAAACAAAACAAAACAACAACAATAAAAAAAAAAAAACCCAAAAAACAAAAACGACTTCTATAGGAATGTCATAAAAATAATGGCTTCCATGGTATTTTCTTAGAGCGGGCAGAAAGGGTTAATCTATTGGTCAGGAACATGTTAGCTTTGTGTTCTTACTTGGTTTGATATTTTAGTCTTTGTTATTTAAACACTGGGTCTCTTGTGGCCAAGACTGGCCTTGAATTTCTGATCCTCCTGTTTATACCTTCTAGCAGTTGGACATAAAGATAGGTGTGTACCACCATGTTTCTCTTATATCCTGTTAATTGCAGGATTCTTGAGAATATTATCTTCTGTACCTCCTGATTGGTGGTTGATTCCTTTGTTGTTGTTGTTGCTTTTTGTTTTTTGGTTTGGTTTGGTTTTTTGAGACAGGGTCTCTCTGTATAGTCTTGACTGTCCTGGACTTGCTTTGTAGACCAGACCAGCCTCGAACTCACAGAGATGCGCCTGCCTCTGCCTCCCGAGTGCTGGGATTAAAGGTGTGCGCCACCTTTCTACTGTAATGATTTACCTTCTGCCTTACTTCCTACAATTTTTAACTTTTCTGCTTCAAGACAGGGACTCAAGGAATCTAGTGTCAAATGCACTGTGTAGCTCAGGGAAATGTTCAACTACTGAATTTTCTACCTCTCCTTGGAGAATACTGGATTATAGGCTTGTGCCCCTGCTCGTGGCACTTTTTCTTGCAGGCTCTTGCGACAGCCTAGGACTGTAATTTGCTCTGTGACCCAGACTGGCCTTATAGACCTGGGATTACAGGTATAGCAAATGTATGCCACCATGCCTGTATTAATTTCCTCCTTTTAATGACTTATAATATAGTTTCAGTCAGGTTGCCGATAGCCTCTTACTTGCCAGGTGCAGAGTTTTTTTTTTTAGGACTTTTTTTTACATGTTAAAGATTTCATGTGTGTGAGTGCTTTTTCTGCATGTATGTCTGTGCCCCACTTACATGCTCAGTGCCCTTGGAGGCCAGAAAGTGTCAGATTTCCTGGAATTAATGTTACAGATGGTTGTGAGCTGCCATATGGGCGCTGGGAGTCAAGCCCATTGTTTTTAAGATTTTTGTTATTTTCTGTTCGTGGATATTTTGACTGTATGTATGTCTGTGCATCACATGCATACAGTGTCCACGAAGGCCACAGAGGGTATTAGATTCCCCTGGAGCTGGAGTCACAGCTGTGTGTGAGTCATCAGGTGAGCACGGGCTAGGAACCAAACCTAAGTTGGTCCTCTGAAAGAGCACGTGCTCTTAACCTCCAAACCATTTCTGCAGTCCTGGCTGTTTCAGTTTTTCCTTAGATTTAACACTGGTGGTTATTCTGTTATATTTCACCTTGTTTCACTTATTTCTTTTATGTGTATAGGTGTTTTGCCTACATGTATGTCTATACTGTATGAATGCCTGGTGCCCAGTAAAGTCAAAAATAGTCATTAGGTCCTCTGAAACTGGATGTGGGTGCTAGTCCGAGCTATCTTCCCAGCCAGAAGTCATACTCTTTTAGATGTTTTGTGCTCTCCTTGTGGAGTATTCCTTTTTATACTTTCAGAGTCCTTTTAAATCATTTACTTAGCTGACTTCCTGCATAGAATTGAAATTACAGGTATTAAACCTCATCTTTGGATCACATCAACTAGTGCTTGGTATAAGTGAGGAATTGAATAAAGTTGTTAGTTGTGAGTGAATAAGTTGAAATAAAATAATTTATTGTTAGTATTATTATTTGCTAATTTTCTGTTGATTTGACTAGATGATAGAGCACGCAGGTCTCCAAGAAAACTTCCTACTTCGTTAAAAAAAGGAGAAAGGAAATGGGCTCCTCCAAAATTTCTTCCTCACAAATATGATGTAAAGCTACAAAATGAAGATAAGGTTGGTTAAACCTCTTACATTAATAGATTTTTAAAAATATATTTTATTTAATTTTAATTTGTGTGTGTTGGTGTGAAGGTGTAAGATCTGGGAGTTGCAGACAGTTGTGAGCTGCCATGTGGTTTCTGGGAATTGAACCCTGGCCCTTTGGAAGAGCAGGCAGTGCTCTTAACCACTGAGCCATCTCTCCAGCCCCACATTAATAGATTTTTAAGAAAATATTAATAGGGGTTTCTTGAAGAAAATGTGCTAAGGAAAGCTGTAAAGGAATGTCTTTATCACAGAAATGTCAAGTTACAAGATGAGTCCACTCCTTGTAGATTTCAAGCTAATAGCCTGTGGTAGTTAGTACCCTTAGCATAGCTTAGTGCTGCTTTTTTACTTTTTTAAAAATCCTTTGCTAGGTCTTGAACTCTGTCCGGCCTTGCTGTGCTAGGCGAATATTCTATACTGAGTCACACCCCCAGCCCTTTTTCCTGAGATGTAAGGTATTAGGCTTTATACATTGCTCAGTTTTCTTTCTTCTTTTTTTTTTCTTTTCGTTTTTCGAGACAGGGTTTCTCTGTATAGTCTTGGCTATCCTGGACTCACTTTGTAGACCAGATATCAAACTCAACAGATATCCACCTGCCTCTGCCTCTGGAGTGCTGAGATTAAAGGCATTTGCAACCACGCCCAGTTTACATTGCTCAGTTTTCATGTGGGTCTAAGGCTCAGTCCCAGCTCTTCCTGTGTGTTAGACAACTACTGTCTGAGCTATTTACAGCCATAGGTTTTATATATTTTTTAATATGCTCAGCATCAGGGTGTATTTAAAGCAGCTGGCAAGAATTTATTTCCCAGCTCCTTGTAGTTGGGAGATAGAAGCAGAAGGATCAGGAGTTGAAAGTCATCCTTTGTCACACAGCGAGTTTGAGGGTAGCCTGGGCTACATGAGACCCTGGGTCAGAAAACAAAAGTTCTAAAGTTGTAAATAAAATATATGTTTCATTGCTTATATCTTAGATTTAAAAAGTATTAGTATATTATTTCAAATGTTTTTACACATACATGAATAGAATTTTCTTTAATTGGAAAGAGGACTAGGATGTTGAAAAAAATTGTGTGCTTGTTTCATAGATAACCCTTTCATACAAGAAGCAGCTCAGCCCTGTGAGATTTAATTTGGGAAGGTCCTCTATGGGAAGAGCCACTAGCCAGTTCTTTTGCATTTTTCATTTTTCTATAACTGTAGCTGTTGCTGTGTAATCCAGGCTAGCCTCAAACTTGTAACAATCATCCTGCCGCTGTGTCCTGAGTGCTAGAATTACAGGAGTGACCACTGTTTGGGGCGGGGGCAATTCTTTGTTGTTTCCTGCCTGTTGTGTGCCCCTCTCGTTGTTTAGAATTTTGACAGACCTTCCTAATTTATAGTTGGTAATCTAAATACATACACCTATATGAGTTTCTTAATCATTAGTGACTAGCTAGTTAAACATACTAAGGAATTTCATCCACTTCGTTCATTTTCCTAATTATGGTGCAAATTGTTCACAAGTCATAAGCAGTGGGAAGTGCAAACAAGAAAAAAAATGATCTTTCATCCCACATAGGAGATGATCATTGGAGAATATGGATTTGGTTACCAGTAGTTAGGGCTCAAGTGGGTTTTAAAGGTAGAGATGATAATACAATTAATGTATTATTTTAGCCCGGCAATGGCGCCACACCTTTAATCCAAATACTTGGGAGGCAGAGGCAGGCGGATCTCTGAGTTCAAGGTCAGCCTGGTAAATAGAGTAAGTTCCAGGATAGCTAGGGCTGTAACACAGAAAAACCCTGTCTCAAAAAACCAAAACCAAGCTCGGTGGAGGTAGCGCATTCCAACACTTGGGAGGCAGAGGCAGGTGGATTGCTGTGAGTTCAAGGCCAGCCTGGTCTACAAAGCGAGTCCAGGACAGCCAAGTCTACAAAGAGAAATAGTCTTGAGAAACCAAAAAACAAACAAAAAACCTAGGGATTGTCTAATTTGAAATTCTGTCTTACATTTCTGCCTTTTCTTCTAATTTATAATGCCACTCCCCCACACCACACCCCTTTAAGATAGAATTGTAAGTCTTCCTTTCTGGATATGTGCTTTGTTCCTGGTCCCAGAGCTGACTTCTTTGTTGTTTTTTTGCCTAGATCATCAGCAATGTGCCAGCAGACAGCCTGATTCGAACAGAGAGACCACCCAATAAGGAGATAGTTCGGTACTTTATTCGGCATAATGCCTTACGTGCTGGCACTGGTGAAAATGCACCTTGGGTGGTAGAAGATGAACTGGTGAAGAAATACTCCCTGCCTAGCAAGTTCAGTGACTTTCTACTTGACCCGTATAAGGTAAGGTCACTGTTAGTGTTGGACACCTAGATAAATAAAACCTTGCTAGGTAAGTTCCTTTTCTCTAGTAACTCACAATAGAGTTAGTTAGATTTATGGCAGATTTTGAACTCTTGTTTGTCTGTTTTGTTGTTGTTGTTGTTGTTGTTGTGACAGGGTCTCTCTGTGTAGCCCTAGCTGTCCTGGACTTGCTTTGTACACCAGGCTGGCCTCGAACTCACAGAGATCCACCTGCCTCTGCCTCCCAAGTGCTTCTGGGATTGCAGGTGTGTGCCACCCCCCCCCCCCCTTTTTTTTTTTTTTTTAAGTTTTTGAACCCCTTTTTTTTTTTTTTTTTTTTTTTTTAATATTTATTTATTATGCATACAGTGCTCTGCCAGCATTTACACTTGCAGGCCAGAAGAGGGAATTAGATCACATTATAGATGATTGTGAGCCACCATGTGGTTGCTGGGAATTGAACTCAGGACCTTTGGAGGAGCAGTCAGTGCCCTTAACCTCTGAGCCATCTCTCCAGCCCAGATTTTGAACTCTTAACAGCAGATACTTCATTCAGGAACTGAAGCAGAAACCATGGAGGGATGGTGCTTATTGCCTTGTTCCCTGTGGCTTACTTGGCCTGCTTTCTTACACAACTCAGCCACCTGCCCAGCCATGGGGCGGCACTACCCATAGGGAGCTGGGCTTTTGCACGTCAGTCATTAATCAAGAACAGGCTCTGTCTGCTTACCTGTGGGCAGCCCGATAGAAGTATTTCTCAGTTGAGGTTCCTCTTTCTGGATAATTCTAGCCAGTGTCAAGTAAACAAAATACTAACCAGGATGTCTTGTCTTGTTTTGTTTTTTGGTTTTCGAGACAGGGTTTCTCTGTGTAGCCTTGGCTGTCCTGGACTCACTTTGTAGACCAAGCTGGCCTCGAACTCACAGTGATCCACCTGCCTCTGCCTCCTGAGTGCTGGGATTAAAGGTGTGCGCCACCATTGTCCAGCTTTAACCAGGATGTCAGAGCTTTAAAAAGGAAAACTGAGCCGGGGGTGAGGGGGGTGGGGTGGGGGGATGGGGGGTGGCCAGCCTGGGCTACATAGAGTTTCACGTCAACCAGGGCTATTTAGAGAGACCCTGTTTTGCGGTGTGGGGAGTGGAAGGAAAACTGATTTTGTAATATAAACAGAGATAATATATATAACTTATATGACATGCTAATGAAAACCAAGCATTTTCCTCCTGAGACATTTTTCCGTCCTCTTGAATTGTCTAATTGATCTTTAAATCATTTTCATCACATTGTGTGTTGTATTTATTAATTTTATTTAGATTAGATATAATCTAATTAGAACAAATAAAAGTGGATGACAAGCTAAGACTTCGGCTTAGGATTTGTTAATGTTTAATTTGTTTTTCTTGAGACAGAATTTCATGTAGCCAGGTTGTTCTCTTTGAACAGATCCTCCTCCTGAGTACTAGGATAACTAGGCATGTGTCACATGTCACTTAGTCCTGTCCATTCAAAAATGAGAACTCTCTTGGGTTGTCCTCATGCTTCTTATCTGCTTCCTATCTAGTAGTCTTTTCCCTGTTAGTTTGTATTTGAACTGTCAAGTTTACGATTTTGGCTTGTTTTGAGACATAGTTTCATGTAGCCAGGTTGACCTTGAACTCCTTACCCTCCTGCCCCTGTGTTCCAAGTACTGGGATTATAGACTTGTATACTCCATACTCCATACTTGACTTATGATTACAGTCTCTAAAATATTAAAATCACTTAATAATTTTAATACATATTTAAACAGAAACTCCTGTTGTGAACCAGTGAACTTGGTTCTAACCTCTTAAGTCTTTTTGGTTTGTTTTGAAACTGGGTCCCACATTGTAGCCACATCCAGTTGACCATGAAGAAATCCTCCCAGTGTCCCAAGTGTTGGAATTCCAGGCGTGCCTTTTTGCTTTATTTTTGATACAGTGTTTCACACTGTATTCAAGGATGACCTCAGACTCAAAGATGACAGTCCTTCAGACATGACAGTCTTTGTATCTCAGCCTCTGGAGTGCTTGAATTATAGGCAGGAACAGTCATGCCAAGCTGCCTCTTAACTGATTCTGTGTGAGGGGAATGGGATGTGGAGGCTTGAGGAGCCAGAAGATGTGAGTGTACCAGTGCGCAGGGGGATGGACTCTGAGGGAATGTTCTGTGAGATAGGGCCAGCTCGGTCTCTGGGTGGACCAGCAATGGATTTGTTATACTTTCTGTTCTAACCATGTTTACAATGAACATATACAGCCTGAGGCAGAATGAATTGGGTTTTTCCAAGTAAATACAGAATATGAAGGAAATTGTAGGTTTATATGAGATTGATTGTAATGATTGCCTATAATTAAATTTAAGCAAAGGGTAGAAGCCAGTCATGGTGGTCCATGCCCTAAGTCCTATCTACTCACTAGGCTTAGAAGCATGGCTTGTTCAGAGTCTTGACGCCATCTTGGGCATTATAGTGAGATCCTATCTTTTTGTTTATTCCAAGAGAATTTGCCTGTTTCAGACAGGTCTTACTGTGTAGCCTGAAACTTGGGAATCCTCATGCCTCCATATCCTGAGTGCTGGGATCATAGGTGTGAGCCACTATGCCTGGCTCTTACAAGCCATCTCTCTGTCTCTCTCTGTCTCTGTCTCTCTCTCTCTCTTTCTCTCTCTCTCTCCTCCCTCTCTCCTCCCCCCCCCCCTTTTTAAAGGACAGAAAAGTTAGGATGCTGAAAATGTGATAAAATTACCAGATTTAAAGTTTCATGAGATCCTCTGGGCAGTAGTGGCACACATCTTTAATTGCAGCACTTGGGAGGTAGAGACAGGTAGCTCTCTGTAAGATTGAGGACAGCCTGGTCTACAGAACTAGATCCAGCTAGGATAGGTAGGGTTATACAGAGAAACACTGTCTCATAAAACAAACAAAAAAGTCTTGAGAGATTGGAGGTTGGCGGATTATAGACTAGAGTATCTGAGAGAATCGGGGTGCATTCAAACATTATTATATCCAAACATTATTATGCAAACATCAGGACTGGCAATGTAGCTCCATAGGTAAAAGTCTGTGTGGCCAAGGCTAAGCACCTGAGTCCAATCCCTGTAACCTACATGGTGGGAAGAGAGAACCAACCCCTTTGTTCACCTCTGACCTCCACAGCCCACCATGGCATGTGCCTGGCACCCCCAGCACACATATACTCAACCTACACAAGATAAACAACAAGACGTAATAAAAACATTTTAAAGAAATGTATAAAATAAATGAGAACTTATAGAAGTTGTAGTTCCTGTATTCATAGAAGTGAGTTTTCTCATTGTAGGGGAGAACAAAGAGTTTGAGAAACCAGGAGCTGGGCTGGAGAGATGGCTCAGAGGTTAAGAGCACTAGCTGCTCTTCCAGAGGAACTGGGTTCAATTCCCAGCAACCACATAGTGGCTCACAACCATCTATAATGGGATCTGACGCCCTCTTCTGGTATACAGGCAGGCAGAATGCTGTATAATAAATCTTTAAAGAAAAAAAAAAAAAAAAAAAGAAAGAAGGAAAGAAAGAAAGAGAAACAAACCAGGAGCCAAGGTCAGGAGGGTTCTTTATCTGAACAGTAGTGTTGTCATTCTACATAATTATGTGTTTACTCAGCATATGCCTCTAGGTTGAGACAAAAGTATTTGGATAATATATTCTACTTACAGCATGAATTATTTTAGCTGAGACATAAAATTAAAGGATGAAAATCTAACTCTTATTTCATGAGCAGAATTACTCCCTCTGACCCCCACCCCCATTTTCAGGGATGGAATAAAAGTTTTAATATATTAGGCAAGTGCTCTACACTGGGCTACACCCTCAGCCCCTCATTGGGGTTCTAGCCAGGTGCTCTACAATTGAGCTGCTGCTGTTTCCTAGATGAGTTATCTCCTATTCTGGGGCCCATGGATAGACTGTGGTAACTGTGTATTTAATTTTTATGTGTTGTCAATGGAGAAAGTGTAATTAAACTATTTGAGAGCCACTAATGCATATGTAAGTAGAACTAGCTGTGCAGCGAAAGCATCTAATACCAGAGGATGGCGGCCTTTTGTTACAGTGCTGGAGGTGGAGCCCAAGTCCTCACATACACAAGGGGGGCTTTGTATCACTGTGCAGCTCCACCATACACGTTTTGAGGGATGGGGGGGGGAGACATTGAGACGGAGTCTAATGTGAGTCAGGCTGGCCCCAAACTTGGTATGTAATAGAGACAGACTTCACATGTCTGATTTTCTTGCTTCCACTGCCTACGTTTGGAGACAGCCTTTACCATGTCAGCCGAGCTGAGCTTTGAGATAAGACCTCATGTTGTAGCCCTGGATGCATAGCTTTAGTTGTAAAGTGAAGAACACCTTTATAGTTTTTAAATACTGCTTACAACGCTTCGTTTTTAAAAGTAATTTTGCTCCTCTTCTTAAATTTTAGTATATGACTCTCAATCCCTCTACCAAGAGGAGGAATACTGGATCTCCAGACAGGAAACCCTCAAAGAAACCTAAGAGGGACAATTCTTCTCTGAGTTCCCCACTAAACCCTAAGCTGTGGTGTCATGTGCACTTGGAGAAGTCGTTAAATGGCCCACCACTCAAAGTGAAGAACTCAAAGAACTCCAAGTCTCCAGAAGAGCACTTGGAGGAAGTAATGAAAATAATGTCCCCCAACAAGCTTCACAGCTTCCACATCCCTAAGAAAGGCCCGGCCACCAAGAAGCCAGGGAAGCCCAGTGACAAACCTCTGAAGGCCAAGGGCAGAGGCAAAGGCATCCTGAACGGACAGAAGGCCACAGGCAACTCCAGATCACCCAACAAGTGTGTGAAGACTCCTAAGACCAAAATGAAGCAGATGACCCTGTTGGATATGGCCAAAGGGACTCAGAAAATGACTCGCACCCCACGGAGTGCTGGGGGTGTGCCAAGGTCCTCTGGTAAACCTCATAAACACCTGCCTCCTGCAGCCCTGCACCTCATTGCCTATTACAAAGAAAATAAAGACAAAGAGGACAAGAAGAGTGCTCTGTCTTGCGTTATCTCCAAAACAGCACGTCTCCTCTCCAATGAAGACAGAGCCCGTCTTCCAGAAGAGCTTCGGACTCTTGTCCAGAAACGCTATGAGCTCCTGGAACATAAAAAGAGGTGGGCCTCTATGTCTGAAGAGCAGCGGAAAGAATATTTGAAAAAGAAACGACAGGAGCTAAAGGAGAGGTTGAGGGAAAAAGCCAAAGAACGGAGAGAGAAGGAAATGCTGGAGAAGTTAGAAAAACAGAAACGATATGAGGACCAGGAGTTAGGTGGCAGAAACCTCCCAGCATTCAGGCTGGTGGATACCCCTGAAGGGCTGCCAAACACTCTATTTGGGGATGTGGCCCTGGTGGTGGAGTTCCTGAGCTGTTACTCTGGGCTGCTCTTGCCTGATGCTCAGTACCCCATCACTGCTGTGTCCCTGATGGAAGCCTTGAGTGCAGATAAAGGTGGCTTTTTGTACTTGAACAGAGTGCTGGTCATCCTGCTACAGACCTTACTTCAGGACGAAATTGCAGAAGACTATGGAGAACTGGGAATGAAGCTGTCGGAAATCCCCCTCACTCTGCATTCTGTCTCAGAGCTGGTCCGGCTCTGCTTGCGCAGGTGTGATGTCCAGGAGGACAGTGAGGGCTCGGAAACAGATGACAATAAAGACTCCATGCCATTTGAGGACAGTGAGGTACAAGACGAGTTCCTAGAGAAGCTGGAGACATCAGAATTCTTTGAGCTGACATCAGAGGAGAAGCTACGGATATTGACAGCTCTGTGCCACCGGATCCTCATGACATACTCTGTGCAAGACCACATGGAGACAAGACAGCAGATGTCGGCAGAGCTGTGGAAGGAGCGGCTTGCTGTGCTGAAGGAAGAGAATGATAAAAAGAGAGCAGAGAAACAAAAGCGGAAGGAGATGGAAGCCAGAAATAAAGAAAATGGCAAAGAGGAAAGTGGGCTAGGCAAAACGGACAGGAAAAAAGAAGTTGTGAAGATAGAACACCAAGTAGAAATGGAAGCAGATGACATGGTTAGTGCTGTCAAGAGCAGAAGACTGCTGAGCATGCAAGCTAAAAGGAAGCGGGAGATCCAGGAGAGAGAAACAAAAGGTAAAATTTATCCTGAGATATTCAGGACAGCCCTTTCATGGGTAGAAGAACAGACAGTACTTCAATAATGGTAGGGTATCTGTCATAACTGTTCACTTGGTCTATGTGTAGTAACCTAGCACTCACTAAGATAGTTTTGTTTCCTCATAGTTTCTCAATTAGGAGATAAACTCTTAGTAGCTCAGGCTCTCCTGAAACTTACTGTGTAGTTTGTCTGGCCTTCCAGTCATGCTCCTGCCTCGACCTCCAGAATGTTAGGATTACAGGCAGAAGCTACCATGCTTAAGCTCAGTGGCTTTGTGCATTCTGTGTGTGCATGCATACATGCATGTGGGCGTGCGTGGAGGGCTCAACAATTAAGAGCTCTGACTGCTCCTCCGGGGGAGGCTCACAACTTATTCCAGAGGATTCGGCACCCACTTCTTGCTTCCACAGTCCTGCAAGTGGTGCAACACATCTATGAAGGCAAAATACCTACATACTTATCACAAGCAGCCCAAGCAACTGCCCAACAGGACAAACACATTCTTGCTGACGCTCAGGTGTGCGCTTAAAGTCTTACAGAAAAAGACACTAGTCAAGACAGTTTCATTTTAACACTTTAAGTAGATGCCTTGAATACCTATCATTAGAACTGGGATGCCCGACTTCATGATTCTCTAGATTTTAAAAGAATTCAATTTCAAAACAGGGTGCTTTCACTTCTACTTGGAAGTACACTGTTAAGAAGAAATAATGTGAACCATTGAGTGAGTTCCAGCCACTATTTTCATCAAACCACACGAACACTTTTTTTTTTTTTTTTTAAAAAAAAAAAAAAAAAAAAAAAAAAGAAAAGAAATAAGTTCAGTCAGCCTAGGTTGGGAGCTCCTCAAATGGCTCAGCATGGCTGCAGGACTCAGTAGTTTCTTTCCCACGCATGTACCTCAAAAGCTCTATGTCTAGGCGAACCTTTATAGAAATGCTTACAGTGAGTGGCAATATTAGTAGCAGCCAAGTGATGCAGGCAAATTGTCCGTGTAATAATAACTACGTATAGATAGTAGGTATTCTTTTTTGTTTTTTGTTTTTTTTTTCTAGACAGGATTTCCTCTGTGTAGCCTGGGCTGTCCTAGACTCACAAAGTGATCCACCTGCCTCTGCCTCCCGAGTGCTGGGATTAAAGCCGTGTGCCAGCACACCTGGCCTGATAATAAGTATTCTTATTTTATGGCTGTGTGTATGCACACAGAATGTCTTTTTGTTGATGTTCTTGAGTTTGTTTTGTTTGTTTGTTTGTTGAGGCAGTCTCACACTGGTTTAGGCTGGTCTTGAACTCAAATTCCTCTGCCCTGGGATGAATATGTGCATCAGGGCATTTTTTTTTTTCTGTGATGGTTTATCTGTATTGTAGCATGTAAAACACTATTATTACTTGGAAGAAGCCAAAACATAAAGCCTTTGGGGTACATGCATGGGAAAGAAACTACTGAGTCCTGTAGCCATGCTGAGCAATTTGAGGAGCTCCTAGGTCATTTAGGAAGCAGTTGTACAGTTTTACGTTTCCTCCACCAGGGTGAGGGTTCTAATATTTCCATAGCTTTACCATTTCTTTTTTTTTTTTTTTTGGTTTTTCGAGACAGGGTTTCTCTGTGGAGCCTTGGCCATCCTGAACTCACTTTGTAGACCAGGCTGGCCTCGAACTCGCAGCGATCCGCCTGCCTCTGCCTCCTGGGTGCTGGGATTAAAGGCGTGCGCCACCACGCCCGGCCTAGCTTTACCATTTCTATGGTTTGTTTGTTTGTTTTTCAAGACAGGGTTTCTCTGTGTCTGTTCCCTGGCTGTCCTGGACTGATTTTGTAGACCAGCCTGGACTCAGACTCAGAGACCAGCCTGCCTCTGCCTCCCAAGTGCTGGGATCACAGGTGTGTGCCACCTTGCCAATCCACCAGCTCTTTTTTTTTTAATGATCATTTATTTATTATTTATACAATAGTCGGCCTGCATGTGAGCCACCATGTCGTTGCTGGGAATCGAACTCAGGGCCTTTAGAAGAACAGCCAGTGTTCTCTCCAGCCCCTCACCAGCTTTGTCTTTAGCGTTTACTTTTTTTTTTGATTTGTTATTTATTATGTATACAGTGTTCTCCCTGCATGTGTGCCCGCAGGCCAGAAGATGGCACCAGATTTCATTATAGATGGCTGTGAGCCACCGTGTGGTTGCTGGGAATTGAACTCAGGACCTCTGGAAGAGCAGCCAATGCTCTTAACCTCTGAGGCATTTCTCCAGCTCTAGCGTTTACTTTTGAACTTTTCTTTTAGTGCTGTAATTATTTGTTTTGTTTTTGTTTTTCAAGACAGGGTTTCTCTGTGTAGCCTTGGTTGTCCTGGACTAGATTTGTAGACCAGGCTGGCCTTGAACTCACAGCGATCTACCTGCCTCTGCCTCCCGAGTGCTGGGATTAAAGGCGTGCACCACCACACCCAGCTTAATGCTATAATTATGCAGTTAACCAGCCTAGAAAAGTTTTGTACTTGATAATATTTTTGTGGTTCCAAGGATCAAGTAGAGTTTTTTTTCTGTTTTGTTTTGGGGGGTGTTGTTTGTTTGGTTTTTGTTTATTTGGTTTTTTGTTGTGTGGGTGTGTTTTTTGTTTGTTTGTTTTTTGGTGGTTTTGTTGTTTTGTTTTGTTTTTTTGGGTTTTTTGGTTTTTGGTTTTCAAGACAGGGTCTCTCTGTGTTAGCCTTGGCTGTGCTGGAATCGCTTTATAGACCATCTATTTTTTTAATATATTTTTACCTTATTTTTAAAAATCCTATCTGTTGACAAATATTTTTTATAATCTTACTAATTGTATGTATGATCATCAGAGAAGATCTAATTAAACATTGTGACATTGTAAATAGCAGTCTTTTGTACATTATAGTAGTAGAATTTGACTGGGAAAAACTTAAAAGCTAAAGTGATGGATTGTTCTTATTGAGCAAAAGCCCACTTATCAATCAAGTTGGAGGCCAGCCTGGGCTACATGAGATTGTCTCAACTCTCCCAATCCCATAATTGTTTTCCCCATCAATGAAATAAAAACATTAATTCTTGGATTACTTCTTATGTTTAGTTCTTTATGTTTATAATTGCTTTGTCTTTATGTATGTATGTATACCATAGGCATACCTGGTGTCCTATCCCCTAGAGCCTGAGTTATGACTGGCTGTGAGCTGCATGTGGGTGTGTTGAGCACATAACTTCAATCTCAGCACTTGGGCAGAGGCATGTGGATCTCTGAGTTGAAGGCCACCTTGGTCTACATAGCAAGTTTTAAGTCAGCCAGATTTATACAGACCGTTTTCCTAAATTCATACATACGTAACACACACACACACAAACACACACTAAAGACACGTTGTTGGCACAGGATCTTCTTGACTGAAATCTATTTTTGTTTTTTTGGCACAGGATTTTTCTGTGTAGCCCTGGATTTTTTGGAGCTTACTCTGTAGACCAGGGTGTCCTCGAACTCGTAAAGATCCACCTGCTTCTGCCTCCCAAGTGCTGGTTTTAAAGGCGTGTGCCACCACTGCCCCGTACCCCACTGTCTTGGCTGAACTATTTTTAATTGGTCATGGTCTGTTTAGGGATCCTGTGGTGGTGAGGGGGGAAGCATGAAGATGTAAGGAGAATGGGAGCATCATAGAGGACAGTGTGCTACCACATGGCAAAAGAAGGAGGGAAGGTCCAGCAAACATGTAGTTCATACAGACACTTTGTTTCTTAATCTTCACCAGTGAGACTGGAACGGGAAGCTGAAGAGGAACGAATGCGGAAGCACAAGGCCGCTGCTGAGAAGGCTTTCCAAGAAGGGATTGCCAAGGCGAAGCTCGTCCTGCGCAGGACACCTATTGGTACAGACCGCAACCATAACAGGTAAGTTCTTCAACATCTGTGTCTTCTGGATGCTCATGGCTGTTACTAGTGAGGAACCTAGCTGAGGTGCTAGAAAAGAGCTGTTCCTGTTCAATTTCCCGATTCTGTTTGTAGCCATTTTTGCTCAGTGTCCATTTATTAGTACTGGTGGCAGGTGCTAGGGTTACACAATTAGATAAGGCAGTTTTCCGGGCTTGATGGTAGCTTGTGGCAGAGCTCTAGCATAAACTTTGGCTTCTAGTCCCAGTGCTGTGTTTAAAGAAAACCCTCTGCTCTGGTTCTTAAGGGTACCATCGATAGGAAACATAAATAACACAAGCAGATGAATTGTAATCCAAATAGGTTTTTTGTTTGTTTGTTTTGTTTTTGTTTTGCTATTTTTTGTATGTTTGGGTTTGGCTTTTCGAGGAAGGGTTTCTCTGTGTAGCCTTGGCTGTCCTGGACTTGCTTTGTAGACCAGGCTGGCCTGGAACTCAAGCGATCTACCTGCCTCTGCCTCCCAAGTGCTGGATTAACGGCATGCGCCACCATGCCTGGCCCAAATAGTTCTTTTTAAATGACTTGTTATTTTAGGCCTGGAGAGATGATTCAGTGAGTAAGAGCACTTACTGTTCTTACAGAGGTCCTAGGTTCGGGTCTCGGTACTTACGTGGTGACACAACCATTTGTAGTTCTAGTTCCAGGGGTCTGACACTCTCTGACCTCAGTGGGGCACCATCTTACATATATATGTGAAGGCAGAGCACGACACACATAAAACAGTATTTTTAAAGTGAGGTATTTTAATTTCATACCTTGTGTGGGACTTAAAGACATAGGATAGACATTGCAGAACTGACACAGACATTAGATGAGTTCCAGATGTTAAGCCAGCTTTGTCATCTTTTCTTCCCTTATAACTCTCCTGTGTCAGATTGTGAGGAAGACACTGTCCGCTGTGACTAGTTAAATTCCTGCTTGCTAGGCAGCCTCTCCAGCAGGAAAGCAGCCCAGCCTTCTCCCTGTCCACTGTCCAACTTACCTTGGGTGATTATTAATGAATTCCTGGATGTGCTTTGTAGATACTGGCTTTTCTCAAATGAAGTCCCAGGACTATTCATTGAAAAGGGCTGGGTCCACAATAGCATTGACTACCGGTTCAAGCAGCACCGCAAAGACCATGGCAGTTCACCTGAGGAGGATTACTGTCCCCGAGGTAAGTCTGCTGCAGAGGCTGCTGACTTAGAGCAGCACTGTTCAGCTGGGGTGGGTGTGGTTGGGTTGTCGAAACCCTTTTAGGGGAGCCGCATATCAGATATTATGGCTGGGGTCACCACAACATGAGGAATTGTATTAAAGGATTGCAGCATGAGGAAGGTTGAGAACCACTGCCTTAGAGTATTGTGCCAGCCTGCCACAGGTGGGAGGTATTTATGTCCGGAAAACACTGAGTAAGTCTGAGCTATGGGGCAGTAGAGCACAGAGCACTGTGGAGTTCTGATTTTCCTCCATGAGTGTGTGGCTGCCTGGAGCTGTGGCCCCGCCATAGCCTGAGAACCAGTGCTGCTTATTGCTGCCTTGGAAAAAGATGTAAGGACTGGTTCTAGTGAATGTGTTTTATAAAGATGAAACTTGGTGGTGGTGGTTTGTTGTTGTTGTTGTTGTTGTTTTTTGGTTTTTTTTTTGTTTGTTTGTTTGTTTGTTTGTTCTTGGTGGTTTGTTTTTCGAGACAGAGTTTCTCTGTGTAGCGTTGGCTGTCCTGGACTCCCTTTGTAGACCAGGCTGGCCTTGAACTCACGAGATCCGCCTGCCTCTGCCTCCCAAGTGCTGGGATTAAAGGCGAGCACCACCACACCTGACTCAAGATAAAACATTTTTGTTTGAAACAGTACCTTGCTATAGCTCATGCTGGCATAGAACTACCAATCCTCCAGCCTCAGTCTCTTGTGCCAGGATTGCAGGTGTGGGCCTCCACCCTGTCGTTGAGATGGTTTAAGTAGGTGTCTGTGGTTTTAGGTAATTCACGTAGGGTCCACACTGACGACTGCCTTTCCCTGTCACCTTTCGCAGGTGTGTGTTTTCTTTATTACCATCCTAGCTTCTGAGTATAAGTGGTAAGGATGAGCATGTAGAGAGGAGAGGACCTAGTAGCCTGTTCCAGCATAATAAGGAAGATGAAGAGCTGATGCATGTGGGTAGCAGATCTTAAGAAAGAGTTGTCAGATTTGGTACCTTGGAAATGTCTATGGAAGCATCAAGCCTAGAATTGAGATAGGACACCAAAGAAACACTTATACGGCCTCCTTTTTTTTTTTTTTTTTTTTTTTTGGTTTTTCGAGACAGGGTCTCTCTGTGTAGCCTTGGCTGTCCTGGACTCGCTTTGTAGACCAGGCTGGCCTCGAACTCACAGCGATCCGCCTGCCTCTGCCTCCCGAGTGCTGGGATTAAAGGCGTGCGCTACCACCGCCCGGCTACGGCCTCCTTTTAAAGTAAGTGACTGCTCAGTTGAGGTGATGTCTGCACTTAGGACCCTGAAGCAGGAGCCTTGTGAATTTGAGGCCACCCTGGGCTACATAGTGAGACCCCCGTGGGGTGCATAAGGCTGACAGACTGAGGCATGGTAGTTGCAGCTCCTTGGAAGGCTGAAGCAGAGTGGTTGCTTGAACCCAGGAGTTGAATGGGACAAGACAAGGAGAGCACCACCAGCTGGGGATCTCATGTAACCCAGGGTGGCTTTGAAGTCTTTTTCTTTTTTCGAGAGGCAAGACCTTCTCTATATTATCTTGGCCGTTCTGGACTCACTTTGTAGACCAGGCTGGCCTCGAACTCACAGCTGCCTCTGCCTCCCAGTGCTGGGATTAAAGACATGTGCCACCATGCCTGACTTTCTTTTCTTCTTTCTTTCAAGTTTTTTTTTTTTTATAAGTATGTGTTTTGCCTGCACTGTGTGCATTTGGTACTTGAGCAGAAGTCAGCAGAGGGCATCAGGTTCTCTGGGATTAGAGTTAGAGATGTTAGATGGCCATATAGGCTATAGGCTCTGGGATTAACCCCTGAGCTTTGGCTTTGAACTTTTTTGTTTGTTTGTTTTTGTTTTTGTTTTTTTGAGACAGGGTTGGACTTTTTCATGTAGCCTAGGACAAGACTTGAACTCTTGATTCTCCTGTCTCTACTTCTCAAGTTTCTGGACTTATAGGTATATAACATCTTGGCTGTGAGTTCAAGGCTGGCCTGGTCTACAAAAGCAAGTCCAGGACAGCCAGGACTATTATACAGAGAAATCCTGTCTCGAAAAAAACTAATAAAATAAAAACAAAAAAGTGACAAGGGTGGATATAGATTTTATTTTAATTGTTAGTGTCTGTGGCTATTTTGCTTGGATGTGTCTGCACCACATGTGTACAGCCTGGTACCCTCAGAGGCCCAGGCAGTTGTGAACCAGCCTGTCTCTAAAAATTAAAAAAAAAAAAAAGGCTGATGTGGTTGCACATGCCTTTAATCCTAGCACCCAGGAAGCAGAGGCACACAGACCTCGGAGTTCAAAGCCATCCTGGTCTACAGAGTGAGTCCAGGACAGCCAGGGATACACAGAGAAACTTTTCCTTCCTCCTCCCCCTCCCCCCCAAAAAAGGAAAAAGAAAAAACATAACTAGATGATTTAGAGAAATTACTAAGAATGAGTTACTGGTAATATTTTCATCTGAATACTGGTTATAGGGTCTATTAGTTGATAAAATAAATGCACGTGGACTTTTCTGGATAGATATGTTTGTTCTTCAATTGTGTATGTGTTGAATGTGTTAAGGAAAAAGAGGCTTTCAGATCAGATGCTTGGATTAGGTGATGTCTTTTGGTTAGAAAAGGCCCTGTGGGCTATAATGGGGTGTTAGCAGCATCTCCGCCTCTGCCCACTAGATGTCAGTAGCCATGTCCAAATGGCTCCAGGTCCTGGCAGGCAGCTCTGCACCCTGTTGAGAGTCACCTAAGGAGATACCCTCTCAAGGACTATATTTCTCTAAGATGTTGCTTTTTTTTTTTTTTTTTTTTTTTTTTTTTGGTTTGAAGTAGTGCTTGATTTTTGAGACACTCCTAATAACAAACTTAGTACTCACAGAGTTATCAGTAAGAAAACCACTAATTTCTTCCCAAAACTTTAAGGCTATTTCATAATAAGTTATTTTAAGTACAGATCATATTACCACCTTGCAGGAAATTTTGCTTTTGGTGTACTTTACACATATGTGAGGCAGTTAAACTAGAGAACAGCTGGCTGTGGAGTCAGGACTTTCAGATTTGGAAGTGATTCCAGCGGAGTGTGGACTATTTGATACAATTGTGTTTCAAAGGCTTATCTGGAGCAGCCTAGTGGGGTTTCTTTTATATTACATTATATTTCTGTGTTTGTGTGTATGTGTGGGTGCATGCATGTAGAAGTCAGAGGACACCTTGTAGGAGTTGGCTCTCTCTCCTATGTTGGTCCTGGGGATTACACTCAGGTCTGCAGGCCTGGTGGCAGGCGCCTTTACCTACGGGCCAGGTATTTTTAATTTGTGAAGCATAGAAGCTGCTGGCCTGGAGTTCACAGAGATCTCCTTGCCTCAGCCTCCCAGGTGCTGGAATTAATGGTGTGCACCACCACAGCCCTAAAGATAGTTTGCTTAGGGTTTAAACTGCAGCTATTGAACTGTAGAAAATAAACATAGATGTTCTCAACTTCAGTGTTGTGTCTGATGATCCTATCAGACATTTAAAGTACTGCATGTTGAAAAAGCATGTAATAGACCTACCCTACCAGATGTATAGCTTCGCCCCATAGCTGCTACTTGCAGTGTGAGAGTCTGGTGTTTGCCCCGGTGGAGGCATGGTTGTCTAGTATTGTAAAAGTGTAAATTCCAGCCCCAGAAAAGACTTAGAATACAGCTTCCAATACTAACTGGGTATCACTATTGCTGTAAAACAAAAGAGGTGGGGACCATATGAGACTCAGTATACTACTCAGACGATATTAATATCCAGTGCTTTAAGATTTGGTTTGATTGATTGTTTTTTTGAGACAGGGTTTCTCTGTGTAGCCTTGGCTGACCTGGACTTGCTTTGTAGCCCAGGCTGGCCTTGAACTCACAGCGATCCACCTGCCTCTGCCTCCCAAGTGCTGGGATTAAAGGCAAGTGCCACCACACCTGGCTAAATGTAAATTTTTTTTTAACAAAGATATTTTCTCAAGGTTTGGATTTTGAGTTTTCCTTGTACTATAACTATATTATGTAATAGTCGTACATAACATTATAAATACTTGTGACTCTGGGAACGGGAGTGCTTTAAATATTTCTTAAATGTTGTGAGTTTAAATTTAACTTTTTGGTAATTATAAGCATGCTCTGTGTTTAATATGCAGTCTCTGTGTATCATGGCCTGCTTAAGTTTTCTTAACAAGGACTTGGGTTTTTAATGTAGTAAACTTAACACTGGTATTTTTCTTAGGTAAAAAAGCAAACATAGGCAAGAGTGCAAGTGTGAACACACACCATGGATCAGCACTAGAAGCTGTGGAGACCACTGTGCCCAAACAAGGACAGAACCTGTGGTAAGAGGAACACCCACTGGCCTGTGCAGTTGTGTTGTTTGTTTGTTTTTGTGTGTGTTTTCTTGTTTTGTTTTGTTTTGTTTTTGAGATACAGTTTCTTTGTGTAGTCCTGGCTGTCCTAGACTTGCTTTGTAGACCAGGCTGGCCTCAAACTCACAGCAATTCGCCTGCCTCTGCCTCCTGAATGCTGGAAGGCCTGCCCTGCTGGCATGTTCAGTTTTATTCCTTTCCTATGTTAAGGAAGAAAATATTTAAAACAGTGACATTAAGGATATTATGTGGTGTTCAGTTTTTGCATATCAAAGCTTACTTGGGAGGAGGGCTGTGGCTGAGCCAAGTGCTTGCCTAGTGTGAGTGAAGCCCTGAGTTGCACCTCCATTAGTTTTGTTTGTTTGTTGGTGTTTTTGTTTTGTTTTGTTTCTGAGACAGGGTTTCTCTGTATAGCCTTGGCTGTCCTAGACTCACTTTGTAGACCAGGCTGGCGTCGAACTCACAGAGATCCTTCTGCCTCCTGAGAGCTGGGATCACAGGCTTGTGCCACCATGTCCACCTGACTCCATTAGCTCTTAAGCAGTGTGGTGGTGTATTCCTGTATCCCAGCAGTCAGGAGATGGAAGCAGGACATACCAACTCCAGGACCTGCCTCAAAAGAAAGGAAGCAAAAAACCTCACTGCTTTAAAGCCACATGTCATCTTTGGTAAATAGCTATTTTTCTCAAAGCTGATGAGTGGATTTCCCTGCTTGTTTTCATTTGGCTTCTGTTTCTGAGATAAACGTTGTGGCCTAAAACAGTTTGCGGAGGAAAACAGTTATTTTATCCGTCCTCCAGGGAAGCCAGGCAGGAGTTCATGTCAGGAGTCACAGGGATGCTGTTTACTGCCTTGTTCCCAGGCTTGCCTTTAGCTTTCTTTCTTCCCACCTGCTTACGGGTGGTGCTGTCCACAGCGGGCTGGGCCCTCCTCTATCAAAGCAATCAAATGCCCCACAGACCCATTTGATGGGAGCAGTTCCTCAACTGAGGGCCCTTCTTCCCAAGTGTGTCCAACCGACAACCTAGATTAGCTATCAGACCCCTTTATACTATAATTTTATAAATTATGTGCTAGATTTATCCCAAATTCTTGAGACACAGAGTCTTACACTATAGCTCAGGTGAGCATGGAGCTCACTGTGTAGCCCAGGCTGGCTCTGAGCCCACTCTACTCTTCTTGCCTTAGCTTCCCAATGTACTGGGATTGCAGGTGTGCGCCACCAAGTCTGCTGTGTAATGCATCTTAAGTAGCATTGCCAAATGCTGCTGAGTTTGTTTAGGAATATTGAAGTATTTTGAATTTGTAATTACACTTTATAAACCTTGTATAAATTAAAATTAAGATACATAAATTAAGTAAATTCTACCCATTGGGGAAAAAATTAAAAATAGCTATTGGTCTCTCTGAATGTACAATTCTGCTTTTATGGAAAGAGGTAGATTTTGAGAAGGTCTTTGCTACTTTTAATTATATAAAGTATATTTGGCGCAGTCACCTATATCTGAGCTGTTTTACTTTGAGATATAAACTTTTTAGAGTTGTTTGGACAGTTTTATAAATTCTGTCTCTGAGCTAAGCAATGGTGTCAATCCCAGCAGAGAGACAGAGGCAGGTGGATTTCTGAGTTCAAGGCTAGCCTTCTATACAGACTGAGTTCCAGGACAGCAGAGAAACCCTGTCTCAGAAAAACAAACAAAATCTCTGTTTTGTAGCAGGAGACCTTGGCTCCTCTCATAGCTTAGAATAAAGTTAACATTAGGCCTCATGGGAATAGTAAATTAGGTATTCCAGCGGTAGACTTTAGATTGAAAACAGTTTGGAATTCTGCATTTCTTCCTCACTGTCAACCTGAGACTAATACACTGCTTGATTTTAAATGTTCTTCCCACTTGTAAGGTTTGTTCTGCTTCTACAGGTTTCTATGTGATAGTCAGAAGGAACTGGACGAGTTGCTAAATGGCCTTCATCCGCAGGGAATAAGAGAAAGTCAGCTTAAAGAGAGACTGGAGAAAAGGTAAATATTTCTTGTTCATATCTTCTCAGTGTAAATGTAAATCTGGTGCAGGTGTCGAGGAGGTCTTGGCCAGAACTGTGTATAACCACACCTGACTTTGTGTTGATAGTCTACTAAAATAAAGTTACAGAAATAAGTCTGTAACCTTTGATGTTGATAAAGCTTACAGTCTTTAAGTATCATGTTTATTTGGAAAAATACACATTTAGCTTATATATGATCCAGGGTAGCATAATTGCTTCCTGACTAGTGTGTGCCCTGCACCAAGCTATGAGCCACTGTAGTTAAGCAGTATTGCAAAAATGCATTCCTACCTGAATTAGTTGTTCAAAACTGATTTTGTCATTATTCATTCTAAGTCAAAGGCAGAAGTATCATAATTGCCTCCCAGTTGATGAGTAGAAAGACAGAGTGTGACCTGTCCAAAGATCATGCTATTCACTTACAGAAGGGATTACACACGCAGACAAAAAACCCTCATACATTAAACAAATAAATAAGCACTGGTTTGTGCAGCCACATGGCTAAGTGTCGGAATGTTATGCTAGGCAAAAGAGGACAAACAGAAAAGGCCACATGTTTTATGATTCTGTTTATGTGAAGCACTAGCATCCAGTATAGGATAACACAGAAACAGAGCTGGTTATTGGCTGCTGGGGGATGCAGAAGTACTTCTGAAAGTTTTTGTATACCTCCTTTTTTCCTGTCCCAACTCCTGTAGGTACCAGGAAATTACTCACTCTATTTATCTGGCTCGGAAGCCAAATTTGGGTCTAAAATCTTGTGATGGCAACCAGGAGCTCTTAAACTTCCTGAGGAGCGATCTTATTGAAGTGGCGACGCGGCTGCAGAAAGGAGGCCTTGGCTACATGGAGGGAACAGCTGAGTTTGAAGCCCGGGTAAGAGTGCAAGGAAATACCCTTGAAAAGCTGCTGCTCTCAGAAACTCAGCTTGGAGTCCTTTCCAGAGCTGGTGTCTTACCTGCTAACATAAAGCTAGGATCATGTTTCAGTTTGGGTTTGTTTTACATAATATACGTGGAACCAAAAGATTATGTGTATAATATTTTTCTTTGTCATCTCTTTTGTTTGCTAAATATGAAGAAATAGGCCAAATCCAGTTCTTTTCTCTTGCTCACACTGGGTTATTTTTCTTTCTGGCTTGATTTTTTTCTTCAGGCAGGGTTTGCCACATGGCCCAGCCAGAACTCACTGTATAGGATGAGGGTGGCCTCAAGCACACGCCATCTCTTGACTGCTTCCCTAGTGTGGGAGTGAAGGTGCACAGCATCACGCCTGACTCTCTTCTTTAATATTGGCATTCCTATTGTGACTGACAAGATAGCAGTGCGCAGTGCCTGAGAGCACACTGTTGTAAGCTGAGGGAGTGGCTCTTATAGAGCGCCCATGGCAGGCTGTTTATAACTGTCCTGTCCGAGGGTCAGATGCTGGCTCCTTTGGGCATTGCAGTCATGTGCACATATGCCAAGCAGGTGCGTGCGTGTGATTAAAACAAGTAATTAATTAATTAAAAATGGTATTGCATGCCTTTAATCCCAGCACTTGAAGCACAGGCAAGCAGGTCTTTATGATTTGGAAGCCAGCCTGGTTTACATAGTGAGTTCCAATCTGCTAGGGTTACCTAGTGAGACTCGATATCAAAAAAAAATATTTTTGTTCTTGTTTGTTTTGGTTGTTGGTTTTTTTGTTTGTTTGTTTTGTTTTGTTTTTTGGTTTTTTGAGACAGGGTTTCTCTGTGTAATCTTAGTTGTCCTGGACTTGCTTTGTAGACCAGGCTGGCCTTGAACTCCGCCTGCCTCTGCCTCCCGAGTGCTGGGGTTAAAAGCTTGTAGCACCACTCCCAGCTGTAAAGTTTATTTTCGCTATGTATGTGGGTATGTGCACCTGTGTTCCTGTGCACCACCACGCCTGGCTAGTTTTTTTTTTTTTTTTTTTTTTTTAAATACTTAGATTTTCCTTTTCTCTTGAGAAAGGGAATCACTGTGTAGCCTTGGCTGGCCAGGAATTTGATAAGTCGACCAGCCTGGCTTCCGACTCAGAGATCTGCCTGCCTCTGCCTCCCGCATGCTGGGATTAAAAGCTTGTAGCACCACTTCCAGCTGTAAAGTTTATTTTCACTATGTGTGTGTGTATGTGCACCAGCTGGAGGTGCTGGATCCCACTGGAGCTGGATTAACTGGTGACCGAGCCTCCTGACAACTTAACTCTGGCAATCTGCAAGAGCAGTACACACTCGCAGCTGCTGAGCCCTCTCTGCAGCTCTGTAAAAATCATAATTTTGATTGATAATGACTTAGTGCCTGCCTCTTCATCCATACAGTAAACAAAGGCGCAGTGGAGATGGGGGAATGTAAAGCTCAGAGCTTGACTCAGCCAGAGAGTCAGGAAAGTGCGAGTCTTCTCAGACTGTATTTGCTTTTCTTCCTGTGTTTTATTTCTGGTTTGTCTTTTGTGGTGCTGGGGTTTAAACGCCTGGCGTCACACATGCTAGGCTCACGCTCTCTGTGCCTCCACCCTCTAGTTGCCCTACATGTAGTAGGAAGTGACTACTGAATGGATGGACTCCTTGGAGTAGATGGGACTTCAGCATTCACTGGGAGTGGAAGTAGTCAGGAGCTGTGAGGTCCACAGCCCTAGTAACTAAGGCGCGCAGGTGTTTGCCTTAACGTTGTTCGGGAATTTATAGGCAGACTCTTTTTTTTTTTTTTTTTTTTTGTCGTTTTGTCCTCCTCTCAGTCTCATTTTTAACCCTTTCCTGTAGGTCATTTCCTTAGAGAAACTGAAGGATTTTGGTGACTGCGTCATTGCCCTTCAGGCCAGTGTCATAAAGAAGTTTCTACAAGGGTTCATGGCTCCCAAACAGAAGAAAAGGAAACTCCAAAGTGAAGATTCCACAAAGTCTGAGGAAGTGGATGAAGAGAAAAAAATGGTGGAGGAAGCAAAGGTATTCAGTTACTGAGTCTAAGTTGTGGGTCATTGCTTCAGCGAGGCAGCCACATGGCAGAACAAGGTGCTTGAGTTTCCTGTTTGCGGTCTAAGAAATCCCTGCGTGTTGAGAATATAGTAAGGTAGAAAGTGCACAACAGCGCTTGTCCTGTGGCACGGCATCATCTAGCCTTGCTTAGGCTGTAAAGCCCCAGTTCTTTCGCCAGTGATGGTGTAGCCAGCTTTGGCTGTGACTCCATGCTCTTTGCTCAGCCTGTGTTGCCATGTTATTGCTGGCTCAGGAAAGATGGCCGTGTACATAGGGCCTACTACAGGAATCCCTTTCATACCACTCAACACTCAACCCACCTGGTGCAGCCCTGTGATCCTGGCTTTCAGGAGGCTGAGTCAGGCAGGTCTCTGAGTTCAAGGCTGGGACAGCCAGGGCTACATAGAGACTTTGCCTTGGGCTGGGGGGAAAGGGGTGTAAATGGAAGCCATCTGCGGAGGAGGGGTGGTGCTTAGGGTAACATGTGAGGGTGTCAGAGCTTCCCAGCAGTAGGAGAGGGAGCTGGCTCTGAAGAACAGTGAATGAGTCCTTAAGTGCAGAACAAAAGGAAATTCGTCTGGTGGTTACAGGCAAATCTATTTAATTTTATTTTTATTTAGCCAATGCTCTCACTATGCTGGCCTAGAACTCTATTTAAACAAGCCTGGCCTTAAACTCAGAGATTCTACCTGCTTCTGTGATTAAACATCTATGCTGACACACCTGGCCTTTTGTTTTTGTTTTTTATTTTTATTTTTAAAAATTTCTTATTAATTTGTTCTTGTTACATCTCAATGGTTATCCCATCCCTTGTATCCTCCCATTCTTCCCTCCCTCCCTTTTTCCCCTTATTCCCCTCCCCTATGACTGTGACTGAGGGGGATTCCCCCCCCCCCCTGTATATGCTCATAGGGTATCAAGTCTCTTCTTGGTAGCCTGCTATCCTTCCTCTGAGTGCCACCAGATCCCCCCCTCCAGGGCCCATGGTCAAATATGAGGCACCAGAGTTCGTGTGAAAGTCATACCCCACTCTCCACTCAACTGTGGAGAATGTTCTGTCCATTGGCTAGATCTGGGTAGGGGATGTTTTGTTTTTTAAATACAGGGTCTTATGTAGCCCCAGCTGAGTGAGTCCTCTTACTTTTGCCTCCTAAGCATCACCACAGCCAGGTAGTCTGTCTACTCTCAGGGGCTGCAGAGATACCAAGGCAATTGAGACATTGCCTGCTTTTCCAGAGGACCAGCTTTAATTTCCAGAACCCACATGGCAGCTTACCACTATCTGTAACAAGCCCTCTTATTGTGCATATGTGATTGCAAGCAAAAATACTCAAGAGTAAATTGACTGCTCTTTCTAAAATACCTTGAGTTGGTACACAGTTGTGTTTCCCCTTACTTTTCTTAGGCCACAGTGATATATGATTCAGGGAGTAAGAGGCTAGTTTGCTTCATAGTCGGACTTCCTGCCTGTCTCAGTATTTTACTGTGACATTCCTTCAAGCTAAGTTCTTTCAATGACTTTCAGCACCTAGATAACATAGGTGAGCTCTAAGACATTTCCTGCTTCAGGCCCCCCAGTGTTGCGGTTACAGACCTGAGCCACCAGACCTGGCTTAAACTTCCTTATTAATTTAATTGTATTCATTTATGAGTATAGTGGGACAATTCAGCCCACACAGTGTATATACTGACCAAATCAGAGTAGATTGCATTCTGTTTTTAAAAACACTCTACAGTTCATTGTACATATTTATGAGATGCTGTTTTGCTACATGGGTTTTGTTTTTAACCAGGTTTTTTTGTTTTGTTTTGTTCTTATTTGTGTGTGTTGTGAGCCACAGAAAGTCCTACAGAGGTCAGAGAACAACTTGCAGGAGTCAGGACTTTGATCATGTGAGGGAGGGGTTCTGACTTTTGGGCTTGGGGGGTTTATGACTGTTGGGCTTGGGGGGGGGTTCTGACTGTTGGGCTTGGTGGCAGTTACCTTTATCCTATGAGCCATGTTGCCCCTTAACCCAGCTTTGTACTGACTTTTATTGGAAAGCTCTTGGAAAGAGCCTTGTCTTTCCTGGCTGTTTATTTTTCCTGTGACATTTTCTTTTTACTGAAGACCAACAGATAATTAAGTCCCATTAAGGTCCCTTTGTGTAATAAACCCTGAGCTGAAATAAAATGTCCAGACAGAGTGCAATAGTGGGGAACTTCTTGGAAAATCAGTTAGGCTGCTTGCTGAGTGGTTCTGCAGTATCCTCTTCTAGCAGTATCCTGCCCCGTAGCTCCCCCCAAAGGTCAGCTTTGCCACAGCTCAAAATTTTCCACTGTCCTCTGCTTTGAAAGTTTCCACTGAGTAAGAGCCAGAGCATCCTTAGCTGGCACAGGAGTTTATGTCAGCCTGACCTCTGAGCTCCAGTTTCTTTAGTTCTATGAGATCATTGCCCAGGACTTTTTAGTAGTAATAAATGATCTGGGGCAGGGGTTTGTTTGTTTGTTTGTTTGTTTTTATTATAAAATTTTTTGTTCATTTTCACTTATGTGTATGCCTGCTTGACTGTATATGCACCACGTGCAAACAGGGCTCTCAGAAGCCAGAAAAGGGCATCAGCTCCCCTGTTGGTAGAGTTACAGGCAATTGTCCACTATCTGATGTGGGTGCTGGGGACTGAACCGCAGTCCTCTACAAGAGCTGCAAGTTCTCTTAACTGCTGAGCCAACCCTCCAGTCCTAATCTGGTATATAATGCCTATTTTGTTTCCAAAAACTGACAGTGATGTATACTTTAGGAAGAATCTCATATTTGGCATTCTCCCTTTCTGCCTCTATATTTCTCTTCTCTTCTCTTCTCTTCCTCTGTCTCTTTTGAGACTGGATCTTACCATGTAGCCCAAGCTGGCCTCAAACCTGTAACAATTCTGTCTGAGCCTCTTGAGTGTTGACATAACAGATGTGTGTCACTATGCCCAGATTTGTTTGACAACTGTTACCAGTCACATAATTTTTATTTTCTATTTGCTTGTTTTCATGAAACAAGGTTTCACTCTGTAGCCTAGGCTTACCTTGCTAATCACCTCTTAGTGATCCTCCTGCCTTAGCCTCCCAAGATCTGAGCCACCACAAGAGTCTGACTACTACAGCCAGCAGAAAATGATTTGAGGGAGGCAAGAAGGCAGTTTGGTTCAAAGTGACTGACTAGTGTTGGTTCAAACCAACACCCTGAGTAATTTATTTTAGGCATTTTATTTGAAAGATTTATTTATTTATTATTTGTACAGTATTGTGCCCACATGTGTGCCTGCATCCCAGAAAAGGGAGCCACCATGTGGGTGCTGGAAAGTGAGCTCAGGACCTTTGGAAGAACAGACAGTGTTCTTAACCTCCAAACCATCTCTCCAGCTCCAGCCCCTATTTTAGGTTTTTTTTTTTTTTTTTTTTTCTTTTCTTTTCTTTTCTTTTCTTCTTCTTCTTTTTGGTTTTTCAGTAGAGGGTTTCTCTGTGTATCCTTCACTGTCCTGGATTTGCTTTGTAGACCAGGCTGGCCTTGAACTCACAGCAATCTACCTACCTCTGCCTCCCAAGTGCTGTGTATTTTTTAAGTATAGCACAACTTGATGAAAACTTTTCTGGTGATATAAAGCACAAAGTAAGCTAAATAAGGATCAGAGGTGACTACATCAAAACCTTTTGTAAAGTACATGTGATACCTTCCATAGAGATAAGTTCTGTAGATTGACTGAGAAAACACAACTTGGGGTCAGAGTGTAGGGGAGGGTCTGTTGTGGTCTCCAGGCACACAGGCATCACGGAGGTCACAGGCCAGAACGCATGTCTGCTCCCAGTGTTCTGGGAGGATAAGAGGTTATGCATCCCTTCCTTTGAAGCAAAAACCCTGTGTGTTTAGCATTCCAGTTTCTCTAGTGCTTATCTCTGAGCACAAGGACTCTTTTGCCTCCCACAAGCTACCAGGCCTGGCGCTTAACTTTTCTTCATTATTTTAGTTATTGAAATTTATAGTGTGCAATATAACTCAGCGTGTATACAGCATATATATAATCAAGTCTGTAGTGAGTGTTCCCCCTCTTTAAACACACTTCATTTTTGTTTGTAATTAATTACGTTGTTTTGTTTTTTGTTTTTCAAGACAGTTTCTCTGTGTAGCTCTGACCATTCTGGAACTTCCTCTGTAGACCTGGTTGGCTTCTAAGTCAGAGAGATCCACCTGCCTCTGCTTCTGGGTCCTGAGTCCTGCGATTAAAGGCCTGTGCCACCACTGCCCACCTAGATTTTCTTAATTTATGCATATGAGTGATTTGCCTGTTTGTGTGTGTGCATGTAGCACATGGGGTAAGAAGAGGGAGGATGTTGGATTCCATGAATTGAGTTACAGATTCTTGGAAGCCACCATGTGGATACTGCGAACTACACCCAGGCCCTCTGCAAGAGCAGCAAGCGCTCTTAACCACCTTGCTATCTCTAGCCTCATTTAAACACCCTAAAAGTTCATTAATACCTAATAATTGAGCATATTTAAGAGGTACTATGTAGTATTTAAAAGTCTGAACTGGCTCGTGAATTTGCCTGTCTTTCTGATGCAAGTACCCCATTGAGGTTTCATATAACAGTCCTGTATTGGTGTGTTCTGTCAACGTAGCACAGCTTTCCATTTTGAATGGTATTTTGTGCAGCCTTCCATCCCTTCCAGAGTCAGGATAGCTGACTTGCTAGTGTTAACCAAAGGGGCTGCTGGTGTGGTTTGACGTGTAAGTTCCTTCCTGGATACTGTTCACTTCCTAACCAGAGGCTCATTGTCAGCATGCCAAGCTGGGGCACTTGAATGGTCGAGCAAAGGAAGGTGCCGACTGAGCCATCTCATTGACCTCAGACACCCACTTTATAGGGGGAAAGTGTCATGTTTACCACTCAGATTCTAATCCTATCCCTCCACCGTCCATTCTAACTATGGCTAATTCTAGTTCAGCTTGCATTTCCTGGTGATGTAAGGGGAGTGCAAAGCATATACTGGTGGTGAATGTTCAGGATTAATCGGACAACCCCCAAGACGTGAGAAATTTCACTTTTGTTAACGTAATGCGCAGATGAGAGGAGAGCTTTGTACCAGGTACACAAGAGAGTAGGAAGCTTCAAGGATAAGACTTATCTGAGCCTGAATGGATGACTCAGTAACTAACGTTTCCTGGGCCATATTTGATGTTGCTTGCAAGTGTTTATCCCACTTCTAAATGATGTGACACCCTTCAGTCATCCCACTGGAGGAGACCTCACGCTGCTTCTCACTCCTCCTGCATGCTCTCGTTTCTCATTCTTTGAGACCTTGATGGGGTAATTTAATGGGAGGCAGGTATCTTTGGAACTCTATTACATCTTGACACGTTCTTAGTGCTCTGTTGTCTTTGAGGTCATGGTCATAATACCAAGCTGTTTTACTTCCTGCTTAGGTCGCCTCTGCACTGGAAAAATGGAAAACAGCAATCCGTGAAGCACAGACCTTTTCCAGAATGCACGTTCTACTTGGGATGCTTGATGCATGTATCAAGTGGGATATGTCTGCAGAAAACGCTAGATGCAAAGTTTGTCGAAAGAAAGGTATGCATTGAGGAGAAGAGTTGCTCATCTGATTGTTTGGGGCTAGGCTGTCCACTCTCGAAATCTTCTTTATCCTCTGAAGGAATTTTTGGTTTTGTTTTTTGATTATTCAAGACAGGGTTTCTCTGTGTATCCCTGGCTGTCCTTGAACTCACTCTGTAGACCAGGCTGGCCTTGGACTTGGAGATCTGCCTGCCTCTGCCTCCCTAGTGCTGCAATTATAGGCGTGCATGCTAGCCCGCCACCCCATCTTGTGAAGGAATTTTAGCACACTGTTTTTCTCCTCTCTCGTGTGCACATTCTCAGTGTGGTAGGTAGGGCAGTTCTTTTCCTTTGCAGTCAGCACCATGCTGGTGAGCATGCATAAACATCTGCCCTGGATGGCTGAAACAGCTGCTCAGTCTTCAGTTTATACAGGTGTGTCCAGCAGAGGGCACTGTTTGCTCATTGCACACCCAGACCTGAGTGCAGAGCAGAGCATTCAGAAATGAGTTTTGGTTTTGGTTTTGGTTTTTCAAGACATGGTTTCTCTGTGTAGCCTTGGCTGTCCTGGACTCACTTTATAGACCAGGCTGGCCTGGAACTCACAGCAATCCGCCTGCCTCTGCCTCCCGAGTGCTGGGATCGAAGTCATGCACCACCACACCCGGCTGGAAATGTTTTATACTGAGCTCTTCCACGTGATTTACTTCTCCTTGACTAGTGCTTCCCTATGAGCTATCAGTTTTCAAAGGATAAAGCACTGTAGACTCAGTTGCTGCAAAACTGACCTTGAAAGATGGTTGGAAAAGGAAGCTAATCATGTGAAGTTCACACCATATGTTTTTTAATGTAAAGAAACCAGGTCATAGTCAGGGCGTGTTGGTGCCTTTAATCCTAGCACTTGAGAGGCAGAGACAGGTTGGATCGCTGTGAGTTCCAGGCCAGCCTGGTCTACGGAGTGAGTCCAGGACAGCCAAGGCTACACAGAGAGACCCTGTCTTGAAAACCCAAAAAGAAAAAGAAAAATAGCACCCTGGCCTTGGCTCCGCTAAAAAAGAAGAAGAAGAAGAAGAAAGAAAAGAAAAGAAACCTGGTCACTGAGGACCCAAACCGGAGTTTTGGGTCCACAAAGAACAACAGAATCTCCAGCCATTTCCTGATTTTTGTTGCCTTTTGGTAAAATAACCACACTATCGAACAGCTTTCTTCCTTCCTTCCTTTCTTTTATTTATTTATTTATTTATTTACCTACCTACCTACTTACTTTCACATGGGGTCTTATTTTGTAACTCTGGCTGGCCTGGAACTCAAAAATATCCACCTGCTTCTGCCTCTTGAGTGCTGGAATTAACGGAGTATGCCACCATGCCCAGTCACCTCTTAGTAAATATTAATTATCCTGCCCTGATTTTTGGTAGTTCTGAGAAGGTGAGTTAGGAACTCTCCCTAAATTGTCCAGTTTTCAGAAAATAAATGCATTAAAAAAATAAAATAAGAACAGGCTGGAAAGATGGCTTAGTTGGTAAAACACGTGCACATAACCATGGGGTGACTATAGTTCCACTGCTGTACTCACATAAATGTAGACTGGGAATTGGTGGCTCAACTGTCCGGGCTCCTAGGAAATAGAGACAAGAGGATTTCACGGAACCAATGTTCAGCTCTGGGTTCAAGTGAGAGACCCTCTGTCAGTGTATAAGGTGGGAAGCTGTCAGAATAGGAAACCTCGGGTCAGCCTCCAGCCTCCTCCACACATGCACACATACAAGAACAGCTGACTTTGGTGCTATCTATGTACCTGCAGTCTCATCATTTGGGAGGCAGGGACAGGAGGATCTCCCCAAGTTCCGGGTCAGTGCGGGCTATGCAGTGAAACCTTGTCTTAAAAGAAAAAAAAAGGAGCTGGAGTGATGCTTAAGTCCTCACAATGCTTGTTGCTTTTCTGGAGGATCCAGTTGGAGTTCCTGTAACTCCAGCTCCAGGTGCTCTGGCGCTCTCTCTGGCTTCACAGGCTCTCAAACACACATGGCATACTCTCCCACAGACACACACACAGACAGAAATAAAAATAAGTCTTTAACAAGAAAAGATAAGTGCTGTGCTGCAGTGTTTGTTTTGTTGTGCTGCCAACAGTGCTGTGTGAGTCTCTTGTCTCTGCAGGTGAAGATGACAAGCTGATCCTGTGTGACGAGTGTAATAAAGCCTTCCACCTGTTTTGTCTGAGGCCGGCCCTCTATGAAGTACCAGATGGCGAGTGGCAGTGTCCAGCTTGCCAGCCTCCGACTGCCAGGCGCAATTCCCGTGGCAGGTGAGAATTTTTTTCTTTTAAAAATAAGTGGGGGTGGGGTGTGGTGGGGATATAGCTCACTGAGTAGAATGCTTTCTTAGCATGTACAAAGTGCTGGATTTGGTGCCTAGCACTACATAAGTCAGGCATGGCAAGTGCAAGCCCATAATCCCAAACACTAAGAAAGCGGAGGCAGGAGGATCAAGAGTTCTGTGTCATCTTTGGCTACAAAGCAAGTTGAAGGACTTTCTGGGATATATGAGAGCATCGATAAGTTACTCAAGCTGTTTCCAAGTGCTTTACGCTCATTTGGGTTCAAAGCTTGGTCATTTCTAGTGCAACAGTAGGAGCTAGATACTGTCATAGGACTTTGGTTTGTATATGTGTTGTTTTAACTTTACTTTTTTACGTGTTATGAGTGTTTTGCCTGCATGTGTGTATACATAATGTGTGTGTCTGTTCATTGTGGAGTTCTGAAGAAGACATTGGATCCCCTGGAACTGGAGTTGTGATGGTCGCCAGCTACTGTCGGTGATGGGAATTGAACCTGGGTCTAACAAAAGAGCAACAAGAGCTCTTAACTGCTGAGCCATCTGGTTTTGTTGAATGTTGATGTTTCTGCTTTTCACTGTTAGCCCTGTGCCCTCACTTCTGTTTTGTTTTTTTTTTTTTTTTTTTTTTGGTCTTTTGAGACAAGGTTTCTCTGTGTAGCCCTGGCTGTCCTGGACCCGCCTTGTAGACGAGGCTGGCCTCAAACTCACAGCGATCCGCCTGCCTCTGCCTCCCGAGTGCTGGGATTAAAGGCGTGCGCCACCACGCCCGGCTCTGTTTTGCTTTTTCAAGACAGTGTTTCTCAGAGGTCTGTTTGCCTCTGCCTCTTGAGTGCTGGGAATAAATGCGTGTGCCACCACTACTAGCTGTCTCTTCTGGATGCACCCCCACCCCACCCCCGCATTTACATTTTTTGTTTTGTTTTCAGTGTGTGTGGGTATTTTGCCTGCGTCTATGTCTGTGTGCTTCATGTGTGTCTGGTGGTTGTGGGGGCCAGAAGAAGGCACTGGATCTCCTGAAACTCAAGTTAACAGATGTTATGAGCCTCTTTGTAGGTGCTAGGAATCGAACCTCAGGCCACTGGAAGAGCTGCCAGTGTTTTAACTCTGGGCCATCCCTCCATCTCTTACACATCTCAGCAACAGCATTTCCTGCCTTTACCTCCTTGCTTCTGTGAGAGCTGCTCCCTTCCACAGGCAGTCACTGCTGAAACTCTGCAGCCAAATCACTGCCTTCCCTCCCACACTTACTCTCCTCTGCCTGCTGTCTGTGGACATGAGCGTCCCTTCATCTGTCTTACATATTTATTAACTGGCCAACTATTATCAACCCACTGTCAGCTGTCTGTGAATTGGTCTCCTGCTCATTCTCTGTAGCCCCTGCTGGTGTTCCTCCCACCTGGCTCTCAGCTGCGCTTCTTTGGTGGCTTTCAGCCCCTGTTCCTCCCCTTCTTCCATCTGTGGCCTCTCACTAGTGACTTCAGAGCGGCATACAGAAGACAGAACTGTTCTGAAATTTCTAGTCTTCCTCTTGCCTCTAAAACTAAATTCAGACTCCTCATCCTTATTTTTGAGACTCTTGACACATTAGACTTTTTCTCCTGTTTGTGTGCTTTGTTAAAGACTGTATTATTCTTGCTGTCTCTTGCTCCCCAACATCTAGCATCCTGTCTGTCCAGCACTGTCCACTGGGTAAACTGCCTGGGGCTAGGCTAAAATCGCCTCTTTCAGAAGTCCTCATATCCTTAGAATGAGTGGGTTCTCCTCCAGGCGGCCAGCGCCCACCTAGGACCTCCCTGACTGCCCGTGCCCCGCAGTAGATCAGTGCTTCATTCTGTTCTGGTGTCAGGACAGATAAGCCAGCACCTTTGAAGCACCTAATATTTTCCCATTACTGCTGTGGCCTTCTGCATTGGCATTTGAGGTTGTGAAAGGGCATCCTTACAGGGTTAGGCTGTCTCTCTTGGAAAGGGTAGCACTGTTCCATCCCAGCCACACCGTAACAACCTGGCTGGCTTAGTTCTTGCTCTTGCTCCTCCACCACCTCCCCCGGAGGGACACGAGGCATGCTGCTCTGAAGTAGTGCTTAGGACCAGCTGTTCTGAGCTGGGATTAGTTGCTTTGTTGTGTGGTCATCTGCAAATTGTCTTAGCTCCTGGAAGAGAGCCATCAAGGTGGGCAGTAACACCTGTCTGGGCTCAGTCCTCCCAGTCCACCTCTGAGGCAGGCAGCTTTGGTGTCTGAAATTTCACTTCTCTGGCTTTCTGTGTTTCTACTGCTTGTGAGAAGCAGAGGCTGCATTTTGTTCTTGGTCCACTAAGCCGCCTTCAGGCTGAGTAGAGGGAGGCACGCTGCTGAACCACAGTAGAGGCTTGGGGTCTCTCTCCTGTCAGCTCCTAACTGTTGCAGAGATGGGCTTGGGGGTGGGGGCTGGCTCTCCTTAAGCCCTCCTGACTAAACTCAAACTGTGTCTCTACTTGGCCTTTCCTTCCCATAGGAATTACGCTGAAGAGTCTACCTCTGAGGAAAGTGAAAGTGATGAGAGTGGTGATGAGGAAGAAGAGGAAGAAGATGAGGAGGAGGAGGAGGAAGAGGATTATGAAGTAGCTGGCTTGCGGTGTAAGTGTCCAATGAGGCATAGTTGCCCTCAGTCTCTCAAACTGACTGGAAGAGAAATTGAGCACTGCCATTTTGCTCCCTTCCTCTTCTCTCTTGGGACTGTGGGTGACTGAGCCCATGTGTCTATATTGGCTTTCAAGATGGTGGGGGGGGGAGGCAGATGGGGTAGAAGGGTGGATCAGCAGTTAAGAATCCATGCTGCTCTACCACGTGACCAGTGCTCACTTCCTAGTATCCATGTTGGGCAGCTCACAACTGCCTAAAATTCCAATTCCAGGCTATCTAGGACTCTGGGCACCTTCACTCATGGGCACATATGTATATGTACATACAGGCTCATACAAAGATAAAAATCAGGGAGAAGTTGGGTTGGTCTCCTAGGCATCAGCCCACAGCAGATCACTTGCTCTAAGATCTAGTGGGGCTGAGGGGTTCAAGTCCGTTTGTGACAAGGTCTGGCCCTGTCTGTGCATAGCAACAGTGACCAAGGGGCGTCTTTAGTCTGTGGAGCTGGGCTGGCTTCAGAGACTGGGTTTGCTTCTCTCATCACATATGTTGATTGATGCTCCCTGGAGTGTGCAAGTGCCTAGCTTTGCTAGTTTGGAAAAGAAGGCTGGTGTTCTCTAGTCCTTTCATAGAGGAGTTGGAAAGGCTCTAAGTATTGTCACTGATGAAGCAAGCCAATGGCTCCAGCCAGCCTTTCAGCAGGATCCTCTTATATAGGCTGGTAGAAAATAGACCACAGGTCTCAAGAGTAATGCAGCAATGCAGCCTGTGCTGTGAGTATGGCCATGTCCTACTGCAGCAGTGCATCCCATGTCCCTGTGTTCTGGCCTCTGTGCCCGCCCTAACTGACCTTCCTCCCTCACATTAGGCACAGCCATTGCGTGATCTTTCCCATCTTATTATGTAGCCCTGGCTGTCCTAGAAATTGCAGTATAGGCCAGGTGGCCTCAAATAAACAGAGATCTGCCTGTCTTGGCCTTCTAAATACTGTGATTAGAAGTATTTTCCCAAAGCTGTCCTGGAATGCCTCCTCACTGGTGGGATTACCAACATGTGCCACCATGTCACTAGGTATGAATTCAGATGTGCTAGGGCTAGCCGTCCTGTGTTATGAAGAGGCTCTCCTCATGACAGATGGTATGGGTGCATTGTCTGGAGACAGCTCTGAAGGAGAGATAAACATGTTTTTTATTTAAATCACAAGTGGGAGATGAGAAAAAGACTTATGAGAGAGCAGGTGATGTTTATCCCCTTAGAAGTCAAACCACCGCCGGGCGTGGTGGCGCACGCCTTTAATCCCAGGACTTGGGAGGCAAAGGCAGGCGGGTCGCTGTGAGTTCAAGGCCAGCCTGGTCTACAAAGTGAGTCCAGGACAGCCAAGGCTACACAGAGAAACTGTCTCGAAAAACCAAAAAAAAAAAAAAAGGTCAAACCACTGTGTGGGGGAGATTGGTTGTTAATCAGCTGAAAAACATCCTTGAAGAGATTCTGAGAGGAGGTATAAATGTGAGCCAAAAACAATAGGCGGGGCCTTTGGAGACTTGGGATAGTTTTGACTGTTCATTGCTCCACTTCGTGACGCTCCTAGAGAGAACCGCTCGAGGGAAGGCTTCCAGGCTCTGGCTGAGGTTCCGGGTTCTGGTTGCTCCAGGTTCCAGCAGAAGAAATCCTGCTGATTACGCCAGGAGAATCGTTCCTGGAACTGATACCCTTATGGTTTTGTTATTGCATTCTTTAATCTTCTTTTCCTATTGTTTAGGTTAGTTGGGTTATAAGTGAGGTTTTTTTTTTTTTAAGTTTTATTTATTTTATTTATTGCATATGAGTGCTTTATCTGCAGAAGAGGGTATCAGATCACATTATAGATGGTTGTGAGCCACCATGTGGTTGCTGGGAATTGAACTCAGGGACCTCTGAAAGAGCAGGCAGCGCTCTTAACCCCTGAGCCATCTCTCTAGCCCAAGTGAGGTACTTTCAATTAATAAGTTCATAATAAAATATATTTGTTAAGAAAATTGAGCCTACACAGCTCAGTGCAGCATAGAGTTGCTTCTGTTTATTTTCGTGCTACTGATGGTGTCCCACCTCTACCCCATGAAGGCAGTAGTTGAAGAATCCAAAAAGTATTTGATACTTTGGAGCCCTCGGTGTGCTCAGCCTTTCAACCCACTGTTGTTGGTTTCCTGGCTCCCTGGTTTCGGCCTAGCACCTGAGCCTCAGCTTCTTCCTCACGATCCTTGTCTGGATCTAGAAGCCTTAAAATAGCCCCCGGAGGGTTAGCATGCTCCCAAAATAGAATGGGAAGCATCATTCATTGGTTCCCCGCATGGCTGCCTCTCTGAACACATTCTCTACCCACATGTCATCTCCCCCCACTCGGTATTAGCAAGGAAAGGTCGTGGAAAATGGTTTAGTGGAGGAGAAGCCTTGAGTTAATCCTTGCAGAGAATGTTCCCAAGGGCATCCCAAGGAATGTTGGTTTGCCTGTCCCTGAGCACCTGTCAGCAACACGAGGAGTCTAAGTGCCTTCAAGTTTATTCTCTTCGGGTGTGGGAAGAGTCCTAAACGACCATCGTGCTTTTCAGAAACGTGAGAAAGCAGGTCCTGACTTGGATTTGCAGAATCCTTTGACCCGTTGCATGAGTGGGCTTTTCACTGAGAACACTGGGTAATGAGCTTAGGGTAACTGGAAATTACACAAGGTCAGAGTTCCTTGTACATGGAAGTAAGTGCATGCATTCTCTTGGGCTAAGTCTGGGCTGTAGGAGAGCCATGCTGTCATGTTAGCAAGCTTGTTACCTGCTGAGTTCCTTGACATAACTGATAAAACTGAACCAAATGGACACAGGATAGAAGTGCTGGGACCTGGCCTTCTGCCACTCCAGAAAGTCACTGCCTGTTTACTTGGGTGGTGTCGCCCCTCCCCTACCATGCACACACCGTGCTACTCTTGAGTGCTCTGCTCTGAGTCCATGTTCTGTTTCAGTGAGACCTCGGAAGAACATCCGAAGCAAGCAGAGTGTCATCCCTGCAGCAAGGTCAGGCAGACCACCGGGTAAGAAGTCACATTCTGCCAGGAGGTCACGGCCAAAGGATGACATAGAGGTTGATGAGCTGGTAAGACTGACTTAGCTTCCTCTAGTCTTTGTATTCTTTATGTTCTAGTCCACCATGAGGAATTCACAGTGCAACAGGTGGGAGCCTCCCCTCCCCTCCCCTCGGGCTGGGGGCTGAGGCAGCAGATGGATGGGCTCTGGGCAGACTAGGCAGCAGGCCCTCCAGGAGCAGCTATGCCCGGCATCCTGCCTAGCCTGCAGACAGTCTCCCCCTAGTTAGCAGCAGCCTACAGCTTGTTAGGGACTTTAAAATAGTGTCCATGTGTCTCTGGTGGGCCCAGAGGGGTGGGCCTCCCTATGGGAATGCCAGCAATGCCAGAGCCACGAACTGCTCGGCTTCAGCCACAGTTGTTACGAGGACATCACCCCCACCCTGTGTTCATCGGCTGATGTCCTTTTAGTCGTTCCCTCTTAACCTCACTTGAGCGCGAAGAACAGAAGGAACCTCTCGGGAACTGGCTTGTCCTTACAGATTAATTTGGGCTTGAGGACATGAAACAAGCCGTTATGTAGAGGAACAGTCCCTACAGTTGGCTAGTGCATTGTGTAGGGGTTCCACTTGGCTGTGGCTGCCTGGAATGGTACCCCACCCTATATCTCCTTAGCCACCTCCTCCCGCAGCCAGCTGAGCAAGGGAGCCACACCTCCTGCTTTCCTCCTAAGCACAGCCTAGCCCACAAAGCTGGCTGCTAGGGTCAGCTGCTGCCTTACCTTCTAGACTGCTTGTCTATGTCCTGAGTCCATCTCTCCCAGGGTTAGCGTCCAGTGCTGTGGTCCTCTCCAGCCACTCTCTGTTCTGTTGATGGGCACTTGCTGCCTGTCCTCTGCTGCTTTAGTCACTGTCCCTCACTTGCAGATCACCCAACTTTGATGCCCAAGCAGATGGGGGAGTG
>OU015754.1:14931311-14952413 GCA_907169655.1 Acomys percivali | reverse complement strand
GAGTGACCGCCCTTTGAAAGTGAACACACCTGGTTTCCTGGGTTGGCTGATCATGGCTGCAAGCATCTTGGGGCTGGTGGTCCTCTGGCTGGTGCACGTTTCTCATTTGGTGTTTTCCTACAGGGAGCCTGTGACCAGAGATGAGGCGGAGGACTACTATGATGTGATCGACCACCCCATGGACTTCCAGACCATGCAGAACAAGTGCTCGTGTGGGAACTACCGATCTGTGCAAGAGTTCCTCACCGACATGAAGCAAGTGTTTACGAATGCGGAGCTGTACAACTGCCGCGGCAGCCATGTGCTGAGCTGCATGGAGAAGACAGAGCAGTGCCTGCTGGATCTACTGCATAAACACCTCCCCGGCCACCCCTATGTCCGCAGGAAACGCAGGAAGTTTCCTGATCGCCTCGCAGAGGATGAAGGGGACAGTGATTCAGAGTCTGTTGGACAGTCCAGGGGACGAAGACAGAAAAAGTAAAGAGGCAGGGCCCTAGCGAGGGAGCTGAGGGGGGAAGGAGGGTATCTCCAAGGGGTGTGGGAGAGGCAAGAAAGAGGGGAGAACTTAAAGAGGAGGTGACTAGCGTCCAGAAATGCCTGTCATGCCGAGCTTGGGCCTTTTTCCAGCAAAGCCAAGCTCTTGGAGAGTCTCATACTGGCCTGGTGCACCTTGCCCAGAACAGCTAGCAGCAAAAGTTGGGCCTCACCCTGAGTTCTGAGAGTTGGGAGAAGCCTAGGTATGGCTCTGCCCTTCGCCTCCTTCTTTCCCGCCTCCTCCCCCTCCCACCTCATCATTACAGCAGTGCCAAGCCCCTGCTCTCGGAGAGGGTGCTGTGCCCCACAGTGGGAAGGAGCGTCATCTGGCCGTGCTGGGTGAGGTGTGGGTGATTTTGAATTTATATTTATACACAGTCCTATTTCTCTATGTCCACACTGTCTCTTCCTCCTCCCTCTCAGGTGACAGTATCAGCGAGTGCCATACAGAATTCTGTGTTCACCAGCATCTTGGGACAGTGTGGGCTTTGAGTTGATCGTGGTAGAATAGAGGGACATTTTCTGGAGCTGTTCCTGGGTGCCCTCTCCATTGTGGCAGCCCTTCCACACCCTCACCTAACTCGCCGTCTCATAAAAAAACAAAGCAAACGAAGGCACTTCCCATAGAGACTGGACTCCTGCTTCTAATCATGCTATGACCTTGGCGTTGATGGGTCTGGCCAGAAGGGTGTTGGAGCCTAGCCCACCCACAAACCAGACAAGCCCTTAGGGAGCCGAAAGAGAGCAGGAAGAAGTGAAAATGTTTAATTTTTTAAATTGACTTTTGTAGTTATTAAAGTTGCTTGTTTCCGCAGTGATATTGTATAAAGAACATGTTGTAAAAATACTTGTCATTTTGCTTTGGCACATGTACAGTACAGTTTCTATGATACGTGTTAGCTTTACTCCCCTCAGAGAGGCCTGTGGGCAGCAGGAGCTGGTGTTGGAGCCTCCTCTCTGCCCTGGCAGCACTCTGCTTCCCGTGGGCGCCTGCTCCAGCGCCCACTCTGCAGACCTTGCACTTCTTTGAAGTGCATCTCCTCAGTGGACAGTGGACGGCAGTTGTGTCAGCGTTGGGAGGTGGTGGCAGGGGCCAGCTCTGCCCTTTGTAGCCAATCTAGCCTCGTGTTGTATTTAGGCAAAAGTTTGTAGTCTGCTTTCCCTTTTATGACAGATTTTGATAAAAGTACAAGGCAGGGTTTAACTTTCTTTCCTACCAATTTTGGATTTGGAAAATGTGAGCCCCTCAGCTCTCCTTATTTAAAGGAAAAGAAGCCCACCAGATCAAGCAGGCTCACCACTCCCAAGACAGGGCAGGCCTCGCTGTGGCTGAGTCCTGTCCCCACTCCTGCAGGCTTGGCTGGGGTGTGCACTAATACACCGTGATCCCTGGCCCTGCTGCCTCCCTGCTTCTTACCCTGGCTGGTGTTCCCACTGCAGTGACATCTGCATGGTGGCTTTTTAAATTGTCTTAAAGGAGGAAGGGCCGCAGTAAAGGGTAGACTTGTAATAAATTAGAATTTCAAATAAACATTATGTACTTGTGTTTATAAAGAATAGACAACTCTGATTTTTGCTCTTGGTGCAGTGATGGGCAGTACAGCCCTGGGAGTGGGGTTATTTCAAGCACGAACAATACAGTGAATTTGTAGGGACTTGGCTCTGCAGCTCTGTCCTGCAGTGCCTTGTTTTCATTGTGCTTGCTTTTTTTCTTTTTCTTTTTTTTAAGTCAGTGGGTTTGAGTAGTTCATTGCTGAGCATCAGCCTGTTAATGAGGTTGGAAGGCTTTGCCAGGCCTCTGTCACGCTACAGAAGCAGTCAATGAGGAAAGGCATCAGACTCAGGTCTTGCCACTGACTTCCACCAGCCTGGCCTGTAGCCTGCACTGAGCACACTGGAGGAAGCAGCCCTCTCTGACATCCTCGCCAGCTCACTCCTGAGTGTCATTCATCCCACATCTACAGTCTTGTTCCTCTGTGGATGTGGGGCCATGTCACCCTCCAGTGAGGACCCTCATTCTGTCCTGTGCCCTCCACCCTTTCCCCAAAACATGGTTAGTGTTACCTAGGTGGCATCTGGGTGTTGGAGTAGCTACTAGAAGGCATTCCTGTGGAGGCCGAGGAAACAGGACCAGAAATTCAAGGCTGGCCTAGGAAATGTAGACCTTGTTTCAGAAAGTGACAAAGATACAACACAGCGTTACATCCCCCCTCTGCCCATGTGAGCCTGCTCCAACATCCCCCCCCCCAACCCCCGCCCCCTAGTTTCTCTAGACGCCAACACCGGTCTTGTTTCCATTGCACAGACAACCCAGGACCGATCCCTTCCTTGCCTATGACTGGCAAGGATAGGGGTGCACTGATTGCCCATTAAATGCACACCCCAGCACAGCCCCTGCCTTCCTGTTTCCAGGTGTCTGGCTGCCAAAATCCTGTGCGGCTGCTAGCTTCCTGCTCCCAGCGTGGGCTGTTAAGAGCTGCTGCTCATGCCAGAGAGCCCTTGCCTGAGACATAAGACAAGGCCACTTCCTAGGACAGCCTGGGGGTGTGGCTCCCCAGCAAAGCAAGAGTAGTGTGCTGTGCAGCAAGTATCTATCTAGTTCATATCACGGTTCAGTGTATACACTCTACTCCCAGAGATAATGGTGTGTAGTAGAGGTTTTGTGTTTCCTGCTTCTCATTTTACCAAGATTACAAAAACACATGATGTGAGGGCTGAGGCATAATAAACAGTTTCTAAAAACTTCCTTAGACAGCCAGCTGGGAAGAAGGTCTTTAATCCCAGCATTCAGGAGGTAGGGATGGGGAGCTCTCTCAGTTCCAGGACAGCCAGGGCTATGTAAAGAAACCCTGTCTCAAAACGCAAAAATGGAAAATCTGAGGTGCTGCGCTCACCTAGCTGACTAAGTGTAGAATGCATCCAGGCACAGTGATGATCATGATCCTGGTCTGTGGGACTGGGGAGATGGTACAGTGGGCAACAGCATATGCTGTGCAAATATGAGGACCTGAGATGAGCCCCTCCAGCACCCACAGAAAAAGCTGGGTGTGGGTCAGTGAGCTAAGACACTTAACATTCCTGGCCCATGTACACACTGGAGTGCGCGCGCGCACACACAGTTTGAGCTGACAGGAACTCCATGATGACTGCACATGGCACACAAGTTTACATGGTGTTTTTCCAGACCCACACACACGTGCCAACAGCCCCAGCACAGCTGTGCACCTGTAGACCTGCCTTATTCTCACAGCACTCCAAGTTCTATAGTTTATGGTGGGTGAGATGAGCCACAGTTCTCACTGAACTCAATAGCTCCCTACCTCTAAGGCTATCTTCTACCAAGATGTATGCATAGTCCAGGCCCATCTTCCCCTCCATCCTAAAATAGGAAGAGATAGGTTGGGGCTCCAACTACCAAAAATTGTTTTGTTGTTAGGGGTTTCAATGTTAATGTTGTAAATGCTGTTTTGTTTTCTAAGACAAGGCTTCTACTTTGCTAAACAATAATTCTTTAAAGAATATTTCTACATCAAGTTATGGGGTATGAGAGGGTTCTGGGAAGTGGGTCTCCCCTACCATGCAGGTTCAAGGAATTGAACTCAATTTAGACTTGGACTTGGTGGCAAGCAGCTTTACCTGCTGAGGCTTCTGGCTTTCCCACTCCCTTTTTTATTTTGATTTTTTTTGTCAAGTCTCATGTAGTAGAAGTTGCCTGATCTTGAATTCCTGATCTTCCTGCCTCTACCTCCCAAGTATTTTAATTACAGACATGCTCTATCATGCCTCTTTTAAGCTGTGCTGGAGATGGTACCCAGTGCTTCATGTATGCTAGGTGAGCACTCTGCCAACGCCTGTGGCCCCAGCTCCCAGCAGTCTTCAATAATGAGGATAGCCATCCTCCAGACTAGGTTGAGGGGACAACTTGGAAACTGTCTAACTCCTTGGCTTTTTAAAAAAAAATAATAAACATCTTATTACATTTATTTACTTGTGTAGTGGGCTACAGTGCACATGTGGAGATCAAAAAATAACTTGTGAGTTGTCTCTCCCACCATAAGTGCCAGCGATTGAACGCACATCCTCAGCCTTGGCTGCAAGCACCCTTACCCATGGAGCTGTCTTGCTAGCCCTGACTCCCTTATTTTCCAAAGCAGAGTGAAAAAGAGAAAGCTTACCTGTTTCCCCAAACACTACTAGGGCTAGAGGCAACGGTGTGTCACCACGCATTCCTCAGGGTATTCAGGAAGGCATCCTTGTTCCGCTTCAGAGGCAGGGGTCTCAGTCTTGACCCCATGCGCACGCGCGCGCGCGCACACGCACACACACACACACACACACACACACACGCACACGCCTCAAGCAGTCTAGGGTTCCTATAATGCACCAATGCCTGTGGGGGGGGGGGACCTCCTCCTTGACAGGGAGCCAGGACAGGGTTAGGGTTAGGGTTAGGGGATGAACCTCCCGGTCTCTCACCCCCAGCTCTGGTTGTGAAGTCTCTCTCCCTCCTGTCTTGTCTTCCCTCTTTCCAGCCCAGGCAGGACACAGCAGTGCCACACGAGGGTTTATTCCAGTCACAGTTCCAGAGAAACGCCACAATAAATTACATCATTAAATAAACTCCACACTGGACCCTGCCCCTTCTTACCCCTTATCATCCTGGGACCCACTGAGGACCCAACTAGGCCCGCTCTCTGCGTGATGGGGCCCTGAGCCCTACTGGGTCCCCACCCTAGTCCTCAGCCCCGTGTCTCACTTGCCTGACCTTGACAGCTGGGCAGCTGTTAGTCAGCTGTCTCTGAAGGGGGAGGGGACAGCAAGGAGGGAGCAGGCATAGCCCCTAGCCCAGCCTATGTCCTAGAGGTGTGTAGGGCTCTCCAGAGAGGGATCTGTCTTAGTCATGTGCAAGACCACCGTGGGGGCCTTGTAGTGGCAGTGGGTACCACGGCCATAGCCCCCTGGGGTTCGGCAGGCCTTGGCCCGGGCTCGGCCAGCGGCCATCTTTCGGTAGCACAGGCTCTGCCAAGTCTGGAAAGTCTTGGAACTCCATACCCAGACTCCACTGGTGATACCCACCACCAAAGACATGAAGATTTTGAGCATAAAGACAGCTACAGTGGGCACCGAGCCCCCTGGCAGCGAGCAGTCTCTCCGGCCTCCGGGCACCATGGCAGCAGTGCACGGTTGCTCCGTGGCCCGAAGGCGCCAGAAGTCCATGTTGAGCCGTTCGTAAACGTAGCAGACAATGACGCAGGTGGCCGGCACGGTGTAAAGGATGGAGAAGACCCCGATCTTGACCATGAGCTTCTCCAGCTTCTCCGTGTTGGTGCCGCCCGTCTTCATAATTTTGCGGATGTGGAAGAGAGCCACAAAACCGGTCAGGAGGAAGCTGGTGCCCAGTACCAGGTAGCAAGAGAGGGGTACCAACACGAAGCCAGTGAGGGCTGCTGGGTCCATGTTGGCCACATAGCAGAGGCCCGTCAGCTCATCCCCGGCCACCTTGCGCAGTGTCAGGACCACAATGGTCTTGAGTGCTGGCAGGCCCCAAGCTGCCATGTGGAAGTAGCTGCCATGGGCCTCAATAGCCTCGTGGCCCCATTTTTTGCCTGCAGCCAGGAACCAGGTGAGAGTCAAAACCACCCACCAAAGTGAGCTGGCCATCCCGAAGTAATAGAGCAATAGGAAGACCAGGGTGCAGCCTGTGTTTTCCAGGCCCTCCTGGATCACATACAGAGCCCCTGCCTCCTGGTCGCAGGCCACACTCTGTGCACCTGCCACTGCTCGGATCAGGAAGGCCAAGGAGTAGACGTTGTAGCACATGGAAAGGAAGATAATGGGGCGCTCGGGGTACTGGAATCGGTGAGGCTCCAGCAGGAAGGTGAACACGGTGAAGGCCGTGGAGAAGAAGCACAGCGCCGACCACACCGCCATCCAGACGAGCGCGAAGTCCTTGTCGCGCCGAGACCAGAACACCTCGACGCCTGGCCCGCAGCGCGGAGCGCACGAGCGACTCTTCTCCACGTACTGGAACTTCTCGGGATTGTCGCAGGTGCCACCGCTGCCGGGACCTGGGGCTGAATCTCCCGGTGGCTTTGCGGGCCGAGGTGCCACCGGCAGCATGCCCAGGCCCTTGTGGGGTTCTGTGGGGCCTGCGGTAGCGTTTTCGGGCGCCTCCATGCAGAGCGCGTGAGGGTCGTTGCGCGTGGGGAGTCGGGCGCAGTCGAGCGAGTCCGGCCAGCCGAAATTGAACTGCTCCATGATGGGGGCGCAGCGCAGACGAGCCTGCTCGCACATGGGCCGGCAGGCGGGGATGGGAGTGGAGACCTGGTCCGTGCACATTGGGGCGTAGAGCGAGCAGAGGAAGAAGCGCAGGTGGCTGTGGCAGCCGTACTGCACGAGAGGCGCGAACTCCGCCAGCTGCGCGGCCGCCTCGCCCTGCGACGTGTGGCCCAGTAGGTTGGGCATGCGAGTCAGGTTGTAGCCGATGCCCCGGCACATGGGGATCTCCATCGCTTGGCACGGCGCGGGTCCACGGCCTCGCTCCGGATCGAAGCGGCCGATCTCCAGCGCCGCGCCGCCCGTCGCCAGCAGCTGCCACAGCAGCAGCGCCCCGCGGAGCAGCGGTGGCACGGCCATCGCCCCGCGGCGCGGCCGCCCGGGCTCACTCGAGCCGGTCCATCCCGCGTCCCGGGATCTGCGCGCCACGTCGCGGGCCGCGCGCCATCTCCCGGTCGCCCACGTGCGTCCCGGAGCGCGCGATGCCTTCGGAGGAACAGCCGAAGCCGCCGCTGCCGCCGCCGCCACTCCAGCCAGAGCCGGCGCGGTCTCCGCCGCCAGCCTCCGCAGCGCCGAACCCCCCGAGGGGCGTGGTCAGTGGGAAAGACACGCCCGAAGGCGGGGCAGCCTCTCCGGGCACGGCCCCCGTCGCGCTTTAAAGGTGCCGCGCCTCTCTGCCACGCAGGAGGTGAGTGGGCCATGTCGCGAGGCAGCTCTTCTTGCCTTCCACTCTTTTTCACAAACACACACCCGTCCCCGTGCATACTCTCCCTACGTCAGATACTCCCTTTTCTTCCCAGGTGGGAGGGGATCATCTCAAGGTCTCCAAGCCCCAGGCAAGCTAGTTGCGGAGTCCTCAGGGTATTTTTGTTGCTCTTGTTTTTGAGACAAGGTCCTCCTACCTCATAAGGGTTGCCACCACATGACTTTCACGCCATTCGTTCTAGGGATGAAACCCAGGGAGCCTCATATATTTTAGACAAGCACTCTGCCAACTAAGCAACATGCCCAGCCCAAGCTTTAGCGTGTGTTTTCATGTGTGTGTGTGTGTGTGTGTGTGTGAGAAAGAGAGAGGGGGGGGGGAGACGCATGCATGAAACTATGCACGCCACCATGGGGAGGCAGTTCTCTAGCTCTACTATGTGGGACCTGCCCACTGAACTCAGGTGGTCATGACTGGTAATAACTGCCTTTATACTGAGCCATCTCTCTGGCCCAGCCTCCATTTGCTTGTTCTGTTTGCTTTTTGCTTTGTTTATTTTTATCTATTTTAATTTTTGTTGTTGTTGTTGTTGTTTGTGACAGGGTTTCTCTGTGTAGCCTTGGCTGTCCTGGACTCGCTCTGTAGACCAGGCTGGCCTCGAACTTACAACGATCCGCCTGCCTCTGCCTCCTGAGTGCTGGGATTAAAGGCGTGCGCCACCACGCCCAGCTTGTTTTAATTTGTAAACTGACTTATTTATGGATGAGTGTTCTGCCTGCATGTATGTCTATTGTGCCCACCACTTGCGTGTGTGGTGCCCTTGGAGGGCCTTGAAGGCTTTGTGAACTGCCACGTGGGTGCTGGGAATTGAACCCAGGTCCTCTGGAAGACTCTCAATGCCCAATGAGTCTCTCAAACTCCATATTTGATTGTTTCTGAGACTTGTTTGCTGTAGTCCAGGCTGGCCTCACACTTATTAGGCATCAAAGGATGACCTTGGACTTCTCGCCCTCCTCCTCCCTGCTGGCAAGTGCTGGGATGGTAGGTATGCACCACTTCCGGCCCCTGAGCCAGCCGGTTCATAGTGATACTTTCAGCCCTTATGGCTTTAGAGGAAAGCCCGTGCCCACTGTACAAGTCTGAAAGTGAAGCTATTTACTGACTTACATACCTCCTAGGGATGAGGGCTAACAGGCAAACTGTTTCTCTTCTTAAAGTTGCTTCCTGCCCCGCCCCTCTCTCACACACACATACACACACACACACACAGAGAGAGAGAGAGGGGGGTGGGGGGGCAGATGCCCAAGTGTTCCGGCTTGACCAATACCCTCCCGCTATATTTAGAGCTGGGATTCAGGAAGGAGTTGGGACAGCCCTGATGGCCACAGTGAGAAAACGGGGCAGTCATTTTGGTTCCCACTGTCTCTCAGCTCCCTGAGAACCTAGCTGGAACCCGGTGGGAACAAAGACAAACATATGCTGTCACTGGCATGCGCCCAGCCCCTCCACCTCTGAAAAGACTGAAGAGGCTTTGTGAAGATGCAGCCGCCCCTGCACACCAAAAGCAGCCCCTGGGAGACCCCAGAGGGACGGCTGGCCGCAAGATCCTAAACGCTGGCCTAGGGACATGGCTTAGGCATAAAGCATGCCTACTTTACTGGGCAAACCCAAGGGCCTGAGTTTGAACCCCCAGGACCCACAAATTAAAGCCAGGGGGTGTGATCCACACCTGTTGGTTCCCCTGCTTGGGGGGGGGTGCTGGGGGATAGGAGACAAGTAGATCCCTGAGGGTGACCTCTCCCTCTCTTCCTCCCTCTTCCTCCCCCTCTTCCTCCTCCTCTTCCTCCTTCCAACTCCCACCCCATGACCTACACTCACTCCTCAAGTCTCTACATTTTGTGGTTTTTGTTTTTCCCACCAACACCCAAGGCCTTTCCCCTCTAGTTCCACCTATCACAGAAGGCTCCATCATCACCTCTCAGGGGCCATCCCCACCTTTTCTGGACAGAGTGCAGGCTCTGCTCTGTGGGCCACAGTGTCCTTACCCACCCTAAGAGCCCTCTCTCCCTCTTTCCCTTCCTTTTTGCAGAACACTAAGGGCCACCGCAGGCACCAGGGCCAAGGATGGCTTATTTCTGAACTCAAGGCTAGTGCTACCTCCTGGGCACCTGTCAGGATGACTGGGGCTAAGATGGGACTGATGAAGAGACTGGCCTGGGAGCCCTGTTTTTCTATGTCCCTGCCCCCACTCTGGGATGCAAAAGAGCTGGGGGCTCTGACTCTGGCCGCCATAGTGGGGAGGGCACTCCAGGGGCCAGTGAGATGCAAAGCCTGCCTGTCACTATGGCAACAGCCCGTTCCTGTGAAGCCAGAGGTGTATGTGTATGGGACATTGCTGTACCCGCCTACCCTCCCAGTGCAGATGCTGCTGGGGGAGAGAAGAGGCCCCTTGGGCTGCCTGCCCACCCACCCGGCTTTGTTACCGATCCTTCTCTTTACAAAAGAGGAACAATACCTCAGGCACACACTGAAAGGGAGCCGATTTGAAGGGCAGGGATGGAGGGAGGTCACCATCAATTCTTACCCCCCTGGGGAGCCCCTCGAAGCTCCACCTCCCTGGAAGATGCCAGCCTTTCTAGGGGCCTTGGCTGGGGGCTTACTATGGGACAGGCCTCTGTCCTGAATTCCCACCCTCACCACTCAGGGCCTCCAACCTTCCCAGAGGCCTTTCTTCCATTGTAACCACCAATCGCCACCCCGAGACCCTTACCTCAGCTCTCAGTAGGATGATTCCTACTCCATACCCCACTGGAGAGAGAGTAACCAGCTATCCAGAGCCTGTTTTACACAACCTGGGGGCTTCAGGAGGGAGGCATCGTGCCATGCCTCACAAGGCTTTGGCACCTGGCCTGGAGTAGGCGCCTGTAAATGTCCATTGTGTGAAAAGAATGTCTGAATGAGAGAGACCATTAAAAATACTTAAAGAGAGCTGGGCGGTGGTGGGGAGGGGGCGAGGGAGCAAACAGCTCAATGGGTAAAACATTCACGATGTGAGAGTGAGGAGTGTGGGGACCTGAGTTCAAATCTCTAGACCCATGTGAAGCCAGGTATGGCAGAGGGCACCTGTAATCCCATGGCTTCTACAGGGAGACGTGAGGCAGAGACAGGAGGATCCCACAAACCAGCAAGCCAGCCACCCCAGTTTACAGAGCAATGAACAACAAAACCCTATCTCAAGCCTAAGGTTGTCCACTGACCCCTACACACACACACACACACACACACACACACACACATACACACACACTTCAAAGAAAAAATGCTAGCCAGGCGTGGTAGCACATGCTTTTAATCCCAGCAGAGGCAAGTGATCTCCTGTGAGGCTGAGGCCAGCCCATTCTATACTGTGAAGCTGTCTTTAAAAAAAAACTTCTAAAAGTATTTAAAAAATAAGTTACATGTATTTATGTACGGGGAGGTAAGCATATACCTGCCAGAATGCACGTGTGAAGGTCAAGGGACAACTTAGAGGAGTCAGTTCCCTTCTCCACTAGGTGACTCCTGGGGATTGAACTCAGGTCATCAGGTTTGGCAGCAGGCACCTTTACTCGGTGAGCTATCTCTCCAGCCCTAAAAAAGCATTTTCTTTATTTTTTAAAATGATTATTGAAAAAATTTAATTGTATGTGTGTGTACCTGTATAGGGTATGTGCACAGGAGAGCTAGTGCCCTCGGGAACCAGAAGAAGACATCAGACACCCAGGATCTGGAATTACAGGTGGCTATGAGATGCTCTGTATGGGTGATGGAAAGCAAACTCAGGCCGCCTGAAAGAGCAGCATATGCTCTTAGCTGCTGAGCCATCTCTCCGGCCCCAAGAAGCATTTTCTTAAAAGCCAGGCATGCTGGGCATACTGGCACACATATCTTTGATTCCAGCACTCAGAGACACAGGAAGGCAGATCAATTTAAGTTGAAGCTAGCCTAGTCTACATAGTGAATTCCAGAAGAGCCAGGGCTACACATTGAGATGCCCCCCCCCCATCTCCAAATAAAATAAAATAAAATAAAAGCCAGGCATGGTGGCACATACTTGTAATCCCAGCATTTGTGAGTGTGGAGTAGAACTGTCAAGAGTTCAAGGTCAGCCTAGGTTACAGAGTGAATAAGAGACCACATGCAAAAGCCAGTCATCTGAATCCCCCACATCTGGAAGCCAGAGGCGCCAGCAGCCTACTGTTTTCTTTTTCCTTTCTTTCTCCCCCACACCCCCCTGCCCCATGCTGGCCTCACCTCTAACCGTAAAGCCATACTGAGAGACATTATTGATGTTACACCATGAATGGCAAATCTATTTTTCTTTTAAAGTTTTGGGTTTATTTGTTTCTTGTTTTGTCTTTGAGACAGGGCATCTCACTGCTTAACCCTAGCTGACCTGGAACACAGATGTAGACCAGGCTGGTCTTGAACCCAGAGAAATCTGCTTGCCTCTGCTAGACTGGAGGCATGAAACACCATGCCTAGCCCTAGGATTTGCTTTTATACATCTGTGTGTATGTTCACATGAGTGCAGGTGCCCTTGGAGGCCAGAAGAGGGCGTGAGATCACTCTGAAGCAGGAGTTACAGATGGTTGTGAGCAACGGCAACACAACTGGAGACCTCTGCAAGAGCAGTATGCACTCTCAACCACTGAGCCATCTCTCCAGCCCCAAATCGCACACATTTTAAGAATATAACTTAAGTTCTGATATATGAATATACTAGTAAAATCATTGCAACACTTGGTCCAAATAATGAACATCTTGCAGCTTAATGCAAATTAAATTGTTACTGATCGGAACTGACCAATGTATCAATAATTCTTACACTTCAGATACAGATGTAATGAGCTGAAGCATAGCCACTATTTATTAAGAATTAATTTGCAGCTGGGCATAGTGGCGCACACCTGCAATCCCAGTACTCAGGGAGGCAAAGGAAGTGAATCCCTGGGAGTTCGAGGCTAGCCTGCTCCACAAAGTGAGTCCAGGACAGCCAGGGCTGCACAGAAACCTTGTCTCAAAAAAACAAAACAAAAGAAAGTTATTTGTATCTCATTTAATTCCCATAATGCTTTATAAGGCACTTTGCGTTTGTGTGTATGTGTCTGTGTGTGTGCGCTGCATGTCATGCAGTGTGGATGTGCATATATGCCAGAGGTGGGTGTTGGGAGCCTTACTCTATGCTGCCTTACTCCCTTGAGACAAGGTGTCTCACTGCATCTGAAGCGAGCTCCAGAGATCCGTGTATCTCGGCTTCCCCAGTGCTGGGGCTACAAACACACACCGCCATGACAGCTGCTGTGGGTCCTGGAGATTTGAACTCAGGTCCTCTTGTTTACACAGTAACTATTCTTACCCACACTGAGCAGTCTCCCCAAGGTGCTTATTATTGGCTGTAGTTATTTAAAAAGCAAGCTGAGGCATAGAGGGCCGTGAGGCTTTCTACCTGAGTAAGTAACAATATGAGGATTTTGCTGATTGATTGATTGATTGACTGATTGATTGATTGACACAGGGTCTCACTATATAGATCAAGCGGGTCTCAAACCCACAGGAATCTGCTGCCTCTGCATCTGAGATCTGGGATCAAAGGCGTGTAGCACCACACCTGGCTCTGCTTGTTTCCGTTCTATTAGCACATACAAGTATATATATTACATAATGGTGATCTCATATACATTTCCATACATGTATATAATGCACGTGTGTGTGTGTGTGTGTGTGTGTGTGTGTGTGTGTGTGTGTGTGTGCGCGCGCGCGCGCGCGCGCGCACAAACAGGTGCTATGGTGCATGTGTTGAGGCCAGAGGACAGCCTGCAGGAGTCAGTTCTCTCCTTTCACTACGGTGGTTTGAGTGAACTTTCCCACTTCTACAGCCCTTGTGTCATTTAATTAATCTCTCTGTCTGTGTGTGTGTGTGTGTGTGTGTGTGTGTGTTGGATGCACGTGTCATAGGGAGGATGACATTTATCTATTTATTTATTTATACATTTATGTATGTGTGTGTGCCTGTGTGTGCCTGTGTGCGTGCCTGTGTGTGTGCTTGTGTGTGTGCGTGCCTGTGTGTGCGTGTTGGGTGTGTACGTCATAGGGAGAGTGTGGAGGTCAGAGGGCAACCTATATGAATCACCTATGTGAATGAGTTCTCTCTTTCCATCACGTGGGACTAGGAGATGAAATTAAAGTCAGGTTGGCAAATACGTGCGTTTACCTACTGAGCCATCTCACTAGCCCAACAATATGATTTTTTAAAAAAGATTTACTTATTTATTTGTTTGGAAACAGGGTCTCCTTGTGCAGCCCTGACTAGCCTCGAACTCACAGAGATTCACCTGGTAGGATTAGACATATATGCCACCAAAATGGCTTGATTTATTCCTCCTTTCTTTCTTTCCACTTGGTAGCCCTGGCTACCCTGGAACTTGCTCTGTAGACCAGGCTAGCCTTGAATTCAAAGATCCACTTGCTTCTGCCTCCCAGATGCTGGGATTAAAGGTGCGCCACACACAATAGCTTGATTCTCAACAGGAGGCTTTAATTGAGCACTGACTTTGTACCAGACAAAGGCTCCTTTGAGCCCCCTGCAGTCCACAGCCCCCACTTCACATGTGGGGTCTGAGAAGATGCTGCAGGAGTCAGGCAGGTACTGCTAGTGTGAGGAGACAAGAGAATTGAAAGGACCAGTCAGAGAAGTGACACTCCAGAGCTGCTGAATCTCAGTCCTAACAGGGAGCCACGGAGAAGGAAATGGAAAGGTGATTAAGAGCAGCGTGGTATACAACTCATTCCAGCACTGAGGCTGGAGGATCACAGGTTTACACCATCCTCAGCAACATAGGGAATATGAGGTCAGCCTGGGCTTTGTGAGACTTTGTCTACGCCCCGCCCCCGAGACAGGGTTTCTCTATGTATAGCCCTTTCTGTCCTGGAACTCTGGCCTTGAACTCAGAGATGCGCATGCCTCTGCCTCCCAAGTGCTGGGATTAAAGGCTTGTGCCACCACCGCGCGGCTGAGACGCTGAGACCCTGTCTTAGAACACCTCAAAGAAGAAAGATTAGGATAAAGAGGGGGAAGAGGAAGAGGAAAAGAGGAAGAGAAAGAAGGAAGGAGGCTAGAAGGGTCGAGGATGGGGACAGAAAGAGGGAGGAGGAAAAAGAGGAGGAGGGAAGGAGGGAGGCGGAGAAGCATCAGCCATTGGTGGGGTAAAGCAGAGGCACCCAGCCAGGACTGGAGGATCCCCCTGGGGCAATAGAGAGCCAAGGAAAGCTTTTAAAGAGGCAAGCGCCTTCTAGCACCCGGACAAAGAACTAGACTCTGCTGGGGGCGCTGCTGGGAAAAGGCGTGGGCGAGCACGAAGTCCAAGTGCAGCCTGGCTGGGCTGGGGGGGAGCCCCGACAGCCTGGGCAGGAGGCGCCCACCGCTGCTCAAAGCGGCTTTTGTGCAGCTGAGCCCTGTGTGAGCTCCTGTTTCGTTGACGTTGGACGCTCCTGCTTATTTATCCAGTTCAGCAGCGGCCCAGGCTGGTGAAAAAAAAAAAGGCTCAGCTGCTGAGTTAGCGAGGAGGAAGGAGGCCCTGCCAACTTCCACAGCCCTTCCCGGGCCGTGGAAGGGGCCTCAAAAAGGCAGGCTGAGAAGCCTCAAGCTGCCCTAGGTCCCTGGGATGCCTGCTCTCCCTGAGGCTGAGGGTAGGCCATCAGCAAGCCTTTCCCTGCAGGACACTAGCCCTCCTCTGGGGCAGCAAATGGCCCAGAGTGGGAGTCAACCAGGTGGAAGGGGCACCCAGCCTTTGCCAGGGCCGGGCTGGGCTTCCTGGCTTTATCAAAGATTCCTCTGCGGCCAGCTGCAGGAGGTCACCCCTAGAAAGGATGAGCTTTGCTGTCCCAAGCCCTATCTGAGGTCCCTCCGGTCTGGGCTGAGTAATTATGGCTGCTAGGGTTTGGCAGTCTAGTGAACAGATACACCTGGTACTGGTCGGTGGAGGCGGCAACTGTGGGAGGTGGACAGTACCAGGACATGGTAGGACAGTGATCCCAGAAGCCTGGCCTGATTTCAAGGCTAACTAAGTCACACAGCAAGATCCCGTCTCAATGAGGGGGGGAAAAGGGTGCTGTGTGTGTGTGTGTGTGTGTCTGGATGTCTGTTTGTGTCTGTGTATGTATTTGTGTGTGGCTATGTGTGTATGTCTGTGTGTGTCTGAATATCTGTGTGTTTCTATGTGTATCTGTGTGTGAATGTGCCTGTGTGTATCTGTGGGTCTGTGTATCTGTCTGTGTGTATATCTGTGTATGTGTATCTGTGAATATGTGAATGTCTATGTTTATCTGTGTCTGTATCTATGTATACCTGTGTGTGTCTGTATATCTGTATATATGTCTGTGTATCTGTGTATGTCTGTCTGTGAGTATGAGGCCAGCTGATCTACATAGGAAATTCCAGCGCAAGGTTTCATACTCAAAACAAACAAAACCAACAAGATGGTGGCCATCCCCACATGAAGCTAGTTGTGGGAAGGGCATGGTGGTGGCAGCACATTTACTCAGTGACGATGTACACTGGGAGTAATGTCTCCGGAAGCAGTGTGAGGGCTCCGCCCAGGGGTGTGAGGGCTCCGCCCAGGGGTGAGGGCTCAGTCTATGTCTCCAGACTTTTGTCATTGTCAAAGAATTCAGAAACAACTAGATAAGGAATTGGGAGGAAGTTGGTTATAAAGCAATGTGCACACTCAAGTGGTGAATGTGGGGTTTTCAAGAGTGGTGCAGGCCTGTGCTCCCAGGTACTCAGGAGGCAGAGGTGAAAGAGAGTAGAGACCTTGTCTGGGCCACAGAGTGAATTTAAGGCTAGATGGGATAGCCCAATGGGATTCTGGGAGTGCAGTCCACTTGGAGGCACATCAGGGTTAGTAAGATCCCAGGAGAAGGAGCACATCTGCTGCTGAGGCGTGACCTGCCACTGTATCTTTTTTTTTTTTTTTTTTTTTTTTTTTTTTTTTTTTTTTTTTTTTTGGTTTTTTGAGACAAGGTCTCTCTGTGTAGCCTTGGCTGTCCTAGACTCACTTTGTAGACCAGGCTGGCCTCGAACTCACAGCGATCTACCTGCCTCTGCCTCCCGAGTGCTGGGATTACAGGCGTGTGCCACCATGCCCGGCTCCACTGTATCTCCTTAAGAGTGAATCCAGCTGGGCTGGCAATGACCTGGCCAAGGGACCAACCCTCAGGAAGGCAGGCTCACCTGTGGCTATTCTGAGGTGGCGGGAGGGAAAATTAGCCCTTTAATGAGGCAGTATGTTTCCTTCCCGCTTCTCCTTTCTTCTCTATCTCCTTCCTCAAGGCAGCTGCCAAGAGCCGCATTTCACCTGCCTCGGTCACATTCTTTTATTTATGTGTATGAGTGTTTCGCTTGCATGTATGCATGTGTATCATCTGTGTGCCCGATGCCTTTCGGGTCAGAGGAGGGTGATGGATCCCTGGAACCGTGGTTACATGTGATCATGGACCACCATGTAGTGTTAGGTCCACTATACTAGCAATAAGTGGCCTTATCTGTTGAACCAACACTCCAGCCTGGGAGTTTTCTTTAAAATTCTAATAAAATTGTCCTTGAGCTTTCATTTGAGTCTGGTCTTAAATATTTTCATTAACAATAATAAATTATTTGAGGAAATTGCCCCAATTTGGACCCAAATTTCCTCAGTATCACTGTCTCAATATAATTAATAAAAGAAATCAGCTCGACCTTGTCTCAAAATAAGGTTTTTGTTTATTTATACAGTATTCTGCCTGCATGTGTACCTGCACTCCACAAGAGGGCACCAAATCTCATTATAGATGGTTGTGAGCCACCATGTGGTTGCTGGGAATTAACTCAGGACCTTAGGAAGAGCAGTCAGTGCTCTTAAGTCCTGAGCCATCTCTCCAGCCCTCAAAATGAGGTTTAGGGGTTGGTGATACAGCTCAGCAGACCAGGCTCAGTACTTGTCTAGAACTCCTGAAGGGCTGGTGAGTATAAAATCCAAGAGCTGGTGTCATTCATAGCTCAGTAGCAAGACTGTTAGTGGTGATAAAGTATTTGTTTCACAGGGTCTCCGTATGTGCCTATGGCTGGCCTTGAACTCACTGGAATCCATCTTATTAAGGTTATGAAAAGAGATCAAAGATTGCTCAGTGGCTAGAAGGGCTTGCCACCAAGGCTGATGACCCGAGTTCAGTCACTGAGACCCACAGGGTAGAAGGAGGGCACCAACTCCCCCACGCTGTCCTCTGAAATCCAAGTACATGCCCTGTCATGCATGTGTCTCTCCTCCCCCCAATAAAAATTATAAAAAGAAATGTAAACAGAGAACAATATAAAAGAGACTGTTGGTAAGAGCTGAGAATTCCGGAGGCTGGGGAGACAGCTCAGTGGATAAGGGCACTTGCTGTGCAGAGAGGAGGACCAGAGTTCAACTCCCCAGTGCCCACAAGAAAGTCAGGCATGGTTGCATATGCCTCTGCCCCTAGCCAGCATTACAGCGTGGAGATAGTACCATACTAAGACCTGAAGACCAGGCAGCCTAGCCACGACGGTGAGCCCCAGGCTCGCAGAGAAGCCCTGTGCCAACAAGATGGAGATGGGCTGACGAAGCGACTCAGTGGGAAAAGGTAGCTGTAGCCACGACTGACAGCCTGACTTCCATGGCCGGGACCCACCCGGTGCAAGGACAGTAGCTGTTCTCTGATTCCCATACGTGTTCTAAGGCATACTCCACCCCCTCAACAAATAGTGTTAATTTCAAGACATCAATAAATCCTTTAAAAAATGTAGAGCAATAGAAGAAGACACTTAACATACTCCTCTGGCTTTCATAAGTGTGAGCGTGCATGCACACATACACACACACACAGTGTGTAACATTTTTTATTAAAGAATCAATTCACAGGGCTGGAGAGATGGCTCAGTAGTTGAGAACACTGACTGCTCTTCCAAAGGACCCGGGTTCAATTCCCAGCACCTACCTGGCAGCTCACAACTGTCTATAACTCCAAGATCAATCTGACACCCTCATACATACATACATGCATACATGCAGGCAAACCACCAATGCACATAAAATAAAAATAAATAAATATATCAATTCACATGAGTTTTTTTTTCCTTCTGATTTTAAAACAAGTAGAAGTGTTTTAGGAAACCCTAGAAGTATGTTACCCTTTGAGCCTGGTGCTCAGCATCCTGAGAGATAGGTCAGTTGCCCTGGCTTCGTTTCCATTGCTGGTTCCCACAGGCCCATGTTCACCCACATACATTAACCAGTACTCATGTCTCAGCTTTTTTTAAAGACAGGGTATCATGTAGCCCAGGCTGGAACTGGGCTGGGGACTAGTTTAGTTAGTGGAGTGCTTTCCTGGTTTCTCCAAAGCCCTGAGTCCCAATCCATATAGCATAGAAACCAAGTGTGGCAGTACATGCCTATAATCCCAACATCCAGGAGACAGAGGCAGGAGGATCAACAGAGTGCGGAGTAAAGAGATAAGGCTGCTGTTGGCAGTCAACAGAGGTGCATGGCAGGGACAGGAGTCAAAGGAGGGGACAAAAAGACCTGAATTGTATGCATGTCCAAATGAATGAAAGAGTGAACACATGAACAAATATATGAATGAGTGATGGATTAATGTACACATGAACGAATGCATAAATTATAATGTGTTCATAAGTGAACGAATGAGTGATATGAGTAAGTGAATGAATGCATGGATGACTGGATGAATAGGTCAAGGGCATGGGCTTGCCAGGAAAGAATAATCTACAGCTGAGCACTCTCCAGGCCTCTTCACAATGATGTCAGATCCGAAGGCTCCAGCTTGCTCTGACCACAGCATGGCCCAGCCTCCGGCCCTGAAGTGACTTGGGAAGGACTACCAAAGATTGATGGGCATGACGCTAGGCAGTAGACTGGACCCAGCATAAGCTGGCTTCTTCCCTCCACCCTGGGTCACTGGTCAGTGCTAGGGTACCTTAGCCCGAGACTGGGCATCTTTCTGATCCTGGAGAGCATCCTTCCTCTGTCCATCGTTATCTCGCGCAGCTGCCCTCCATCCCACCCCACACAGAAGCCCTTTCACAGGGCTGGCTCTGAGCGGGGCAGCTTGGGTCCACGCCTCCTTCCTGCCTGGGCCCCCAAGCTGCCTTCTGTCCCCCGGCTCCTGTGGCTGGCCTAGGGTGGGGAACGCAGGGCAGGGAACACAATGTGGCTCCTTGTTTTCCAGCTCAGCCTGCTGGAATTGGCCCATTTCCTGCCTGGGCCTTGGGGCCTTTTCCAAGGTAAATAAACAAATACAGCGAAGATGGGGCTGGGGTGGAGAAAGGGGTGTTAGGGTTTTTCTTCCCCCAGCACCCCATAGGCTGGGTCCTTACTCTCTGAGGTTCTTTGACCTCTGGGAAGACAAAATCTTCTTGAAGGTTTGGGTGCTCTGCCCTGGGCACTCAACCCTGCCCCCTTCCAGGTGCTGCCCCCAAAAGAGGAAGGCTGGGCCTGGGCAAGCTTTCCAGAAAAGGGATCTGGGGTGCATGGCAAGCCTTGGGCTGCTGTGCCTGCTTGGCATCGATTTCAGGAAGTGACTACCACCCAGCTTTGGATATGGGTTCCTCCAATGGGCGCTTCCTGGTCCCCAGTTCTGACGTCGGCTGCCTTCGGTTTCCATGGCTTCAAAATGGGGGCATTTCCTCTTTCAGAGCGGTTGACTGGTTACATAATGCAGACACTCAGCTGGTTTGGGAGTGGGAGACCCTGCACCTGCTCTTAAGAAACATACAACTTGGCTTGACTTTCCTGTCCAGAAAATGAGAGGAAGAACTTGAGTGGTGGCAGGCACCTATTACAGTATTTGGGAGACTGAGAAAGGAGCTCTGATAGTTCAAGGCCAGCCTGGGGGGGGGGGGGAGAGAACACAAAAGAGAACAAAACCTAACCAAAAGCGAGAGAGCTGGGGATGTAGTTTACATGATAGAGTTCGTGCTCAAAGTGCACAAAGCCCTAAGTCTGAAGCCATCATCACATAAACTGGACATGGTGGAGCACACCCACAATTCTAGTGGTAAGAGATGGAGGCAGGAGGATTGGGAGTTCAGAGTCATTCTTGCCTAATAGGGCGTTTAAGGCCAGTCTGGACCACATGAGGCTCTGTGTTAAATAAAATAATGATGACAATAATAGTAAATGAAGAGTATGAAAAAGAAGCCTCTCCACTCCATCCAGGACTCAGGTGTCAGGCTTAGCACTGTCATCTCACTTCTGCCCAGGCCTCTCTGTTCTCCAGGTCCCAATTGTGCCTGCCATGGCTTGTGAGTGTAAGAGTAACATGGAGAGACTACATGGACAGACAAAATACCCCTCATACTTGTCCTCTCTCTCTTTCTCTCTCCTCCCTCTGACCCTAACATGCTTCTCTCATGGAGAAAACTCATCCATCATCCATCCACTGCTCATCTATCCCTCATCCTTCCATAGTCCATCATCTACCCACTGTTGTTCCATAGTCCATCATCCTTCCATAGACCACCATCCATGACA
>OU015754.1:14872611-14931301 GCA_907169655.1 Acomys percivali | reverse complement strand
GACATCATCCTTCCATAGACCACCATCCATGACATCATCCTTCCATATGCCACCATCCATGACATCATCCTTCCATAGACTACTACCCATTACATCATCCTTCCATAGACCATCATCTATGACATCATCTTTCTATAATCCACCAATCTCCTATCATCCTTCAGAAGACAAGCATCCATGCATCATTCACCATCCATCCACCATTCTACAGACCACCATTCATTTATTCACCATCCATCCATAGACTGTCTACCATCCCATAGTCCATTGCCTACCTACCAGCCTTTCATTATCCATCTGTCTTTCACCATTGTTCACTCACTATCACCCACCCAACCATCTGCTCCCACCTGCCTGTGGCCACCTTTTGCCCCAACATTTTGCATTCACCCTCACCACTTCACCACTCTCCAATCTTTCTTCACTTAGTCTCTCTGCCAGTGTTTACCAAGTGCTTACTTGGCCAGAAATGACAGTTCACGCCCTGTTGGGGGGAGGTCTTACTGGATATAGATGGCAAAATCAAGGCTATAAGGGAGTGTTTGAAGAAGATCTGTATGCTTTGAGGATTTATATGTTCAGTTTGACTGATACTGGGGATGTGTCTCAGCTTTCTTTCTTTTACTGTGATAAAGTCCATGCCCAAAAGCAACTTGGTGAAGAAAGGGTTTATGTGGTTTATGGCTTACAGTCCATCATCAGAGGGAGCCAAGCAGGAACTCAAGGCAGAGAAGACTTACAGGACTGGTTGCTCAGCCTCCTTCCTTCCCTTTCCTTTCTTTTTTCTTTTTTTTTTTTTTTAAGATTTATTATATAGTGTTCTGCCTGCATATACACCTGCATGCCAGAAGAGGGCACCATCTCATTATAGATGGTTGTGAGGCACCATGTGGATGCTAGGAATTGAACTCAGGACCTCTGGAAGAGCCTCTTAACCTCTGAGCCATCTCTCCAGCCCCCTTCCATTGTTTGCAAGGCAGAGTTTCTCTGAGTAGTCTTGGCTGTCCTGGAACTCACTCTGTAGACCAGGCTGGCCTCAAACTCAGAGATCTGCCTGCCTCTTCCTCCTGAGTGCTGGGATTAAAGGTGTGCACCATCACAGCCTGGCTCAGGCTGCTTTTGTGTAGCAACCAGGACACCTGCCTAGTGAGTGCTACTTCCTGTGGGCTGGGCCCTCTTACATCAACCATCAAGTGTTGAGCCATCCTGCCAGCTCGAAGGTCAGAGAGACGAAGAGGTCTTCTCTGAGCTCCCACAGCTAGTAAATGGAAGGATCAACAACACGGTATCTAAGGTTGGACAAAAAGAAGCAACAGGGAGTGGGTAAGGCGCATTGGGGGCCCAAACACCCCTTGAAACAGTTTCTGAGAGGGGCATGCTCTATGGGGGACAGTTTGGAAAAGAGGCAAAGCCAGCTCAGTCAGCCACTCCTATCTCCTGCCTAGATCCTGGCTTCCTTCTATTGTCCTAACTTGTCCTTCGTCCTAATCCAAAGTCTGTTTCTACCTCTCTTCTCCCATCTGCAGAGCTGTATCCCCAACACCCCCCCCACCCTCAACAACTGGGTTTCACGGCCTTCGCTGATACTCAGTTATCCTAAACCTAACGGGCCCGAGGTAAGCATCTGAGTGGGATCCAGGCCATACAGGACAGGGCCTGGGCTTCCTCTTCAAGTGAACGAGAGTGTGGGGCTGGGTGTATTTATAATCTGGCCTTGAAGGGGACCAGGCCGCACATAAATCACACTGTTTCCTAGCATGAGTAAAAATAGCCTGTGGCAGGCTGCTTAGGCGGGTGCACATGGGACAGGTTGGCCTAGCCAACGGTCCACCCCCCAGACTCACTCCCCAGTCACGCCTGCTTTGACGGTCAGGGCCAGGTTTCCATTCCTCTCATGGCACCAGCTCGCTGACTACGTTCATCTCCCAAGAGAGGGCTGCCCCCCAACAGGCCTGGAAGGCTCATTTGAAGAAGGCGGGGTTAGGGGAAACTAGCTAAGAGACTGGCCTGCTCAGCGAGGGACAAAGGGTGACACAGGTCTGATGGAGGGAAGGTGGGAGCCAGGTAGCCTCCTCAAGTCTGCCACTCCTATTTCCTGCCTGGCTCATCCTGAACTCCTATTTGCCTATCTTGGGGATGGTATATGCTGAATAACCACAAATAAACACCCTGGTGCATGTGAGGGCTTTTGTGATCTGACAGCAGGGGAAACTGAGGTAGAAGGGAATGAGGACTTTAGCAGAACCCTAATCAAGATTCCGACGGGAAGCCGGGCGTGGTGGCACACTCCTTTAATCCCAGCACTCGGGAGGCAGAGGTGGGTGGATCGCTGTGAGTTCGAGGCCAGCCTGGTCTACAAAGTGAGTCCAGGACAGCCAAGGCTACACAGAGAGACCCTGTCTCGAAAAACCAAAAAAAAAAAAAAAAGATTCCGACGGGAGAGTCCCTTTGCCGTAAGGTCATCTGAGGATGCTGTCAGGCCACTTGCAACATGGAGTCTGTGTGTGTGTGTGGTGGGGGTGGGGAGTAGAGGAGGGAGAAAGGTGGGGCTGGATTTTGACCTCATGACAAACCAGGCTACTTTTTGTCTGTTTTTGAAACAGGGTCTTACACAGCCCAGGGCATTCTCAAACGCACCATGTAGCCAAGGGTGACCTTGAACTTCTGACCCTCTTGCTTCTATGTCCGGAGGGCTGGGGTTACAGGTGTGTGTCATCATGCCCAGCTTATGAAGCATGAGGGATCAACCCCAGGACTTCAGGCATGCTGGGCAAGCATTCCACCAACTGAACCACATCCTCGGTCCCATTTATTTTAAGACAAGGTCTCACTGGGTCACCTATAGAGTAGCCCAGGCTGGCTTTAGACTCTCCATCATTATGCCTCAGTCTCTGGAATCCTGGGATGACAGGCCCCTCCAACAGTGCCCGGCTTCGCTGTGCATTCTGGGATCTGAATTCTGGTCCTCAAGCTTTTGGCATAAGAAGAGATGTACACACAGGTATAGCGGGTATGGGGCAGTGTGGGGTGGGGCTGTGTCTCTTTAAGGCACTGTCCCTGCCCTCAAACCCAAGGTCCTGCCACTCCACTGATGCACTGGGAGGTAGAAGGCGGCACAAGGTCGAGGCCACCCCTCCCACCCTCCCTCTGCCCCTCAGTCCCTCCTCCCAGAGCCAGCCAGCGTTCCAGCTGTCTGTAGGTCAGCTACTGTGGAAAAGAGTGACCTGTTGGAAAAGTGACCTATTTGAGGCATGATCACACCCTGTCCTGGCTGCCACTTGTTCCAGTCTCTCTCTCTCTCTCTCTCTCTCTCTATTGGTCAGGAGGGGTGGCCTTGTTGTAAATGAGGCCTTGGGTCACATCTGGAAGGCTTCCTGGAGACAACATACTCCACCAGCCGCTCTTTTCTTTTTGAGTTTTTTTTTTTTTCAAGACAGAGTTTCCCTGTGTAGCCTTGGCTGTCCTGGACTCATTTTGTAGACCAGGCTGGCCTCGAACTCACAGTGATCCACCTGCCTCTGCCTCCCAAATGCTGGGATTACAGGCATGTGCCACCATGCCCCGTCTTTTTTGTTTTCAATTTACTTTTTTTTTTTTTTTTTTGAGACAGAATCTCATGTAGCCCAGGCTGTTCTCCAGCTCACTATATAGCCAAGGATGACATTGAACTATTCATTTTCTTTGTGAGACAGGCACTCACTATGCACCGAGGACTGACTCTGAACTCACAATGCCCTGACGTCTACTGCCCGAGTGGGTTGCAGGCCTGTACCACCACACCTGGCTCTACTGTCCCTCTACTTACACAGAAGGATCTCCGCCAGGCTCTCTTTGCCAGCAATCCCCATGGTTTGAGTCAAAATGGAAAGCTGCCCTTTCTTTCTTGCCTCCCAGCTCAGCTCCGTCACTAACCTGGCTCCAGCGTCTCCCGGCTGTGATGTTCGGGATGCAGGCATCCAGTTGAGCTAAAGCCACAGATGGCAGGGTGCCCTGCCCGCCCTCCACCTTCCTGGGCATCAACCTCTGCCAGGCAGAACCTCACTGTGCCCCTGGCGCTGACGCTCTGCCAGAGCCTTTGGGTACTTAATTCATCTAATTAGACTTGAGCACTGGTTCTGGCCACACCAAGCTCTGGGAGACCTCGGGGGAGTTAATTTTCTCCCAAGTCTGATAAATTCCAGTGCAGCTGACAGCCTGCTTGTCACCAGCTCCAATTCGGGACATTTTCTTGTATTCTATTCATGCCATGGCTGGGTGAGAGTTAAGACAAGACTGTCTGTCCACACAAGACTTCTATTCTAAGGAGCATCATATAATACAGAACTTAAAAGCAGAGATCTAGGAACTAGGGGGATGGTTCAGTCAGCCAAGGCCTCACCATGCAAGCACAAGGACCCAAGTTCAATGCCCAGCACCCCTGTAAAACAGTGTCTCGTATTGGTCTAGAACGTTGCCACATAGGCCTGTCTAGCTCACTCACCAGATGGCAGGAACCCACCTCTCCCCGCCATGGCTGGGATCACAGATGTGCACCACTATGCGTGCCTATCTTTTTAGGTGAATTCTTGGGATCAGAACTCAGGTCTTGCTGGGTGTGGTGCGCACACCTTTAATCCCAGCGTTTGAGAGGCAGAGGCAGGAGAATCTTTGTAAATTTGAGGCCAGTCTGGTCTACAAAGTGAGTCCAGGACAGCCAGAGCTGTTACACAGAGAAGCCCTATCTCAAAAACCTAAGGGGGGAAAAAAAACCCAAAAAACAAAAAACTCAGATCGTCGTGCTTGCAAGGGAAGCACTTTACTGAACTATCTCCCTAGGTCCCTTCTTCTCTCAGTCTCTCTGCCTGTCTCTGTCCCTGTCTCTACCTGTCTCTGTCTCTCTGCCTGTCTCTGTCCCTGTCTCTGTCTCTCTGTCTCTGTGTCTTTCCATTCATACACACATCCTGTTTGTTTTTTGCTTTAATGCACTTCATCATTTTCTCTTGCCTGAAACTCACTTTGTAGACCAGCCTGGCCTCGAACTCACATTGAACTACCTGCGTCTGGTACTCCCTGAGTCCTGGGATTAAACATGTATACCACCACACCTGACTTTAACATTTTTAAAATTATCAATATTTTTACGGTGTAGGTGTGGGTGAAGGCACTAGTACTTAAAGATGAAAGACACAATAATGCAGAGTTTTTGGAGTTTGTTAAATGTTCTTTTAAATGATGCTGAGATACAGAGAGGAGGTTGGAAGAGCCGGTAGCTGCACAGTTGACAGTTGGGAAAGAAGCCGCCTCAGGAGTCATCAATTGGCAAGTTATTGGCATATATGTAGCTTTTGAGGCCATAGGATTAGAGTAGTTTAGATTCTGCCCAACATAGTAGTTGCAGCTTTAAAATGCACTATAATCTCACTTATTGACGCCCTAGGCCACACAGATAACTACAAGTACCACTTGTGTGGAGGTCGGAGGATAACGTGTTTGGGAAAGCAGTTTTCTACCTTCCCCCTGTGGGTCCTGGGCATGGAACTAAGGTTGCCGGCTTGGTGGCAGTGACCTCTCCCTGGTGAAGCTTTTCTCCTCACCCTCCCTCCCTCATTTACTTCCTTTCTTTCTTTCCCCAACAGATGTCTGTAGCTCAGGCTGGTCTAGAACTCTCTATGCAATCCAAGTGAGCCTTAATTCTGTTCTTTTCCTGCTGGGATCACAGGATTGCACACTGCCCCAGCTCTTCTGTCTCTTTCTTGCTCCATTTTTGGGAACTCCAAAAAAAAAAAAAAAAAAAAAAAATCACAGGATCCAAAATCTGTGATGTCAGCAGAAGCTCCCTCCTCCTGGCAGCAGAGGAGGGAGCTTCCTGGTCTTCTGGTGGTACAGACGGGGATAGGGGCGGGGGGGGGGGGGGCAGGAGGTACACTTTGCTCACCGCAGCCCCCTTTGGAATGGGTCCGAAAGGCATATAAAAAGATGAATAAACATTTATTCAAGAAAGTCTACTGACACGTGGGAAGTACACTGAGAGCCTGTGGTTTTTGAGCTAAGATCCAGTCCCCACTCCCTGTGTAGGACAAGATGGAAATTCCACTCTCTGCCACAAGGCCAAGAACACTGCGGCCCCTCTCCCCGGCGGGCACCAGCTCCCACTTGGAAAACTTTTCCCCAGGAGGGTAGCTAGGGATACTGGGTTCTTGCCTCTTCCTCTAACTACAAAGAGACAAAGAACCCATTGTTTTGGCTTTTTTCAAAGAGGGTCTAATGTAGATCAGGCTGGCCTTAAATTGGCCTTAAACTGGTGAATGAGCTTGAAGTGACAGGCCTGTGGCCACCAAGCCTGGCACTGAGGAGTGGAGAGAGGCAGATCCCTGGAACTCAATGGCCCTCCTAGTTAATTAGTGAGTTGCAGGTTTAGGGAGAAAGCTTTTCTCTCTCTCTTTTTTTTTTTTTTTTTTTTTTTTTTTTTTTTTTTTTTGTTTTTTGAGACAGGGTTTTCTCTGTGTAGCCTTGACTGTCCTAGACTCACTTTGTAGTCCAGGCTGGCCTCGAACTCACAGTGATCCGCCTGCCTCTGCCTCCCGAGTGCTGGGATTAAAGGCGTGCGCCACCACGCCTGGCAAGAAAGCTCTTCTCTTAAAGGAAGGTAGAGGGGGGGCTGGAGAGATGGCTCAGCGGTTAAGAGCACGTCTGCTAGTCCAGAGGTCCTGAGTTCAATTCCCAGCAACCACATGGTGGCTCATAACCATCTATCATGAGATCTGGTGCCCTCTTCTGGTGTGCAGGTGTACGTACAGGCAGAACACTGTATATGTAATAAATAAATCTTTTAAAAAAAAAAAAAGGAAGGTGGAGGGATCGACAACATGGCCTAAGTGGTTAAAGGCATCTGCTGCCAAGTGTGGCAACTGGAGTTCGATTCTCAGGCCCCACATGCTGGAAGGAGAGACCACCTGGGTTCTCTGTTCCGCCTGAGGAGACCACAGTGTACACAGATGCCCGAGTAAACAGCATGGGTGATGGGCTGGGCCTGTTCTGTGAGGAAAGTGCTTGCCATGCACACATAAACACCTGTGTTCCATCCCCAGAACCCATTTAAAGTTGAGTGTGGTGACCCACTCCCATAACCCCAGCACTGAGGAGGTGGTGGCAGAGGACTAGGAGGTTTTGTATATATATATATATGTGTGTGTGTGTGTGTGTGTGTGTGTGTGTGTGTGTGTGTGTATGGGTCGGTGGGTTTGTTTTAATTTATTCATTTTACATCCCACACTTAGCTCCCTCCTTCCAATCCTCTCCATCTCACCCTCCCTCTCTCTTTCCCTATCCCCAAAGATCAGAAGTTTAAGGCTAGCCTGGGCTATGCGAGACCCTGCCTTTAATTTTTTCCTTTTTAAAAAGATTTATATATCTTATGTATATGAGTACACTGTCTTCATGCACACCAGAAGAGGGCACCAGATTGTATTACAGATGGTTGTCAGGAATTGAACTCAGGACCTCTGGAAAAGCAGCAAGTGCTCCTAAGCACCGAGCCATCTCTCCAACCCCAATTTTTTCTTTTTTAAAAAAGGCTAGAAATGTGGCTCAGCTGATAGGAAGCTCTGGGTTAGGATGCCAAAACTACATAAAACCAAGCTGAGGAAAACAACACCACCACTGAGCTGGGGTTGTGTAATCTCAGCACTCAGGAAGTAGAGGCAGGAGAATCAGAAGTTCATGTCATCTTCAGATACATGGTGATGTTCAGACCAGGTAGGGGCTACAAAAAACCCTGGAGTGGGAGTATCAGAGGTCAGTATCAGGTTGTCTTCTTCCATATTAGTGGCCTTATTTTTAGTGTGTGTGTGGTGTTTTGTTGTGGTGGTTGTTATTGTTTTCTCCTCAGGACAGGGTATCCTTGGCTGTCCTGGAACTCACTCTGTAGACCAGGCTGGCCTCGAACTCACAGAGATCCGCCTGCCTCTGCCTCCTGAGTGCTGGGATTAAAGGTGTGCGCTACTACTGCCTGACCCTTTTTAGTTATTTTTAAATTACATTCAGTTGTATGTGTATGGGGGAGTGTGGAGTTCAGAGGTCACCTTGTACTTCTCTCCTTCCACCACGTGGGGCCCAGGGATGGAACTACAGTTGTCACATTTGGCAGCAGATGTCTTTACCCACTAAGCCATTTTGCCAGTCCCTCCACCTTCACTTCTGAGCTTTCTCACTGAACCCAAAACTCACCAGCTAGGCTGACTGGTCAATGAGTTCCAGGGATCTGCCTATCACTGCCCATCCTACTGGCAGGGCCCCTCTGGCCACATTAGTGACAGCACTGCTGATGAGGCAGCACCCACTTCACCATCTACTTGGGTTGATAAAGAGCCCATTTCTCCTGGGGTAGTGGCAGTAGGGTGATGGAAAAAGGTCTCTCAACCTTCCCTCCAGAGCCTTTCTGCCGAGGAAGAAAAGCTTTTGTCTCCTCCTCTGCTCTGGGGCTTGCATTTCCCGTGCTGGGGCCAGGACATAACCTTCACTGTTAGTGTAGCTTTTTTCAACACACACTCCATGCATGCACGTGTATTTTCGGAAGAAGGAAAGCTTCCAAGCTCTTTTAAGAGTGTGTGTGTTTGGGGGGGCACTAGGAGAGCGCAGACAGAGGCCCCTTTCATCACTCCCGGGCTGCTGCCAACACAAATGCGGGCGGATCCGAACCCGCACAGCTCCCGCCCGCAGTCCGGCCGCCCAGCGCTGGCGCCACAGCTGCTTTCTGCTGGAATCGCATGCACACAGGAACCCCTGGGGGCCACAAGGCAAGCACCCGGCTCAGTGTCACCACTGGGATGCGCCATCCTCAGTCTCCTCCTCCATGAAGCCCACTTGGCTTCCAGGAGCCAGACCAAGCCTCCAACCAGCTGTGTCCCTTCTGCTGCAGCCATCTCACCCTCTGCAAAGTTGGAGGGGACAAGAAAGGGCTCTTGGGGCTGGCGACATGGCTCAGTGGGTGAAGCATTTGCTGATAAAGCCAAGCTAGTTTGGGTCTTCAGGAACCTTTTGAAAGCTGGTGTGACTGTTGGGCGGGTGGGGGAGGTGGGTAGGGGGACAGGGCAGAGACAGGAGCATCATCAATGGGTGAGCTCCAAATTCATTAAGATACCCAGTTCTGCTGGGCGTGGTAGCCCACGCCTTTAATCCCAGCACCCAGGAGGCAGAGGCAGGTGGATCACTGTGAGTTCGAGGCCAGCCTGGTCTACAAAAGAGTCCAGGCCAGCCAAGGATAACACAGACAGACCCTATCTAAAAAAAAAAAGGATACCCAGTTCTAAAAGGAAGTGGACAGTGCCTGGGACCCACTAGTAAAAGGAAATAAAAAACCAAAGCCCAACTCCTTCAAGCTGTCATTTGAGCACTACCCATGTGCACCTCCCCCACCCCTCATTATTTTAAAGGTGGAGAATGACTGAGATAGACATCAACTGGGCCCTTTGGCCTCCAGGCATGCACACGTGTGCACCCTGTAACAACTGACATATACACACACATGTACACCACACATTCAAAAAAAGAAAGAAAGAAAGAAGAAAAAGAAAAAAAGAAGGGAAGGGAGAATGAAAGGAAAAGAAAGAAAGGAGATGGCTCTGTAGGTCACCATGCCAGATGACAGTTTGATCCCTGGAACCTAGAGGGTGGGAGGAGACTGACTCCTGAAGGTCATCCTCTGGCTCTGTGCCTGCCTCTGCCTGCCACTTCCTCACAAACAAACAAATGCATTAACAAACAAGAAACAGACACAGAACACTAAAGAAGGGGAAGTCTCTTAGTTGGATCGCCTGCCCTGGAGGCTCAGGCCGGCTATACGTGACAATTCTCTCCTTCCCCTCAGCGGACTGATGGCTTAGCAGCTGGGGCCTGAATTTCCATTTAATCCTGAAAAGCTTTGTAATTTTTTTTTTTAGTTTTGGGTTTTTGTTTGCTTGTTTGTTGAGACAAGTCTTTCCCTATAGTCCTGGCTGTCCTGGAACTCACTCTGTAGACCAGGCTGGCCTAGAACTCACAGAGATCTACCTGCCTCTGCCCCCTGAGTGCTGGAATTAAAGGCGTGTGCCACCTCGCCCAGGCTTTGACTTTTCCTTTTGTTTGCGCCCGGGCTTTGACTTTTCCTTTTGTTTGGGCTTTTATTTTCTTTTAAAGAATTATTTTATGTATATGGGTGTTTTGACTGCATGTATGTCTGTGCACCTACCACATGTGTGTCTGCTGCCCCAGAGTTGTGACCTGCCACACGGGTTCTGGGAATCGAACTCACATTCTTTGGAAGGACAGCTGGTGCTCTTAGCCCCTGAATGACTCTTTAGACTGGGTTTCTTTTCTTTTGATGTAGGTTAGCTATGTAGTCCAGGCTAGTCTCAAACTCACTCTGTAGCCCAGGCTGGCCTTAGACTCATGAGGTTCCCGCCTCATATTCCCCAACGCTAGGATGAGAGATCTGTGCTATTGTGCCCTGTGCAGAGAAAGCTACTGGAACTCAAGTGTATGGTGGCTACAGTCAGAACTCCAGTGCCAAGTATATTGGTCTTTTTTCTGTTGCTGTGATGGATGTACACACACTGGGTTGTCAGGGTTAGCTGGGACTCAAACCAGAACCTTGTGTTTCCACAGCAAGCCCCTAAGTCACAAACGCCTGGCATGTGTGGAGATCAAAGGACAGCTTATAGACTATGGTTCTCTCCTTCCCCCACATGGCCTTGGGTCACTGGACTTGGTGGCAACTCTGACATCTTGGTGGTTTTCGTTTTATTTATTATTGATCTAGCGCCCAGTTTTGGAGGTGGGGAATCTTAGAACAAGCAGTGTTGTCTGTTTAGTCTCCACCAAAGAGCTCTTGGTGAGAGGAGCCATGCTGGCTAAGGAGAGCCTCACATTTATAAAAAGAAAGCCAGAGGCCAGCAAAAGGCCAGTCCTGCCTATTTATTTGTTTATTATTTGGGATAAGGAGTCACATACCCAGGTTAACTGGATATGTACCCATAGATGGCCTTGACCTCTTACCCTCTTGCTCCATTTTCCAACAGATGTATGCCATCTTGTCCAGCCAAGTCTTTGTGATTCTGTTGCAGTTCTGCTATTTTTTTTTTAAAAGATAGTGTCTCACTTGTAACTCTGATTGACCTGGAACCTGCTATATAGACCAGGTTAGCCTGGAATTCATAGTAATCTACCTGCCTCTTGTTCCCCAAATCCCAGTGCTGGCATTAAAAGCAACCCATTCTAGATATGTAGTGACACATGCTTTTAATCCCAGCACTGGGGAGGCAGAGGCAGGTGGATCTCTGTGAGTTCGAAGCCAGCCTGGTCTACATACTGAGTTCCAGGCTAGCCAAGTCTACATAGTGAGACTCAGTCTCAAAATTAAAAACAAAAGAATTAATTAAAACCAATCTACTGGTAGGGTAATGAACCAGGATTCCACGAGAATTTATCAACATCTTCCCAGGATAGGACCTCCTGCCAGGCTTCACCTTTCAGAGGTCAAAGGTTCTACTTCCTCTCGTTGGAAATCAAGCTTTCGACACAGGAGTCCACTGAGGACGAATCAGTACAACACATCACAAGATGGACAGCTCAGAACCACAGGGTGGACAGCGCTTTTTCTATAAGGTGTTTACTACCAGCCAGGAGTTCTCTCTCTGGATACTGTTCACACCGTCCTCCTCATCTCTCTCCAAGGTCATGCCTCCCATACCTCCATGAAGAACTCCTGAAACTCCCTCTGTGGAAGAGGGTTGGCCACTTGGCAGCTTCCCGGCTCCCTAGTTTCAGAACCTCATCACTTAACTCTTACCCCCAAATCAGAGAAAGGCACAGAGCCTAATAGCCAATCAGAGATCACCACTCAATTTCCTGGTTAGTTCAGGGATGAGCAGCAAACCAAGTGGAGCCAATCAACAGGGCCTCACTCGTGTAGCTCTGGCTGGCATGGGACTCAGAGCTCTGGCTGCCTCTGGCTCCCAAGTGCTGGAATTGAAGGTGTGCCACCACACCAGGCTTCCGGTTCCCATTCCCACCTCTGGCACATGGAGTGGCATAAACAACAGTGACCCTGTTGGAAACACATTCATTTCCAGCTGTTTTCAAGGACATAATGTTTCTAACGCCCTTAGCTTCTGGCTGTTTTCTCTCTCCCTGCTTCCCAGGCTGGGGAATGGGCTGCCCCAGGACACAGTGTTTTGAAGGGGACAGAAAGGCTCCTCAGTGCCAGAGTTCCCTTTCAACAAACAAAGCACACATGACCACTTAGCAATATAGATTACAAGGCTCACAGCGGCAGGGCTGGAGGAAGGGTTAGCGAGGACCTCAGACAAAGATGGAAGCCATGAGAGCTGAGGTTTTGCTTAGATCAGTGGTTTCCAACCTGTGTGTGACCCTCTGAGGGTCCAATGACCCTTTCCCAGGGGTCTCCTACGACCATTGGAAAACACAGATATTTACATTACAATTTATAATAGTAAAATTACAGTAATGACATAAGAATGAAAATAATTGGATGGTTGGGGATCACCACAGCATGAGAGCATTAAAAGGTCGCAGCGTCAGAAAGGTTGAGAACCACTGGCTTAGATGAACCCTCACAGGGGAAGGGAGGATAGTCCAGCATGGAGCCCTCATGTTGAGGGATGTGAAGAAGAAAGGGACAAAAGGAAGAAGAGGAAAAAGTGACATGAAGGAGTCAGGAGACAAAGCAGAGCCAGGGAAAAGGCTTGTGAAACTCACAAGAGAATGAAGTTTCGTTTGAAGGAGGGTCTCACTCTAATCCAGGCTATCCTGGAACTAACTCTTTAGCCAAGGCTGGCCATATATTCAAAGTGATCCTCTTACTTCAGCTGCCCAGTTCTGGTATTACAGGAATGTCTCACCTCACTATTTGTTTGTTTGTTTGTTTGTCGAGACAGGGTTTCTCTGTATGGCCTTGAACTCACAGAGATCTGCCTGCCTTTGCTTCCCGGAATACTGGGATTACAGGCGTGCGCCACTGCACCAGCTACCATATAAATATATATATGAGATACACGGTCTATCTACCTATGTGAGTTGGTCTTCCTGCCTCAGCCTTCCATGTGCTAAGATTACAGGGGTGTGCCTTTAAGCCCAGCAGGAATTATTTTTGGTTTTGTGCTGGGGATTGAACCCTGGGCCTTGCACATGTTGGGGAAGCGATTGATCTACTACTGAGCATAGCTCCCAGCCCTTCATTAGGAGAATCTAAGCAGACAACAGCTGAACCACACTCTCTGCCCCTGACATTTCCAAACCATCTAATTAAATAGCCCAGGCTAGCCTTATAGTCATGACCCTGCTGCTTCGCCTTCATGGGTGTTCCAATAATAGGTGTGCATCATCTTCCCACACCCAGTGTCACCATTTTAAGTGCTAATACTTCCAATCCCTTAATGTGACTGTCTTCTGCAGTCCTTTCCTGGGGTTAGCATTTTCACTGTACTTCCTTTTCCATTGTTTTCTTGTAGTACTTGGTATGGAAACTCAGGGCCTTTTGCTTATCAGACAAGCACTGTGCCCAAGAGCTATACCAGCAGGCCTCTTTATCTTTGATGTGAACCCACACTTGCCAGGCATTTGGTTGCGTTTTCACATTCACTTTCTCAGCACCTGCTCGATCAGATGCAGGGCTCCTTGCTGTTAGACTTCAGCAATACCTTCCATGAACACTCTTGGGACTTCAGTCTCCAGGGGCACCAAGTTGACCTTTTCCATATGAGTTATCCCTTCATAGAGTTCTTTCTGGGGCTGCTGCTCAGCTAGTATAGGCACCTCCTGTATAAGCCTGGTGACCTGACTTTGGCCCTTGGAACTTACACAAAGGTGGGGAGAACCGACTCTTCATAGTTGTCTTCTGACATCTACATGCATGCCACAGCACACCCTACACCACACATTAATAATAAATACATTTAAAATTTCTTTTTTAGATTTCGGTGTGGCTCAGTGGTAGAGCACCTGCCTAGAATCCCCCAGTGAGGGGCTGGGGTGTGGCTCAGTGATAAAGTGCCCTCCCAGCACATCTAAGGCCAGGGATTCCTTCCACAGCAAAGAGATCTGGGAGAAGCAGAAAGTGACAGAAGAGGGCTTCTGGCAAGGGTCAGTCCTGCCATGAGAGATAACCTTGTTATTTCTTGTGGAGGAGGAGGAACAGCCCCTGGGCCTGGAGAGAGGAATGGGGATACCTGGAAGGAAAGAGAGCCTGAAAATCAAAGGCAGAGGAAGGGTTCTCTCATAAAATCAAAGGGGAGCTGGTGACGCATTAAAGGGCGGCCAAGGAATCCTGAGGTTGGAAACGTACCTTGGTGAGTTTTACATCTATGCCATGAGGCTTGAGTGAGGCTCTTTGTACACTGTGAAACACTGTGGCATTGATTACTGTGCCCGGATGGGGTTAGGCCCCTCCAGGCGCCAGCCTTTCTCTCTAAAAGCTGAGCTGGGTGGGGAAGACTCCACTGAGCAGCAGGCCGTGTGTGTGTGTGTGTGTGTGTGTGTATGTGTGTGTGTGTGTGTGTGTGTGTGTGTGTGTGTGTGTGTGTGTGTGTGTTGGGGCGGGGGTGTGAGACAAGGATGGGAGTGCACAGCTCAGGAGACACAGATGGCCAATGGGCCAGGGCCCTTCTTCAAACCAGGTTGTGAGAATCTTGCCATCTATGAGTGAGAACTTGAGGTGGTTGGGGCTGCAGAAGGGGTTGAAACTCTCCCTACATTTCCAGCCAACCTCATGCTTACTATGTATATCTCTTCCCAAGCCCTGCTTCCCCGGGACAGTGTGGGCAAGATGCAAGCTGGACCTGAGAATGTCCTCCATCAGGTTTGATGTTCACAGGCGGCGGGGGAGGGAGGTCCCCATGTGTCATAGTTGAGAGTTATTGAGCTGGGTTTCCTCTGAGCACCTCCTGGATGAGAGCTGTGTTCAGAATTGCAGCTTGCAGACCTGCCTGGGCTCCTGTTCTAGCTTCCTTCCTGTTGCCGAGATTAAACACTCTGGCCAAAAGCAACTGAGAGAGAGGAAAGGACTCATTTGGCTCACACTTGCAGGTCACAATCCATCATCGAGAGAAGTCAGGGCAGGAACTTAAGGCAGGAACCTGAAGGCTGGCTTGCTATTTATTCTAAGCTGCATACCTCCAGCCAGGGAATGCACTCATAGACAGCAGGAATGGTGAATGAATGCTGTTGGCTGGCTCATTCATGCAGGCTCATACTTAGCTAGTTTTCTTATATAGCCCAGAGCTACCTGCCTATCACCCTCCCACATTAATTAATAATCACGACAACCTCCCATAGACACGTGTGCAAACCAATCGGATTTGGGTGGTTCCTCAACAGCCTTCCTTCTCAGCTGACTCCAGGCGGGGTCAAGCTGGCAGTTAACGCTCACCATAAGAGGTTCAGGGGAGGAAAGTGACCTGGTAACATCCTTAGCTCAAATGACATGTAGCCTGTGCTACCTTTTCAGCGCTCACCCTACACTGACCTCCTCACTCTAGATTTGCCTTTTTTTTCTTATCAAAGGTTTGTCCCTTTACAGGGGCCATCAGTGCAGACCTCAGTCCAGGCCTCCTGCTGTGTTCCGGTGCTCCATCTTGCACATGTGGCAGCAATGAGGGCTGGAGAGGCCTCTCAGCAGTAAGCCCCACTGGCTAGTCTTCCAGTGAAAACACCCACATGACAGCTCAGAACGTCTATAATTCCAGTTCCTGTGGATCCAATACTCTCATCAGGCCTCTGTGGGCACCAGGCCCACACGTGGTACTCATGAACACAGGCCACACACATACATATAGGCAGAACACTTATACACATAAAAATAAATTAAATCACTTTAAAAAAATATCATCATAACTAGGTGTGATGGCCTTTAACATCTGGGAGGCAGAGGCAGGTGGATGGATCTCCGTGAGTTTGGCCAATTTCGTCTACCTAAGATGTCCCAAGCCAGCTAAGGCTACATAGTGAAACCCCGTTTCAAACAAAATTCTCATTGTCATTACTACTTTGGTGGTATTGGGGATGTATCCAGGGTCTCTCGCCTGCTACACAGGAATGACCACTGTGTCATGCCCCCAGCCCTTTACCAGGAAGCACCGGATTCTGAGCTAGCACTCTACCACCAAGCTGCACAGTCATCCCTTCTCTGGTTTCTTTGAGATAGGGTCTTTTATTTTATTTTATTTTATTTTATTTTTGCGACAGGGTTTCTCTGTGTAGTCCTGGCTGTCCCAGAACTCATTTCTGGAGATCAGGCTGGCCTCGAACTCAGAGAGCTAACTGCTTCTGCCTCCCCAAGTATTGGGATTGAAGGAGTGTGCCACCATTGCTCAAGACAGGATCTTGGTAAGTTAGTCAGAGGCTAGCCTTGAACTTGCTCTCTTGTCCAGGAAGGTCTTGAACCTGAATCCCTCCTATTTCAGCTTCCTTAATAGGTGTGATTACAGACCTGTATCACTGGGCCCATCCCACAGGGGTTCAGAGTGGACAAAAGCCTTGTTGAGACCTAGGCTGAGAGTGGAAATTCAAAGTCAAACCTCAAGCAGACCATGCTGGGTCCATGGAGGGATGGGAACAACGAAGCTGGCTATCTTCAAGGACATCCAGGAACCACCAAGGCCATGTGGCTGGTGCAGAGACTCCTGAGGGCCCTGGGCCTTCTGAGCTTAATTAGGATGTCTACACTCTGGATGTCAGGGTTCTAGAATGATTGAGGAACCTCCAGCTGGGGTGCTGTAGTGAGGAAGGTGTGGCGTGACAGTGATTGCATGACAAGTTATTGGTATGGATCTAGTCACAGCAGGAAATGGGAAAGCCTATGTATAGGGGTCACCCAAGGAGCATGGGTGTGGCTGAGCATGAGGACAGAGCTGAAGTGCACTCCCCATTATCAGACACTTAGCCGTTGTCTATGCCAAAAAGCCGAGAGTGGTGGCAAGAGGCATGTGATCCCAACACTGAGAGGTGGACAGAGGCAGGAAGATCAGGAGTTCAAGGACAACCTTAGTTATTGAGTGAATTAACAGCCACCCTGTCTCAAAAAAATAATACATAGCTAAGAAGTTGCTTCTGCAGTGTGCTGGAGAGATGGCTTATTGGTTAAGAGTGCTTGCTCTTACAGAGGACCTGAGTTTGGGTGGCTCAGGAGCTCTGATACCCTAGTCCTAGTTCTAGTGTCCATGGGAAACTGCACACACATAGCATACACAGATGCACACATGTAAGTAAAAAGAGAATATAAAAATTCTAATTCTTCAAGAAACTGCTATTGATAAAAGGCACCAACACCTCACCTGGGCCCACAAGGTGACAAAAGCCCAAGGAAAGCCTGGCATCTCCATTTTCACTCTGTCTCAGTTTCCTTGACTTTGAGGCAGCTGCTAGTTCTATGACAAGCATGTCAATCACTCAAGGTGTGTCCATCTAAAGACTGGGGATATCTTGCCAAGCTTACTGCCCTTTGAGGCTGAAGGCATTGAAGAGTTAGAGGCACCTTACTGTTAGCTTCTGTAATGTCCTGATCTAGACCCCTAAAAAGACATCTGAGAGTCTCCATCACTGTCCCAAGTCTGCAGTCACCTTGCATTCCAGAGACAAAGACAGATCACCCAGGATGAGATCACCTTGGAAGCAGTCACCTGACCAAGTGTCCCTTGAGCAGTAATGACTTCTCTAGACCACCTTGCAGAGCTGGGACAATGGTCAATCAGACTATGCTTTGACCGGCTCTGCTTAGCTGCACATGCCTATTCCCCTCACCCAATTCTTCCTCTACTTAAACCTAAAGTTCCTATTAGTACCCCAGAGATGGTCTTGGGATCACTAGACCTTTATTTGTCTCTCTTCCAGATGTAAAAGTTAGTTAAATCTCTCTGCTTTCCCCCATTGTTTTAATTGCACTGGAACAGTGTCCAAGGCTAGTTTGTTGGGACTTTTCCTTTCTTCTGGTTTTTCGAGACACAGTTTCTCTGTGTAGCCTTGGCTGTTCTGGACTCACTTTGTAGACCAGGCTGGCCTCAAACTCACAGTGATGCACCTGCCTCTGGCTCTCGAGTGCTGGGATTAAAGGCGTGTGCTACCACAGCCTGGCATGTTGGGACTTTTCAAGGCAGGCCTTTAACCATAGGGTCTCATGAGCAATGAGGGGGCGTTTCCTAGAAAGAGGCTCAGTTTGCAAAGTCCTTGCCAAACAATCATGAAGACCTGGTTTTCATTCCCAGAACCTATGTAAAAATGTCAGCACAATGGCTTGTGCCTATAACCCCAGCACTGGGGAGGCGGGGAGAGACAAATCCCAAGAGTTTATTGGCCAGCCAATCTACCCAAATCCACAAACTGAGGTTCAGTGAGAGACCCTGTCTTAAGAAATAAGATGGAGCTGGGTGTGGTGGCGCACACCTTTAACGCCAGCTTTAGGGAGGCAGAGGCAGGTGGATTGCTTTGAGTTGGAGGCCAGCCTGGTCTACAAAGCAAGTCTAGGACAGCCGGGGCTACAGAGAAACCCTATCTCAAAAAACAAAAACAACAACAAACAAAAAACAAACTAACAAAAACAACCAACACACCAAACTAAACCAAGACCAAAAAAACAAAGCAAACAAACAAAAGAAGTAAGATGGAGCTGGGTGTGGTGGCACACACTTTTAATGACAGCACTCTCGAGGCAGGGGGATGTGGAGGCTAGCCTGGTCTGTACAGCAAGTTATAGGCAGCCAAAGTGAGATTCTGCCTTTAAAAAAAATAAGTCACTAGACAGGTGGTGGTGGCGCACTCCTTTAATCCCAGCACTAGGGAGACAGAGGCAGGCAGATCTCTGTGAGGGCAGCATGGTCTGCAGTGTTAAGTTCCAGGACAGCCAGGGCTATATAGGAAGACCCTGTCTCAAGAAAATTCCTCCAGAGTGCTGGAGAAATGAGCGCCTGCCTGGGTTTTGGCTAGGGAGGGGGACCTGCTAGGTCTGTGGAGGGAGGTATCTATTGGAGTCAGTTCACATGCTGTGCCCTTGTGTGTTGCTGGCCTCTTTTGACATCCAGGTCCCCTGAATTACACCATTACTCTGCAGCTGTGTGCCCAGAGTTCTGGGAGTATGGCTATCACATCCCTGACTGTGTCCTGCTGTCAGCAACTTACTAGCCGTGGTATAGTGAGTGTCCCAGGGGCTACTAGCTGGACCTGATGGCACGAAGTGGGCTATGTCGCCCCCTATCGCCTATGTGCTAAGCATGAGTAAGCTAAATCCTTGTGGACTGAGTCCAGAGAGCTGAAGTCCTTATTTCTGGTGTGCATGTGCAAGGTGTATGTGTGTGTGTGTGAATGCATGCTATGTACCCCATGTGGGGGGCAGAGGACAACTTGCAGAAGTTATCTCCTTACACTATGTTGGCTCTGTGGGAAAGAGACAATGGAGACTGAGCGGGGAGAGTACAAAGTCTGAGGCTAGCCTAGGCAAGCAAGACTGTGTCTTAAAATAAAAATGGAAAGAAGGCCTAGGTATGCAGCTTAGCTGTAGCTATTTCCTTACATGTAGAAAGTCCTGGGTTCAGTGTCAAGCACGTAACAAAACCAAAGCCCAGCATGTTTGGTTAGAAGCTGGGATCTGAGGGCTGAGGTTCAGTGAAGAACATTGGGCGAGAGCAAGTGTGTGCTCAAAATTAAGTACTTACACTTACTTTTAGGCCCATTTGTGTCACCTAATGTAAGTCTTTCCTTCACTGGGACTTGGAGACTAATTTTGAAGTAACCCTGGGGATTCATTCCACTGTGGCTAGAGCAGGCCCTAGGAGGGGGTCATGCTACTGGGTAGGCTAGGAAGATGGTTCTGGAAGCTTCTGGTCCTCTCTGAGCTGGACTTTTCCATCCTAGGTGAGGGTGGAGCCTGCCAGTGGCCCCACAATGGTGGCAGGCTGAGCTGAAAGAACAGCAGAGCAGGTCTCTGGCAAGAGCCATAATTTGTTCCCACATTAGCCAACAGGGAGTCTGGCTCTATGGCTTCCACAAGGACCACTGCCCAAGGAAGAGACATCTGTGCTGAAGTGAGAAAGGGGAGACTGAAGCCCTGGAACCCACTTTACCTGAGAAAGGAGTACAGCTTGAAATGGTGGGACACACTTGTTATCCCTACTACTGGGAAGGCTGAGGCTATCAAGTTCAAGGTCTATCTTGGCTACAGAGTGAGTTCCAGGCCAGCCTGGGAAACTTAGTGAAACCCGGTCTAACAACAGAAAGTAAAAAAGGGCTGGGATGTAACTTAGTAGTAGAAAAGTTGCCTAGAATCCCCCAGTGAGGGGCTGGTGGTGTGGCTCAGTGGTAGAGCATCTGCCTAGAATCCCCCAGTGAGGGGCTGGGGTGTGGCTCAGTGGTAGAGCATCTGCCTAGAATCCAGGGGTTCAAGGCTATCTTGGACTATTACATAACAAGATCCTGTCTCAAACAACAAACAACAAACAAAACAGGGAAATAAAGGAGAGAATGCAGTTTGGGTTCTTGAATTCTAAAAAAAAAAAAAAAAGTACCTTGATTCTAATTCTGCTAGACAGCCTTGCCTGCTCTCCTGTGCAGATATCAGAGGGGTAACTGATGTCAGGGCAGCATGACAAGAGGACCCTGAAGCGCTTATTGAAGAGCTTGTGCGACAACATGTGCTTGTGGGCCATCCAGTCACGAGGGCACCAACAGCGTGTGCCACACACTGTACACCAGCTACATCAGCGACCTAACCCAGACCTCTCCTTCATTCTCTAACGGAGGCGAAGTGCTCCCTGAGGTAGCCTCACTGGGATTTCTTTTCCTGGTTCCTTAGAAGAATCTGAAGTTCTTTCCTATTTTGTCACTTATCTAGCCATGGTTGAGTTAGCCTTTCACCACAGTGACAAAACACCTGACATAAACAAAAAAAAAGGAAAGGTTTACCCTTGTTCATGTTCCAGTGGTTTCAAGTGTGTGCAGGAGGGGAGATGGGAGGTGGGGAAGAATGTCATGGCAGTTGGAGGACAGAATGCAGTAAAGCTGCTCACCTCATGGCAGCCAGAGAGAACAAGAGGAAGGGACAGGGGCAAGACCTTCACCTAACCAGGCCCACCTCTGCAGCCCACCCCTCTATGACCTCATGTTGGGCTAACATGCTCACCTCTCAATAGTGTCCCTAGCAGGGAACCAGCTTCAACACAGGAGCCTTTTCACCAAAACAACATATCCAAATATTAACAATGGTATAGGGCACACAGCCTTTTAGCCCAGTGTCAGTTTTAGAATCCTAGAAATGGCAATGCTGGGTTGTGAAGTGTGTATTCTTGTTATATTCAGAATATTTCCTTTTAAGTGTGTGTGTGTGTGTGTGTGTGTGTGTGTGTGTGTGTGTGTGAGAAAATGAGTGGTAGGTAGGTACCTGCAGGAGCCTGAAGATGGTGTTGGTTCCCTGGGGCCTAGAGTTATAGGTGGTTGTGAGCTACCTGACACGGGTGATAGGAAATGAACTTGGTCTTCTGCAAGAGCAGAACTCGCTCTTAACCACCGAGCCATCCCTTTTGAAACAGGGTCTCACTACATAACCATGGTTGGCTTGGAACTCACTATGTAGACCAGGGTGGCCTCACACCAAGATACCTATCTGCCTCTGTCTCTAGCACTAGGACTAGAGGCCTGCACCATCATACCTGGACTCACCCCCGCAAACCCCCTTATTTTTTCAAGACAGGATTTTTCTGTGTAGCTTTGGCTGTCCTAGACTTGCTCTATAGATCAGGCTGGCCTCACACCAAGACATCTACCTGCCTCTGTCTCGAGCACTAGGATTAAAGGCCTGTACCATACCTGGACTCACCCCTTTAATCTTTTTTTTTTCCCAAGACATGATTTCTCTGTGTAACCTTGGCTGTCCTGGACTTGTTCTGTAGATCAGGCTGGCCTAGAACTCACAGAGTACTCACAGAAGCCTGCCTCTGCCTCCTGAGTGCTGGGATTACAGGCCTACACCACTGCACCTGGCTCCCTCCCCCTATTTTTAAAAACATTATTTGTGTGTACATGCAGGCTTCCAAGTGATTATAAATCCAGGCAAGGACTGGAGACATGGCTCAGAGGTTAAGAGCACTGGATGCTCTTCCAGATGTCCTGAGTTCAATTCCCAGCAACCACATGGTGGCTCACAACCATCTATAGTAAGATCTGGTGCCCTCTTCTGTCCCGCAGGCACATATGTAGGCAGGAAACAGTATAAATAATAAATAAATCTCTTGTAAAAATTCAGGCAAATTGAAAATCGAGACTGTTTGTATACAAGGGAGCACAGTAAAAAACTGTGACATGACATCTATTGTATGTTCAAGCTGAAGGCAGCAGGGGGGGGGAAGAGGATAGCCAGAGACAGTGTAGTGAAAAATAGCTGGGTTTTGAGGAGTTTGGGGTAGAGGAGGAGGAGAGGACAGGATGCTAGCTTAGACTAGAAATGTGTACCAGGTGCTTGTGTCACTGAGGAAGTCTTAGAGGCAGGCATGGGCTTTGATATGCAACCATAGGCATTTGTCCCTTCTGCCAGGAGTAAGGGAACTGATTCTTTTTGGCAGATGGGACCTGGTATCACAAGTTCCTGATGAATGCTCGCTTTTATTTCACTGCCAGAAATCCTATAGTTCTGGATCCTGAGCTCATTTCTAAATATTTTGATGTCTCTCAAAGACCAACAATTTCATCCAAACAGAGCTATACCGGGAGCCATACATGATGGTGCAGCCTGAAATTCCAGGACTTATAATTGAGGCAAAAGGATCCTAAGCTCAAGACCAACTGGGATGCATACCAGGTACTAGGCCAGCTTGAGCTATAAAGTGAGGCCCTGTCTCAACCCCCAACTCCTGCTGAGAAAGACAACTAGGTAGAGGACCACGGGTCATTACTGTAGGGCTCAGCAGGGATGTGGGTGCTGGGTTTGGACCCCCTGAATCTGGAAGGACTGAGGGACATGTGCTGCCACATGAAGCAGGAAGATACAGGGCTGGGAGTGTCAGGGGGTTCTCAGGGCCTCAAGTGGCTCTGTGCTGAGGCTGACGGCAGCACAAGGAACATCCAGCAAAGAACTACTGGGATTTCCTCCTGGCCCAACCCTTAGCATGTTACCATCTTCTCCAGGCAGAGGCCCACCTGGCCGGTTCTTTTTTTGTTTTGTTTTTGTGTTTTTCTAGACAGGGTTTTTCTGTGTATCCTTGGCTGTCCTGGACTCACTTTGTAGACCAGGCTGGCCTTGAACTCACTCACAGCGATCTGCCTGCCTCTGCCTCCCAAGTGCTGGGATTAAAGGCGTGTGCCACCATGCCTGGTCTCCACCTGGCCCGTTCTGCTCAGCTGGTTCCAGAGGAAAGTAAGCTGCTGGCAGATGGGGCACAGCTGGGGCTTTGTTTGGGTCAGGGGGCACACCAGCCTCCAATGGATATGTGGTCTCCAAGGGTCCTCATCCTCACCCTGGGAGTGTCTTCAGGACATGAGAAATGCCTCTGAGAGATTTCAGTGGTGGGAGGTTACAACAGAAAGGGCTAAAGAGAAGTTCTTCATGAGACCAGGGAAACCTAAGCAGGTGCATATCACAGAAACCTGGCTGGGTGGACACATACATTTTCACTTTCTTTTTTTTTTTTTTTCAAGACAGGGTTTCTCTGTGTAGCCTTGGCTGTTCTGGACTCGCTTTTTAGACCAGGCTGGCCTCAAACTCACAGCGATCCACCTGCCTCTGCCTCCCGGTGCTGGGATTATAGGCGTGCGCCACCATGCCCGGCTTACGTTTTCACTTTCAAGTTGCAAAGCGGAGGCCAGCATTAGAAATGCCTGGTGGGTTGCCCTATCTGAACTTTCAGTGGAAGATGGGAAGGCAGAGTGTGGGATAACTGGCTATGAGAATGGCAGATGGCATTTCTAAAGGATGGCCAGACAAGGGGACCAGGGCAGGGAGGGCAATGTGAAGGGAATCAAACATTAGCAGAGAGACTTGGGAGCAGGGTGTGCGCCTGAGAAAGATCCTGCTGTCCACTGTGCTGCTGGGAATGGAACAGCTGGGAGGCCTCTGAGAGAGGAGGGGTCCTTGTGCTTCAGCTGCAGGAGGCTGCACAGGGCACAAGACTCCACAGGTCCAGCATGAAGAACAATTGGCTTCCAGTTTCTAATTAATGTGCCTGGCCACGGCTCCCTACAGGAGAGAGGCGTCAAGTGTGCTCCTCATCCAGGTGCATGGAGAAGCTGTGGCTCTAGTAAACTAACGCTTGATGATCTCTGCAAATGGTTTCCCTCTGCCTGACCAAGGGCTTCAGTTGAGCCTAATTCACACAATGAATTTGTGCTGCATACTGCTAAAACAAGAATGTGTTTTATTTACAACAGAAACAATTGTAACATAATTCCCTTTCTTAAAAAACACCAAACCAACAGAAAACACAAAGCCAGTTCTACCTGGCCTATTGACATCAGCAGTTAGAAATGGGAGGTGGGGGTGGGGCAGGCGCGCGCGCGCTCGTGTGCACGTGCGCACACACACACACAAAACCTACTTTTCAGAGCAGTCTTCTGCTGTGTGGGACTACCCTTTCTTACTGTGTATGAACCTGGAGAAAGAGTCTGGCAGGGTTGGCAGGGATGCTGTTATCTTCCAGGGGGTGGCTGGTATATTCTGCACTAAGGAGCTCCATCTATTCCCAGCCACAGTATGATGGAGGAGTTCAGGGGCCCTTCTCTTGTTTGCAGTTGCCGAAAACCCTAGGAACGGAACAGAGTGTGAGGCACATGTCAAGATCTGCAGACCCAGCAGAAAGCAGCCACCATGGAAGGCCAGAGTGTGGTGTTACACACAAGTAGAGGAAGCCAGGCTCCCACATGGCTCTGTGGTGTAGGGAACAGGCCTAGTTGAACATGGTTGCTCAAGAAAACATCATCATCATCAACAACAATTACTATTCAGGTCCCATCTCAACCTCACAATGTCAGGTCAAGAAATTTTCCAGACGAGGCTCCAAGAGGTTGGATTTTTTTTTCTTTCTTTTTAAAAATTTATTTATTCTTATGTAATAAGTGCTTTGCCTGCATGTGTCTGTGCAGCATGTGCATGCAGTACCTGCAGGGTCCAGATGCCCTGGTACTGGAGTTACAGGCAGTTGTGAACTGCCATGTGGGTGCTGGGAATTGAACCAGGGTCCTCTGGGAGAGCAGGCAGTGCTATTCAGCACTGAGCCATCTCTAGCCCTCAATTTCTTGGTGTATGGAGCCACAGGTAAACCATAGGGGTCATTCCTAGGGGAATGTCTAACTTGGGCTGCTGTGTTCTCACTTTGTAGACCAGGCCGGCCTCCAACTCACAGAGATCCACTTGCCTGTGTCTCAAGTGCCAGATTAGAGGCGTGCACCACCATGCCTAGTCCTGCCTTGGCTTTGGACAAGGCTCTCATTGGTTGGCCCGTGCTCAGTGATCAGGCTGCTGCCCTGGCTGTTTCACATGGGCCCTGAGGCTGTTTCCTCAGAGTGTCTGAAATGTTCGTGTAGGAAGGACTTCAAAGCATTCGTTATTTCCAACTTTTTCAAAGAGCACTTATGTCTTTAAAACATCTCAAGATGAGATGATGGCCCTAAAGCCACTCATGGGAGCTGCTTTTCAGCAGACACAGTAACACCCTCTAGGCCTCACAATGTCAACAACCACACTGGAGGTACAAGACAACCTCCCCATGATCACCATGCAGATGGCAATGCATAATGGTGGGGGGACAGAGGCCAGGCCCCCCTCCTTCCTCTACACAGTATGGAGGGAATTGAGCTGGCATACAGATACGGTGCACATGTAAGAGCTGCTGCAACCTGCTTGTCTTAGCTGAGTTTAAAAGCCTTTCCTTAGCAAGTATTCCATCAAGCAGCTGCTTAGGGAAAGCAGCACTGTGCTCAGGAAAGCTGATGCTAGTAACAGAGGCACGAAACATTTACTCCTGCCACACCAGAGCCATAGTCAACGCAAGAAGGTCAACAGCTCCACTGTAGGACCAACAGATAGGCCTGGAGTCTTGTCCATTACCACTAATCAGAGAGAACAAGCTCTGAATAAAGCAAGAATGTTAACTTGGAGGAGGAGGAGAGAGGGATACAGGACCAGCACGTGCATGTCCAGTGCATCCTGCAAAGCTGCTGACAGCACGTGACTGACAACTCCCAGGTAACTAAAGCAAGAGGCCCAGGAGATGGATCAGTGGAGTGTTTGCCCCATAAACATAAGGACCTGTGTTTGATCCTTAGCACCAAAACATAATCTCCTCCTGCCCTCGCCTCCACAAAAACAAAACAGAAAACCAAAACCACCACCACAGTGCAGCATGGTAACCCCAGAGCTGAGGAGGTGGAAATGGGTGGAACTTGAGGTTCAGTGACATACTTTGTCTCAAAAAAATAAGGTAGATGTGGAGCACGGTGGCACACACCTTTAATCTTAGGACTTGGAAGACAGAGACCTAGGTGGATCTCTGAGTTCTAGGCTAGTCTGGGCCACATACTATATTAAAACACTATTTCAAAAACAAAACCAAACTGTGATGGTTTGAATGAGAACACTCCCCTAGGCTCAGAGATTTGAACACTTGGTCCCTAGTTGGTGGCACTATTTGGGAGGTTTAGGAAGTGTGGCCTTGTGCCATTTCCAGTTCATTCTCTCTGCTTCCTGATTGCAGTTTGAAAGATGTTCTTGGCTGTTCCAGTCACCATGCCTGCTGGCTAGCACTCTGCTGTGATGGTGATGAACTTACCCCTCAGAACCTGGGAGCCCAGATAAGCCCTTCCTTCTCTAAGTTTCCTTGGTCATGATTTCTATCATAGCAGCAGAATTCAAACTGATAAAAAATAAAACATGAAGTGGCAAAGAGAGGGGTGCAGTGGTGGAGCACTCAAGAGAGGCAGAGCCATGCAGATTTTGTGAGTTCGAGGCCAGCCTGGTATACAAAGCAAGTCCAGAACAGTCAGGCCTACACAGAGTAACCCTGTCTTGAAAAACCAAAAGAAAACAAACAAACAAACCTTAATCCAACCAAACCAAGCAAAAAAAGAAGTGGCAAAGATTGCAGAGGTGAACACTGCAGAAGACAGCTATCCAACAGAATCTCGGACAATAACAAAGGGGATGGGATGGCCAAGTGGGAAAGCAGGGGGATGGCTCAGGGTTAGGGACATTTGCTATGCAATCATGAGAACAAGAGTGTGGGTTCCAGTAACAAATCTCAAAAAAAAATTTTTATACCTTTTTTTCTAAACAAATCTTTCATCTCCTCCCTACAAAGCCTCTATGTGGAATTCCATTACTTACAAAGGTTCTATGTGGAATTCCATTACTTCCCACACAGACCCTTTCTTCTACCCTTCTCCACCTCTTTTTTCTATCCGTTCAACCCCCTTAACACTAGATAAGAGAAAAAAGGATAGAGAAGAAAGGAAAGAACTCCCTGAATAAAGTCAGGGTTGGAAAGGGGGCTACATTATTGTTAGACTGCTTACTGCTGATTTGGGCATCAAGTCCCTAGGGGCAATTTTGAGGAGGATAATCTAATTTAGTCTCCTCCCACCATCTTCTTTCTTCTTTGCACATGATGACATCGACTACTTCCACTACTACTTCTCCTCTTCCTCCTCCCCCTTCTCCCTCTCCTTCCACCTCCTCCCCCCTTTCTCCCTCTCCTTCCACCTCCTCCCCCCCTTCTCTTTCTTCTTTTGTTTTTTGAGACAGGGTTTCTCTGTGTAACAGCCCTCACTTTGTAGACCAGACTGGCCTCAAACTCACAGCAATCAGCCTGCCTCTGCCTCCGGAGTGCTGGGATTAAAAGCCTGTACCACTATGCCCAGCTGCACATGACTTAACAAACCACAATCACCATCACCAACAGCCAACCAATCAACAACCCACCAGCCTCTCCCCAGAATCCAAAAGCCACACAGTCACAGAAACTATCTACAGCTGGCAAAACCACACCCCGCTAAAGCATAAGGCAAAGCATAGTCAGCTGCTGTGGACAGTCTGAGGCAGTCCCACATCCCACACCTGGGATAAAACAAAAGCATACTCCCATAAGATTTCTGCGTTTTTCTTGTTTCGTTTGTTTGTTTTTCTTTTTCAAGATAAGGTTTCTCTGTGTAGCCTTGGCTGTCCTGGACTCTTTGTAGACCAGGCTGGTCTCCAAATGACAAAGATCCAACCTGCCTTTGCCTCCCTGAGTGCTGAGATTACAGGTGTGTGTCACCATGCCCGGCTGCTTCTGTGTTTTTCAAAGAAACCAAAATTCTCACTATACACACACACTAGCTGTTTTTTCCACAGGGAGCAAATGCATCAGACATGGAGTCACGTCTCTTTTTCATCAGCTGCTGCTTTTTACTCCTTTTATCAAGAAGGCAGAGCTCTATGAAAGCAATTATCACAGATTTAAGTTCAACAACTGTCCAGGCTGTCAGTCCTGGGCCACTGTCCCAACGAGTCAATCCCTTTGGTCCTTGTCCTAATGATCTTTGGCAAATGCGTGTAACCCACATAAATTCCTTTGGTTGTTTTAAGTCTGTTCATGTTTGCACTGATACCTCCTTTATCTATTCTATGGCTGAGACACATGAGTCTGCGTGAGCTGTTTGCAGACACCGCTTTCTTTGTAACTGGAGTCCCAAAACAGACGGAAGCAAACAGTGGTCCTGCTTATGTATGTAAAACTTTTATCTCCTTTTGCCAACTTTGGCATTCCTATAAATCCCAGCACAAGCCATAATTAATGCCATCATTTACTACTCAAAAATCAAATACATAAGCAAAAAAGGAATTGACTGCTCAGGAGTAAATTGTTAAAGCAACTTATATTGTAAATTTTTATAAGCTGTTCCTCCCAATTTCTATAATACTCCTGGGAAAATATAATAAACAAGAAGCTAAGCCCAAACCAATGATTCTATATAAACTCCAGCAAGGGCCTAACCAATGGCTGGGCTGTCTAACTCCTTAGAGCTGAGGCCCTGCATCTGGGCTTTCTCTTAATCCCAGCATGACTAGTAAAGCCATAGGACCTGGCACCAGAAGACAAGGAGGAATCCTCTGTATCCCAACCCATGTTGTTGATACTGCCACCTGGATTAGTTGCTGCAAGAGACAATATAAATACTATCAGCAACTTCAACCTCCAACCACCGCCCAACCTGGAAAGACATCACACACCCAAACAATGCAGCTCAGCATATTCTAGGGACACCGAGTCTGAAAAACACCCTGAAAACCATTCCTACACATAGCCACGTAACAAGTCAGGTGACCTGTGCACACCTAACACCCTAGCTGAGTGGGGTGGAGACAAAGGGATCCCCCTAAGGCTTGATAGCTTCCAGGCTCAATGACAAAATAAGAGCCTTGGGTTCGGGGAAAGACTCTGCTTCAAAGTAATAAACAGAAGATGGAGGACTCCAGCATTCACTTGCCTCTGACTTCCTGCTTACGTGTGCACCCACACAGAGACATACACATACAAAGAAAATAATCATACCTTTGTTGTTGTTTTCCCTTCTCTACAATAGCTCAATCTTTAAAAACCTACAAAAGGATTTTATGGTAATACTCATAGCATGGAAATATGAGGTGGTTCTTCATGTGTGGACTTAAATACTCAAAATGTACTTACCAATATTCTAGTATATGATGTATTTGTAGAGAAAACACACACACAACATTGAAAACATTTTACCAAAACCTTCAACAGAAGACACAGGGAATGCCAGTGCTGGCTGCCTCTGCAAGGTAGTCTCAGGGCCTGGAGAGACTTACTGACCCTTTTTAGCTTTTTGTTTTTCAAGACAGAATTTCTCTGTGTAGCCTTGGTTGTCCTGGACTCAAACTCACAGTGATACACCTGCCTCCGCCTCCTGAGTGCTGGGATTAAAGGAATGCACCACCACACTTGGCCTGTCCCCTTTTAGAAAGTTGGCTTAAAGTATTAAGTATGGAATATTTTTCAAAAAATCCAAAAGGTGAGTGTAACAGGCAGCTGGCAGCTGCTAGATGCCAAAGACAGTTTGTGAGTGCACGGTGACAGCCATGCCAGTCCTTTTACCTTTGGGTAGAAGGCATAGAGAAAGGGTTAGCAATCAGCTGGAGAGAGGAGAGAAACAGAATTACTCTGCTTTGTGTCGGATGCCTTAGATTCAGTGTTCTCCGACTATTGAGGTGGCAAGATCCCCGCAGACTCCAGGCATTTTGTGTGGCTCAATAACCTGAATTTACAAATTGGAACCAATAAAATGTAACATCTTAGCCTGACACAGGAGAAGTCAGAAGACAATTGATCCTGTTTGACTATGAAAACCCAGTGTACACATCACAGAGATAAGTGAGAGAAAACCCCAAGGACCCACAAAGACAATGGGAGCGACATAGCCTGGTCCAAGGGCAGACTCCAGCTGAACCTATGAATACTAAGCAAGCTGTTTCCCACGGCCTCCGGAAAAGGAACAGGCCAGTATGAAATAGAAACTCAGGGGGGTGATACCATCAGTGTCCACAGTTGTCACCCAACACAATGAGCAGTAATCAAAGAAGAGTGTGAACATGTAACAGAGACAGGATGGAGAAGCCTTGTAATCCTGCCACCTCCAGCTGCAGGTTGCAGATCCGGGGTGTTTACAGCACATGGAACTCGAGGACAAAGAGCTGAGGATCAGGGCTGGGAGGCAGCATTCAGTTCCCACGGTGGCTACACTTCCAGCACTTCCCTGTGGTTCTGTGACAGCTACTCAGTCCTCAGACAGACAGACGTGAAGGACATTAGTGAGAAGCCTCTGGAACCATTAAGGGTCACAGTCTTTTGAAAACATGAATGATGCTAGATACAATAATATGTTGTAACCTCAACACTTGTGAGGCTGAGACAGGAGGATCACAGGTTTAAGGCCAACCTGGACTATATGGCAAGATGCAGGGCTAAGGCGCCTAGATAGGAAAGCATCTGTAATTAGGCACAAGGACCTGAGTTTGACTCCAAAGCACCCACATAAACTCTTTAGGCACAGTGACACACACCTGTAACCTCAGTGCCAGAGTCCACAGACAGGCTCAAAGGCCAGCCAGTCTAGCCATGTCAGTGAGCTCGGACTTCAATGAGAAACACTGTTGCAAAAAACAAAGTGAAGAATCACTGAGAAAGATACTTGAGACATCAATCTCTGGTACCCACGCGTGTGGGCACACATACACACACACACACACACACACACACACACACACACACACACACACACACACACTCTCTCTCTCTCTCTCTCTCTCTCTCTCTCTCTCTCTCTCTCCCTCCCTCCTCCTCTTCTCCTCCTCCTCCTTCTCCCCTCCTCCCTCCCTCTCCTTCTCTCTCTTCCCCTGCTCTCACCCCTCTCTCAGCTGTGTGTCTAGCCAGATGGTCCTTAAGTTGACTCTGCCCCCTGCTAGTTCTCCTTTACTTGCTTCTCCAGCATCATCTAGGGTTCTCTGGTGTCACTTCTGCACCTCACTTGCTGGTCCTCTGGGTCAGCCCTCTGCCTCAGCAGCGGGTGCCAAGACCTCAGCCTCCTTTGATTCAGGCATCAGTTTGGGGGGTGGTTGAAGCCACCCATGACATGGTTCAGCTTCACAAGCAAGCATCCCCTAACCCCTTCTCAGAGCATCGTCCTAGCACACTTCCTCCAGCAGCTGGAGCTTAAGGCCCAATTTCCTCAAGGCAATTTCAAAACAAGGGTCACACCATCTATGTGGTGCTAGTTATCATCCTTAAAGTCTCATAGTTATGAGTTCCCACCAGCCTGCTTCGAGGTCATCACCTGCCCACCATCCTGTGCACTCTGTTATGGCTCTCTCTCAGTCTCTTCTGGTTTCTCTCTGTCTCTCTCTCTCTCCTCCTATGCTTTCCCACTGTCTATTTCTCTCTTTATCTCTCTCTCTCTCTCCCCTCCCTCATGGCTCACTCAGGCCCTAACTTCCCCCTTACTCCTCCCCTCCCCCCCCCCCCCAAAAAAAACCTCTTTGTACTAGATCTGTTGTGTGGCATTTTTATTTATATATTGTAACACTCATGATTACATCTTGAGAAAGATCCCACTGCTGGGACCCACAGCCAGCTGCAAACCCTACCCTGGGGTCAGAAACAACAATCCCAAAGCCCTCTGACCTCTGAGTTGCCAACTCTTGGGGAGGCCCAAAGCTGTTCACTGTTGTACTCTGCCAACAGGGTAAGGTCCCAGCAGTCCTGGCTCAAGCATCCTGCCTTCTCTCCCCACACCAGGCAGCCTTGCCTTTGTTCCCACCATGCTACTACTATCACGTTGGTCCTTTATAGCAATTTTGATTTCAATCCTCCCTCAAGGGTATCCAACCTGGGAGTGGCAGCATTTAATAAAGAATAGCTAAGGATATGGCCTATAAAGTTACTTAGACCACTGAACTTTAACATTTTGTGTGTGTCAGGAGGGTGTGGTGGTGCACACCTTTAATCCCAACACTGTGGAGGGAGAGGCAGTCATATCTCTATGAGTTAGAGGCCAACCTCATCTATAGAGTGAGTTTTAGGACAGCCATGCCTACAGAGAGTAAACTCTGTCTTGAACTCAAGCATAAACTCTGCGGCCAACACTGCATTGTGGTGCAGAAAGGCTGCCACCCCTGCAGATACTCCTGTGTGCGGTGTCGGAGCTCACTGGAGGCTGATGCCACTGTGGAAGTGGTGGTGCATCTACAGTCGTCACCGAAGCCTGCAGAGGTCCTGGGGCCTACTATGCAAGAGCCCATACATGCCCAGCTGTTTTTAAAGTTTTCATTTTCACATGTACTTATTTTGTGTATTTGTATGTTGTGTGAGTGGGTGTGCATGTGCCACAGTGCACATCTGAGGGCAGCAGACAAATTTCCTGAGTTGATTCTTTCTTTCTACTATGTGTATCCCAGTGATTGAACTCAGGTTATCCAGCCTGAGTTTCCTGGTTTGGGTGATAGCCCCTCCCTCTTCTCCTTAGTCCTGCACCTGCATGCACTTCATTCTCTCACCATTCATGTTTCCTTTCTGACTCTCTCCCAATTCTCTGCTGGTCACCTCTCTAACTTCATGTCCTGTAATATCTCAAATTCCAAAGCTACAAACCAGACATGGCTGTCCTGAGCTCTAAGGACCTAGAGCAAAGCTGGTGGTCTGGGATCCTCTTCTATTACTGCCCTCATCTGGCTCCACCCCAAGTCCAACTGTGAGACTCTGTGTCTGGCTATCTCTCTCTCTTCTCCATACCAGTTTCTTTGCTCAGGCCTTCCTTTCCGTGTCTGTGAATGGCACAGATTTCTGGTCTCAGCCTGTCTCTCCCCGTCCCTCCTTTCAGTCACCAGGAAGGGCTGATACATTAGGAGAGAATGTTCTACAGAAGAGTGCTATGCTCTCATGCAGGAGAGCCAGGATGAGGCTTGAGTGCTGGGTGCCTGGTTCTGGGATACTGTACTAGGCTGGGAGTGCCCAGTAGACACTGACATGCAAAGTAGTCCTCCAGATGCATTTGGATATTTCCTCTCTTATTTATGCACAATAAAAACCTACCCCCTAACAACAGAGTAGCCATATTGACATTTTCTTTAGGGTGCTCCCTCATGTACATCTGATGCTGAAACGCGAGAGGATTACAAGTGATCCTTTCCAAGGGACCTGGTCTCTCTTAACTGAAGCATGCTGCTGATTTGACTCTTCCAAGCATTACCACTGTTCTGCTGGCTTCTGCCACCTACCATATTTGACTACAAATTCTAGAGTTCGACTCTTCAGATGCTTTCTTCTCCACCCACTCTAACCATTTGTCTCTCCTCACTCACCCATTAATTGTCCTCTCCATGTCTCTGGCTCCTGTAACCTGCTATGCCCTAATGGGTACCCATCATATGGAAAGGCTGTCTCATTGGCTTGCTGGAGTCAGCTGTATGATTCTCCACTGTGGTTCAAGGCAGCTCTCTGTTAAGGCACTTAACCCTTCTCCTTCCACTGAAACAGGAGGTCCTATTTGCTGTTATAGCATGGTCTGGTGCTTTGTAGTCAGATGTTAAGATTCATACTGTTGTAGGAGCAAACATTTGCCTCCAAATTATCCCTGATTGGCCAATAAATGCCTATACCTAGACAGGGCAGAGGTTAGGTAGGTAGAGCTAAGGCTTGAGGGACAGAGGATCAAGGGAAGGGAAGGGGAGGGGAGAGAAGGGGGCAGAGGAGAGGGAGAGGGGAGAGGACAGAACAGGAGAGGCTAGGGGAGGACAGGAAAGGAGGGAGGGAGGAAAGATAAAGAAGGCTGTCACAGGTGCCACAGGAACGAGTCACCAGGGGAACAAGGCTCCAAGCCTGCCATTGCTACGGCCAGGATCACGGTGGCCGGGGCCATGCTGAGGGCGCCCTCAAGGCTGAGCTACACAGAAATGTTCACCCCCAAGGGCAGCATGATTGGGAGGAAACACTTAGTACAAGATCATCCAAGATGGCGTTGATCACACACTGTGTCTGATCCATGGAACAGCAGTGACTACACAGCCAACAAAGGACCATACTGAGAGCTCCAAAACACAGTGCTGGTGTTTCCCAGAAAGATAGAAATCCTGTCCTGTGGATTGCCCATGCCCTCCCACTGCAGGACCATGGGACTATGCTCAGGTGAGCTCCCAGAGACCCTGGCCCGCTGCTGCCGCTTTGTGGCCTGGCACAGTGCAGGCCAAGGAGAAAGGGGTGCTGTTCCAGTTGAGCCCAAGCGAGGACTGCATTGCTCACACCACAGGCCTCACAGACCTCCTCTCACGGGCCAGGGCCATGCTCAGTGCCGAAAACTGGGTCCTGGGTTGTGCAGAGGTGGATACTAGGAGCAGCACCGAGGCGGGGGGCCATGGTGGATGGAGGAAGCGACAGAACCAGAGACTCGGGAAGCGTTGAGTCAACAGAGCCACAAGTTCCCCAGGACAAGAAGCTGAGTTGTGCTAATGTCAATGGTTTCTACGAGCTACTCAACAAAGACTTTGAGGGGCCTCCACTTGCCACCTGCTTGATGGCCCACAAGATCCAGTACCCACAGGATTAAGTTCAGGTCTTGACGGCAACAATCTGGTGACTTGAACAGGAGAGCTGGCCCTTAGGATCTGGGACCAGGTGAGCCAGCCCTGGGGACATGGGAGCCTGAGAACTGGCCCTGCCTTGAGAACACAGGAGCTGGAAAGCTGGCCCTGCCCTAAGGACACGGAAGTGGGAGAACCGGGGCCCCAACCCAAGGACATGGGAGTGGGAGAGCCGGCCCTGACCTGAGGACACAAGGGCAGGACAGCAGGCTCTGCCCTGAGGACGTGGGAGCAGGAGAGCAGGCCCTGCCCTAAGAACAAGGGAGTGGGCCTTGATCCAGGGCTCTGAGTGAACATCACCAACATCTACCCTATGTATGACCTGCTGGAACACATGAAGGGGCTGGGCCTGCAGATTCAAAGATTAAGAATCTCCTTGACACATGGCAACAATGGGATATCTGACAGCAGTCCCAGTGAGGAACCAGTAATGATAGTGTAGGCCTCCAACCAGTCCCATGACTCGTAGCAATGAACATTTCAAAGTAAACATATGTGGACAAAAGGCTATACTGCGTGATACACTACAGCTTCTCTGACAAGATTTTTTGTCTGTTTGTTTTATTTTACTGGGGGAGGAGAGGGATTTTGGTGCATGACGTGTAAATCATAGACATTCAATAAAAGTAAAAAAAAAAAAGAACCACATGGCCTGAAGGAGCTTAACTCTGAGGATCAGTCAAGGAGGGAAGCAGGCCAGATGTAAAGCATGTGCAAGTATTTATGGAATTATGGATGGGAAGTAGCCCAGATAGAAATGACTAAAGCAAATGGGATGTGGGGCTGGGAGGTAACAAGGTAGCTTAGGGGGTTTATTTCTGCCCAGTCCCAGAGTTTAAGGCATATTAAAAACCTAACAGGTGTGTGTCTTTTATTGATATGATAGTTGGAAGATAAACACCACAGTAATTATATGCTGTTAATGCTAATTATTAATAGCCAATTTTTCTATAACAATTTATGACCCTTTTCCCTAAGCCTCTCTTATCTCCTCTTTGCTCTGCTTCTGAAGGATGTCTGCCTCTGAGCTCACGTCTCTCTTTAATCATGGGCTCTTCCTATTTAGAATTAAGATGCCCCCATCCCCAGATTCAGAGATTTCACTGCAGCCTCATGTCTTACTGTAAACAGCTTGACCTCAGTACTGCTCAATATACAGAAAATGGCAATTCTATTTCTAAATTATCAAAGGTTATAACAACTTCTGCCACTGTACAAAGACATGACATACAAAGTCTCTCATCTCTAAGCTTTCTCTTCTTTCCAGTTTTGAATCTTTTTTTAAAAAAAAGATTTATTATTTATTATGAACAGTGCTCTGCCTGCATGTACACCTGCAGGCCAGAAGAGGGCACAGATCTCATTATAGATGGTTGTGAACGAGCATGTGATTGCTGAGAATTGATCTCAGAAACATCTGGAAGTCAGTGCTCTTAATCTCTGCGCCATCTCAGAGGTCCTTGAAAATCCCTTATCTCTATGCTATCTATCTTTATTTTCTGCTCTTAAAAATACTTTAAAGACCATTGTTCAAACTATCTCAGTGTTTGTAAATATATTGGGTATGGTTAAAAATCTGTAACAAGGGCTAGCAAGATGGCCAGAGTGTCTTATGTTCCAGTGACCTCTCTTTGCTCTCAACTTATGGTCTTCACGACCACAGATGAATTAGAAATCATCAACAAATACATTTAAGGAGAACTTGGCCTGGACGGGGCTCAGCTGGGCAAGATGCCACACCTGGTGCCTTGCTGAGCAGCATCACCCTGGGGCCTGTTCCACCACTGCCTCCTGTCATGCAGTCTTGGAGCTGCACACTGGACAGGCTGGTGCCACCCAGCCACACCTGGTCATCACACATCAGCCAAAGCTGTGCAGCATGTGCCTCCACTATGAGTGTAAGGGCCGCTCGGCCAGGAGCATCCTGGGGAGAGCAGCACCAAAGCCAGTAAGATGCTGCCCGCCACCAAGCTTCAAGACTGGCGGGCTGAGGGAGATGGAGTGACAGCGTGCCTGGTGTGGAAGGACTGGCCATGGGGAAAAGACTGCACTGATGGTGTCTACAGGGTGCTGCGGTCTCATGTCAACCCCCAGCCCCAGGCAGTGCAGGAGGCCCAGCTCGAGGCACTCACAGTCTAAGAGCCGCCATCTCTGAGGCAGACTCCATAGTCTTACCTCTGGGAGCCACAAGGCCCATCAATGAGGCTGGGAATCAGCCCCAATACTATTGGCCCTTTGCAACCTCAGACCTATATAACTGGGGAACCCAAAATGCCCCATTCTCTGAGAATCCTAAAGAGTTAATTAGTCTGTTAGAAACTGTGCTCTTTACTCACCAGCCCACTTGAGATGATTGGCAACAGCTTTTTCAGGTCTTCTTCACCACAGAGGAATGAGACCACATAATCCTGGAGGCCCGGAAGAATGCCCTGGGGCCAACAGGAGTTCCAACTCAGAATCCCGCCAATAGTGGATTTCCACTATCAGACCTGCCTGGGACTACAACGTGGGTGAAGGCAAGGAGCGCCTTAAAGTGTATCACCAGGCTCTGTTGGCAGGTCTTAACGCGGCCGCCAGAAGGCCCATCAATCTGACTAGGTTCTATGATCTGAGACAGGAGGCTAATGAAAGCCCAGCCAGTTTCCTTGAGAGGATCATGAAGGATTTCAGACAATACACTCCATATGATCTCAAACATGTGGACCACCGATCCACAGCCATGGCTTTCATTAACCAGTCTGCCCCAGATATTATAAAGAAATTACAGAATAGGAGAGATTAGATGAGAAAACTCTCCGAGAGTAGAAATAGCAGGAAAAGTATGTAACACCAGAGATAGTCCAGAGGAAAAGCAGATAAAAGGCAAAATTTTGACCTAGCCTGAGTACTGCTGGCTCCTACCGCTGATCTGGACAATAGAAGGTGACAATTGCAGCAGACAGTCCGAGGTGAGAATCAAGGTGCCTACTGCAAACAAGACACAGCCATTGGGCTAAAGAAAGCCCCCAAAGAGACCAAAGGCCAGAGTCTTCTTTACCAGGGAGAGCAGTGACTAGGGGGGGACTTGGTTTGGAACCCCTCCCAGAACTCAGGGTAACCCTAAGTGTGGAGGGGAAACCCATCAAGTTCCTGGTAGACACAGGGGCTCAACATTCAGAACCTTTACAGGCGGAAGGACCTTTGGCCAACAAAAGATCTTGGGCCCAAGAGGCTACAGGCACTAAACAATATTCATGGTTACCTGAAAAACAGTTGACTTGGAAACTGGACGGGCAACCCATTCATTCATGGTTACACCTGAGTGTCCCTATGCCCTTTTGGGATGAGACTTGCTATCTAAAATGCAAGCCCAAATCTATTTTGGGCCCAAGGGGACCAAAATATTAAGACTCTTAGGGAGTTTAACCCAGACTTTGGGACCATGGAAAAGGTCTGTGGCCTATCTATCAAAAAAACTGGATTCCACGGTGGCCGTTAAGGCTACCCTGCCTGTGGCTGTGGTAGTCCTTGGCAAAGACTCTGCTAAACTGACTCTTGAACAGAACTTGACAATCATGACCCCTCATGTCATAGAAGGGGTCCTCAGACAACCACCTAACCGTTGGCTCAGCAATGCCAGAATTACTCACTACCAAGATGTTAATTAATCCTGGTAGAATTATATTCCAACAGTCAGCCACAATGAACCTGGCCACCCTCCTGCCTAATCCGGATTTAGAGGCACCGCTCTATGACTGTACTGAGATACTGGCACACCAGAGCACTAAAGCAGATCTCAAAGATGTCCCCACGCCAGAGGCAGACTATACCTGGTACACAGATGGGAGCAGCTTCCTATAGGAGGGTCAAAGAAGAGTGGAAGCAGCAGTGACCACCGAGATTAAAGGAATGAGGACTCCTTACTTCAGAAGGAAAAACCCGAAAACAAAGAAGAAATTCTCCACCTCTGAAAGGTCCTATGGCGGCCAGCAAAGTGAGCTATCATCCATTGCCCGGGTCACCAAAAATCTGATACTGCCCCAGCAAGAGGTAATAATCTGGCTGACTGGATGTCAACAATGGCCATAGTTCTTCCTGATCCAAGTGACCCTAACCTACTGGACCAACAAGACTACACCCCAGAAGAAGTCAAATGGGCTGTGGACCTGCCCAGGAGCCAGCTGCTCCACCAACGGTAGAGATCAACCAATGGTAAGCTCATAATATATGAACTCTGGCTAATATTATCCTTAAAAAGATCCACAGGACCACCCACATGGGCCCTCAGAGGATGGCAGATGTGGTAAGACAATCCAAAGTAACTTTCAAGGATGTACAGGTCAAAATTGACAAGATTGTAAGTGAATGCAAAGCCTGTAAACTGACAAATGCTGTCTCAAATGGGAAAAATCCTGGAAGTCAACTCAGATATAAGAGACCAGGGGCCTATTGGGAGACTGTTAACTGTGGTTAGAAGCATCTGTTGGTGTTTTTGGATACTTTCTCTGGATGGACTGAAGCCTTCCCCACTAAAAAAAGAGACAGCTATGATAGTAGCTAAGAAACTATTAAAAAGCCAGGTAGGAGTCGGGCGTGGTGGCGCACGCCTATAATCCCAGCACTCGGGAGGCAGAGGCAGGAGGATCGCTGTGAGTTCGAGGCCACCCTGGTCTAAAAAGCGAGTCCAGGACAGCCAAGGCTACACAGAGAAACCCTGTCTCGAAAAAAACAAAAACAAAAACCAAAAACCAAAAACAACAACAAAAAAAAAAACCAGGTATGGCTTTCCCCATATACTAGGATCAGACAATGGATCACATTTCCTGCCCAAAAAAGCCAGAGTGTAGCTAACTTCACTGGGGCAGATTGGAAGTTACACTGTATGTATAGACCCCAGAGTTCAGAGCAGGTAGAGAGAATGAATAGAACCCCAAAAGAGACCTTAACTAAATTGACCTTAGAAATTGGCACAGATTGGGTGGTCCTCCTTCCCTTTGCTCTGTATAGGGTATGGAATATCCCATACCAAATGGGATTTACTCCTTTTGAAGATTAATGTATGGGGTACCTGGAGCCATTGTCCCAAACTTACAAGCTTCTGCTATAATTAAAATGGCTGATAATGACTTATTCCTTAGGATCCAAGCTATCAAATGGGCCCATGAACATAGGTGGCCTAAATTACATGCCCTTTATGAATTAGGTCCTCCACCAGAACCCCATCATTTCCAGTCAGGATACTGGGTGTATGTCAAGAGACAGACAAGGAAACCTTGAGCCACGCTGGAAGAGGCCATACGTCATCCTGCTAACAACACCTACAGCCTTGAAGGTCAACAGGATCACACCTGGATCCACTACATCCATACCAGACCTTTGCGTTTAAAGACAACTACCTGAATCCAGCAGCTACAGGATGGAAGATCCATTAGGACACCATAAACCTACTCAAACTCAAATCCTGATCATAATCCTGGTTGGACTAGGACTCCTGAATGTAGGCCACCCTACTATGAGAGCATAGGACTGATAGTTTTTAACACTTCTGAAGATCCAAATAGCTGGGGGTGGCTACCAGAAGGCCTTGCTCTCACTCTTCAGACCATTTCAGGTCAAGGTTCCTGCGTTGGTAAGGTCCCTTCTCACCAGTATTTATGCAACACAACAATTGAGAGCCCACCCCAGAAATATATGATGCCCCCCACTCATGCATGGTGGGCATGCTCACTGGACTAACTCCCTGCATTCATGGAGACATCCTCAAAGGGGAACATGGGATTCATGAGTTCTGCATCATGCTTCAGCTGGTACCCCATATTACCTTATCACCCAGAAACAGAGGTCCCGGCCCTTATCAGCAAGGGCCTTGTCAGATCTAAGTGAGAACCGCTATCTTTAACATTGGCTATCATCCTAGGAACCGGAACGGTGGGATCAGAAATATGCATTGCTGCCCTAGCCCTACTGAGAGGACCAAACCAACATAGTTTTATAGTTATCTTGCATGTTCTTAAAATTTTGCCCTCTTAGTGACCTATGTTCCTTTAGATCCAGAGAAAAACAACAAGCTTACACAAGTTGCAGCTGCCAACCAATCAGAATGCAGGTCAATAGGTTACAACACATAGGTTGGATAAAAATTCCCCCTTGAGGTTTAGCCTAGAGGCAGCCTCTAATCAGCTTAAAGGTCAACATTCCTATGTATCCTTTAGCCAATCATTTAACTCCAAGGCTTGGAAACCCCCACTTGCAGTTTTTCTCTTTAAAAGCCCTGGACCCGGAGCAGGCCGCCGTCTTCTCCATTTGCTGGAGGACTGATGGTCTGAGCTCTGAGCTTGTTAAATAAAGCAACCCTGTACAGTTTACATCAAATTCGATTCCTGGTGGTTCTTGGGGGCGGGTGTGTCTTGTGATCCAGGTATACACTACAAAGTAAAAATTATAATGCCTTAAAAGCAGATATAGATGAAGATATCCAGAGACTGAAAAAAATCCACCTCCTATCTTGAACATAATGTAGAGTCTTTGGCTGAGATAGTGTTACAGAATAAAACGGGGCTTGATTTGGTGTTCCTGCAACAAGGAGGATTATGCACTGCTCTTAGAGAGAAGAATGTTTATATGTTAACCATTCTGGAGTTATTGAGTCATTAGCTAAAGTTAGAAAGAATTTGGAAAGATGACATACAGAGAGACAACAGTCTCGGGGATGGTTCGAATCATGGTTAGATAGCTGTCCTTGGCTGACCACCCTTGTGTCAACATTAATGGGACCATTACTTATTCTAATCCTCTTACTTACTCTTGGCCCCTGTATCATCAGTAGGCTCCTTCAATATGTGAGGCAGAGATTGGGCACATTTAGTTAATGGTTATGCGCTCACAATATCAGATCCTTAATGAGCCTTAGGAACCCATGATTGGGTCCCTAGTTACAACTAGAGGAGGGAATGTGAAAATGTAAAAACTCATGCTCTCAGAGTAATCCCCCGCCCTAGAGTTCCTTGCACAGCCGATAAAGAACATCTGGGGCCAACCAATAAGAAACAGGGCTATGGAACCAGGCATGGTGGCACACGCCTTTAATCCCAGCACTCGGGAGGCAGAAGCAGGCACATCCCTGTGAGTATGAGGCCAGCCTGTTCTACAAAGTGAGTCCAGGACAGGCAAGGCTACACAGAGAAACCCTGTCTTGAAAAAACAAAAAAACAAGAAATGGGTCCATGAACTTTAGATGTGTTTGCAAAATAAAAATATCTCTTTGTGGTCAGGCTTGTATGCCTGGGCCAGTCAACATAAGTCATGTTGTTATTCACCTTCTTACCCAATCTCGAAATGCCAAGGCTTAGAAACCCCTCCTTGTCATTTTTTTTCCTTTAAAAACCCCTAGACTCTGCACCTCGGGGTTGCTTTCCCAACCTGCTGCATCAGGGACAGTTCGCGACTGAAGCTCGAGCTTGTAATAAAAATCCTGTGTGTTTGCACCAGATCCATGGTCCTGGTGGTCTCTCAGGGGGGTCTCATGATCTGGGCATTACAATCTGACCCAAGAACATGTGAGATTTCTAACTTATGGATTTGGGTTCTTTTTCTAGCAGGAAAAGGAAGGTTCAAGCCGGGCGTGGTGGCGCACGCCTATAATCCCAGCACTTGGGAGGCAGAGGCAGGTGGATCGCTGTGAGTTCGAGGCCAGCCTGGTCTACAAAGCGGGTCCAGGACAGCCAAGGCTACACAGAGACACCCTGTCTCGAAAAAAAAAAAAAAAGGAAGGTTCAATTAGGTATTGCCCCACTGGGCTTGCTGCACCTGAAGGGAGCCTGGCGGGCACTGTTGTAACTTGTCCTCCTCCTAGCCAGCAACAGAAGGACCAGCCCCCCTGTCCAAGTGGCCCTTCCACCGGCTCGCCCACCAGCCCCTCACCACCTTGCAGTGTGGTCACAGGAGGCACCATCTCACTCCCAGGGATGCATTTCTTACAGCAACAAATTGATCTCTTGGCTGAAGAATTAACATTATTTAGGGATATGTCCCTGCTGGCCTGTGACCCAATTCCATGCTATCTGCCACACCCTCATCAAGCGGGCAACTTTACTGAAGCGTGCCAACAATTGTCTCATTACCTCAAATGGACTTGGCTGGACAGGTTCCATGCTACTCTGTGATACTCAGGGAAAGCATATCTAAATTCAGTAAGATCAGGGTCCCAGTGCTTTCCCTTGATACGGGTTCACAGAACAGGTATGAAACAGTATCAAAAGATTCTTTGACACCCTCCCCATAGTCACCTATGCCATTATGGGAGGGAATCATGGTCATATTAATCATTCTACTTAAATGTCTTATACAGCATATCGTCCAGAGGTGCTCTGTCATCAACAAGACTACCCTGCGGTGCTCATGGCTCTGGAACACCCAGACCATGGTCCACCCAATGAGGTAATAGAAGGTATTGGAGGTAATGGAGACTCATGAGGCCTATTTTTAATATCCTATACCTTATGCACTCTCCAGGGATGACACCCTTTAAGGACTGGTAGCCAATGAGGTAAGAACCTGTTTGGCAGGTCAACCTAAGAGAGGAACAGTCCATTATACTGGGGGGCCCTGAGGAGAACAAGATCAGAGCATAAGAACTCTGGTTTCCACTGAGTTGAGAAAAAATAAAAATAAAAATAAAAACAAATGGATGGATATGTTGGAGAAACAAGGCCTGCTGGTGAGCAGGAACAAAGCCTGTTGCTAATAACACGTGGCTGAGATTCTGCATAGAGCTAGCCTGAGACCTGCCAGGGCATTCCCAGATACTGATACTGCTGTGACTGGTGGTGAGACACAAGCAAATAAGGAGGAGACACAGCAGCAGCTTGTAGTCAGAGAGCCAATGGGATGCTGGGCAGGAGGTATAAAGGAGCATCCTCTTCCTAGAATAAATGGGTCTGCTTTTGCCACTTGCCTGACTCCTGGAGTCTGTGTTGTTGACTCTCTGCCAGCTCATACCTGCCCCCAAGGGTCCTGGGCCTGGGTTCATGCAACAGGTGGGGAGGGAAAGCCACAGTCAAAGCCAGTTAAGGTTACCCAAAAAGATTTGGATGGAAGCGAATTAAGGTTTGAGGGAAAGAAAGGATGAATCTAAGAAGGCATATTGAGGTGAGAGAAATTTGTTCCCAAGAATGTGATGGGCAGAATAGTATGTGTTTTTTGAGGAGCTACTTTAAATCCTAGTGAGGGTACGGAAGATATTAATTGATCCTTAAGTTGGAAAGAGGCAAGGGACGAGTCTCCCCACACCAAGATACCATCCATATAATGATAAATGTGGAGACTTTTGACTAAGTAGAAACTTAATGCTGGGGCAATGGCCTCCTGGCAGGTCACTGTGGTTGGACTGTCTACTCAAATAGTTAGGCTGGCCCAGAGTTGTTAATGGGGGTTATTGAGAACACAAATCGGTAATCCCAAGGGTAGAGAGGGATAGAGAAAAAGCAATCTTTAATGTCTATTGCTAAGACAGGGATGTTGGATTGGAGATGACAAGCAGAGCTCTTCCTGTAGCTCCAGAGGTTGCAGTCATTAGGGACTACAAGCAGCAGTGGGTCTCTTCCATGACCTCCACGTGCCAGTTCCCGGACCCCAGCTCTGCCTGCAGTGTCATAGACAGCACCCATTGGAGACTACCAGCAGAGGTGAGTTCTGCACCGGGCCCTCTGTGCACCAGTTCCCAGGTCCTAGTTCTGCCTATAATTCCAGAGGTGGCAGCCATCAGGTTCTCCCAGCAGCACTGAGGTCTGCCCTGTGACCTTTGTGTGTGATTTCCCAGGTCCCAGCCCTGCCTGTAGTTTACAGATCTTGGAACCCAAGAAGTGCCACACAAACCACTCAGTCTCAGCTAAATATGGATGGTTTATTGGATGCATTTGCCAGGCTGATCAATCAGGGCCACAAAAAGGTCTCAGGAGCCTAACTGTGACATTGATGTGTTTTACAGAGTCAATTTATAAAGGCAAAACCCAAAATTAGCTTATATAGGGGTGTGGATGGTAGAACACGGTGGTCAGCTCTGACTTAAGTTATTTTGCTAAAAAACAGTTCTAGCTGACCTTGAGAGTGTGCCTGGAAGTTGGGGTCAGATGTGCATGTGGCTGGAAAATTTCTGGGAACAATAAGGCCACAGAGAACATGAACATACTGCATTTCTGGTGTTTTGTTTTGTTTTGTTTTTTGAGACTGGGTTTCTCTGTATGGCCTTGACTGTCCTGGACTCACTTTGTAAACCAGACTGGCCTCGAACTGACAGAGATCCACCTGCCTCTGCCTCCCAAGTACTGGGATTAAAGGCGTGTGCCACCAACACCTGGCAAGATGACTTTTTAACCCCCCTCAAATCCATGCCAAAGTCGGGGGTCATCTTATATGCCAGGTATTTACCTGCGGCTTGCTTCCCCTTGCTTCATATCTCTGGCGCGCACAAACAGTGTGTGTGTGGGGTGTCATGGCCAATTCCATGCTCTCTGTGGGGATTATGAAGCAGGAAGGAGCAAACTGTATACATCTTACTGTATCTTGTGAAGGAGAATGTGAATGTGGATTGGCTTTCCATCAGAACCCACCCATTTGACTCGGAGAGCTGTGAGTCTTCGAGTTGATTGTGGAGCTTGCCTTAAAGGGGCAATGTAGTCTGGCACTGGCTGTCTGCCAGCATTTAATAAAGCACCTGGCGCTCTGTGCCCTGTCTCCAAATAGACACATGCCTGTGTCTGCTGCACATGGTATGCGTTGAAAGAGGAGTAGTCTTATATGGTGAGTATATTCCAAACTCTATATTTTAACTGGAAAAGTTGGGGGTCGACTTATACACCCAGTTGTCTTATGTACCAGAAAAGATGGAAGTTTATGGTCAACTTGACCTTGTACAGAGATTCTTTTAAGTCAGCAATTAGCTGAGGTGATGTGGCTGGTGGGCCTGAAATAAAAATATGTATAGCTTATCATGTGAGAGCCATAAAGCATAACCAGGAGGAACAGGACAAAGGGCCCATTTGTCCCTTATGCCAGGGAGCCCTTTATGACATAGCATTTTAGCCTGTTAGGTGGGACAATGGGCGATATATTCTCATTAGGACATTGTTATCAGGGGCCCAGGAAGACTGAAATGCTAGTCAAAGGCTGGTCAATGAGGCAGTTGTCAGAAGCATCTGATTAGTCGATCCAGTTGAAAGACAGAGTGTGGAGGAATGTCTTTGAATGGATGTAACAACTGTCAATGAAGCAGAGCTTCCTGGAGAGAGGGTGGAGCGAGGATGGAGAGTTGAGAAGGGGGACAGTTTAGTGTTAAGGAGGATGGAGGGAGTGAGTGGCCAGAGGAGCACCACAGTGGCTGATGCTTGGGGGGGCGGTATATGTATGATATATCAGTTTAGAGTAGTTTGTACACTATAGTTTAGGAGTAGGTCTGTATTAGTTTAGATCTGCCCAGCATAGTGGGCTTCAGACTCTGTGTCTTTTATTAGCCATTTTACACTGAACAGATACACTTTTAATGTAACAAATTGGCACCCATCCTATTTAGTGTAGCCACACCCTTAGAAAAAGGATAATTTGTTATAGTTTGGTGGGGGGAATCACTCCCAAAGAGAAGTAATACTTTGCTATAACTTGGTGGTTTAAAATGGAAGACACAATAATACAAAGTTTCTGGGCCTTCTTAAATACTCTTTTAAATAATGCTGTGATACAAATAAGAGACAGAGAAATTGTGCTACTGATTATTACTACTATTTTTACTTAATCATTCTAGCTTTCTATAAATTCTTCAAAAGAAAAAGATTTTAGAAAAAAATAAATAAAAAAAAAGATTTAGAGAAAAAATTACAAAAATTCATAGATTGGACTGAGATAAAACAAAATGAAAAATATGAAATTTGGAAAGAAACCTTAGAAGAGAAATTAGAAAGGCTTATTATAACTAATAATAATAACACAGAGATAGAAACTGAAGAAAAAAGGCCAGAACATACAACACAACTTTATAACAAGACTACAAGGCAGTCATTATTTGTTAAAAAAACAAAAATGATTTTCCCAGCCTTCGTAAGGGAACTACCAGGAGATGTGGAAAATCCACAAGGTTATCAGGGTTTTGACTGGCAACCTATAGAAGCACAATAATTAAAAGGTTTAAGGAGGAATAAGCAGTTATGGTTTACACTCGCCGTATGTTAGACAGATGCTTAATAACTGGGTCACATGGAATCACATAATTCCAAAAGATTGAAGAGATTAAACGACTGCCATCTTAGAGCCAGGTCTGGCATGGTGGAAAGATGAGTTCTCAAATATGGAGCAGCACAATAGGACTAGAGGCATTGATATTGTCAGGGATCAGTTACTAGGTGAAGGCCCATATTCTGATTTAGTTTCACAGGTTGCCTTTGATGATGCTGTCTTAGAACGATGCCGAACAATAGCCTTGAATGCTTGGGACAAGGTTGAACAACAGGGATAAATGGAATAATTTACAAAAATAACCCAAGGCTCAAATGAAACCTTCACTGAATTTTTACAGAGAATAATTAAAGCTCTGAATAGAACCATAGTAGATCCAAATGCTAGAGATATTCTACTTCCATTTCTAGCTTTTGAAAACGCAAATGCTGAATGTAAAAAAGCAATTAGGCCCTTGAGGGCAAGATCTGCACCTCTTCATGAATGAATTAAAGATAAATTATTCTACAATGATAATAATTCAGGGAGAAGGTTTCTTGTAAAATGTAGAAGATGTGGAAGGAATGGTCATGTGGCTCATGAATGTAGGTCATCCAACGATACCCAAGGCTATTCCTTGATTTCGGAAAACCGACTAAGGGGCTATGCTCAAGGTCCAACAAAAAAACAACATGAGCCATTCATTTCCTGTTCACCAAAAAGGGAGTATTTTAAAAGACAAAAAAAAAATTTCAAGGTCTGATAAAACAAACAGGGCTACTGAAGACTTAGAAAACCCATTTAAAGGATATAATAATGCCCCTAGAGATAAAAGGTACTGAAGATACTAAAAAACAAATATTTTGGCAAACCACTATTAACGATAAGAGACCAAAGTTAAAATTACAATTAAATGGCATTGAGACTGAGGGATTACTAGATACTGACCCAGATGTCAGTATAATTTCCCAAGAATCTTGGCATCCAATTTGCCCACTTCAAAAGGTATCTACACAGTTCCAGGTCAGATGGCTTCAATGTACAGGGCCAGAAGGTCAAACAGGAAAATCAAGGCCATACATGGCTGATATAGCCGTAAATTTATGGGGAAGAGGTCTGTTACAACAATGGAAACCAATTTCAAAAACAAGCCAGAAAACAGGTGATTCTCCTGATAAAAAAATTAAAACTATAAAAAGGGATTAGCAAAGACAGTTATAGTCTGTCCAGGTTGTCCATAAACAAGATACAGATACAACAGGGGCTGACTCTTCCAAAGTATATTGGAAAACCACTGCTGGATACAAAATAGGCCAACAGAAAATTAGACCACAGAAAGTAGAAATCAGGAGAGATCAATTAAGAACTCTTAATGATTTTAAAAAATTGCTAGAAAATGTTAATTGGCTGCGGCCTACAATTGGTTTAACTACCCAAGAACTAAGTAATTTATTTCAAACCTACAATGTGATAAGGACTTGAATGGCTTAAGAAAGCTATCAGCTGAAGCTGAAAATGAATTGGCTCTGGTAGAAAGGAAGTTACAAGATTCATATATTGACTGCATTGTTCCAAAGAAGGCATGTATTTTAGTTATCTTGCCTTCTACTCATTCTCCAACAGGAATTCTTGTGCAAAGGAAGACTGTATCTTCGAATGGATATTTTTACCACATGAACAAAGTAAAAAAATTAAAAACCCATATAGAAAAGGTTTCTGAATTGATTGTAAAAGGAAAAATGAGACTTCGCCAGTTAGTTGGAATAGATCCAGCTGAGATGGTGGTGCCTTTTACTAATGCTGAGTTTGCCTCGTTATGAGCGGACAATGAACACTGGCAGGGGGCTTGTGGTGATTTTTTGGGGGAGAAATTAACAACAGATACCCCCAAAACAAGCTATTTCAATTAATAAAAAAAAACTAGTTGGATTCTTCCTCATGTAGTTAAGAGAATTCCAATTTCTGGTGCTCCTATATTTTACACTGATGCCAATAAATCAAAAAGAGCAGGTTATAAATCAGAAAATATAAGTAAGGTAGTTGAGAGTCCTTATGGTTCCGGTCAAAATAATCAGAATTATATGCAATTCTGCTGGTGTTAACAGAGTTTGAAGACTCTCTTTATATAGTTACTGACTCTCAGTATGCCAAAAGAGTTGTGTTGAATATAGAAACAGCCGACCTAATTCAGGATGATTCCGAATTAACATCACTATTTATTCAATTACACAAGTGATCAGAAATAGAAACCATCCATTGTATATAACTCATATAAGATCTCACACAGGCCTACCAGGACCTCTAGTAAGGTAATAATGTAATCGATGAACTATTGATAGGAAATGTGTTAGAAACTTTAGAGTTTCATAAAAAACACCATGTTAACAGCAAAGGTTTAAAAAAGGAATTTTCGGGCTGGAGAGATGGCTCAGTGGTTAAAAGCACCGCCTGCTCTTCCAAAGGACCAGGGTTCAATTCCCAGCACTCACATGGCAGCTCACAATTGTCTGTAACTCTGGCTACTCTGATACTTTCATACTAATGCACATAAAATGAAATTAAATTTTTAAAAAAGGAATTTTCTATCACTTGGCAACAAGCTAAGGAAATTGTGAAATAATGTCTTATTTGTTCTATAAATAACCAAACTCTGTTACCTGCAGGAAGTAACCTTAGGGGTAATCAAAGAAATGAAACTTGGCAAATGGATGTATTTCATTTTATAGAGTTTGGAAAACTGAAGTATGTGTCCCATACTATAGACACATATTGAGGATTCCAGTGGGCAACCTCTTTAAGTTCTGAAAAAGCTGGTTCTGTTATTACACATTTATTAGAAGTCATTGCAATTATGGGTGCACCTAAACAAATTAAAACTGACAATGCGCCATCATATGTCTCTAAGAAAATGAAATATTTTTAGTGTATTATAACATGTTTAGGGCCGGGCGTGGTGGCACACGCCTTTAATCCCAGCACTCGGGAGGCAGAGGCAGGTGGATCGCTATGAGCTCGAGGCCAGCCTAGTCTACAAAGCGAGTCCAGGACAGCCATGGCTAACACAGAGAGACCCTGTCTCGAAACCCCCCGCCCCAAAAAAACATGTTTAGGTATACCACATAATTCTACAGGACAAGTAGTCATTGAAAGATCCAATTGTACTTTAAAAGAAATGTTCATCAAACAAAAAGGGGTATCAAAGACCCCCAAGAGATAGATTACATAATGCCTTATTGCCTTTGAATTTCTTGAATGCTAATGAACAAAACACGACAGCTGCAGAGAGACATTGGATTTTAGAAAAGTCTGCTGAATTAGATCAGCCTATTTCAAGGACATCTTGACCTCAGAATGGAGAACAGGAAATGTGTTATGATGGGGTAGAGGTTTTGCATGTTCATATAGGAAAGGAAAAATTGTGAGTTCCATAAAAAATGATAAAAATTAGATATGACAGAGGAAGACCCCCTGAAAATTGTACATACAACCTTAATCCTAACACCATGAAGACAAAGACAGACAGTTCTATTTAAGTTCTAGACCAGGCTGGTGTCCACAGGGTGTGACCCCCCGCTGCTGATAATTACTTGCAAAAACAGCCTAGGATTCAAACCAACAAATTTTTCCTTAACAGACATGCAAACTGCATACCTCCCACTTCAAAAAGCCTTTGTTTGTTGAGTTAAAGTGTCACTGCTCTGCCAACCGGCTTATCCCTCTAAACGTGAGCTACTTTCACGAGGGACAGGTGGCGGTCACACCAGATGCAACACGTCAGCCTAGTTAGATCCCAAAAACTCAAAGGCTAAAATCCATATACTTAAAAGGGTAACAATGCCTCTTTCACTCAGGTCAACCAGCTTGTCTTTAAAACGGGGTACTTTTTCTCAGGAGGCAGGTAGCAGCCTAGCCTATACACCAGGCGCCATAGAGAAGGACGTTTAGTCTAAAAGGTGGAAGTGTTCATCCCCTACGGAGAGAAGGGGTGAGACAAAAACACCTGCAGTAAGTGTGAAAACCCAGGTACTAGATGCCTAGGGTATATATAATTTTATTTAAGGCTTAATGCCTCTTCTTTTGCTCAGGCCACTGGCTTGTCTCTAAAACGGGGTACATTTTCTAGGGAGACAGGTAGTGCCCTAGACCCTAGAGAAGGACATTTAGAACTATACAATCTTGTTTGGTTTCAATTAGATAATGATTGTATGGTCTTTGATAATGGTTATATTATACTTCCTCTTTGAGGTCAAAATAAAACAGACCTGGATGAAAGGGAGACTGTTAACTTAAGTCAGTATATACATACATTAATTCAAACTACAGAACTAGTCTTGATTGTTTTGTGCATCCTGCACACCTCATGCACTTAATAGTTTTAGAACTGCATAATGCCTGTGAGAAATTATATAATTTCAGAGCAAAGTACCAGACACTGATGCTGGATCAGACCCGACAGGATTTATCCTTCAGCATGCTGAGATGCTGACACCCTGCATTCTTCATGTTCCATCCACAAGTGCTTTGGTTCTGTTTGTCATGAGAACAGAACATCTCCCAGGACAGCTTTGAAGAAAGCTCCTGATTCCAATTGGTCCAGCATTTCAGACCGTTCCACACAGGACTTTTATAAGCCTGAATTTCTCAACATTTAGAGACTGGGCCACAAATGCTATCTCTAGCTTGTTTAACCATTTTCCTAGTTTTATTTGGGGCCCTGTATAGGTAATATTCGTCCCAAATCAGCCTGAAGAAGCCTTAAAAAGAGAAGGCCATCCCATTTCCCTTAAAGGGGGGTTGGGTAAGGTTTTGGGCTATGGATGTTTATCTTCATTGGGAATTGGTTGTGTTATTGGTTTTATTCAGAAGAGAATGAGGTTGGACTCAGGGATTTTTCACTGTGAATATAGACATATATAGGAATGATAGGACAAAAGGTAGATTATTGAATCTACTCTTCAACTTAAGGCCTTAATTGTTACTCACAAGTCTATTTTTAATTCATTGGCATAGAATATTAGATATTGATGTAAAATAAGTTCATTTTTTTAATTCATTGTACTGTTCAACTTTATCACAAGACTATACATCCTAGGTTTAATAGACAGATAAGGTGCTGGGTGTGGTGGCACATGCCTTTAATCCCAGCACTTGGGAGGCAGAGGCAGGCGGATCACTGTGAGTTCAAGGCCAGCTTGGTCTACAAAGTGAGTCCAGGACAGAAAAACCCTGTCTCGGAAAAAATAAATAAATAAAGTAAAATATTTAGATAAGGTCTTCAAAAAACCTCAGAGACCTACAGAATATAGCATTTAAGGACATTTTTGTTTTGTTTTGAAGATTCTTTGAAAATGAGACAGGTTGACTCCTGGCAACACCTAGCCTGCCTCAAAGAAGGTAATGAGCATCGAGGAACCTCCTTATGGAAGTGGCTTCAGGTGTGGCAAACCAGCCACTGGTAAAAAATGTCCTTGTTTTCTGCCACAGACAGAATTCTGCTTGAAACAGGCAAGCTTGGATGTAGGTAGAGTTGACAGCCAAACTCTGCCAAGACAGGGTAGGCAAGTCCTCAATAGTCCCTGCTTTACAAATATGTCTGTCAGATATACTGGGTCAGAAGGCTGAAGATAATGCTCCAATGTGTTAGAGAAAGCTTTTGGTGACTGTTCAGGCACCGAGGTGTCTCTGTCATTTTTTTCATTTTGAAAGCTGTTAACCTGATTTCCTATTTACTCAGCTAATTAATTTTATTCCTTCTCAAGTCTCTGATGGGGTTGAAGACAGCAAAATATTATGAGTGTAACATGAATATAATGATTGATTTGTGGTTCTTGTATGTGTGTATTGTATATTGATGTAATAATATAAACGTATAGGTAAAAGGTTTTTTTTTTATTAGACTAAAAAGGGGAATTGTGGAGGAATGTCTTCAATGGATGTAACAACTGTCAATAAAGTGCTGTTTAGCCAATAAGCTGGGCAGAAGGACAGGAAGTAGAAGGCAGAGCTTTCTAGAGAGAGGGTGGAACAAGGATGGACAGTTGAGAAGGGGAGCGGTGGACGGTGAGGGAGGATGGAGGAAATGAATGGCTGGAGGAGCACCATAGTGGCAAATGCTTGGGGCATATGTATGATATACCAGTTTAGAGTGGTTTGTTTACCAAAGTTTAGGAGTAGATTTGTATTAGTTTAGATTCTGCCCAGCATAGTGCTGGCAGCTTCAAAGTATGCTTCAGACTGTGTGTCTTTTATTAGCCGTCTTAGGCTGAACTGATACATTTTTAATGTAACAACAAGGAACAATCACATTGGCTGGACTGGTTTACACAGATCGCAAAACTATGAATTATGACACCATTAATCATAGATAACAAGGTTGAAACCAGAGTGTAGCTAAGTATAAGGTCAGCCTGACCCTCTGGCAGGGAATATTAGTATCAGGTATGATTAACTGCTTCTAGGGAGCAGAGTTGAAAAGTTTAAAATTTTTGAACTTTAATTTCATCTTAGAAGCAAAATGGAAGCTGAATACAAAAATGGCTACAGCTATGTCAATTGTCAACTACCATCAGCCATCAGTGACTACCAGGGATGTCCAAGCCTGCCAATACCAGGGACAACAAGATGGTTAAAGAACAGCCTAAGAACATAGTCAACAAAACCCAGGGTAATAAAGCACCACCAGCACCCAGCTACCCTACTACAACAAACTGTGGTTATCCTAACATACCTGAAGACCAAGAAAATGACCATAAATAGAATCTTACAAAGTGATAGAGGCCTTTAAACAGGAAATGAATAAATTTCTCAAAGAAATACAAGAAAGTACAACCAACCAGGTGAAGAAAAATGAATAACTCCCTTAAAGAAATACAAAGCTGGGCATGGTAGTACTATGAGTTCAAGGCCATGCAGCCTGGTCTACAAATTGAGTCCAGGACAGCCAAGGATAGACAGGGAAATCCTGTCTTGAAAAAACAAACAAACAAAAAAGAAAATAAAAGAGAAAAAGAAGAAAAAAGAAAGGAAGGAAGGAATACAGGAGAAGGAAATGAATAAAATGGTTCATGACCTGAAAAGGAAATAGAAGAAATAAAGTATAAATTGAGGCAGTCCTGGAGATGGAAAATCTAGGAAAGAGAACAGGAACTACAGATTCAAGCTTCACCAACAGACTACAAGAGATGGAAGAGAGAATCTCAGGCATTGGAGATATCATAGAAGAAATCGATGCACTGGTCAAAGAAAATACTAAATCTAAAAAGTTCCTAACACGAAACATCCAGGAAATTTGGTATACCATAAAAGGACAAACCTAAGAATAACAGAAATGGAAGGACAAACTTTCCAGTCCCAAGTCCCAGAAAATATCTTCAATAAAATCACAGAACAAAAATTTTGTCTCCCAAAGAACAAGATGCCTATAAATATATAAGAAGCCTACAGAACACCAAATAGATTGAACCAAAAAAGAAAATCTTCCTACCACATAATAATCAAAACACTAAATGTACAAAGAAAGAAGACTAAAATCTGCAAGGAATAAAGGCCAAGCAACATATTAGAATTACACCAGATGTCTCAACATAGACTTTAAAGCCAGAGGGGCCTGGGAAGATATATTGCAGACCCCAAGAGACCACAGATGCTAGGCCCAACTACTTTCAATCACCATAAATGGAGAAAACAAGACATGGTTTATCTACCCACTAACCTAGCCCTATAGAGGATACTAGAAGAAAAACTCTACCACAAGGGTAACTACACCCAAGAAAACACAGGAAATAAATAATTTCACACCAGCAAAAACAAAAAGAAGTACACACACTCAAACTACCACCACCAATATCAAAGTTATAGGAAATTGGCAATATTAGGTAATTAATATCTCTCAACATCAATGGACTCAATTCCCCAATAAAAAGACACAGGTTAACAGAATGGATATGAAAACATCCTTCTGCTGTATACAAGAAACATGCCTTGGTAAAGGGACCTCAGAGTAAAGGAACCCAAGAAGCAAGCAGGAGTACTATTCTTTTTTTTTTTTTAGATTTACTTATTTATTATTACATATACAGTACTCTACCCGCATGTACCCCTGCCGGCCAGAAGAGGGCATCAGATCACATTATAGACGGTTGTGAGCCACCATGTGGTTGTTGGGAATTGAACTCAGGACCTCTGGAAGAACAGTCCAGTGCTCTTAACCTTTGAGCCATCTCTCCAGCCCAGGAGTACTATTCTAATATCTAATAAAATAGGTTTTAAGAAAAGTAATCAGAAAGCCGGGCGTGGTGGCGCATGCCTTTAATCCCCCAGCACTTGGGAGGCAGAGGCAGGTGGATTGCTGTGAGTTCGAGGCCAGCCTGGACTACAAAATAAGTCCAGGACAGTCAAGGCTACACAGAGAAACCCTGTCTCGAAAAACCAAAAAAAGAAAAGAAAAGTAATCAGAGAGATAGGGAACGACACTTCATAGTCATCAAAGGAAAAAAAAAATCACCAATATATAGAAGTCTGAAGTACATTCTTCCTTTCTCTCCTTAATAAGCTCCATCAAGAGATAGTGGCAAAAAAAAAAAAAAAAAAAAAAAAAAAAAAGAAAGAAAGAAAGAAAGAAAGATAGATAGATAGTGGCTATAAATACCACCAGAGTGGATGTACTTACCCTATCTGATTTGGGACATTTCTTCCAGTATGTGGCTTCTAAACCCACAACTTTATTTTCACCCAATATTTTACTTATGTCATGGTAATTATAGATTTACTTATTATATTTTTCCTGATATGGCTTAAAAATCACATATGCTTACAAAATCAGTATTAGTAAGCGCTTTTACTGGAGATTTTTAATCTTGAAATTAAAACAGAGGGGGAACCTGCAGGGAGTGTCTAGATGAGCCTTACGGATGCCCATAGGGAACGGCGAGTGAGGTGTTCCTATGGCTCCTTCAATGATCCTGATTTGATCTACTAGGCACTCCTAGCAAAGTTGTGAAGTCTCAAAATGGATCTGAGGCTAAGGCGATGACAGCTTCCCGCTTCTTTACCAAAGTCTCCTGAAGTGACTTTGCCTCCTCCGCCCAGACATTTCCCTTATAGCTACACCAACTTGACCGATTGCTACTGCTGCTTAAGGCCCACATGGGATGGTCTGATTGGCTCTTCAATTGTATAAAGGCTTGTACACTGCACAATAAGTTAGATCTGCACCTTGAGTCTGCTCTCCAGAGTCTGATTCCCGGGATTCTGTGTGGGCTCCCCAGCACTCTCACCCCCCCACCTCCATTCCTGATCCCCACACCTGCTATCTCAGGAATAACCTCTGTCTTACTGACAGGGTCAAAACTGAGCTCATGTTTGAGAGCCAGGGAGCCAACTCCTACGCAGCTTCCGGTGATTCATGTTTTTCTATAAACCAGTCAAGAATGCAAACAGGGAAGTTGCTAATTATCTAAACTAAGGCACAAAGTCATAAATGTGTTGCCTGTTAATGACCTAACTGACTATGTGAAGCTTGCCCACTCCTTTATTCCCTTATCATTCCGAAGTCCAGGCGGGAAGTCCAAGAAGAGATCTGACTGCAAAAGCTGAGGACCCTAAAATTAGTGACCCGGCTAAGGCCCAATCAGCCATGTTTATTTCCTTGCTCAACCCTTTGGACAAAACATGATTAGATAATGCTACAGCCCTCCCTGCTCCCCCTTTCTTTGCGGCCCAACCCGTTAAGAATGCTGTACATCTCCCTTTGGGAACATAGTTCAGATCCTGAAATGCCTGTCTCCCTGTGCATGCAGGGAATAAAGCTTTCATTTAAAATTTGTCTTACAAGTGAGGTTTCTCAGCTTCTCCCCAAACCCAAGTACAAACACCAGCAAGATGATTTAGCCAGCTCCTCAATCAAAGGCTGTGGCAGCCCATTTCTTATGTAAAAATCATGACTTTTTCCCCCTTTCTTTGTTGTTGTTGTTTTGGTTTGTTTTTTTTCAAGACAGGGTTTCTCTGTGTAGCCTTGGCTGTCCTGGACTCACTTTGTAGATCAGGCTGGCCTCGAACTCACAGCGATCCGCCTGCCTCTGCCTCCCAAGTGCTGGGGTTAAAGGCGTGCGCCACCACCACCCAGCTCTTTGTTGTTGTTTGTTTGTTTATTTATTTATTTATTTTGAGACAGGTTTTCTCTATGTAGCCCTGGCTGTCCTAGAAATTCACAAAAGTGGGTTTCACTTTAAACTACCAAGCTGTTGTTACTAACAAAACTTGATTTTTACTATTTTTTAGAACCCTGGTGGAAAGGACCCTACTCTGTGATCCTCACCAGCCCTTCAGCTGCCAAGATCCTGGGACGTCAGTACTGATACCACCTTTCCAGGCTAAAGATAAATGGTCTGTCCAACAAGTGGGACCCGTCCACACTCTGGTTCTCCAGAAAACTCCAATGAGGGGTCAGGATGGTCAAACCAGGGCACCTTCCCTCCTTCCACTGGCGGCAGTCTCTCCTTTTTCAATGGCTTTCCATATAATAGGACCCTTCAATTATTTTTCCTTTTTGCATCTTGCCTCCTTCACCTTCTCTAGGAATGGATTCTTAAGTTTCCCGGGCAATGGTCAATCAGATGATTCTTCTTTTCCTGAATCCCCCACCCCATGTGATCCATTTTCAACAGGAAGAAGCCAAACATGAACTGGCACCTGTATACACAGAAGTCAGGTTGTTCAGTTGGAGTCCACAGCTTTTGTGTGCCCCTGCATGGTCTGGTAAACTCCATTCCCCTCTCTCTCACACTGCCAGTTCAGACCTCTTCCCCTGAAGTTGCTAGCCACACAAGCCCTTGAATTAAATGACAATACCTGGGTACAAACCCACTGTATAGCAGACATGTCACTTTCCTTCACCTACAATCCATAAAAAATCCCCCACCATAGCCTGCTGTGACTTTTCCCAGTCTTGTCCCCCAAGGCTGGTGAACTCGACCACGAGCTGTTCCCAAACAACCATTTTTATGCTGGGCGTGGTGGCGCACACCTTTAATCCCAGCACTTGGAAGGCAGAGGCAGGTGGATCATTTGAGGCCAGCCTGGTCTACAAAGCGAGTCCAGGACAGCCAAGGCTATACAGAGAGACCCTGACTTGAAAAACCAAACCAAACCAAACAAAAAACAAAAACAAACAAACAAAAACAAACCCAAGCATTTAAATTTTTAAATTTGGTTTGAATTGGCTTATTTCATCGGCACCAAAACTCTACTAATACATAATTTTTAAAAAGATGATACATAATGCTAAAAATTCAAAGTTCAAAGTTTAGCATACTAATCAATGGAATTCTTGTCAGTTGTTAATCTAACCTTGGTAAAACACTGGTTCAGATTTAAATTTTCCTCTGC
>OU015754.1:14834238-14872211 GCA_907169655.1 Acomys percivali | reverse complement strand
CTTTTAACCTGCATTCCAGCCTTTCTGGGCTCATGATGACCTTCCCAGCTTTGAAGCAGCCAGACTACAATATATTGCCCCTTATCATCAACAAAAAGTAGAATGTTAGGGCTCAGGCAGTCCATATTGTCAGGCTCGAGGTTTTGGGACAAAAGAGATGCCTGGCCCCAGTCAGAAGCCCAAGAGCAATATAGAGATTCCCACCAGAAGCCAGCACTTGCAAAAGACCTACTCCTTCTCCTCTTTCTTTTACTCCATTTACCTGCCTCCTACTGGGGCCTAAATCCCTTTATCAACTTCCCCACTTCTACACAGGAATCCAAGGCCTCACCTCTCCATTACCTTCTGATCCCTGTTTCTACCCTCTCCTCCTGCACCACCAAAACCTCCACCCTCTAACAGGGACCTCCTTACATGCCCACCTTTCTTCCCCACTGGCACTCAGACTCCTCCCTCTGGACTTCTGTCTTCCTAGTCTCCAGTGATAAGGTGGCCTGCCCCTCCAGTGGCCTCCCCTGTGGTTGCCCACACTTAGTCCTGACGGAAACTGCTCACCTCTGCCCCCTTTGGTAAGTGGCTGGAGTCATCCAGGCTCATGCTCCTTTCTCCAAGATCTTGTTAACTTCAATGGTTGGGTTCTTTCTCTACTAATCCCTCTGCCTACAAGAGAGTTCTACAACTTAACTCAAATCTATGATGTAAGCTGGCATGAACAGAGTATCATTCAGTCCTCCACTCTTATGAGTAAGGAGCTCCAGAAGAGACCAGGAGGAGGCCAGGCAGTATGCAGACTGTATCTATCTAGCAGATCCTGTAACACTGGTGGGTAATAATGCAATCCCATTCCAGGACCCTGGCTGGGACTACCAGCAGGGACAGGAGGGCCACCAGGAGGGATGTTATGATCTGTTGCCTCCTGGAAGGCATGGAGACAATTCCTAACAATATAGTTAATCTTGATAGACTCTGCAAGGTTACCCAATAAACATCTGAGAATCAGCTGTTTTTCTTAACAGATTACAGAAGGCCAAAAGCCAGTATACTCACCTTTCCATCTAGGACTTTACTTTGCCATGTACCCTTCATTGGACAGTCTTTCGCACATTCCTTTGGCGTCATGCCTGTCTGCACAGTGCCTTCGCCTGGCCACAACACCCTCACTCATTCTGAGGCTACCTTCTCCTCTCCTGCCACCTCTCTGGACTCTCGTTTACTTCTTCCCTTAAATGTCTTCCAGACATCGACTTCTGACCCCTCCACCCTCATCCTTACAGAATTTGTTGATACTGGGTCTGGGGCATCTTTACCCTGGTAACTGTTACCTACCACCAACTGGCCATGGTTCACTTAAAGTGGCGCATGCCTGTAATCCCAGCACTCAGGAGGCAGGGGCAGGCAGATTTCTGTGAGTTTGAGACCAGCCTGGTCTACAAAGCAAGCCAAAGACAGACAAGGCTACACAAAAATCCTGCCTCAGGAATTAAAAACAAAACAAAACAAAAACCCACCTTTTCCTCTTCCCAACCCCAGTTTCCTATCTCAGAGATTCACTGCCAGGGTCTCAAGACCATAATCACCTGCCTTTTTTTTTTTTTTTAAATCTCAGGGCCTTATGATCCCCACCAACTCACCCTGACACACCCCCACCATTCTTCTGGTGAGTAAGCCCTATGGAGCCACTGTTAGTTGAGGACCTCCATGTTATCAATGAGGTGGTTATTCCAATACACCTGTGGTCACTAGCCACCATACCCCCTTCTCTAACATTCTCCCCCAATTCCTCCCACCTTACGGAACTGAACCCAAACAACAGACAGAGTTTCTTTGCGTATCCCTGGCTGTCGTGGATTCACGTTCTAGACCAGGCTGTCCTTGAACTCACAGAGATTCACCTGCCTCTTCCTCCAAAGTGCTGTGGTATGCATCACCACACCCAGCTAAAGGACACTTTCTTCATGATTCCTTTACCCCTTGACTCGCATTTCCTCTTTGCTTTCACTTGAGATGACCCTGACACATGGCTGTGAACAGCTCACTTGGACTATACTTCCTCACGGCTTTCAAGCTAGTTCCCATTTCTTTGGCCAGGCCTTTCTTGGCCTGATATTTATCCTCCCTTACCTCAGGCCCAGTACCCTACTCCAGTACATGGATGACCTCTTACTTGGCAGTCCCTTCCTTTCCCTATCCCAAAAGGACACTTCCCAACTCTAACTCTCTTGGCTCCATAGGGTACCACAGTACTCCAAGACCCTCTTTAACAGCCCCAGCCTTGGCCCTTCCAGAATCTACTCAACCCTACCGCCTAACAATGAGAGGCTGGGGTAGCAACAGGGGTCCTGACCCAAGCCATTGGTTCCTCCCACGATGCTATCATTTTTCTGTCTAAATCATTTGATCCTATTGTGTGCAGATGGCAGGCATGTCTGTGGGTCCTAGTGGCAGCAGCTGAACTCACCCAAGAGGTCCTCAAGATCACCCTACTCCAGCCTATTACTGCACATTTCACCCACCACCTTTCTCATCTCCTGAGTCTGTCTGTCTGTCTGTCTGTCTGTCTGTCTGTCTCTCTCTCTCTCTCTCTCTCTCCTTGGATTCTTGTGGGTCCAGATTTTTCATCTGTTATTCCTGAGAAACTTCCAGGTCACCTTGGGCCCTAGCCCTGCTCTAAATCCAGCAACTCTTCTTGTTCCATCCTCCTCTGATACCCCTTTCCCACTACTGTCTAGAGGCTACAGAGACCTCGCATTCACCCTGACCCGGCCTCCTAGACCAACCAATCACAAACCCATAAGTCACCCTTTTCATGGACAGAAGTTTCTGTAGAGAGAATATCTTCTGTACTGTATGGATGTATTGCCTGTCAAAAAAGCCAAAACAAAACAAAACAAAAACCCCCTATGGCATATAGGGAAGCGTAGAATAGAAGGAAGGACATCCAGTAGACAAAAAGGATTCTGGAGTAGAGCCAGGTGATGAGGAAAAGTCACCAAGAAAGATATGAGGAGGACAGACGCATGATATCTGAGCAGACGTAACCAGCCATGTGGCAGAATGTAGATTAGTATAAATGGGTTATTTTAAATTACTATCTAGTAACCTAGGTATTTGTAAATATATTTTGAGTATGAGTTATTATTCTGGGAGTTTGGGGATGGGAGGAAAAACACACTTTTACAAGTTCCCTTTTACACAACTCAGAAGCCCGCCAGGAGGCATATGTGGTCACCTCAACTAATACAATTGAAGCAAAGTCTAGCTAGAGTCCAATTTCTCTGAGTGACTCTGACATTGAGCCTGCACACACAGACCCACTCACTACCACCCCTCCTGCAGCAAGCCTCTGCCAAGAGCTCATTCCTTCTCTCCTTTCACAGACTCAGATTAATTGGAACATCTGATTTCCAAATTCTCACTGCCACAACAAATGATTCCCAAGTACCTAAGCTTGCATTGCTCTAGGATTCCGCTAAAGATCTACTTCCCCACTCTTTTGTTTTTGTTTTTCCAGACAGAGTTCTCTGTGTCACCCTGGCTGTCCTAGACTCGCTTTGTAGACCAGGCTGGCCTCGAACTTGCGGTGATCCGCCTGTCTCTGCCTCCAGAGTGCTGGGATTAAAGGAGTGTTCCACCACACTTGACTACTTCCCTACTCTTAAAAGAAAACTTTTATCTGTGATTTCTTTGCATTCTGCTCTCAAAAAAAAAAAAAAAAAAAAAAAAAACCCTTAAGGTTATGCTGTAAACTCTTTTTTTTTTTTTTTGGTTTTTTTTTTGGTTTTTCAAGACAGGGTTTCTCTGTATAGCCTTGGCTGTCCTAGACCCACTTTGTAGACCAGGCTGGCCTTGAACTCACAGCGATCCACCTGCCTCTGCCTCTGCCTCCTGAGTGCTGGGATTAAAGGTGTGCGCCACCACGCCCGGCTGTAAACTCTTATCTAAGGTTATAATTTGCTCATTGGATATGCCTTAGAAATCTATATGATCTTCAGCAGTATTTGGCTTTAAACTTACATAACAAAGAGCTTGTAATTCTATATATGATTCAGTTATGTATGTAACTCTAATTCAACTCCATATGTGTATATGTGCATGTAAGTTGAAGGTAACTCTCATTTAAAGATAATATATATATATCTTTATGTATATATCTTTATGTATGTATGTATGTATACACACACAAGTGTTTTAAAGTAGCAGTCACACAGACCACATGGCTTACAACCTGTCATATGTCTTCAATGTCTTAAGATGATCACATGGTATAAAGCAATAATTATAAAACTTCTTAGTCCTAATAAACTGTTTATTATTTTATCTCCTTTTAAACTAAGAAACAAGTCTCATAGTTTAAACCGGTATGTTTTTATTTTTTTAATATGAGGATAGAAATTCAAAGTTATGTTTAAAAATATTTATTATGTATACAGCATTTGCCTACATGTGTGCCTGTACTTGGGAAGAGGGCACAAGATCTCATTATAGATGGTTGTGAGCCATCATGTAGTTGCTGGGAATTGAACTCAGTACTTTTGGAAGAACAGACAGTGCTTTTAACCTCTGACTCATCTCTCCAGCCCTCAAAGTTGTATTTTTATAGCATGTTGTATATGTGATTCAATCCTGGTTTAAAATATTCTACGAAGATGAAATTTCAAGGTTATAAAGGTCTCTTCACATTAACAGAAGCTAATTTATGTCTTTGCTAGTATGTGGCTACTACATATTTCTTCCTTTTTTTTCTTTTTTCGAGACAGGGTTTCTCTGTGTAGCCTTGGCTGGCTGAACTCACTTTGTAGACCAGGCTGGCCTCAAATTCAGAGATCTGTCTGCCTCTGCCTCCTGAGTGCTGGGATTAAAGGCGTGCCCCCAGCTACATATTTATTTCTGACTGTCTTAAATTTATGTGTTTTCTATATTCTGTATATCTTAGTTATAGATTATTGACTTAATGTAAGCATTAGGTTATTGTGTAATTCAAATGCTGATTTCTGTACCCCCGCCCCCCATATCTGGCTGTAATCCTTTTCTCAGAGTCTTCTGTCTCAATATGTAAAGACTGCTCCCCAATTACCCCCTGATATGCCAATAAAGCAGCTTACAGGTAATCACTGAGCAGGAGAGAGAATAGGGCTGGACTTCCTGACAGCCAGAAGAGGAGGACATAGAGCAGGAAGTGGGGTTTCAGTCATGGGCAGAGGCCTAGGAGAGAGCAGGAGAAACTGAGTCAGGAAAACCACAAAGTGCAAGCCATCACTGGGATGCTGGGATGTACACTGGGAGGAAGCCAGATTGTCTTAGAGGGTTAAGAATAGAGTAGTAACTGCTCAGATATTGTGCTATGAAGCTTGTTAAAATATTATAATGGAGTCTCAATTATCTGGGTGATCACAGAGTTAAGAGAGAAACAGAAACACAATTTTATAAAATAACCTTAACAACCTATAAATTATTAAATATGATTAAGACTCATAACTCTATGTTAGCAATTGAAAGCTTGTGCTTAGATAATCTTGAGCCATGTGACGTGATTCCAAAGACACTTTGAAGTTGAGATATATTAATTTTAGAGATATTAAATTGTTTACACTATTAGAACTTGGTTTTGCCTTCTCATAATTATGATTATGCTCTATGTCTTCACTTTTTTCCTTTTTTGTTTATTTTTATATCTTCACTCTTTAAAAGATACTTTATTTTAATATTAAAAAACACGACTGAGAGATTTTAAACTTAGAAAAATTTTTGGATGTGAAGAACATTTAAAGTTAAAAATCACCAAGCATGGTAATACACATCTTTAATCCCAGCACTTGGGAGGTAGGGGCAGGTGGATTTCTGTGAGTTCAAGGCCAGTCTGGTCTACAAAGTGAGTCTAGGACAGCCAGAGAGTCATTACACAGAGAAACCCTGCTTCAAAAAAACCTAAAAAAAAAAAAAAAAAAAGTTAAAAAGTACTGACTTAAAATATACTTTGCCTTGTTTTTGCTAATGTTATTAAGTTATAGGTTTAGATTTTTATAAGTTATAGACTTTATTAAAGACTACATCTAATATTAAAAACTTATATGTGGGAAAGACTATAAGCTTTGTCACAGGTGAAAGCAATCTTGGCGGGCTTTACCCTTGGGCACTCCATGGATACCCAGTGATAGACTGAGTAGAGCCATCCTGGGCCTGGAATTCGGGACTATTGTCTTTCTAATTGACCCTCAATGGGAGAGGGAGACCACCCTTCGCATGTGACACAGGCAGGCTGGGAGGAGAGCAGCAGCAGGTTCACACAGGGCCTGAGCGGATGCATGTGGATCAGCACACAGGCTGGACTAGCCCGTAGGCCAGAGACACCTAAGGACTCATCCCGTGGAACGGATACCGGAAGGTTCACTCTTTTTTCCCTTTAACCTTTTTCCCTCTTGTGTAAGCTAGTTGGGTTGTATAATAAAGTTTAATTGTTAAGAAATAGAACCTACACTTATATATACCACTTTCCTAGCCACAGATGTTCTCACAGATCCTGGACAGCAGTGAAACATACAGTTCTCCCAGGACTTCACCACTTGCCAATTTTCCCAGGAAATGTGTGTCTGCTGGATAAAAAGACCCTTGCCACCCCAGCTCTCTCTCCAGCTTCCTCCTGCGTTCTCTGCACCCCCACCTCTCTTCTCTGTCCTCATGGCTTTATTCCCATCTGTCTGCCTGCCTACATGTTCACTTATCCTCTTGTACCCCTTCTCCAGCCCTCTTCTCCCTTCCCCCAATAAGCCTCCTTATACCAGATCTGTTTCATGGCAAAATTCCTCAGGGGCATACCTTGGTATGGGTCCGCCATGGTACCCATCACTGCATCATTATTTTATAACAATCAGAAAAGGCACTGAGAGCCAACAGCCTCATCAACAACTCACCAAGCTCTCACTTGAGCTCAGATTATCTTGGCCTTCCCTTCTTTCCACTGTTTTCACTGGCCTGAGTCACGCCACATTCTCCCTCAGGCCTCAGCTCTTTTGAGCTCCTATATGGAAGGCTATTTCTCCTCAACCATCATCTCCCTGCCCAAACTCCTGCATTGGCCAGCTACTTACCCTATCTCTCTCCTACACTCCCTTCTCTATTTGCACAGACAACTATTTCCCCACCCGCATGTCAGTGGACTCAACTGTTGTTGTTAATTTAATCAATAGGGCCTTACAGTAGTTTATTACTTCAGTATGCCCGGCTAGCAATCAATCAAGACACTGACACTTGTTATATTTTTAAATAGCCTTAGTTAACCTGGGACAGGGCAGATATCAATCCCCTAAACTAATTCCCATGGTGTGGCAGGTATGGGATACCTGTCCCAATCCCATGCCATCTGCTTCTAATAATTTCTGTCAAGCTACCTCCCATCGATAATCCCATGTACTTGCTAATGTTTTTCATCTGGGCCAAATCTTCCATTCATGCCTGCCATGTGTTTCCCTTCCATCTAACCCATGGTGGTCGTCTTCCCTTCCTATCTCCTCAGGTCTCTCTCTCTCTTCTTCTTCCTAGGATTCCTCTGTCTCTCTAAGACTGGGAACCTTAGCCACAACTTAGTCCCACTTCTCCTTACCCTCTCTAAGAAAGCTCAGAGAGAAAGGCAGAAAGCTGAGAAATGTGAGACTAAGTTACTAACAACTAGAAAGGGAGAAGGAACTGCACTCTTCTCCATAGAGTTTATAGCGATTGGGATTCAAAGCTCCTTAGCTGCAAGATGCTTATCAGGGCTTTCTGGAAAAGGTCCACCAGAAAGAGATAGCAATAACTAAATTCCAAGGAATGGTGGACAAGATTTCACGAACTGAAGCCTAAATTGGCACAACTGACCCAAGGCTTAGACTTTTCTTGTTTCCCTACTTGATTTTTCCTTGAGATTTTTAAAGTTTTTGACTGAATTGAGTTGAAATAGTTGAAGGACATTGGTGGCACACGCCTTTAATCCCAACACAATGGAGACAAAGACTGGTGAACTCCTAAATTCCAACCTAGTCTCCACAGGGCATGACCCCCTGTTTCTTACAAAAAACTGCCTAAGATTTAAACTGACAATTTTTTCGGTAAGTTCCTTTTTCTTAATAATGGATTATATGTGCTTACTGATCTAAAGGATAGATACACATCAATTTTAGGTTTATGTAAAGAAAAGTGATAAAAGTGCTCTAAAAAAAAGCCAGCCAATCTCCTTAAAGATGGAACATCCACAGGAGATATGGTGCCAAAGCGTAAATTGGCTTAAGAAATATGTTTTGTTGGTCAAAGTAAAGACCAAGGTTGGACAGGGAGACAGACGTGAAGCTGCACGGCTCCCATGTTGAGAGGGGGTGAAACAAAAACATCCGCAACAAATGTAAAAGGCCAGGTACAAGATACCTACGATGTAAGAATCATATTTTGTTGGTCAAAGTAAGGACCAAGATTAAAAAGGGAGACAGAAATGCAAGCTGCATGCCTCCCGTTGAGGTGAGACAAAAACATCAACAACAAATGTAAAAAGCCAGGTACAAGATACCTACGATATACATAAACCCTAAAATAAAATGAGAGTTTATATAAAGTTTATTTAAAACTTAATGCCTTTTTCTTTTGCTCAGGACAACCAGCTTGTTTCTAAAATGGGAAGCATTCTCTCAGGAAACAGGTATCAGCCTGGCCTATACATCAGGCACCATAGAGCTTAGAAAAGGACATTTAGAATTATACAATCTTGTTTTTATTTCAATATGATGATAACTGTATGTTCATTGTTAATGGTGATGTTATAGTTTGTTTTTAAAAGGTCAAAATAAAACAGACCTGGATAAAAGAGAGACTGCTAACTTTAGTGAGTCTATGTTTACATGAATTCAAACTACAAAACAAGCAATTAACTTATATTGCTAATTCCACTACATGGAAATAGCTGTGAGACTGGCTGAGACCTGTGCATCCTGCACACCTAATACATTCATAGTTTTAGGACTGTATAATGCTTGTGTGAAACTATATGTTTTCAGAACAAAAGAACTGGATACTGAAACTAGCTCAGACCTGACAGGATTCATTCCTCCAGCATGCTGAGATGCTGAGATCCTGCATCCTTCATGCCCCAGCCCCAAGTGCTTTGGTTGCTGTTCCTCATCAGAGAAGGGCAGCTTCAAAGATACCGCCTGATGCAAATTGGTCCAGCATTTCAGACTATCCCACACAGGCCTTATATTAAGCCTGGGATTTCTTAACATTTAGAGACTAGAGCACAAGTACTATTCCTAGTTTGTTTAACCAAGTTTTATTTGGGCCCCTACATAGGTATTCTCTGCCCCAAATCAGTCTGAAGAAACTTTAAGACAAAGTCGCTCCTTTTCCCTTAAGGGAGGTTGGGTAGGTTTTTGGTTGTTTTCTTGGGCTATAGATGTATATTGTCATTGAGAGGTATGGAGATAGGGGTTAAAAAGAAAGGGGAGTATAGAAATATATAGAGATGATAAGACAAAAAGTAGATTATTGAATCTACCCCTCAACTTAAGGCCTTAATTGTTACTCACAAATAAGGTTAATTTTAATTCATTGATATAGAATTTTGTATATTGATATAAAATAAGTTTAATTTTGATACACTGAAATGGAATTTAGGTTTAATATTATTCTTCACACACTGTATTTCTACTGTAATATGAGGTATTATACACACACAACTCAATTAATACATGGTTTACTTCCAATACTCTGATAGTGTTATTGTAGGGTGTTTAAGATAATTAAGTAATTCAAGTCAATTGATGATCATGGTCATGTAAAGTATAAGAATATACTCCTAGGTTTAACAGATATAATTCTATAGTTGGATAAGGTCTTCAAAAACCTGAGAGACCTACAGAATATGGCATTTTAAAATGTTTTTATTATTTTAAGGATTCTTTGACAATAAGACAGGTTAACTCCTGGAAACACTCAGCCTACCTTAAAGAAGATGAGCACTGAAAAACCTTGTAGAGATGGCTTCTAGTGTAGCAAAACAGCCACTGAACAAAAATGTCATTTCTCCCACAGACAAAATTCTGCCTAAAATGAGTAAGCTTGGATGCAGGCAGAGTTGATGGCCAGACTCTGTCAATACAGGGTAAAGAAGTTCCTGCCCCACAGATATAACTGTCAGATATATTGGGCCAGAAGGCTAAAGATAATGCTCCAACATTATAGAGAGTTTTGGGTGATCTGTCATTTTTTCATTTTGGAAGCTGCCAACCTAAACTTCCTGTTTACTTGGGTAGTTAAATTTATTCCTTCTCAGGTCTCTGACGGGATTGACTACTAGATAGTTAATTTTAAAATTAAGCTTAGTTGTTTAATAGTTAAGAAGATACTTTTAGGTCTAGATAAATATTTTAGGTTGATAGATCTAAGCTTTAATAGATGTTGATTTAGGTTCAAAACTTTAGACTCACCAAGACAGAATAGATAGTATTTTCTGCAAGGTTGCCAAATACCTTTTGATTAGGCATTATGTGTGTTAAGTCTTACCTAGTATCTCTCTTTAAATGCACAGAAAGTAAGAGCTCCCCCATGCTTTGCTTTACCTATGACCAGATGGACAAGGTCTGCCGCACCCAAGGGGTCAAAGGATATGGGAATTGCCCATGGGGATATTGTAAAGAACATCTTAAGATGGTGTGAAGAACAAACACCAAAAAGGCTGCTGGTGAGCATGGACACAGACAGACTAGACCTCTGGCTGTCTACTCCCCACTAACGTACAACACTGTATTAATATCCTAGGTCTTTGGAATAACTGGTGGGCTGAGGGCGTAATAGGCAAGATCTATCAAAATGAAACATTTTCATACCCATGTGAACAAACAGAAATCTGGCGATCCTACATCTAGACCCTGGCAAACCTCACCAAGACCATACAACAAGAGGAAGAGCCCCTCCCATCACACTTGGGAGACTCCCCGAATCTCAGGTAAAAACTAAGGAAAATAAACCTTTCTCCTGGGTGGGCTTCATCCAGGAAGGGGCAACCCTACTTAACCTCACTAAAGCCTCCAGCCTTAGTAACTGCTTTCTCTGTGATGCTCTGGGTTGCCCCCCTCTGACTGTAGTGCCCTTGCCTGGTTGGTTTATGAGGTCAAGGACTACTACTATACAAGATGTACCCCTCTTCTGTGGCTCTCGAGACGCTCAATTCCCTTTCTGCTACTCTGAACCTCACTCCCTTTGCAATAATACTACTAACAACTTTGGTACCTGCCTGAGCACCCCCAAAGGGGTTCTTTTGATGTAATGGCTCTATATAAAAACTTTCCTCCTGGTGGTCCCTCTTCTCTCTGTATCCTGGTGATACTGGTACCAGACCTAACACTTTATGGAAAGGCTTTGAAATGCCCTTTCCTACTGACTCCTCCCAGTCTCAAACCCTTTGCCCCATACGCCAGGCAGTCCCATTTGCAGCACTGACAGGTATTGCTGCGGTTGCCTCAACAATAGTAACCAATTTAAGTGCAGGCACGGTGGGACACTTGGTGGTTGGGATCAGTCCAACCGGTTTCAAAGGGTCATTGATAACTAGGCAATGTCATTAGATTGCAGCATCAGATTGCTTCAGTGGCCAGGTGGCCATAATAAACCGAAGAGCAGTAGACTTCCTCATGGCAGACATGGGAGACACCTGCATGTTCTTGGGGGAAGAGTGCTACTACTGTTAGCATATAAGCAGTCTGCCTTTAGGTTATTTAGCAACCTCTGACCAACTGCCACCAGTTGTGTGCACTTCAGCTGTGCCATAGATATAAAGGATCCAGCTGTCATGTGCACTCACTCCCCTCCTGAAGTGCCCCTACCCCCTTGTTTCTCTCCCCTTGCTTCTTTTTGTCACTCTATTTTTAATGATAACATTGCTGCTGAAACAGGAAGGGCAACCCTGTTGTCTTTGTACACTGGGACCCCTTTCTGCCCACCCACAACAGATTTGTTTTCTCTCAACTCTATTTCCAACCCAATGCCACCCTCTGATGATGGCTCGCGTGCACCACTCTATCTACACATGCCTGCTCCCGCCTTCAGCTACTCTACAACAAACAGCTTTGTCAAGACTGGCACTGAGGTAAACAAATGTCTCACTTTGTCAACGGCTGCTCAAGCCACACAGCCCTAACCTCTGATGCATGCCTTAAATTTAGGATTTAAGGTATTGCTAAGTAAATAAAAATGCTTCGGATTTCTTCCTGTTCCTATGCTATTGTTGTATTAACTGTCCAGAGCTTTGACATTAATCAGTGGAGCTCTGTCAGAAAGATCTGTAAGGCTTCTGCCTTTCCTAAGCTCACCTCAAAGAATATTCATGCTTTTAACTCAAAGGTTTTCTTCCCAAGCCTCTGCTATGTATAACACAAAGGTATGTTTACTGCCTTTTTTTCTACACTGTATATTTCACTGCAGACTGCAAATAATGGTGATGTTGACATGTCTAAAATTTATCTCCTTTGTGAACTTAATAGAATTGTAAGCTACAGGAAATCCACCTCTCAGGTCAAATGGAACCCAGATAAGTACTGTCAATCAACACCTATGGCTTATTCCAGAGGGTGGGATTCCTTCCCCCTTTCCCTGACTGCTACATTCCTACATGCAACAGTGCCTGGATTGGTGTGCATAGTCTCAGCATAGTCTGAGAGACTACAGGTCCCTCTCTGGTTCACTGAGGAGCACAAGTACCCCAACCACAGCCTTCAGTTAGGACCTTTCCCTTTGGGTGGGATTTTCTGCTACTGAAAATCCTAGTGCTAGGTGAACTGTGTCTTCCGGGCTAAGCATGATCCTGTTCGGACTATGTTCTTAGTCTCTAACCAGTGCTGACAAACTACTGGAACAGACTGCACCAATTTTTGAGTCAAACCTTGCTGTTGGGATGCCTTGATCGGTCACTGACTCCACCTCCCCATTGGAATAGTTCATTTGCTGTCCCCTCCAGGTTCTCCTCTGGGATGCATTCTGGAGAATTTCAAATCCCTACACCCATATTAAGAGCTGCTAAGCTTATATGCCTCTGCAACCAAATTTGGACAGATGCAAAATGAGACCTTTTTAATTCCTGACAGAAATTGGGCAAATGGAAGGAGATTCCCTATGTTTAAGCTTTCTCTCCTCTCCAAACTGTCCATCTCTGCTTACTCTCCCCAAAAGTTTTTGGGTTTTTTTTTTAAGATTTTTATTTATTATGTATACAGCGCTCTGCCTACACGTACCCCCTCAGGATCACATTATAGATGGTTGTGAGCCACCATGTGGTTGCTGGGAATTGAACTCAGGACCTCTAGAAGAGCAGACAGTGCTCTTAACCTCTGAGTCATCTCTCCAGTCCCCCCAAAAGTTTTAAATGTGTATCTAAAGGGATTTTTCTCCCTAACCCACTTAACTTTGTCATCTTCATATATATATATATTTTTCCCCCAGTATCCTGCCAGGTTTCCTACATCCAAGACAGTGCCAAAGCAGCTACCCACAGGTGCTCCAGTCCAACCTCACAGATTGTGCCAGCTGGGCCTGCATTGTCCCTCCTAGCCACAGATGTTCTCATATCCTGGACAGCAAATACGACAGCCTGCTCTTCCTGGACCTGGCCAACATTTCAGTCTTCTAATTCCCTACTGCCACCCCAATGTCAGCAGGAAGTAGCAAAGAGGATTGATTTCTTCATCCCTTATCCATTTATGATCAACACAAGGCTGGAATGGTATGCTCCAGAACCAGGATAAACAGCTCCACGTCCTCCCAGCACTCATCAGTCCCTATCTGCTGCATGGCATAGCTGGTATACCACACCATCCACCCTGAACTTTCCAGGGCAGGGGCTTTTCCTTTCCCTTCACCATATAATCTGGACATTTTGTTTGTTGTTGTTATTGTTTTTTTGTTTTTGTTTTTGCCTTTTGAGACAGGGTTTCTCTGTGTAGCCTTGGCTGTCCTAGACTCCCTTTTTAGACCAGGCTGACCTCAAACTCACAGCGATCCCCCTGCCTCTGCTTCCCGAGTGCTGGGATTAAAGGCATGTGCCACCATGCCCGGCCATAATCTGGACATTTTTTATTGCTCTTGCTCCCTCTGCCCTCTCTCTCTTCCAATGACCTTACATTTATGTACTTTAACTTGTCTTGCATCAGAAGTAGTCCAACATCCTTTTTTTTTTTTTTAATTAGTATAGGAAAAAGGAAGACTGTTAGTATATAGGCAGCCTGCCTCTAGGTTCCTTAGCAACCTCTGATGTCATCACCTGCCACAGCCAGGTGTGTGTGCTTCAGCTGTGACACATATAAAGGATTGACCCATCACTGTGCACACTTGCTCACTTTCTGTCTCTGTCCCCCTACAGCACCCTCCTTCCAAGCCAGTTCTACAATAGATCCCTCCATATCAGATCTGTTGCATCAGTGAATCCAGTCCGTTGAAAACTAGTATCGAGTCACTACACAAACTATATGAAGAATTTCACCAATACAGCCAGGGCACATCTCCATTCCACTCTTTCTGGCAGTCTTCACTCTTCTCATGGCTAGTCCTTTCCATAAGGCAGGTGGTAATAATAATGTCTATTTTTCCTCCTAGCACCTTGCCTTCTCCACTTCCTACAGGAATACATCCGTGGGTTTCCAGAGTAGCTATTCACAACATGCTCATACACCCCTTTATCCCTGTGCCCACAACGCCTACTACCAACATTCCCCTCCTTTCTATGTCCTAACTCAGGTGGAAGTAGCCAGACTGGAGCCCCGTGCCCCTATACCCAAAGAGGCTGGGATGTCAGGCAGGAGGTTTTAGCATAAAGAGCTGACACCCCCTTGCTTTGGAAGCCCACACTTACAAAAGCCCCCAAAAAACACTGGACAAAGTGGACACTTAGCTCCAGACTTATCATCCCACTCAGAAGGCAAGATGGTTATTCTTATTGCTTAAGTCCCTTCTTTCAGTTTTACTGGATGCTTTTCCATCCAACCTGGTGTTCTGGATTGCATGGGATCAATGGCAGAAGCTACCTGAGCACACACAGTTACTAACAAACCCAAGATATTAGAAACAGGCTTGTGGAGGAATGCTGAGTGAATGCATCAACCAGCAATAAAGCGCTGTTTAGCCAATCAGCTGGGCAGAAGGACAGGAAGTGGAAGGCGGGACTTCCTGGAGGGGAGGAAGGTTTTTGATAGCTGGTGGAGGATGGTGGGGACTTGGCGAGGACTGGCCCAGGGGTCATAGTGGCAAGTGCTTGGAATATATGTATGTTATAAGGTTTAGTTTGTTCAGTTTACGAGTAGATAAAAATCAATTCAGACTCTGCCTGGCGAAGTGCTGGCAGCTTTAAAGTACATTTCAGTTTCCCTGTGTCAGTTATTTACTTTGTAGGCCGAACAGATACAAAATACTGTAACACAGGCTCAAGCGACTGAGTGCTTGCCTAGCATGCACAAAGCCCTGTGTTCCATACTCAGCACCACATGACCCAAGCATGCCTTTAATCTTAGAACGTGGGAGACAGAAGCAAGAGCATCAGGAGTTCAAGGTCATCCTTGGCTATACTGCAGGTTTGAGTCTAACCTGAGCTAATAAAATCAGCACAAGCAAACACTTAATGGCTTCAATGATGCACAAAGACAATCCCACTGAAGTCTAGAAGGGCTGAAAGGATTTGGCTAGCCTCACAGCTAGAACACTACAACTGACAATCTGTTTTTCATCTCTTGACCCTGGAATGAACAGAGGGCATCTCTGTACTTGCTCACTCTGTAGATCAGAAAGACAGTGGACTAGCTTCCAAGATAATAATAGCCTCATTGATCCCTCACCCACAAAGAGCACGGATTCCACTAAAGCACATCTCAGCAGGAAGTAGGCTATGGGCCTGTGACTACTGCCAAGGGAGGATGTGGAAGAGGTGAGGGGCCAAAGACACCCTACAGGGGAAATGCCTTCTCAGGAAGGGGTTATCATGAAACAAGAGCTACCTGAGCAGAGGTATTTATAGTCAGACAACAAAGGGGTGACTTCAGTGGCAACTCCTGAGCGTGCAGAAAAGCATCTCACAGCGCTCCAGAAGATCAAGAGCTATGTTTAACAGCTTAAGCTGAACAGCCCTCACCTAGCAGCAAGGATGGGAGAGGCTGGCTTGACATCCAGGGGAAATGAACACTCCACAGTCATCAGAAAACACAATGTGGAGAAAGGAAGCCAGAACGAATCCCATATTAAGTTTCAAAAGCACATTTAAACATCCAGCATCTAAACTGGATGCACAGAGCATCTTCATAGACTGCATGCTGGGTTTGAGGGCTTTCTCTTTATCTCTCTGGGAAAGAGAGGATCAAATAGATTCCCCAAATAAATTCAATCACACACTATAAACAATGATCACCTCAGGGTTTTCTTGTTAACTGGCCTGGAGCTTGGATACTGGAGGCTGTTCTGAAACACGAATGTACCAAGACCTCTGGGGACCAACTGTTCCTGTGCTCTCTCAGCTGACTCTTGAACCAGGGCCAAATTTCTGGATCTTAGTTTCCAAGGTCTTCTTTACAGCCTGCCCCATTTCCACATGGACCTCCTGTGACTTCCCAGGCAACATGCATTTTTAGAAAAATTCCATTAAGATACTCTTTTCTCTGGAGCAGTAGAGATAACTGGAAGTACCCAGTCCTCATATGAAAGCCCAGCACAGGCTGGGTGTGATGCTTTTAATCCCAGTACTCAAGAGCCTCTCTGGGAGTTCAAGGCTGGCCAGGGCTACACAGTGAGATCCTGTCTTGAGAAAACAAAACAGAAAATACAAATCCAACCACAGAGGGCAAAATTGTGCTATAATCCCAATGATGGGAATGTGAAGCCAGGAATATCCCTGAGGCTTGCTGACCAGCCAGACTAAGCAAATTGGCAAGCTCCAAGAAATCTTGTCCAAAAAATGTAGAGGAATGTGATAAAAGAAGACACCTGATGTTGATCTCTGAGCTCTATCTCATGTGTATATACACACAAAGACACTCTTATCAGGGCTAGCTGGTCACATAGCTCAATCCTTTAAATTTTGTGTGTTTGTTTATTGAGTGTGTGTAGGCATGTATGCCACTGTACATGTGTTAGTCAGAGGACAACCCAGGGGTGTGAGTACTCTCATTCCACCATGTGGCACCTGGGGACTGAACTCTCATTAGGCTAGACAGCAAGTACCTTTACCCACTGAGCCACCCTGTCAGCCCCTGGCTCAATCCTCTTAGTTCTGTGGCCCAAAGGCTTTGGCTTCCCTTAAGAATGGAAAGCAGAAAAGGGAAATTCCTTCACATTAAACACAAGAGGTGGACACCATGGTTGCACTCCAACTTACTTTAAGCCCAATAAAAGCAGTCACAGTGCTCACACAGCCACACCAAGACCCCACAGGAGAAGGATCCAGATGTGAGAGTTCCATCCTTCCCCAACCTATGAGACAGAATGCTGATTTCTTTCCCGTACCAATGCTGGAGAGTTAAGTGGGTCTGCAGACACCATGGAGCACTGTAGACATGGAATGATGCGATGCCTGGATACAGGAAGGTCTGTGAGAAAACCCTTTATCCTGACTCCTGCCACAAACTACAGACCTCTGATCCTATAGTCCAACATCAGCACAGGCCCAGTCCCTGGAACCACACTGAAAGTAAGACAAAGTCTCCAACCTCTACCTGCATGTCCTATGGGAACAGATCTTAAATCTGGGCTATAATCTGTTAAGTCCTCAGGATGGCTGCAGGTGGAATTAAGGTTTATAGAACTGTCTGTTCTCTTATGAGGTCGTTTTTACATGTGTTATAGAGAAGTGAGCACTGTGTCTTGTTGGTGTTCACCTTACTTGGCATTGAAAATCTACCCATTTAGCAGTGTTGGCTGATGTGCCGAATGGGAGCTAGTAGGAACTCATCACTCTCTTACCACACACAGCATGGATGGAGGCTGGAGTGCTAGCACATTCTCTGTGCTGTGTATCTGTGCACAATATAGACTGGGGCTTATGGCAAAAGACTATGCCTCCCAGGTACAACTGTTAGGCCTTCAGGCTGTAGAATTTAAATGGCTTACATGGGGTCATGTTGCTCAGGGAAGACATAGAGACTCACAAGTGCAATCTTCTCCCTTGGTACTGAATGAACTGCTTAAGGAGGACCACAAGGGTCCTTCTACAGGCACCAACTACAGGAGGTTGAGCAGACAACCTGTTTCAAGGCCCTGGTTCAATAAAAGTTTGGGGGAGGGGGTGGGACACTGTGCTGTGTTACTAGCAGTGATGGAAGACCAGAGTAGCATGTGAAAGCCACAAGTTTGGTTTTTTTAAAAAAAATATTTATTATGTATACATAGTTTTGCCTGCATGTACCCCTGCATGCCAGAGAGGGCACCAGATCTCATTATAGGTAGTTGTGAGCCACCATGTGGTTGCTGGGAATTGAACTCAGGACCTTGGGAAGAGCAGGTGGAGAAACCTCTGAGCCATCTCTCCAGCCCCCAAGTTTGGTTTTTTTATTGACTTGAGAGTAATGGCAAATGCCATGGCCATATGGGTAAGTAGGAGGGTAGAAGACACCTTGCCTATTAAAACAATGCTCCTGTGGGCACAGCCCAAGGGACTCACTAAAGGAAAGTGAAAGAGCAGTCAACAGCATGTCTGAGAATAGTGGCTCTCTCCTATGAGATAGAGCCTAGTGAGTGAGGTGTAAATTTGGGGCTTTTCTAAGGAGAAGGAAGACTCTTTCCATCCTAAAGTCTTTGCCCAGTTAGTTATACATGCTAACTCAAGAGTAAAGGCCAATTAAAACATTCCTTGGACATATAAAGATATACATGGAAACAGATTTGGCAGTAGACATCTGTTAACCCTAGCACTTGGGAGGCAGCTGAGGAAGACTTGCAAGTTCCAGCCTGGGCTATGTATTGAGGCTGTCTTTTTCCCCCCCTCTTCAAGACAGCGTTTCTGTGTAGCCCTGGCTTGCTCTGTAGACTAGGCTGGCCTTGAAATGTGTGTACTACCACCCAGGTAGCTCTACCTTAAAAATAAATAAACAGGGCTAGGGAGCTGGTTGGTAAGGCATTCACTTTGTAAGCATAAAGGACCTGTAATTCAATCCCCAGAACCTACATTAAAAAGTATAGAATGGCCGGGCGGTGGTGGCGCACGCCTTTAATCCCAGCACTTGGGAGGCAGAGGCAGGCGGATCGCTGTGAGTTCGAGGCCAGCCTGGTCTACAAAGTGAGTCTAGGACAGCCAAGGCTACACAGAGAGACCCTGTCTCAAAAACAAACAAACAAACAAAAAGTATAGAATGGTGGCATATGCTTGTAATCCCACTGCTGTAAAGATGAATAGGCAGGCCCCTGGTGCTCACCAGAAGCCAGTCTATTGTAACTGGGAAGCTCCAGGTGCATAAGAGATCTTGTCTCAAAAAAAAAAAATGTATGTACCTGCATACACACATATACATACACAAAAATTTCAGTTTGTTTCCTGTCTTATGCATTCAGTGCCCAAAGTTACACTAAGGTACTAGGCAAGGGTGTAAACAAGAAAAGGTACTCAAGAAATAATGGATTTGGCCCAGAGATAACAGGCTATGATGCCATCTGGGCCTCAGCTTATAGACTCAACCACCTGTATAGACTACTATGTAATTCCAGCGTTTCCATCATAGATTATGTGCTCCACTGAGTTTTTTGATATTTTACACTACACGTGTGGAAAGGGGAGTTGTGGGATAGGAATGAGTATGACACAGTCACAGTGTGTGTTTTTAAGTTAGAGAAATCTGCTTTGTCCTTCTACTTTGTGGGTCCTGTGGACTGAACTCAAACTGTAAGGCTTGGCCACAAGCACCTTTATGTGCTGAGTCATTTCACTGGCCCCAGAGATCTTTAAAGCAGATTAACAGGGGCTGGAGAAGTACTGACTATGCAGGCAATGAAGACCTGAGATCAGAGAGCCTGTAATCCCCAGTGTTGGGGAGTGGAGACAGGAAGACTGCTGGGGCTCACTAGTCAGCCAGCATAGCTCAAGTGGCACATTCCCAGGTTCAATGAAAGACTCTGTCTCAAAAAATAAGGTAGAGGTAGATGTGGTGGCACCTTTAATCTCAGCACTGAGGAGGAGGCAGAGGCAGAGGCAGAAGTAGAGGCAGGGGGATATCGGTGAGTTGAGGCCAGCCTGGTCTATAAAGCAAGTTCTATGACAGCCAAAGCGGCTACACAGAGAAACCCTGTCTCAAAACAAAACAAAACAAAAACAAAAAAAGGGTAGCATGCTATGTGTGGTAGTGCACATCTTTAATCTCAGAGCCTGGAAGACAGAGACAGATGGCCAGTCTGGTTTATATAGAGAGGCTCAGAACAGCCAGAGCTGCATAGTGAGTCCTTGCCTCAAGAAAAAAAAAAAAAAGAGTGGGGAGGTGCAGAGAGTGTTATCATCACACTCAAAAGAGGATCTGACAGTGATAATGCAGTTAGTAAGGGAGGAAGAGATGGTACCAAGGATTATGATGTGGCAAGAAAGCCAAAGTCTAAAACTGATAAACTACAAATTGGCAGTGTGGGACTGTGGAGATGGTTCAGTGGTAAAAAGAACTTATGTGCATGTGTGTCAATTCCACTACCTGCTTCTAGGTTGTCTAGCAACTGCTGATGTCATCACCTGCCACTGCCAGCTATGCACCAGGCATGCTCCAGGTGTATGTCAGGTGAAAAGGATCGGTCAGACCTTTGACTCTCCTCCTACCTCTCCTCCTCTCGCTCTCCTCCTACACTCTCCCACTATCTGTCTCTCTCTGCCCTCATGGTTCACTAGGCCCTAACTCCTCTCTCTCTCTTCCCCAAATAAACTTCTTCCTTTACACCATATATGTTACACGGCGGCCTTCATTTACATGTTATAACATTGGTGCTGAGACAGGGTAGGCTCTCCTGGTGCTTCTCATGGTCTAAGCCACACATTTCAAACTCTATTTCAAACTCGCTGCCTGCAAACAACCAGCTCATCCATCGCTCAGCACTACATCCACCACAGACAGGTAAGCTTCACCTATCACAGTCCTGCAGTTTATACCCTACCCTACTGGGCCACTGCACTCCTCCCTGCTCCTCTATCACCTCCGTGCTGAAGCTGCCTGTCTGCTTCAATCCTTTCCTGTGGATGAGATTCCTCTACAAGAGCTCACTGCTTCACTGCTGCTCAAGACTTGGTATCAGGCATCAAGTCTTCTTGGGCTTAGCTGGGCTAAACTCCTGATGACCCACTAACCAGCTTGCATCCTCCACTCAGAGTCCTGGGGATGCCCACAACTCCAAGCTGCAGGGACATTCCTTCTCCTCTTTCATCCACAGGAACAGTGTCTTCATATTTTTCATTCCCCTTTGGGAAAGCTCCAGCCTCGCTACATCTAGAACCTGACCTGAGGGCTTTAAATGTATTCGCCTTTCTGATAAAATTTCTAATATTATACAGGAACACGAAGATCAACTGAGGAAATGGAAAGCCATTCCTGATCCCTGTTTCTCTTTTACTCCAAGACCTCTCTTTCTCTCTGACCTTCCTACTACTCATGCTACTTAAATGTCCTGCCTGTAAGTTGAAACAGGGTAGAGTAGGTGAGACCAGGGACTACAAAGCACACACATACACCTTTTCCTCTGCAAGCAGCTGCTCTCAAGACCACTCTGAGGTGTGTACAAACCATCTGTCTGTGAATTTGATCCCAAACTCTAGCTGGAGTCCTATTCCTCTACATGGCTTGCTCTCTTAGCCTGGCCATGAGGACCTACTCACTCCTTGCCCCCTCCTCCTGCAGCAGGTCTGCAAGAAGCCAAGTACGTGCTCCCATCCCCATTCAATGGACTCTATTACAAAAACTTGCCTCATTCATAGGCAAAAATTGGCATACCAAATTTCCAAATTCTTACAAATGATGTCCAAATATCTAAACTCCACTCTATGTTCCCAGAGTTTATCTCTAAGACTCTTCAACTCTTGAAAACCTTTTCTCTCTAATTTCATTATACTCTGCTCTCAAAAGAAAAATACATCTTAAGATTATACTGTGAACTCTTATCTAAGGACTTATAATTTGCTTATGGAGCATGGTGTTTAAAATCTAAGTTCAACTCTTGTTTAGGATAAATGTGAGTGTATGTGCCAACCACATGGCTTACAACCTGCCATGTGACTCCACCATGTGCTATATGCAACAATGATTAAGCCTCTCAGTCCTAATGAACTCTCTATTATTTCATCTCCTTTTTAGACTAAGAAAGCAACAAATCTTATTTTAAATTGGTATGGATTTTTATAAAAAAATTCAGTTATACTTTTATTTTGTACTATATATGTGACTTAATCCCGGTTCAAAATGTTCTTTATGTGATGGTGAACTTTCAAGGTTATAAAGCTCTATCCAGATTAACACGCTAATTTTACATGTATGCCTAACTCCTTATGTCTTTGCTAGTTCTTGTATGCATGAATGAATGCTGCTCTTTCTCCTGCAGCAATCTGCCTATGCTTGGGGTTCACCTTCAGACTTTCTGGCCAATGGATTTGGTATAATAAATTAAAATGTAATTTTCAAGTTGTTTTATACTGTTCTACTGTATTGCTGACTCTAGAAATGGATTATTTTTCTCCTTTTCTCAGACCCAGGCATGTTTTTAAAGTCCAGGGTCAACAGTTGAAAGCTTGTGCTTAGACAATCTTAAACCATGTGACATGATTCTAGAGATACTTTTAAGTTGGGACATATTAATTCTAGAGACCTTCAGCTGGTTACAGTGTTAGAACTTGGTTATTATGCTCTAGTTTTACTCTCAAAAGGTTAGAAATCACTTCCTCAAAAACATGCTGTTTTGGGCTGGAGAGATAGCTCAGCTCACAACCAAAAACATGTTGTTTTAGGGCTCAGCGTGGTGATGAAAGCCTTTAATCCCAGCACTTGGGAGGCAGAGGCAGGTGGATCTCTGTGAGTTAGAGGCCAACCTGGTCTACAAAGAGAGTCCAGGATAGCCAGGACTACAAGAAAAACCCTGTCTCAAAAAAGCAAAAAATAAAAAACAAACAAAAAAAATGTTTTTGCTAATGTTATTGATATGTAATATGGCTTTAGATTTGTATAAGCTATAGACTTTTTATAAAGTCATACAGGAAGCTGTTATGCTCTATAGTGATATACCATAGAAAGGTCAAAAAGGTTTTGGTTTATTTTGGTTTGGTTTTTTGAGACAGGATTTCTGTGTGTAGCCGAGGCTGTCCTGGACTCACTTTGTAGATGAGTCTGGCCTTGAGCCTACAGAGATCTGCCTGCCTCTGCCTCCCGAGCTGTGGGATTAAAGGCGTGCGCCACCACTGCCCGGCGAAAGGTGAAAAAGTTTTATTGACTATGTCTATGATTTTAAGGCTCCAACCTAACAGGGATGAGACCTAAAGTCCTAGTCTTTACTAAGAAATGCAAATTAATCTTAAAATTATCAAATGCTTTTAATGTGTTCAGAAATATATTTGTAGTCATGCTAAGAACCAATGTGATTAAAAGACTAAGCTTTATTTACACTCCTGTACATGTTTTCAAAGTTAAACAGAAAGTAACTAGAAACAAAGTTTGTCTATTTAGATCTACTTAAGATAGACATGGCTCTCCAAAGCTTATCTTCAGAATATGGCATAATTATAGATCCTAACATCCTGTTTTATGTTTACAGCAGATAACTAAAAACAGACAAAGACTGCTTAACTCAAATATGCTAGCTTTCAAACCTGTTGAATTTGGCTTAAATATATTTAAGCTTATTATAATATACAGAGACTTCCAAATCCTAAAAGTAACTCCCAAGGTCTCCGAGAATATTTGGGCACAATAGCAGATGATGTCAACCCTGGATTATGGAACACTAACCACTGGGCCAGATTGCCCCCAATGACTCATATGCTGCTAGGGCCCACCCTGAACTGTGGACAAACTGGACACCCAGAGAATTATTGTCTCACATTGCTGAAAACCAAGTAAGTTCAGTCTCTCCCATGTTCTTCCTCTACAAAAAAACCCTCTTGTCTTCTGTGCCTGATGGCTGGACTGTCTTTGCCCGCATTAACATGGAGACCCAGGAACCTGGGACAACTGTCTAGGTAGTGGACTAGGGACTGACTAGTCATCTCTGTCATTTCAACTAATAAATAGATTCGCTGAGGTTACAATTTATCCTTCATAGGTCTCTGATCACACTGATGGCTAAGCTAATGGTAACTTGACAGCTAGAGAACAGGCAATTAGCTCCTTACCCCAAAGTGAACCAGAATGTTAGCATATTAGTCAATTCATTAGCTAGTTAAAACTACTAACTACTAGATCTCTTATTTAAAAGGCAAACAGGTTTGCTTTGCTCACAGACCTCAAGGTAAATAATTAGCTAGGAAGAAAGATATAAAGCTTATATAAGGCTGAAGGATACAGAAGCTTAAGTTATGAGGACCATAGAAAGTATTTTAGAGTCTAAGAAGGTGTTTTAAGGTTAGCAAATACAAATGAAAGCCTGGGTGATTATAATAAGATTATACTTCATACTTCTTCCTGTTGCTATGCTACTGTTGTATTAAGACTGTTCAGAGCTTTGACATTAGTGGAGCTCTGATTTATTAACCTAACTCTGGTATAAAAATATTCCACTATATGATCTACTGTCATGGTTCCAAGCTCAAGATTTTAAATGTCCTTTGGTGTGCCTTTTAGGTATAGACTTAAAAGTAGTTTCTCAGCTGGGCTTGGTGGTGCACACCTTTCATCCCAGCACTCGGGAGACAGAGGCAGGCAGATTACTATGAGTTCGAGGCCAACCTGGTCTATAAAGTGAGTCCAGGACAGCCAAGGCTACACAGAGAAACCCTGTCTTGAAAAAAAAACACCAAACAAACAAACAAAAATAGTAGTTTCTCACTGTGCTAAATTTGTATACATTCAGTCTTCTGGTTAGAGGGGAAAGTCCCTCTTTCATGATATGTAGTCATACTGAAAACCACTATCAAGTGAGTTTTTTGCTCCCTCTACTTCATGGAAACCTTCTGTCTTCTCTGAGTTCACCTCAAAGCATGTTCATGTTATTAACCCAAAATAATTTCCCAAGCCACCAACATGCTGTAACACAAAAAGTTATGTGTATTTCACTGTACTTTACAAACAATGGCAAAGCTAACGTTTAAAACATATCTTCTTTGTAAACTTAAAAAGGATTCTTATATGCTACAGAAAATCCAACCAAATCCACCTTTCAGGTCAAGTAGACTCCAGATAAGTACAACCTAAGTTTCCACCTATTGCCTATTTCATAGGGTGGAATTCCTCCTGTTTCCCTAGTTTTGGAACTCCTTTCCCCCCAACTACCAAAACCATGGGTCCAAAAAGTTTCAAATGTGTACTTAAAAAATAATTTTCTCAGGGCTGGAGAGATGGCTCAGAGGTTAAGAGCACTGTCTGTTCTTCCAGGAGTCCTGAGTTCAATTCCCAGCAACCACATGGTGGCTCTCAACCATCTATAATGACATCTAATATCCTCTTCTGATGTACAGGTGTATATGGAGGCACTGTGTAATAAATAAATAAACATTTATTTATTTATTTAAAAAAATAAATTTTCTCCCTAACCTACTTAACCCTACGTAACTTTGTCATCTTCATATATATATAAATATATATATATATATTTATATATTTATATATATATATATTTTTTTTTTTTCCAGTATCCTGCCAGGTTTCCTACATCCAAGACAGTGCCAAAGCAGCTACCTACAGGTGCTCCAGTCCAACCTCACAGATTGTGCCAGCTGGGCCTGCATTGTCCCTCCTAGCCACAGATGTTCTCATATCCTGGACAGCAAATACGACAGCCTGCTCTTCCTGGACCTGGCCAACATTTCAGTCTTCTAATTCCCTACTGCCACCCCAATGTCAGCAGGAAGTAGCAAAGAGGATTGATTTCTTCATCCCTTATCCATTTATGATCAACACAAGGCTGGAATGGTATGCTCCAGAACCAGGATAAACAGCTCCACGTCCTCCCAGTACTCCTCAGTCCCTATCTGCTGCATGGCATAGCTGGCATACCACACCATCCACCCTGAACTTTCCAGGGCAGGGGCCTACCCTTCCCCTTGTCTATATTATCCAAACATTTTGGTGTGTGTTGAGACTTGAAATCCCACCAATCCACACTCTGAAAATCCCTGCCCCAGAAAGCTCCACCCCCTAAGAAACCCTATATAAAGGCTGTGTCTGCCCAGTTCTTGGATTCATCCCTCTTCTCCTTGATTCTTCCCTCCAATAAATCTTTTGAGAGATTTACTGCCTGCTGTGACTCTCTCACTGGAAGAACAGGAAGAGGACAAGAGGAGGAGAAATGAAGGAGCATGGCTCAGGCTCCAGGGTTCCTCAGTTCCTCAGGGTTTCAGAGCAACCCTTCCCTGGGAGCTGTACTGGCTGGAGAGAAGAGTGAAGCTCAGGCTCCTCAGCTCCCCAGGGTTTGGGGCAACCCTCTCTTCGGAGCTGTACTGTCTCTGAGGAGGCCTCCTCTCAGAGCTGTGAGGTTCCTGGGCTCCCATGCAGCACGGTTCCCCTGGGACACCGTACCACCTTAGGGCTGGGATACTTTCCCAGCTTTCAAGAGTTGTGGACAGCCTTCCACCCGAGTACCAGAAAGCAGGCCACCCATCCACATACACACAACAGCCACCCCTCCTTAACTCATTTTTAAGTATAGGAAAAGGGAGGAATGTTAGTTCACACGCCTATCCCAATAGCCTGCTACTAGGTTGCCTAGCAACCTGACATCACCTGCCACTGCATCAAGGCTGTGGGATCAAAGACTGGCCAGTCATCCTACAAATTCTCTTCTCTCTCTCTCTCTCCATCTTCATATAATAAACCTCTTTGTACCTCACTAGGTCCTAGTGAGAGTCTGTCTCAACAAAAAGGTGACAGCATCCTGAAGACCACCATGCCAAGTTGGCCTCTGGCTCCCACATGTATTACCACACATGTATCCACTCCAAAACATGTTCAGGCACAATGAGCACAATTGTGACATGTACACTGTCCACATGGTGCACTGGTCACATCACTGCTGCTGTGATGTTGCTATGGGAAATTGTATGTAACACAGCAGGTGACTTTCAAGTAGCCCCTCCAAGTCTGGAAACACTTCCATGGCTTTGTAACCACAAGAAAGCGGCTACAGATATTCCTTCATGGTCACCTAGAAACCTGCAGGTCTTCTGGCCACTAGTGACTTGATTATCCCAAAGCATGGTCTCATTCAGAGGGACATGTTCATACCAGGTGCTGTGGAGCTCCTCAAGAAAAGAGGATGTGTTAGGCCCACCAAAGTGCCTGTTCCTGCCAAGTTATCCTCCTGCACCAGGAGCTGATCACTCTATCAGTGGGTCCTCCATGGCTATCACAGAGTCCTGACAGCCAGAACAGGAGCTATAGCCTATTTGAGTGGAGGTGGCAGGCTCACTGTCTTGGCTGTTGTACCTGATTCAATCATCGCTGGGACTAGGAGATACACAAATGAGGAAAGGCAGCATCACCAGTCTTCTGCCATGTCAGGCATAGGGTCCTAGCTAGAGATGGCTCCACAGTTCAGAGCACATGCCCCACAGTCACAAGGACCCAAGTTTGGACGCAGCACAAAGCAGGACAGAGACAGGAAAGCCACCAGGGCTCACTGGTTTTTACTTACCCAAGAATAAGGGCCTGAGGCTCAAGGAGAGGCCCTGCCTCAAAGGAATAGGTGGAGAATAATAGCGCACCCAATGTTACCTTCTGCCTTCTAGCCCATCTGTGCAATGTGAGTGCACACCCTTCCCCACACAGAGCACATGTATTCCCAAAGAAACAAACCAACCTTTAAGAAAGAGAGAGGAAATGGCCCTAGATAATACAAGCACATTAAGCTGACAAATCTAATTTCTTTTAAATGACTGGTTAGTCCCAGCACTTGGGAGGCAGAGCAAGGTAGATCTTTGCAAGTTTGAGGCCAGCTTGGTGTACATAGTGAGTTCTAGATCAGCCAGAAAAGGCCTGTCTTAAAAAAACAAAACTGTGGTGCTTAGAATGAGCATGGCTCCCACAGATTCATATATTAGAACACTTGGTCTCCAATTGGTGGAACTATTTGGGAAGGACTAGGAGGTGTGGCCTTGTTGGAAAGTGTTTCACTGGGGGCCAGCTTTGCGATTTCAACAGTACCATTCCCAGTTAGTATATGTGTACTCTCTGTCTGTCTGTCTGTGTCTCCTGTTTGTGGATTACAATGTGAGCTCTAGCTGTGTGGCACACACCTTTAATCTCAGCACTTGGGAGGCAGAGGCAGGTGGATCTCTGGGCCTGAGACCAGCCTGTTCTACAGAGTGAGATACCAAACAGCCAGGGCTATACAGAGAAATTGTGTCTTGAAAAAAAAAACCTAGCCGGGCATGGTGGCGCACGCCTTTAATCCCAGCACTCGGGAGGCAGAGGCAGGCGGATCGCTGTGAGCTCGAGGCCAGCCTGGACTACAAAGTGAGTCCAGGACAGTCAAGGCTACACAGAGAAACCCTGTCTCGAAAAACCAAAAAAGAAAAAGAAAAAAGAAAAAAAAACCCAAACCAAACCAAATCAATGAAAAGGATGTGACTTCTCAGCAATTGCAGCACCATGCCTGCCTGCCACCATACCCCCCTATGATGGTTATTAATTCTAACCCTCTGAAACAGTAAGCTCCAAGTAAACTCTTCTATAACTTGCTGTCTTATCACAGCAATAGAAAAATAACTAAAACAAACAAGCAAAAGCATTGGCCAGTGGGCAGGCAAGACAGTTCAATGCAAGCATGGTGACTTGAGTTCAAGCGCCAGAACACATGAAGAAACAAGTGCAAGACACAGGTGGGGGCTAGGGGCCAAGCTGATGAGAGGGAGAGAGGAAAGGAGGGAGAGAGGGAGAGAGGGAGAGAGGGAGAGAGGGAGAGAGGGAGAGAGGGAGGGAGAGAGGGAGGAAGGGGAGGAAGGGGAGGAAGGGGAGGAAGGGGAGGAAGGGAGAGAGCAAGCACCCTAGCAAGAGCACAGCTTTATATACACATACAGCCACAGGGATCCTTACACACACAGGGGTCTGGGAAACAGATGTCTTCTGTCTCTACTGTATGTGACAAGAGCCAAAGAGAAGAGCTCCTCTGGCTTACAGCTCAGTTCAGAAGTCCCCTGGAAGACCCAGAAGATGGGGTCAAAAAGTCATGCCTGCGAAGGAAGTGACTGGTGGCATCTGCCAAGCAGACAGCAGTGCTCCAGAGCCAGCATGAGCACATGAATGAATGGGCCTTTCATGGCCCCTCCTCTCAGCCCCAGTTTTTGTAGACACAAAGGGGCAACAAAGGCAGGATTTACCACAGGAGCCTGCTTAGCAGCTGTTTCCTCCTTCTTCCTTATTTAACTTCTCTTAGGAGAGCCGCGCTAGAACAGGTGTTTAAAGCAGGTGATTTTGTTCCCACTAATTTTCTTAAGTAATAGCAGAACAGACTGGAAGGTTATCACCTGTACTTGTGGGGACATTCTGCCCTGTGCCTACTCAATCACAAGCCACCATTGCCTGACAGCAATGTAAATTTCTGCTCCTTTGGGTTTCTCGTCTTCAAACTTTGAATTCTGGTAGTTAGCGCAACACTGTCCAATTCCTTGACACAGAGATTTGCCTTCTTCAGTAATGTGTTAGAGTTGAAAACTGAGGTTGAAGGCTTTCCATTTCTTGGAAAAGCCTAGATTAAGAAAAGCCTGAGCTTTTCAGTGAGAGGACATTTGTTTATTTGACTAGGATATGTGAGGCCCTGGGTTCAACCCTCAGCACCACACACACAGCCTGCAGCCAGGCATAGTGGTGTGCCTCTGTAATCCTACTGCTCTCTTTTTTTTTTTTTTTTTTTGATTTTCGAGACAGGGTTTCTCTGTGTAGCCTTGGCTGTCCTGGACTCCCTTTGTAGACCAGGCTGGCCTTGAACTCACAGCGATCCACCTGCCTCTGCCTCCCAAGTGCTGGGATTAAAGGCGTGCGCCACCACGCCCGGTTGTCCTACTACTCTTTTATGTGTGTTTGTTTTGTTTTTTGAGACATGGTTTCTCTGTTATAGTCCTGGGAATTGCTCTGTAGACCAGCCTGGCCTCAAATTCACAAATATCTACCTGCCGCTGCCTCCTGAGTGGTGAGAATAAAGGCATGCACCACCACCACCAAGCTTAGTCCTACCACTCTTGAAGCACTCGTACACACATACCTAAAACACCACCAACACGACAGCTAGGGATGTAGCTTAGCTGGTAGAGTCCTTGCCTAGCAGACACAAGCACACGCAAGGCCCAGGCCTCCATCCCCAGGACTTTATTAATCAGATTGTGATGGCACAAGCCTGTATCTTAGCACTCAGGTGGTAAAAGCTGGAGGATTAGAAGTTCAAGGTCATTCTCAGCTACACAGTGAATTACAGGACAGCCTGGACTACACGAACTCATCCCCAAAACACAGTAACAAAGAGAGAAACTCAGATTTTCTCTTTCAAGATAAGCTAAACTGTCACACTAATGACTTTGGTTCTAAGAAACTTTGAGGACAATTTAATTTCACAAACCATGAAAAAAAAGTCTTTTGATTTAGAAAGCTTAGGACCTCCCAAATACGAATCTAACTTTCAAGACTTCCACCCTCAGGGACCCACTCTGTGGGAAGGCCCCAGAAGCATATTTTGTCCTATGCTGTCCTCAGTGGAGAGCAGCACCAGTCACTGAGACTTGCTGAGAACCATCTTTCCTAATAGATAGAACCCTGAATCCCTTCATGAATGCCCAGCCCTGTGAATACCTTCAGTTTCCTCCCCCTGAGGAGCTGCTGCTACAGGGAGCAAACATCCGGTGACACATCTCTCTCTCTCTGTCCATGTAGTCCCTGTAGTGGCTGTGGAGAGAAAGGCAAGCTTTGTAGGTTTGCAGAAGGTGACATCTGGTGGCTGAAAATCTCTATGCCACTAAAAGTCAGCACAGGACAGTAGTCAATGGAGATAACCCTGAAGATGCAGGACCAGGCAAGGCTAACCCTACTCAAGAAGACCCTGGATACCAGCCATCATCTGGAAAGACAGCAGCTGGGACGGCAGAAGCTACTGTTAGTGGGCTCAGGCAGAGTCTTGCCAAATGACCCCTGCACTGAACGGCCCCACTCATTTTGAGAATTTTTCTTCTGAAAACTCAAATCCCCCAAAACTCAGTATCTAATCTGAGAGGATCCTTTCTATACCAGAAAGGAAGCTCCTGGGAAACCCAAACAGACCAGCAGCAAAGCAACTGCATCCAAATAAAAATGTTGCATACACCTTAGAGGCCTCAGGACTGGTGATGGATTACTTAACGCTAAGGAGAGAATCTCACCAAGTCAGAACAAAAATACATGTTAAAATGGTGGCTGTCCTAGAACTTATGGGAAGATGTTTTCAGCTTCTCTACAGCAAACAGCTGCTCAATCAGAAAAAGTCACATTTTAATAAAGATTTTATTTTTCTTTTTTATTATTACACTTATTAATGTATGTGCTGGGGTGGGGAGGGCTCAAATGTCTTTGTGGAGTTCAGAGAACAACTTACAGGAATCCATTTTCTCCTTTATCATATGGGTCCTAAGAATGACCTTTTAGGTCAGCAGGTATGGCAACAGGAGCCTTTACCCACTGAACTATCTTGCTGACCTCCCAAAACTTATTTCTTAAAGATTAAAGTCCTCCTCTCTTGAATGAATCATACAAACCAGTTCATTTGTAGTTATAGAAAGATTCATCAGAACATTGGGTCTCAGGTGATTTTGCGAATAGGTAGAGTCTTAAATATAGTTTCTTTTCTTTCTTTCTTCCTTTCTTTTTTGGTTTTGTTTTGTTTTTTTGAGACAGGGTTTTCTCTTGTATTCCTGTATTCCTGGTTCTGCCTTGAACTCAGAGAGATCTGCCTGCTTCTGCTTCCCAACTGCTGGGATTACAGGTGTGCACCACCATACCAGCTTACTTTTGATTTTTAGAGGCAAGATTTACACAACCTAGCTGTCCTGCAACTTACTCTATATACAAGGATAGCCTTCAACTTAGAGATCCATCTGCCTCTGCCTTCTGAGTGCTTACTTTATTGTGTACCTGTGTACACCATGTATGGAGATCAGAAGACACTTTCCAGGCCAGTCCTCGCCTTCCACTATGTGATCTAGGATCAGTACAGCAAGCACTGTCTGCTGCTGGGCCACCTTGCCAACCTTTTGGTTTTGAGCCTGTCTTATGCTACATTGCACAAGGTCTGGCATTTGTGATCTTCCTGCTTCCTGCTTCTTGCTTCCTATCCCAAGTTCAAGGACTACTAGAGTGAACCACCATACCCAGTTTGCACAATACCCTTTTAAGGTACATGGGGGCGGGGGCAGGTATAGAAATAGCTCAGTTGATAAAATGAAACCCAAGTTTGGATCCTCAGCACCATGTAAAAAAAATAAGTTCATGGGTAGAGGGTGTCTACAATTCCAGCTTGGAGGTTGGGGGCAGAGGTAGGGGAAACAAAAACAGGAGGATTTCTGAGACTAGCCACCAGCCCAGTCTAACTGCTGGGCCCCAGGCACAACACTCAGGTTGTTTTTGGCCTACACACACACTTGCAAATATACACAAAGGCGTTGCATGGGCTCACCTCTCTAGGGAGTGCTGATCTGCATGGTCTGCAGGGCGGCACCACAGGAAGGAGGGAGATGCTCAGAAGTGAAGCTTCCTCACACAGAACAGCCAGTTTAGGGCAATGAGAGACTTTGCGGGTGGCATGGATGCCTCTGAGCCAGTTTGGGCAACATTCCTAGCCTGTCCTCTACCCAGATGGACTAGAATTCTCACAGCCACCTCTCCTGTGCCTCTGGTCATACCCCTGCCCGTGGCTCTCACCTGGACAGCTTCTTCAGCTCATTATTGATGTCATGGTTGCAGGGCTGCTCCTTCTGAGCTCGCACTAGGAAATCCCGGGCCTGCTCGTACTCAGTTAGGAGGAGGCAAGCCTGGTAGGAAGGGGTAGGACATTAGATTAGGAGATTGGCATTTGTGGTAGTGCCCAAGTGAGGCCTACTGCCCTGTGCTGGTGTGCACATGTGGACGGAGACCAGAGGTCAAACTGCTTTCCTTCTCTCGAGCAGCCCACCTTATTATTTTTTTTATTAATTTATTCTTGTTACATCTCAATGGTTATCCCATCCCTTTGTATCCTCCCATTCTTCCCTCCCTCCCATTTTCCCCTTACTCCCCTCCCCTATGACTGTGCCTAAGGAGGACTTCCTCCTCCTGTATATGCTCATAGGGTATCAAGTCTCTTCTTAGCCCACCTTATTTTTAAAGATAAGGTATTCCTCTGGGATTCAGGGCTCCTCAATTAATCTAGGCTGACTGACCAGAAAACTCCAGGAGACAATCTGTCTCTGCCTCCCTGGTGCAAGGGTCTAGCACCCTGGGTTCTGGACAATGAGCTCAGGCTCTCAAGCTTGCATGCCTAGCAAGCACTTTACTGACTGAGTAACTGCCCCAGGCCTTTCCCACTACCTTCAACTCACCTGTCCACACCTAAAGAGGGCCTTGGCATTCCTTTTGTCAATGAGCAGAGCCTGCTCCCCATAGCGCAGAGCCGTGGCAGGCCGGTCTAGCTTCAGGTACACAAAGGACAAGTTAAGGAGGACTAGAAGCTCAGCAGGTTCCACCAAGTGCTGCTCTTCACAGATCGTCAAGCGCCGATGGAGCAGCTGCAAAGCCTGCAGAAAGGAGGGAAAGCAAAGGGTCAGGAGGGACAGTCCTATAATCTTACAACTCATATAGAACTATTGTTCTAAGAAAGAAACTCAGCTAGTTCACAGGACATGTAGCTAACATATTAAAGATAGGAGGCTTCTTTTTAAATTTTATTTTTATTATTTTACATTATGTATATGTGCCAGGAAACAGTGGCACAGGTGTTTAATCCCAGCACTTGGGAGGCAGAGGCAAATGGATCTCTGAGTTCATGAACACCCTGGTCTAGAGTAAGTTCCAGGATAGCCAGGGCTACAGAGAGAAACTGTCTTGAAAAACAAAATTAAAACAAACAAACGAAAACAGCATGTACATGTATGGGATAGGATGTGTGCATTTGAGTACAATGCCTGTGATGGCCAAAAGATGGCATTAGATCTTCCAGAAACTGGAGTTACATGTGACCCTGTGCCTCCTCATGTGGTGCTGGGAATTGAACTCAGGTCCTCTACAAGAGCAATACATGCTCCTAACCACTGAGACATCTTTCCAGCCCAGTTTGAAGGATTCTAACAGAAGGCATGCAAACCTTACTGAGGCAGGCAACATGCTGCAGACATCTACTCTTTTGCCTCCAGAGGAGTAAGGACAGTAAATCCAACAAAAGCCATGGACAAGCTGTATGTAGTCCCAGCACCCACATCAGGTGGCTCACCACTGTCTGTAAATCCAGCTATAGGGGAACCCCATGCCTTTGGCCTCCATCCGCACTCTTAAACACATACTCCTACACAGACACATAACACAGTTTTTAAAAAGTAGAGGGAGTGTTGAGATAGTCTCTCTATAGCCCTGGCTGTCTTGGAACTCACTGTGTAGACCAGGCTGGCCTCAAAATCACAGATTTCCATCTGCTTCTGCTTCCCCAAAAGCTGGGATTAAAGGCATGTGCCATCACATCCAGCTTCTTCTTTACTTAATTTTTAGGTTTATGTTTATGGATGTTTTGTCTGCATGTATGTGTACATGTGTGCCTGGTGCACAGACATCAGAAGAGGGCCTCATATTCCCTGGAACTTGAGTTATGAGCTACAGATGGTTGTGAGCCATTATATGGGTCCTGTGGATTGAATTTGGGGCCTCTGAAAGAGAAGTACTCTACATTGCTAAACCATCCCTTCAGTACCCTACCCCTGCCTTTTGTGAGACAGAGTTTCTCTATACAGTCCTGGAACTCATTCACTATGTAGACCAGGCTGGCCTTAAACTCACAGAAATCTGCCTGCTTCTGCTTCCCAAGTGCTGGGACTAAAAGTATACACCACCATTCCAGGCTGATTTTTTTTTTTTTTTTTTTGAGATAGAGTCTCATGTACCCCAGGCTGGCCTCAAGGTCACTCTCTAGCAAAGGATGGCCATAGGTTTATTTTTTATTCTGTGTATGCATGTGTTTCTGTGTGATGGTCTGTGGGTATATGCCCATGAACACAGGCGCCAGTGAAGACCAGAGGTAACATATCCCTTGGAGCTGAGGCTGCAGGCAGTCGTGAGCTGCCTGCTGTGAGTGCTGAGAACAGAACTAACATCTTCTGCACTCCTAACTGCTCAGCCATGTCTCCAGTCCCAAGTTCAACTTCTGGTCCTCCTGTTTCCAACCTGGGATTATACCTGGCTTGTGCAGTGCTGGGGATGGAACCTGGGGTCTCATGCATGCCAACTCTGCCAACTGAACTGTATCCCCAGCCCAGGAAGTCTGTTTTCTGGAGAAATGGAACCAAAAAGACTGCTGACTCTGGAAGAAGCAGGTGGAGTGCTGTTACTGAGTACATGAAATAGTACTATTTCCATAGCAGCAGGCCAGGCCTCTATCCCACTCCTGCTTGCCCCACAGCCCTACAGCTTTAGACCCGAACTGCCACAGGATGACACCAGTCTCGACAGTCAGAGTGACAGGAAATCTTGTAGATGGCAAACACAATAAAAACTCAGCTACAGTTGGAGGGGGTGATGCTAGAATGATTTTATTTTAGTAAACTTTTTTTGTAGCAGTCTTATTTTTGTATTTACATGTGTGCACGTTTATATGTGTGAATACATACAAACCTAGAGTGTGTAAACCAATAAGTGCATGCAGAGACCAGAAGATAACCTCAGTTATCACTCACTCCTCAGGAGACACTCCCCTTGTTTTTTCACATATAGTCTCTCACTGGCCTGAGGCTTGCCAAATAGATTAGGCTAGCTGGCCAGGGAGTCCCAGGAACCTGCCTGTCTCTGACTTCCCAGTACTGGAATTACAAGTAGGCACTGCCACACCTGGCCTTTCTTATTTTTAAGTATGGATTCTCCTGATCAAGCTCAGATCATAGTGCTTGCTTTCAAGCCCTTTGCCAACTGAGCTACTTCCCCACCTCTCCAGGATGGTAATACTTAAAATGCCAAATTAACATATATATGCATAGATAAGAAAAAAGTGCATGGCTTAATGAATTTTCATAATTCAAGTAGACCCAAGAAGACAGCATCAAGATCTACTACACGGGGCTGGAAAGATGGCTCAGCGGTTAAGAGCACTGACTGCTCTTCCAAAGGACCCGCATTCAATTCCCAGCATCCACATAGCAGCTCACAACTGTCTGTAACTCCGAGATCTGACACCCTCACACAGACATACAAGCAGACAAAACACCAATGCACATACAATAAAAATAAATAAATTATTTAAAAAAGAAGATCTACTACACACAGACCAGGCATGGAGGTACATAGTTTTCATTCTAGGAAGCAGAGGCAGGTATGTATCTCTGTGAGGTGAAGGACAGACTAGTCTATAAAGCAAGTTCTGGCCCGCTAAAGCTATATAGTGAGACTCTATCTCAAACAGACACACAAATACAATCAACAGATAAGAGCCAGGTGTGTGGCTTATGCCTGCAACCCGAGCAGTTGGGAGACTGAGACAAGACTGCCATAAGGCCTAGTCCAGCTTGGGCTAAATGACAATATCTTTAAAAATAAAAGGAAAAAAGATCAATATAAAGAACATCACCTCACATTACCACATCCCCAGCCCCCAGCCCTGTCATTTCCATCTAACATAAGGGTTTCCTCTGCATACAATGTGCGTGTACTGTATGTACATGTGTGGGTGGGTGGGTATGCACATGAGGCGGCCAGAGGACAATGTCAGGTGTTCTGTTGTATCACTCTACCTCAGTGGCTCTCCACCTGTGGAGTGAGACCCCTTTGGGGATTGAAAAAAACCTTTCACAGGAGTCACCTGAGACCAACAGAAAACACAGATTTTTACATTATGATTCTTTTTATATATATATTATGATTCTTTTTTTTTTTTTTTTTTTTGGTTTTTCGAGACAGGGTTTCTCTGTGTAGCCTTGGCTGTCCTGGACTCGCTTTGTAGACCAGGCTGTTCTCGAACTCACAGCGATCCGCCTGCCTCTGCCTCCCGAGTGCTGGGATTAAAGGTGTGTGCCACCACGCCCAGCCTTACATTATGATTCTTAACAGTAACAAATTTCAGTTATGAAGTAGGAACAAAAATAACTTTATGGTTGGGGTCACCATGACATGAGGAATATATTAAAGGCCCGTAGCATTAGAAAGGTTTAGAACCACTGTTTTTAAATTTGTTCTTTGAGACAGCATCTATCACTGAACTTGGAGCTAGGCTGCCAGTCTTGAAGTCTTCTTGTCTCTCCTCCCACAATATTGGGGTTACAGCACACATGTGGCCATGTCTGGCTTTAAAAAAACAAAGCAAAACAAAAACCCTGGCCTGGCAGTGGTGGCGCACACCTTTAATCCTAGCACTCGGGAGGCAGAGACAGGTGGATCTCTGTTAGGATGAGGCCAGCCTGGTCTACAAAGTGAGTCCAGGACAGTCAAGGCTACACAGAGAACCCTATCTCAAAAAAAAAAAAAAAAAAAAAAAAAGAGTACTTACTACTCTTGCACAGGACCAGAGTTTGATTCCCAGCATCCATATGGCTCATAGCTGCCTATAACTCCAGTTCTTGGGACTATGATGGCCTCTTTTGACCTCTGTGGGTTCCTGCACCCACATGTACACATACATTTATATAGATATACACACTTATACATAAAGGG
>OU015754.1:14821542-14834138 GCA_907169655.1 Acomys percivali | reverse complement strand
TTTTTTTGGTTTTTTCGAGACAGGGTTTCTCTGTGTAGCCTTGACTGACCTGGACTCACTTTGTAGTCCAGGCTGGCCTCGAACTCACAGCGATCCGCCTGCCTCTGCCTCTCGAGTGCTGGGATTAAAGGCGTGCGCCACCACGCCCGGCCCAAGAGTAGTAAGTACTCTTAACTGTTAAATCATCTTTCCAGCACCCATGCCCAGCATTTTATGTGGGTGCTGGGATTTGAACTCATATCTTCATACTTAGGAAGCAAGCACTTTTACTCATTACTATCTCCCCAGCCACTTTTTTTAGTTTGTTGAGACAGGGTCTAGCTAAGAAACCCAAGCTGGCCTGGAATTTTCAATCCTCCTGTCTCTGCTTCCCGGGTGCTGGGATTACAGGCATGAACCACCAGGCCCAGCTTAATGTGATCTTCTTCATGGTCATCCATGAAGAGAAGCAAAAGAGATAAAGCTTATGCTCTTAAATCTTCTGGGGCTGCAAAGGTGGCTCATAGGTAAAGAGCACTGGTTGTTCTTCCAGAAGATCTAGGTTTAATTCCCAATGACTCACAAACATCTGTAACGCCAGTTCCTCGGGACCAATTACCAGGGATCAGCTGTTCTCTTCTGCCTCAGTCACTAGGCATGCACATGATAGGCAAACATATATGCAGACTGCACAGCCACACTCATGAAAATTTAAAATATAAAAGTTTTCTGGATCACACACTTCCACAGCATTCTTACCCTCTTGTATCTCACTTTGGCATCACAGAAGCGATTCTGGCGGAAAAGGTAGTTGCCAAACTCCCTCTCGGTTGCAGCTACCTTAAGGACCTTCTGAAGTGGAAACTGTTCCTGCTGCTCCTGAAGACCAAAAGAACAGCAGCAACATGGAGTCAGAAGCCCCAGGGGCACAATGGCAGCCATCAGCATTTCCCTCTTAGACTGTGAACTGTGCTAACTGCCTTGCGTGTGCAGAGGCCACACGGTGGGTGCTTTAACAGGCCCATCTACAGAGCAGTGTGGAGTTGGGGGATGGGTCAGCTGCTGCTATGATCTTCTCAAATTCCCCCAGAAGCAGAAGCATCCACAGAAACTGAGGGAGCCTGCCAAGCCCAGACCAATTACCCATCAAGAATTTGGCATGTTCTGGATGGCTGTGACCTCAGGGTTCTACATGATAGTGCTGTTACCCTGGCTTCATGTCAGAGCCTCAAAATCAGAGCCCCAGGTAAGTGCAGAACATCTACTCCGTGGGAAGATGTAGAAAAGGTGAGACACTCACAGTTTAGTGTGGAAGGCTACATTATATGAAGGAGTGCCTTAGGGTTTCCATTGCTGTGAAGAGGCACCATGACCAAGGCAACTCTTATAAAAAGAAGACATTAAACAGGGTCTGGCTCACAGTTTCAGAGGTTTAGTCCATTACCATCATAGTGAGAAGCATGGTGACATGCAGGCAGACATGGTGCTGGAGAAGGAGCTGAGAGTTCTACATCTTGAACTTGAACTGCATCCTACCTTGTACCTCAGGCAGCAAGGAGACCAGACTTGTTTCACACTAGGTATGGCTAGAGCATATGAGACCTCAAAGCCCCACCTCCACAGCGACACATTTCTTCCAACGAGACCATACCCTAATAGTGCCACTCCATATGGGCCAAGCAGTCAAACACATGAGTCTATAGAGGCCATTCCAATTCTAACCAGCACATCCAATCCCTGGCCTCCACAGGCTTGTAGCCGATGGTCTAAACCTCTAAAACTGTAAGGCAGCCTGAATCAAATGTTGCCCTTTATGAGTTGCTGTGGTCATGGTGTCTCTTCACAGCAATAGAACCCTAACTACTAACACAAGGAGCAAAGCCTTCAAAAGATGCACAGCTACCTCCACATATGCAGTCAGTGGAGGGCAGTATCATAGAGACACGTGATTGCTGATGGGATTACAAGCTATGCTTCTACGGACTGAGAAGCTGAAAGCACATAGGAAAAGCCAGGACCTGGGTTATGAGAACTGTGGCTCTACATCCCAGATTTCCTGTGACTATCTTAGCGTGCACCTCACCTCATATGGAAAGCATGCCGAGTTTTTTACTGTCAAGTTAGTAAAGGCTTTTTCAATTCTCAAGGGACCAACTTTCTAACTCGCTTTTATGGTCCTGGGGATGGAACTAGGGCTTGTTAATACTGTCACTCTACCCCTGACCTAAATAGCCCCAACCCCTTAGTGGGGGTTCTAGGCAAGAACTGAATCACATGCCCAAGCCTCAGTCATCCTTATTATCAAGCTACCAATGCCTAACTTCCTAAAAAGTAGTAAGTCATCTTGTGGTGAAAACTAAGCAAAGGACAACTAAGTAGCAAACAGCTAATGTAGAGCTAATCTATGCCTTAAACTACCTGGCATGTTTTACCTCAGACAGAGCAGAGTAGACATCACTGTGCAGGAGGCTGGGTGGAACCTGGCTGGGGCAGGTGACCTAATAAACCCAAAGCCAATCCCTCCCATTATAAAGTGCTGGAAAATCCCAGGTCTGGAACTTACAGCTGAGAGTGCACAAAACTTGTCTGATTCAGCAGAGTCAAGGAAGTCAATCAGCTCCATCTCAAACAGGACAGTGGCATTTGGAGGAATCAGGGGTGGGCACCCCAGGGTGCCATAAGCGTAGGTTGGCTTGAACAGGAACCTGGCCAGTTCCCCTCTGCGCATGCTTAGAAGGCCCAGCTCCATGCCCCAGAGTGTAATATCTGGAAGAAAGGACAGAGAACTCATTTGAAGCTTACTCAGCATCCTGCTCAGAGACACCAGTTGCTCCCTACTCCATGTGTGTGTGCCCAGCCAAGCCTTCTGTGTGGGTGCCCAACTCAGGGCTCAGTCTTGCTTCTGCTGCCCTCCTTTTCCCGAAATCGCAGCTTCTGCAGGCTCCATCTCTGCTGTATAATCTGTTCCTTGAAACTCTGTGCTCTCAATGTCTGTGGTCTACTCTAAAATTTTAAAGATTTTTTCTTTTATTTTTATGTGTTTTGCCTATACGTATGTGCACCATATTCATTCAATGCGCAGAGAGGCCAGGAGAGGGCATCAGTTCCCAGGAAGTGGAGTTACAGATGGTGGTAAACCAGCATATGAGTGCTGAAAACTGAACCTAGTCTACTGGGAAAGTAGCCAGTGCTCTTAACCTCTGAGCCATCTCTCCAGTCCCCTAACTGATATCTTATTCAAACCTCAGGGGTCTCATCTGAAGCCTTCTTTTCCAAGTAGTACCTATGACTCTGCCAGAAGGAGGGTAATTATAGTTTCATTAAGCAGACCCAGAACATTTCTCATAACTCGATGTTTCATTCAATTCTATGTTAGTTTCTGAATTAGAGGCCAACCTCCCCAACCCCAGTGGGGTCCATAAGATGTGGTTCTTATCATCTGAGCATGTGGATGCTAGAGGACAATCTCTGATGTCATTCCTCAGGGGGCATCCACCTTGCTTTTGAGACACTATCTCTCGTTGTCCTTGAAGAATGCTAACTAGGCTGGCCAGCTGGCAAGAGAGACTCAGGTATCCATCTGTTTCTGTCTCTCCTGCACTGAGATTATAAGCATATGCTACTATATCTGGTCTTTAAAAAAGCAAAAACAAACAACAACAAAAAACTATGGGATGGAAAGCAGGTCCTCATGCTTGCATGGCAGGCACTTTACTGAACGACCCATTCCTCCAGATCCTATTTCATCATACATGCTGGGAAATAAACATTCAATGCGTTTTTCATAAATGCACAAAGAAAAGTGCTCAGTGATCTAGATGTGGACCTCATGTTTATCATTCTATCATTTCAGAGCTGCACTAGGAGGGTCAGTGTGGGCTACCAAGTGAGATTCTGTCTTAAAAGATGCCCAGGAGCTGGAGAGATGCCAGCAGTTAAAGAGTACGCACTGCTCTTACAGAGGACATGGGTTTGGTTCCAAGTAACTTCATGGTGACTCACAACTGCCTAACTCCAGTTCCAGGGGACGTGGCACCCTTTTCTGACCTCTGTGGGCACTGGGCACATAAACATATGCGAGCAACATATGCATATTTTTTAAAAATTAAAAATAGTGATAGGAAAGATGTTTTCTACAAGGTTGCCAAATACAATTAGCCAAAACACCATGAATGTAGTATTCACATAATCCCTGATTGTTTCGTGGTTCTGTTTGCTGTATGTAACTTTTTGTTTGTTTGTTTTTTGTTTTTCGAGGCAGAGTTTCTCTGTGTAGCCTTGGCTGTCCTGGACTTGCTTTATAGACCAGGCTGGCCTCGAACTCACAGAAATTCTCCTGCCTCTGCCTCCCGAATGCTTGGGTAATTTTTTAATTTATGTATAATAATATAAATGTATATGCCCAAAAAATCTTTAGAAGGAAAAAAAGATTTTAAAAAATAGAAGAATGCCCAATGGGCAACTTAGATGCCAAGATAACCTTGCCAGGTAGGCAAGGCAAAAATAAAGTCTCAAAAAGAAAAAGGACAAGACAACCTGGGTTCTTCCCTGAAATCCAAGCTCAGTTACCAACTCTAAGAACCTGCTCTCTGGATACTGTGACAATCCTTACACATGGCATGCCTTCTTTTGCCCAGATGACCTCTGATGACTTTACCTTCTCCAAGTTTCATCAGCCGAGGTGTTTTCCTAAAGCAATTAGAATCAAAAGGCTTGTCCATGTGCTCCAGGTATCCAGAATATTTGACTAGGGCAGAGGAGAAAAGAGCATGAATATGAGGAAAATATTCCAAGGACCCTCCAGAGCCATCACATCAACAACACAGGGAAACACTGCAATTAGCTCTTTGTGGTGTTCTGAGTATCTGACTTTCATCTCTGAGCTTCAAGAATTCTCCTGATGAGCCTTAGCTCACTGTTCACAGTGGCATAAGAGAAAAGGAAGATCAGGAGCCTGCTTTACTTCTTTAGATTGTTTTTTCAATACAGGGATTCTCTGTGTAGCCTTGCCTGTCCTGGACTCACTTTGTAGACCAGGTTGGCCTTGAACTCAGAGATCTGCCTGCCTCTGCCTCCTAAGTGCTGAGATTAAAGGTGTGTGCCATCATGCCCAGGCAGCTTTACTTCTTAAAAGCCTAAGGCAGGCAAGGTGGCACTCCACCTGTCTGTCACTCCAGCTCTGCAGAAGCTGAGGCAGGAAGAATGGCAGTTTGAGGCTGGCCTGGGATACAGGGAAACCCTATCTTTTCAAATAAAAATTGGGCCAGGCCTGGTGGTGCACGCCTTTAATCCCAGCACTCGGGAGGCAGAGGCAGACGGAGAGCTGTGAGTTTGAGGCCAGCCTGGTCTACAAAGTGAGTCCAGGACAGTTAAGATAACAGAGAAACCCTGTCTCGAAAAACAAAACAAAACAAACAAAAAAAGGGCTAGGCTTGGTCGTGGCCAACTTTAATACCAACATTTTAATCCAGAGGCAGAAGCACATGGTTCTCTGTAAGTTCAAGACCAGTCTGGTACACAGTGTAAATTCCAGGACCACCATAGCTACACAGGGAAACTTTGCCCCAAAACAAAACAAGCCCCCCTCCCCCAAAAAAAACCAAAAACCAAAACCAACCAAAACAACCACCACCCCACCCCACGACATACTTTGTAAATATGTAATCACCTAACTAAAGACACTTAGGTTCCAAGTTTGATTCCCAGCACTTGAAACAAAGAACACCCTGGACCAACCAGGTGGGTTGGTGCACATGCCCTGGACTCTGACCCCAGCACCACATAAGATGTGGTGGTGCCCACCCATAACCCCAGCACTTGAAAAGATGGAGACAGGTGTATCAGGAGTTCAAGGTCATCCTCAGCTACATGGACAGTTAAGAGGCCAGTCTGGGCCGGGCGTGGTGGCCCAGGCCTGTAATCCCACCACTTGGGAGGCAGAGGCAGGTGGATCTCTGTGAGTTCGGGACCAGCCAGGTCTACAAAGTGAGTCCAGGACAGCCAGGACTGTAAGAGAAAACCTGTCTCGAAAAATAAAAAAATAAAAAATAAAAATAAAAATAATAAAAAATAAAAGAGGCCAGTCTGGGTTGCATGAGACTCCTGTTATAAAAAAATATAAAACTTAAGCCGGGCATGGTGGTGCACGCCTATAATTCCAGCACTCGGGAGGCAGAGGCAGGTGGATCGCTGTGAGTTCGAGGCCAGCCAGGTCTACAAAGCAAGTTCAGGACAGCCAAGGCTACACAGAGGAACCCTGTCTCGAAAAAAACAAAACAAAAAAAAACAAAAAAAAAAACAAAAAACAACAAAAAAATATATATATATATATATAAAACTTCAACCATAGTTTTCCAAGGACGTTGTGAGCATCCTAACTCCATACCCAGCACGGAAGCGTCAGGTGTCACGGGATCGCCAGCACCCTCTCGGATGATATCCTTCAACACACCTCGGTCCCCAGAAATGTCCAACATCCGTTGACTTAGTCGCTCGTAGGGAGACTGGTAGAGAGAAAGCCACAAGACCTCAGAGGTGGGAGCCACTTGGCTGTCTCCTCAGGCCGGCGCCATGTTCCCGCCCTCACCTGGCCCAGGACGTCGTCCCCATCCAGGGCTCCCGGGCCTCGGGTGCTACCACCCATGGCCGCGCTCCGGCTGCACCCCCAGCTCGTGCTACCAGGCTCCCCGACCCCTGCTCCATACCTGGCATTCGTCTCGCGACGGCGGGATTCCGTTCCTGAGGCGCGAGAAGACGCTCATCTTGCCGCTCAACCGTCCGCCAAACGCCTCACCGGAAACTACGCCCGGAAGTCAGGCGCAGGCGCGTGCTGGGCACGAGAAATGCGCGCGCGGTTGAAGCAGCGAGCATGCGCGGAGGCGTCTCCCAGCACACGCCACGCACGTGACGGCGGGCGCAAAGCATGATGGGGTGCCAGGAGGGCTTCAGGCAAAGAAAGCATTTATGGCGCACAACAGCTAGGCCGTGAACCTTTCATTCAGTCTCTATATTGCTGTTTGACGTTCTTTTTAACCTCAGCGTTGAATAGTTACATGTTTAATAGCTCCTCCTCCTCCACTTCCTGTTCCTCCTCTTTCTTTTCTCCTCCTTCCGTGTCCCCCCTCCCCCTTATTCTCTCATTATATACCCCTGGCTGTCCTGGAACTTGCTCTGTAGACCAGGCTTGCCTCGAACTCACAGAGATCCATCTCCCTCCCAAGTGCTGGAAATCAATATGTGTGTGCCACCACTGCTGGCACCAAGATTTCCTAAATTCCTAATTTAGTACCATTGACCGGGATGTAATACAGGGACAGAGCGCTTTTGTAGCATGCTCAAGAGCCTGGTTCTAGGGGGCTGGAGAGATGGCTCAGCGGTTCAGCGCTGAAAAGCACTGACTGCTCTTCCAAAGGACCCAGGTTCGATTCTCAGCACGCACATGACAGCTCACAACTGTCTATACAAGATCTGACACCCTCACACAGACATACATGCAGGCAAAACACCAAAGCACATAAAATAAAAATAAGTGATTTTTTTTTTTTTTTTAATTAAAACAGAGGCCGATTCTACCTCCCAAAAAGGCAAGAAACAAACAAAGCCAGACAAGAGGCCAAGTGGATAAGGTGCTTGGCACCAACCCTGACAAGCAGGACAGGAACTGATTATTGCAAATTATCTTCTGAGCTCCCCATGCATGAAGTGGCCTGTGCCTGTAAGCACACACAATAAATGTTTCACCAAACAAACAAAGACAGCTCCTAGGAGGATACAAGCCAGGACAGTGACCGTCTTGCTGGGGAACCTGGACTGGCAAGTGACAAGGGACTGGCACTGAAAATTCTCAACAACCAGATCTTTTGTTTTGTCTTGCTTTTGAGATAGTCTCAAGAGGTCCAGGGTGGCCTTGAACCTGTTGTGTAGCTGAGAGTGAACTTGAACTCCTGTCAGTGTTTCCCAAATTCTGGAATTACAGGTGTTTACCACCCTGTCCAGTTTACAACTTGACCTTGAAAGCGAGTGTGCACAAGATACACATCACACTGTGTGGTTAAGATCTGTTCCTGTTACACCTCAAATGAAAACAAACAAACAAAAAAAGTCAAAATAAGCGCTCAAACTTACAAAACAAGAGGAAAAAAATCTAAATAAAAGTACTTTTAAAATATTGCGCTGGGGATATTCAGAAAGCTGTTTATCATAGCATATACCTGCTCTTGTTTGGAGTTATTGAGTATGGGGGGGGATTTCTCAACCCTTCCCCATCCTGGGCCGGGCCACAATCTCTCTAGGTTATCGTAAGGGACCCAGCAGAGGCTGCCGCCTGAGTCTCGTGGTCCGTGACCCACTTTCCACCTGATTCTGGATGACCTTGGAGACGCAGGTGTTGCTGGGAAAGGGGAGGGAAGGGGAGGGAAGGGAAGGGGAGGAGGGGCAGACACCAGGCAGTGGAGTCTGGGTCCCTATGAGTGTCCCAGGTCTGGGTGTCAGCTGTCCCACTCTGGGAGGAAGAAAAAGCTTGAGTGACCGGACAGAGCTGCTGGTTTGAGGCCCTAGTGGGAGGCCTGGTGGACCACAGGAGACCAGGTAATACAATATTAGGGGTGGGCATGTTGCCACCTTGCTCAGGAGATGTTGTTTCTGGTTCCATAGGGGAGCAGGTGGGAGATGAGCACCCAAGACTCCCATCTCAGACTCTCTGGGAGCAAACAGTGTTGCTCCGAGACAAGGAACTTTGCTCTGGGTGTTGGGGCTGTAGCTAGTGTATAGGTACTGACTTGTCAAACATGCCAGAGGCCCCCGGGGATCTATACCCAGCACCATATAAATTGTATAAAGTGGGGCATAGCTGTAATCCCAGCATTCTCAGTACTATAATCTCAGGGTGAGGTAGGAGGATCAGGAGTTCAGGTTCATCTGTGCTACATACGTTTACACGAGCCCTGTCTCAAAAGAAAGAAAAAAAAAAGTGATGACTTTGCTTTAAGATTGCCTGGGTGGAAAAAAAAAAGATTGCCTGGGTTGCCAGGCAGTGGTGGCGCACACCTTTAATCCTGGAACTTGGGAGGCAGAGGCAGGAGGGTCTCTGTGAGTTCAAGGCCAGCCTGGTCTACCAGAGCAAGTCCCAGGACAGCCAGGGCTACCCAGGGAAACCCTGTCTTGAAAACAAACAAAAAATTTGCCCGGGGTGAAAGGTGTATATTACAGATTTCTGGATCTCAAGAGAGACTCCTCTTTGAAGTAGGATTTGTGGCTGGAGCCCAAGCCCTGGACGCTCTAGAGCAGTGGTTCTCAGCCTTCCCAATGCTGCGACCCTTTAATGCAGCTCCTTGTGTTGTGGTGACCCCAGAACCATAAAAGTATCTTCATGCTACTTCAGAACTGTGATTTCACTACTGTTATGAATTGTAATGTAAGCATCTGTGATCTTGGCAGAGGCAGGAGGATCACTGTGAGTTCGAGATCAGCCTGGTCTACAAAGTGAGATAGCCAAGGCTACACAGTGAAACCTTGTCTTGAAAAACAAAACAACAACAACAAAAAAAACTGTGATCTTAGGCTGACCCCTGTGAAAGGGTTGTTCCACCCCCAAAGGAGTTACGACCCACACGGTGAGAATCACTACTCTAGGACAATGTAAGGAGACTGTCTCAAAATAAACAGTAAGGGGGGTGGGGGTGCTTTACAAAAAGGTAAAAAGAAGGTTGAGACTTTACCTCATTAGTAGTGTTTGCCTAACATGTGCAGGGCCCTGGTGGTGGTGGTTCAATCCCTAATGCTGTGTGCATGCTTGCGCGAGTGTGTGTGTGTGTGTGTGTGTGTGTGTGTGTGTGTGTGTTTGTGTGTAGAAGGTCTTATCTCCATTTGGCATTTATGGTGCTAGAGATTGAACCCAAGGACCGCATGTATTCTAGAAAAACCTCTAAGTTAAACTCCCAGTTGAGCAGTATATCCAGACCCATAGCGCCCACTGTTTTTCCATTTAAGTCCTTTTGTTTCCAGATGGGAAAACTGAGGCTCAGAGTCGTAGTAGGTTAAGATCAGAATCCAAGGCTGGCATCCTTTTCTCCCTAAGCTTCCAACAGCCCTTGGGTTAGGAACAAATCCGACAGAGGGAGGGAGTGGCAGGACAGAGCGATGACTGCTACTTATGTTGCAGCTGAGCTGTGAGCATGGCTTGGCGGGTGACTGTGCCGGAGCTACAGGACCAGCTGCAGTGTCCCATTTGCCTGGAGGTCTTCAAAGAACCTCTGATGCTACAGTGTGGCCACTCTTACTGCAAGGACTGCCTGGACTCCTTGTCCCAACACCTGGACTCCGCGCTGCGCTGTCCCGTGTGTCGTCAGTCAGTAGACTGCAGCAGCTCCCCGCCTAATGTCTCCCTGGCCCGGGTGATCGATGCTCTCAAGCTCCCGGGGGACACGGAGCCCACCGTGTGCGTGCACCACCGAAACCCTCTCAGCCTCTTCTGCGAGAAAGACCAGGAGTTCATCTGTGGTCTCTGTGGCCTGCTGGGCTCCCACCAACACCACCGGGTCACACCAGTCTCCACCGTCTACAGCCGAGTGAAGGTGCGAGGGGCGGGCGCGCAACTAGCGGGAGGAGCGGAGCAAGGGACGCGCTCCTGGGTTCTCTAGCGCCCCCACTCGGTGGAAGAAGCCTACTACGCCAGGGCTGCGTTTTCCTTCCAACTCTGTCTTGGTAGTGTATGGCTAGCATACACAAGCATGAATTCATTCATGGGCTTTTAGCATTTATTTGTTTGCTTATTGGCTGATAATTGTGTGCACGTGTGTACCACGGCAAGCATGATGAATTCAGAGGACAATTTGTGGTAGTCAGTTCTCTTCTTCCACGTGGGCCTCATACGTTGGTTTGGGCAGTTGCTTATACACCAGGTGCTGGGGATCGTAGCTGCGGGGATGGAGAGCCCCTTGCCAGACCTTCCTCTTCCTTTTTCCTTGCATCTCTGCTCTGTTTTATTTTGTTTTCCTTGCTGTGCTAGGGACGGAATTGAAGGCTTAGTTTATAGCTTACGCAGCATTCTGCTGCTAAGAGCCATCGCCCTTTAGTTCAGCGGTGTGGTTTTTGGAAGTGGTTTATTTGGGTCAATGTTTTACTACGGTAGCTCCGGCTGGCCTTGAACTCACTATGCAGCCCAGACTGACCTTGAACTTTAAATCTTCTTGTCTCATTCTTCACAGTGCTGAGATTACAGGCATGCATGCCCCACCGTTGACTTTTTTTCCTTTTTACTCATTTTTTTGCTCACTTTCTTTTTTACTCACTTATGTGTGGATACACACATGGAGCGCAGCTCCAAGGACTTAGTTCTCTTCTCTCACCGTGTAAGTCCCAGCATCAAACTGAGGCCGTGAGGCTTTACCCACTGAGCTATCATCTCGGTGGCCTGAGGTCTTGAGAGCTCCTAAGCCTGTCTGGTCACAGGCATGAGGGCAGGGCCTTTTATTCCCCTGCTATAAGTCAGTATCTACAGCAGTGGTTCTCAACCTGTGGGTCGCGCCCCAGCCCTTCCACAGCAATTAGATATCACTATTTACGTTATGATTCATAACAGTAGCGAAAGGACAAAGTAGCAATGAAATAATTTTATGGTTAGGGGGTCACCAAAACATAAGGAGCTGTATTAAAGGGTCCCAGTAGTAGGAAGGTTGAGAACCACTGGTGTACAGCTATAGCTGGTAAGTGGTGAATGTTCAAAATATATATATGTTAAATTTGTGAATTCCTCAGCCCATTAACTAGTATCTCAGGTCAACAGATCAACATTTTTTATTTAAATATTTTTCAAATGTCTTACAAGGCTGAGAGTCATGTGTATAAGGCTGGAGATATGGCTCAGTGGTAGAGCACTTGCCTAGCATGTGCAAGGCCCTGGGTTTTAACCCAGCACTCGAAAGAAAGAGAAAATAAAACATAATAGTTTTCAAGTGGGGTGGAAAGAGATTAGTTTTATTGTTCTTTTTGATACATTTATTTGTCATTGGACCTGGAGTATAACACCAGGGCTGGGCAGTCCTTTCACCCACATGTACACACTAGGTATCTAATATGTGCAGGCACTGTGCTTGTGCCTACTACAGCAGTAGGCACACGTCTCACCAGGCCTAGAAGATGCATCACTCAGGTTCTGATGAGTCCTGTGTGTTGGATGCTCAGGTCAAATATTGTTTGCTGACAAGGAGCAACTTTAAGGAGTAGCTCACAGTTTGAGGCTGCGCGGTCCAGGGGGGAAGGGTTTATTGGGGCTCACGGTGGCAGGAGCAGGAGGCAGCTGGTCACATCCACAGTCAGGAGCAGAGAGTACTGTTTGCTTTCTCCTTCTTACTCAGTCTGGACCCCAGCCTATGACATGGTGCCACCCACACTCAGACAAACCAGAGATGCCCATCCACACTGATTCTAAATCCAGTCAAACTGACAGCCAAGATTAAGTGTCATAGTGGTCATGCATCCTGCAAAGTCTCAAGTAGTCGGGGAATGCTTCTTTGAGGAAGTAGACTGCCAAGCTGAGACCTGAGTCACAGAGTCACAGGAAAGACAGGAAAAAGAGAGAGAGAGAGAGAGAGAGAGAGAGAGAGAGAGAGAGAGAGAGA
>OU015754.1:14779862-14819862 GCA_907169655.1 Acomys percivali | reverse complement strand
CTCAGTCTCCTGAGAGCTGGGATGTAAGCGTGTGGCTTGGATGCATGGCTTCCTCTCCCAGTGGGCCAGTTCACTGGCATGATCTCAGCTTTCTCTGTGTAAGGAAGTGAGCGTGGGTGTCCCCTCCGAGACTGCTGGAGATGTCCTGGCCTGCATGCCCAGGGCAAGAACATGGCATCAGTCACCCTGTAGACCTGGGCTCGCTTGCTCCTCTCTTTTCTAAAATATTTTCTTTAGGTTTATTATTTTATGTGCATGACTGTTTTGTATGAGTGTATCATGTGCATCCCTGGTCCCCAAGGAGGTCAGAAAGGGCCGTCAGAGCCCCCTGGGTCTGCATTAGAGATGATTGTGAGATGCCCCGTGGGCGCTGGGAATCAAACCCGGAGCCACTTCTGCGTCCCCTTGGTTTTTATCTTTGTCTCCTGTGCTCTCCCCGCCCTCTTCCTTTCCTCCTCTCTCACTTCTCCTCCTCCCCTCCCCTTCGTTCCTTTCTCCTTCCTCATTCCATTTCTCTTTCCCTCCCTGATACACTCTGATCACATGTGATACAGGCTGGCCTTGCACTCCCGCCTCAGCCTCCTGCGTGCTGGGATGACGGGTATGTACCACAACACCCATCTTCCTTAATACTCTTAACCTGTGTGTGGAGCTATCTAGGGAGCTCTGGTTCCTCATCTCCCTCCGCTGTCATGGCCACTGGGAGAGTCCAAGAAGGGAAATGGTCCGCACTGCACGAGGACTGGAAAGAGCAATTGTCCAGCTGCTCATGGGACCATGGCATGTCACCCCCAGGAAGAGCTTGCAGGCCGCATATCTGAGCTGAAGGAGGAACAGAGGAAAGTGGAGGAGCACATTGGCAAACTGGTGAACAACAGGACCCGAATTATTGTGAGTCCCTCCCCTCTGCCTGGGACCCTAGATCCCTAGATCCATCCATCCCATTTCCTACAGGACTCAGTTTCCCTTACCCTCTCCTTCCCAGCCCCCATTCCCTCTTACTGACAGGCTTTTGTGTAGCCCACGCTGATCTTGAACTCTTGATGTAGCTGAGAGTTACCTAGAACTTCTCCTCCCTCTACCTCCTCTTCCTGGGTACAGAGATTATAGGTGTGTCCCACCCTGCCTGGGTTCTGCAGTGCTGGGGATGGACTGCAGTGCTTCATGCCTTCTAGGTGGGGGCTCTACTGCTGAGCCACATCCCTGGGAGAGTCTAGGTAGGAGCTCTATTACTAAATAACCCCTCATTTGGGGATTGTAAGGAAGTGCTTTGCCACTGAGCCATGTCCTTAGCTCTTCACTGGGGGATTCTAGGCAGCGGCTCTACCACTGAGACACACCCCAGCCCCTCACTGGGGGATTCTAGGTAGGTGCTCTACCACTGAGCCACACCCCAGCCCCTCACTGGGGGATTCTAGGCAGGTGCTCTACCACTGAGCCACACTCCCAGCCCCTCACTGGGGGATTCTAGGCAGCTGTTCTACCACTGAGCCACACCCCCAGCCCCTCACTGGGGGATTCTAGGCAGATGTTCCACCACTGAGCCACACTCCTAGCCCCTCACTGGGGGATTCTAGGCAGCTGTTCCACCACTGAGCCACACCCCCAGCCCCTCACTGGGGGATTCTAGGCAGCTGTTCCACCACTGAGCTACACCTCAGCCCCTCACTAGGGGATTCTAGACAGGTACTCTATCACTGAGTCATGTTCCCAGCCCCTTACTGAAGATTCTAGACAATTGTAATACTGCTAAGCTATGTCCCTGACCCACATTTTCTAGCCTTTTAAAAAATTCTTATTTTAGGTCTGGAGAGATGGCTCAGTGGTTAGGAGCACCACCTGCTCTTCTAAAGGGTCCTGAGTTCAATTCCCAGCAACCACATGGTGGCTCACAACCATCTATAATGTGATCTGATGCCCTCTTCTGGCATGCAGGTGTACATCCAGATAGAGCACTCATATACATAAAATAAATAAATCTTTTTTAAAAATTACTATTTTAAAAGAAAAAAAACCTAATCAAAGATGCAGGGGGAAAAAGTAATAGTTTTTATTGTTGTGCTGCAAATCAACCTGGCGCCCAGTAGCATCGGTAGGAGCACAGGGCTCTAGCACTGAACCACACCCCCAGCAAGCCCTTTTCTAATTCGCTCTTCACAGAAGAGGGTGCCTTCCATACAAAGTCAAATTCAAAGAATACCCTCCTGGCTGGGGGAAAGTCCCACTCCATATAAGGGAACTGAACCCAGTTCTCAGAACTCGTGCCAAGTTGGCTTTTGTTCAGTGTTCCTTTGGGGCTGTGATAAGGAAGGAAGGAGTCCCAGAGATACAGTCTCAAAGCCTGAGCCCAGCTCTCCTCTGTACCCTGGTGCCACCTGTGTCTGTGTGCCCTTGGCAGCTATTATGAGTTAGTGGGGAACAAAAGTCTGGGCACAGAGCTATCAGCGTAGGAGTGGCAGAGAAGGGATAGCAACATTTTTTTTTTTTTGGTTTTTCAAGACAGGGTTTCTCTGCATAGCCTTCCTTGTCCTGGACTCGCTTTTGTAGACCAGGCTAGCCTCGAACTCACAGAGATCCGCCTGCCTCTGCCTCCCGAATGCTGGAATTAAAGGCATATGCCACCACACCCGGCAGGGACAGCAACATTTTGTATGCTCTCGCTCAACTCTGCTGAGCCTAAGGAAAAAGAGGAAGGAGATATTTTTTTCCTGAGACAGGGTTTCTCTGTGTAGCTCTGGTTGTCCTTGACTCACTTTGTAGACCAGGCTGGCCTCAAACTCATCGAAATCCTCCTGCCTCTACCTCTTTGAGTGCTGGGATTAAAAGTGTACACCAACCCTGCCCAGCTGATGTTTTTGGGCTTTTTGTTTGTTTGTTTGTTTGGCTTTTTTGTTTTGTTTTGTTTTTTTCGAGACATGGCTCCTCTGTGTAGCCTTGACTGTCCTGGTCTTGCTTTGTAGACCATGCTGGCCACAAACTCACAGCAATCCACCTGCCTCTGCCTCCCAAGTGCTGGGATTAAAGGCATGCGCCACCACCGCCCAGTGGCTTTTTGTTGTTGTTGTTGTTGTTTTAAGCTAGGAAAAGCTTGAGGGTCCTTTAACCTGATTATAGCTGGGTGGCTGTCACTGTCCTACCTGTCACGCTTGTAGCCCACACTTAGGGGCTGGCAGGGAAACACGCAGTGCCTGGCCGTCCCTTTCTACAGTTGAATCTAGTTCTTTCTCTTTTCTTTCTTTCTTTCTTTATTTTTATTTTTTTAATTTGGCGTATCTTTTAGTATGGGTTTTTCTTTTTTCTTTTTCAAAGATTTCTTTATTTATTATGTATACAATATCCTGCCTGCAGGCCAGAAGAGGGCACCAGATCTCATCACAGATGGTTGTGAGCCACCATGTGGTTGCTGGGAATTGAACTCAGGACCTTTGGAAGAGCAGTCAGTGCTCTTAACCTCTGAGCCATCTCTCCAGCCCCTTTCTTTTCTTTCTTAAAGTTTTTTGTCGATCATTTTATTTTTGACACAGTGTCTTATTATGTAGCCCTGACTAGACAGTTCCGGGCTGGTCTGGAACTCATAGAGAGCTGCCTGCCTCCTGACTGTTGGGACTGAAAACGTGTGCCACCATACCTGGTACAAGCTCTTAATCCTTTGTACTGTTACAAATCACTTTACTCTTTAGTTATATATTTTTTTAAAAACTGAGTGTTTAAAATCATATCTCGGGCAATGTGGTGGTGGTGTACACCTTTAATCTCAGCACTGGGGAGGCAGAGGCAGGTAGATTTCTGTGAGTTTGAGGCTAGCCTGGTCTACAGCGTGAGTTTCAGGAGAGCCATGGCTACACAGAGAAACCATGTCTCAAAAAGCCAAACAAAACAAAAACTCCAAACAACTGTGTGCGACTAAATGTCTACCAACTTTATTTTTATGCTCAAGGTCAACTGAGGATGACTTTTAGGGTCTGGGGAGGAGCCCTTGGGTTCTTTAATCTGTCCTCTGCCAATCATGCTGAGGAATGTATCAGGGTCTTGCTGACCAGGTGGCCTCCCCAAGAAGTGTTGAGAACATTTTTCTCCATGGTACCTTTATTTTCAGAGTGTGCATGCCTGAGAGTGCAAACCCTGGGTCTCCACAACTCTCTCTGCTCAGGAGTCTGAGGCTGGGTGACTCGCCAGAGCTGTGAGTCCCTTTGAGAGGCATCTTGCTGTGTCCAGGAAGCATAGCCATCCTGGGAGCATGGGCCAAAGTACTGGCCTCCGTCATAGGGCTGCCATCTTAGCCACTACACTCTTTCTGTCACTGGCCTCCAAGTATGGTTATTGACTGTTGCAAAGGTCACTTACACCAGTATTCAAGAACGAACCGTGCTTTCAAACGTAACTGTTGATAACACTTAGATAAGTTTGCCAAAGACGAATTTCCAAATAAACCTTAAGTCTATTGGGACTCAGCTTCCTAACGGGAAGCCAGATGAGCTCAGTGGAAGACATGAACAATGATCTTGCTAACAGAGCAAACTTTTCTTCTCTGAACATATTTTTCTTTTTTCTTTTTCTTCTTTTTCCTTTTCTTTTTTTGTTTTGTTTTGTTTTTCTGATACAGGATTTCTCTGTGTAGCCTTTGCTGTCCTGGACTCACTTTATAGACCAGGCTGGCCTTGAATTCACAGTGATCCACCTGCCTCTGCCTCCCAAGTGCAGCACATTTTTCTAAGCACATACTATTTCTGCTAATAAAACAACTTTATATTTCAGTGAAAACATAGGAAACTGTTGCTTAAATGCAAAGAACACATATATTATGTCTTAAATATGTAATAGCTGTAAATGCAAACAAAACAGCCCTGGAGATAATTTTTTAAAATCACACCTAACCATGCATGGTGGCACATGTCTTTAGTCCCAGCACTTGGGAGGCAGAGGCAGGAGGATCTCTGTGAGTTTGAGATTATCCTGGTCTACATAGTGAATTACAGGACAGCTGGGGATATGTGACAACCTTGTCTGAATTTTTTTTTTTTAATTTCTCTTATTATAACATGCATTTAGAAACTAATTTTTTTTTTTTTTTTGGTTTTTTGAGACAGGGTTTCTCTGTGTAGCCTTGACTGTCCTGGATAGAAAGTAATTTTTAAGAAAGTGATAACCTTTTGAGTTACTTTATTTTATTATTTTTGTTGTTTTCCTGTTTTAGTAGATTTTTAAAAATTATTTATTTTTATTTTATGTTCGTTGGTGTTTTGCCCGCGTGTGTGTATGTGTGAGGGTGTCAGATCCCCTGGAACTGGAATTACAGACTATTGTGAGCTAGAAATGTGTGGGTGCTATGACTATAAACTTGGGTCCTCTGGAAAAACAGCCAGTGGTCTTTGTTTTGTTTTGTTTTGTTTTTTGAGGCAAGGTTTCTCTGTGTAGCCTTAGCTGCCCTGAACTCACTTTTTAGACCAGGCTGATTTCAAACTAACAGCGATCTGCCTGCCTCTGCCTCCCGAGTGCTGGGATTAAAGGCGTGCGCCACCACCGCCCGGCTCCAGCCAGGGGTGAGCCACCTCTCCAAACTACCTTGTTGTTGTTTTTCAAGACAGGGTTTCTCTGTGTAGCATTGGCTGTCCTGGAAGTCTGCTCTGTAGACCAGGCTGGCCTCGAACTCACAGAGATCCTCCTGCCTCTGCCTCCAGAGTGCTAGGACTAAAGGCAGGTGCCACCATGCCCGGCTTTGAGTTCCTAAGGTAGCCACGGCAGGTTAGAGCCTTGGCATCTGTTTTCACTCTGTGTCTGCCCCTTTGTTAGTCGCCCCTGACTTCTGCAGCTAACTTTTAACTGCTTAATCTGAAAGCACGGAGACAAGTGACTGGCAGTCTCAGTTCTTGAATTCTGGGAACAGTAGAGTCTAGAAAGATCAACCCCCAAGTGAGGATGTTTCTCCCTTTGGGTGAGACTGCAGGCTGGAACAGAAGTCACCATGTCCCGAGGGGTGGTTTATTTCCCCCAAACGATAGGAACTTCCTGGGTCATTTTATGGAACCAGACGATGACCAAGCAAACAATGCTGTAAGGATGTTTAATTATACACACATTTTGTCTTCTGATTTCAGTCACACTAGGGACTAAAAATGCATGCGGCCTAATGTAACAGCTGTAATTTATATGACCTTGTCCTGTTACTGCTCTATCGCTGTGAAGAGAAGAGACTTCATGACCAAGGCAACTCTTATAAGAGAAAGCACTTAGACAGGTGGTGGTGGCACACGCCTTTAATGCCTGCACTTGGGAGGCAGAGGCAGGGGGAGTTCAAGGCCAGACTGGTCTACAAAGTGAGTTCCAGGACAGCCAGGACTACATAGGGAAACTCTGTTTCAGAAAAACCAAATACATAAACACACACACACACACACACACACACACACACACACACACACACCAAATATATATCAGAAAAAATAAATAAAAAAAAAGCAAACAAATAAATAAATATTAGCCAAACAGGTCTGGAGAAATGGCTCAGAGGTTAAGAATACTGTTCTTCCAAAGGTCCCGAGTTCAGTTATCAGCAACTAACCACATGGTGGCTCACAGCCATCTATAATGAGATCTGGTGCCCTCTTCTGGCCTGCCGGCTCACATGCAGGCAGAACACTGTATAAATAAAAGTACCTAGCCAAATATAACTCAGCCAAGGCAAACCATGACCCAACAAAAACGGACAACATGACTCAAAAAAAAAAAAAAAAAAAAAAAAGAAAAGAAAAGAAAAGAAAAAGAAAGAGGAACAGGTCATTTCTAGGGCTCCCCAGTCACAAAGTAAACTCACCACTATCATCAGCCACTGGGCATCTAGGATGAGGCCAGAGAGACAGGCCCAGCAGCTCGGCGGCAGTGCCTGCACTGACCCTGGCCCTCCCGTCTTAGAATGAGTCCGATGTCTTCAGCTGGGTGATCCGCAGAGAGTTCCAGGAGTTGCACCACCTGGTGGATGAAGAGAAAGCCCGCTGCCTGGCAGGCGTGGAGGCTCACACCCGTGGCCTGGTGGCCTCCCTGGACATGCAGCTGGAGCAGGCTCAGGGCACTCAGGAGCGACTGACCCAGGCTGAGGGGGTGCTGGAGCAGTCCGGCAACGACAGTCACCATGAGTTCATCCGGGTGAGTGGACAAGAGCGCGGCGCCCAGCTCTCTCCTCAACAATGCGCTTTTGACAACGCAGTAATCACCCTGCCCCTCTCTTTCTTCCAGAAGTTCTACTCCATGGCCTCCAGGTAATAACCTCAGCTGAAGCTGCTGGGAGGGAGGTCAGCCAGTGTGCAGGGGCTTCTGGCACAGACAACCTCATCCCCATGGCTCCTCCACACAGTCTAACTGCTGCTTGCCACGTGCGTCTCCGTCACTGAGCACAAAGAAAATAATGGGAGTCAGGAACCTGCCATCAGGGTTCTCACAGACTACTGGTGTAGAGGGAAAACTGGTCCCATACCTGTGGTAGCTATGGCAACAGATATTGCCTCAAGCTATGAAAACACTGTTGAGGAGGTGATGGCCAGGGACTGGCAGAGGCGATAGACGTGACGGCTGAGGAGGCTGCAGTGTGCAGGTAGGCAGGGTGACAGCCATCTCGAAAAAATGGGAGTGAGGTGGTGTGCAGACCATAGGATGTGATCAAGTTCACTGTTGCTGTGACGTCAACTGTTATGTGCGAGAAAGGGGGCGAGGAGATGGGCCAGGCAGGCAAAACCAGAATGAGGGGTCTTTAGGTGTATTCTTCATACCTTGTTGTGGGGAAGGGAGGGGAGTCCGTGTTAGCATTGGGGAACTCAACAGTTTCCTGTTGGTGTGCAGCTCACTTTATGCGTGCGGGTGTTTTGCCTGCTCGTGTGTCTGTGTGAAGGTGCCCACAGAGGCCAGAAGAGAGCACTGGACTCCCAAGAACTGGAGTTATAGACAGTTGTGAGCTGCCATGTGGCTGCTGGGTATCGAACCTGGGTCCTCTAGAAGCGCAGCTGGTGCTCTTAACCACTGAGCCACCTCTCCAGCTGCTCCTAGTTGTCTTTATGTGTGTGGTGTGCGTGTACATTTATGAGTATGGGAGCCAGAGCATCTTGGGTCATTTCGGGGGTCGGGGGAATTGAGACAGGGTCTCTCACTGGCTTGGGACTCAACAAGTAGGTTAGGCTGTCTGGCCAGAGAGCCCTGCCTTGCCAGCATACAGCATGGACCACTATGCTTGGCTTTTTTTTTTTTTTTTTTTTTTTTTTTTTTTGGTTTTTTGAGACAAGCTTTCTCTGTGTAGCCTTGGCTGTCCTGGACTCACTTTGAAGACCAGGCTGGCCTCGAACTCACATTGATCCGCCTGCCTCTGCCTTCTTAGTGCTGGGATTAAAGGTGTGTGCCACCACCACCTGGCAAAATGTATCCTTTTATTTTATATGATGAATATTTCGCCTGCATGTATGTGCATGCACCAATTGTGTGCTTAGTGCCTGAAGAGGGAGATGCATCCCCTGATATGCGAGTTATAGACAGTTGTCATATGCCATGTGGGTGCTGGGAACTGAACCTAGGACCTCTGTAAGAGCAACCAGTGAGCCAACTCTTTAGCCACCATGACCAGCTCTTATATGTGGGTTCTGGGGTTTGAACTCAGGTCTTCCTTCTTGCCAGGCAGGCAATTTACCCATTGAGCTATCTTCCAGCCAGGCCCACTTGTTTTCTTTGGTTTCCTTTAGTCTATGGGGCCATATGCCTAGAAAGCACAGATGGGAATAAACAGTCAGACAATTTGCCTAGTTCGGCTGGGAGCAGAATGCTCGCTAGCTAGAGCGAGCAACCAGGTCACCTGCTGTAGGTGTCATCTCAGGTGTCAGCGCCCCTCAGAAACACCTTTCTCAGGGCGATCAATTTCTGATGGGCAGATCTGGCGCAGAGCCTGATGACCGGCATCTCAAACAAGTTCCCAGGAAAGCTGGACTCCTCCTCCCCAGACCCATGCTCTGTGAACCCTGTTGTATAGTAACAGTGTCTTGCTGAGACTGAATTAACTGCTGCAAATGACGTAAGGGAGGAGAGGTTTATTTTGGTTTCAGAGGGGCTTCAGTCCGCCCTGGCCAGGAAGGTGTGACGGTGTTCATGGCACACAGAGGCAGACAGGAAGTAGAGAGATAGGGCTGAATCCAGAGGTGGGTATAACCATCAAAGACCTATTGCAGCAAGGCAGAGGCAGGTAGATCACTGTGAGTTCGAGGCCAGCCTGGTTTACAAAGCAAGTCCAGGACAGCCAAGGCTACACAGAGAAACCCCGTCTCAAAAAAACAAAAACCAAAACCAAAAGAGCAAGTACTTAGCCACACATAGTGGAAGCCATTGTCAGGTGGGACATGCCATCAGCTACACAGCTACCTGGAATCTCAGCACATTTATTAATGTGAGCATGTTGTGTGGGGGTGGGGGTGAGTTAGTTACAGGAGGACATCTGGGGGAAGGAAGCTGCAGTTTCTTCACACACAAGTCAGCCTTTTGTAAACACTCAGACTTTTACGCATTGTCACCATTTGTACTGGGACAAGAGGGAGGCTTTGCCATCCCATGGGTCTGAAGCATTGAGGGCCTTGATCTGGGCCACACCCATGTCAACAGTCACATTCCCTCAAGACTTCCCCCGAGCTTTGCACGTTCACTTGGGGCTCCCTCGGCTCCCCACAGTTCCAATTCTAGGAATCAGACACGCTCTCCAGGCAGGAGGTATGAAGACAGGGGATTGTGGTCTTGCGGCTGCGTGGCCCAATTGGTGAATTAGCTTCTGTGGTTTCCCACACGGGAGGGAGAGCGGGAGGCAGCCTTGCTACTGAGCTCAGCAACCACCGGAACTCACACTCACAGGGCAGAGGTCCAGCAGGCTCGACCTATGGAAGGCGTGTTCAGCCCGATCTCCTTCAAGCCAGGCCTCCACCAGGCCGACATCAAACTGACTGTGTGGAAGAGACTCTTCCGGAAAGTTCTGCCAGGTGAGGCTTCAGATTGTTAGCCTCCCAGTTCATCGATAGCACCAAGAAGCGTACAGAGAACTTAAAGGGAGCCTGTACAGGATGGTGAGGAGGGTGTGGGAGTGCTTGCATAGACACATGTACTTGCAGAGAAGTCCGCACCTGTCCCTTAGCACAACCCCTGCACGTAGCCACATCCGATACGCTTCAGGCATCATCCCATCCACCCACTCACTCGCCCCTCTCATCCCCTTACCCATCTATATCCCATCGTCCTTTCATCTATCCACCCTTCCATCCACACAGCCCTGTGCCTGACTCTTCCAGGTCCCGGGGACCTAGAGTCAGCACAGTTCACCTACTTGAGGACTCAGGGCTTGCCATCACCTCCTAGGCAGGGTCTGCGTCTTCTCTGTGACCCAACCACAGGCCTCTTTCTCTTCCAGCTCCGGAATCTCTCAAGCTGGACCCTGCTACTGCCCACCCTCTCCTAGAGCTTTCTAAGGGGAACACCGTGGTGCACTGTGGCCTCCTTGCCGAGAGACGAGCCAGCCAGCCCGAGCGCTTTGACTACAGCACCTGCGTCCTGGCTAGCAAGGGCTTCTCCTGGGGTCGCCACTACTGGGAGGTGGTGGTGGGTAGCAAGAGCGACTGGCGCCTGGGGGTCATCAAGGGCACAGCCAGCCGTAAGGGCAAGCTGAGCAAGTCCCCGGAGCATGGTGTGTGGCTGATTGGCCTGAAAGAGGGCCGGGTGTATGAGGCTTTTGGCTGCCCACGGCTGCCGCTGCCCGTGGCTGGCCACCCCCACCGCATCGGCGTCTACTTACACTATGAGCAGGGGGAGCTCACTTTCTTTGATGCCGACCGCCCTGACGATCTGCGGACCCTCTACACCTTCCAGGCTGACTTCCAGGGCAAGCTGTACCCGATCCTGGACACATGTTGGCATGAGAGGGGCAGCAACTCACTGCCCATGGTACTGCCCCCGCCCAGTGCACCCGGCCACCTCACACCTGCTCAGCTATAGGCTGTCCTGGTGCTGTCTGCCCATTGGTCCATCCTGCTTGACACGGGGATTTTGAGGGGTTCTGCCGGGTCTCACATTTTTGGACTGCTTGAGAAGGTTCTGCATACCTGTGTGACCCTGACACATCTGTAGCAGGGGATATAGCCCCTTCCCCACCACCTAGGGGTACGCATCTACCTTTCCCCTCACCAGGTCCTGTATCCACTCACCCTATGGGGCAGCCCTGTGCCTCCCAACTCTTCCAGCAGAGGGCAGAAACGTTTCCACACACACTTCATCTTTATAACCCGGACTTTACAACATCAATTAAAACCAATAAATTTGACATTTTCCTCATTAATTATTACTACTACTATTTTCAATATCTTATTTCCAGTTAGGTGTATGTTTAGGGGTGCTGTGTCCATAGAGGTCAGAAGAAGCTACGGGCTTCCTTGGAGCTGGGTTTTGAGCTGCCTGAGAACAGTATGTGCTCTTAATGGCTGAACCACCACTCTTAGCTCCAACTACTGCTATTATTTTGATACAGAGTCTCACATAGCGCAGGCTCTCCTGAACTGGCTAGCAAAGATTACCTTGAACTCCTTCTTGATCCTCCTGCCTTCACCTGTTGCGTGCTGGGGATACAGAAGTGTGTGCCATCATGCCTGGTTTATGCCGTGGAGGGACTGCACAAGCCCTCCTCTTCCTCCTAATCAACAACAATGTTGAGTATTCACCACCTCCACCTCCACCATCATCATCAATGTTGAGTATTGATCCCAGGGATTTGCATATGCTAAGCAGTGTTCTACTCCTAGTGGTAATCTCTTCCTTATTACACACACACTTTCTAACAGTCTAGTCTTTTTTTGTTTGTTTGTTTGTTTGTTTGTTTTCATTGCTGAGGAGAGAATCCCAGAGCCACACATTTACTCGGTGGGTGCTCAACAACTCCAGTCCCACATTAGTGGAATTAAGGAGGGTTGTCTACCTCTGAGCCACACCCCAATGCCTCACTGGGGAGCCTAGGCAAGCACTCTACCATGACCCACACTCTTAGCCCCTCACGTGGGGGATCCTAGGCAAGTGCTTTAACCACTGGGCAACATTCCCAATGTCTCAGTGGAGGCTTCTAGGCAGCTGCTTTATCTCTAAGCCTTCCATCCCATCAGTGTTGAGGGCAGGGGCTAAGTCAGGGCTGCCAGGAGAGTCTCAGGTACAGTATGAGTTCCAGAGTCTTTTTTTTTTTTTTAAGTTATTTGTTATTATGTATGCAATGCTCTCTGCCTGCAGGCACACCTGCAGGTCAGAAGAGGGCTTCTGATTACATTATAGATGGTTGTGAGCCACTATGTGGTTACTGGGAATTGAACTCAGGACCTCAGGAAGAGCAGACAGTGCCCTTAACTGCCTGAGCCATCTCTCCAGCCCCTAGTTCCAGAGTCTTTAAAAACAGAATTCAGTCTTTAAAAACTACAAAATAAGCTGAGCATGGTGGCGCATACCTTTATCCCAGCACTCGGGAGGCAGTGGCAAACAGATCACTGTGAGTTCAAGACCAGCCTAGTCTACAATGCGAGTCCAGGACAGCCAAGGCTACACAGAGAAACCCTGTCTTGAAAAAACAAAAACAAGCAAACAAAACAAAAAACACACACAAAAAAATCCCACAAAAACAAAAAACTACAAAGCAACTACATGGAATTATAAAAATACGATATAATGACTTTTCTTCTTTTTCGGTCTTTAGATACAGGGTCTCACTACGTAGCTGGCTGTCGTGGAACTATATAGACCTAGCTGGCCTCGAACTCACAGAGATCCCTCTGTCTCTGTCTCCAGCGCCAGGATTTAAGGCGAGCCACCACGCCCGGCTTTAGATTTTTTTTTTTTTTTTTTTGGTTTTCCGAAACAGGGTTTCTCTGTGTATCCTTGGCTGTCCTGGACTCACTTTGTAGACCAGGCTGGCCTCGAACTCACAGCGATCCGCCTGCCTCTGCCTCCCAGGTGCTGGGATTAAAAGCGTGCGCCACCACGCCCGGCTTCCGGCTTTAGATTTTATTTATATTTATCTATTTACTTATTTAGAATATTCATTTTGGTTTTTCGAGACTGGGTTTACCTGTGTAGCCCTGGCTGTCCTGGAATGCACTATGTAGACCATGCTGGCCTCGAACTCACAAAGATCCGCCTGCCTCTGCGTCCCCAAAGTGCTGGGGTTACAGGCGTGCGCCACCGCGCCCGGTTTAGAATTAATTTTTAAACGCTGAGGAAGGAAAGCAGCTACCTTCTTCGGAGCCTAACGAACACAAGAGCCTTTTGCGTCCGGAAGTCTCCCTGCATGGAATGTTGCAGCTGCCGCAAAGCTAGGCCGAGCATTGCGACGGGGTGCTTTACGATAGTGTCGTAAAGGTTTGCGGATACGAGAGCATGGGGCTGTACGCGGCAGCTGCTGCGGTGCTGGCTGGAGTGGAGAACCGCCAGGGCTCCCTCAAGGGGCTGGTGTATTCCAGCAGCTTCCAGGTAGTGGGGCCGCGTGCAGGGAGGGAGGGAAGCTGGGGAGAGGGGCCCGGCCGGGCGGGGGTGGGCGGCGAGGCCCGCGTTGGGTGCAACGCGTGTCCCCTCTGCCACGCAGAACGTGAAGCAGTTGTACGCGCTGGTGTGCGAGACGCAACGCTACTCGGCGGTGCTGGACTCCGTGATCGCCAGCGCCGGGCTCCTTCGCGCCGAGAAGAAGCTGCGGCCGCACCTGGCTAAGGTGAGTGGCTGCCGGAGGCTGTCATCCGAGCTTAGCTCTTGAACCTCCTTCTGGGACCCGAAGTGACAGGCGTGACTTCACTTGGAGCGTTGCGTCAAGAGTTAAATAGGACCGAGGCGCAAACTAGCAGTGGCAGAGGCTACCAGAAAGGCGAGGAAGGTTGGGGCCCAGAGCTCTGCCGAACAGGTGGCTCCTTGGGGTTAGAGGTACGAGGAGGATGGGGGACACATACCGAGTTTCAATACAGCATCTGGTGTCCTCTGCCTGTCTGTCTATTTATAATGCTGGAGGTTGAACACAGAGTCTCCAAGACGCCACGGAAGAGTTCTACCACTTGAGCCACACCGCCCAAACCCTCCTTGGAAGAATATAGACAGGTGTTCTATCCAGCCCCTCATGGGGGAGGAGCGCTAGAGGCGTGGTTCTAGGCAGATGTTCTACCTCTGAGCCACACTCCAAGCTCTTCCCTAGGGGAATCTCGGCTGGTGCTTACTGCCAAGCTGCACCCCCTGTTCTTTCTCTGGTGGATACTAGGCAAGTTTTCTACCCTACTTTTGAGCCTTGCTCTCGAGTCTGTTCGCTGGTAGATGCTAAACAGACGTCTTTGAGCCACGCCCTCGGCCCTTCACTTGGCTCTAGGCGGCTTCTGCTGAGCCTAGGTGCCCAGCCTTTCTTAAGTTTTTTGAGACAGAGTCCTGCTAAGTTGCTCAGGAAGGCCTTTTTTTTTTTTTTTTTTTTTAAAGATTTATTTATTATGTAGAGTATTCCACCTGCATGTACACCTGCAGCCCAGAAGAGGGCACCAGATCTCATTATAGATGGTTGTGAGCCATCATGCAGTTGCTGGGAATTGAACTCAGGACCTTTGGAAGAGCAGCCAGTGCTCTTAACCTCTGAGTCATCTCTCCAGCCCCCTCAGGAAGGTCTTAAATTGATAATTAAGGTTGATTTTCAGCTTGTGGCTTCCTCCTCCTCCTCCTCCTCCTCCTCATCCTGCCTCCTCTCCCCTCCCTTTCCCCCTCCCCTTCTCCCTCCCCCTCCATCAGACAGAGCTTCTCTGTGTAGTCCAGGTTGTCCTGGAACTCACTCAGGCTAGCCTTGAACTTAGAGATCTGCCTGCCTCTGCCTCCGAAGTGCTGGGGTTAAAGGCACGTGCTCCTATCACCAGGCTGGCTTATAGTCTTCTGGCTTATGCATCTGACGTTTGCTGGGGTTATAGGCATTTGCCCTCACGCTGGACCATTAATTTCTTGTGGGATCTGGACAAGAAAATCCCCTTGATAGGACCATGTGGGCAGTTCTTAGTCCTCCCGCTGAAGGGTTTTATGGTGGTGTTATCATGTGTGTTTGTTCTTCTCTGTCCAGGTCCTAGTGTATGAATTATTGCTGGGGAAGGGTTTCCGAGGGGGCGGAGGCCGATGGAAGGCTCTGCTCGGCCGGCACCAGGCGAGGCTCAAGGCTGAGTTGGCCCGGCTCAAGGTTCACCGGAGTGTGAGCAGAAACGAGGACCTGTTGGAAGAGAAAGCCAGGCCTGGCCAAGGTGAATTGGTGGCTGAGGGGAGGGGGTAGCCCTCGGGAGGGAGGGCCTTGCCTTCCTACCCACTTACTGCTGTGGCTTCCAGCCTGCCAGGTGCCTCGGTTCGTGCGTGTGAACACACTCAAGACCTGCCCTGAGGATGCAATTGACTATTTCAAGAGACAGGGTTTCTCCTACCAGGGTCGGGCTTCCAGGTGAGAGCTGAGCATCCTGCTTGGGTGCTTTTGTTTTCCTGTCCAGATGTTTAGGGGATAGGAATTCCTGAGGAGAGAGACCTGGGGGGTAGTGACTGCATTCTCTAGATGGTTTTCCTACTTTCCCAACATTTTCTTCTTTTTTTTAGAAGATACTATTTTTATTTTAAATTATGTGTAAGTACACATGCCTATGTGTGGGTGTGCACATGTGCCTGAAGAGGGCATCGGACCCTCTTGGAGCTGGAGTTACAGGCAGATGAGCTGCTGGACATGGTACTAGGAACAGAACTTGGGTTCTTGTGAGAGCAGCGTGTATTCCTAACTGCTGAGCCATGTCTCCTGCCCCTCCAGCAGTTTTTTCCCCTCATCTTGTGAGACCTGTTTTCACCATAAACCCTGGCAATTCTTATAGTTCTTAGTCTGTGTTTTGGTGGCCCCTCCGTCTGTTCTCAAGGCCAGCTGCTGTCTCCCACCTTTCCGGTGGCAGCCCCTTCAGCTCCAAGCCAAGACCTCATAGGCCAGGCATTGGTGGCGCGTGCACACCGTTAGACCCTGCACTTGAGAGGCAGCGGCAAACGGATCTTCAGGAACTCACTCTGTAGAGTATGCTGCCTCAAACTCACAGGGATCCCGAGTGCCACCACCACCTGGTGGGACAGTAGTGTTTTACTGCCATACAGTTTCTGCTCTTTTAGAAATACAATGGTCGCTGGGTGTGGTGGTGCACGCCTTTAATCCAAACACTCAGGAGGCAGAGGCAGGTGGATCACTGTGAGTTCAAGGCCAGCCTGGTCTACAAAGCAAGTGTAGGACAACCAAGGCTACACAGAGAAACCTTGTCTTGGGAAAAAAAGAAACATAATGGTCTAAGTATGGAAAACAAAGACTTTAATATTACCTACTGTCATACTGCCATTCCTTAGTGTGGAAGTATCAAATTAAGCCTGTCCTTAGATTGTATTGCATTAGAATGTGTAGTCTTTTAAAACGTGTTTAGCCAGGTGGTAGTATAACAGGCCTTTAATTCCAGCACTTGAGAGGCAGAGGCAGGCAGCTCTCTGTGAGTTCAAGACCAGCTTGGTCTACAAAGTGAGTCCAGGACAGCCAGGGATACACAGAGAAACCCTGTCTAAAAAATCATAATAATAAAATAGAAAATTGTTGTTTGATTTGTTGACTTGAGTTTCACAAATCAACTTTGGCTTTAGATTAGCACAAAGTTTTCAACTACTTTTGAAACGGCCCTAAATCTACCTCTATCACTTCATATGTCTATGTGAAGTGCTGTTCTCATCATTAACATTTATACAATCAGTGTATCCACCCAATTTTAATGCGTTTAATTATCACTGTTGCGTATGATGTGTGGGGGCGTGCACACACCACATGCCTGTGGTCAGAGAGCACACTCACAGAAGTGGGTTCTCGCTACACCTCACTGATCCTTGCAGCCCCCACCCCCGAGAGTGGCAGACAGGGCATGAGGATAAACATGTCATCCCAGCACCAGGGAGGCTGAGACAGGATTGAGTTCCACATCCTGTCTCAATAAAACTAAGCCTCGAGCTAAAGAGCTGGCTCAGCAGTTAAAGATGTACACTGCTCTTGCAGAAGACCCAAGTTCAGCTCCTCCCACCCATGTTGGGTGGCTTGTAACTCCAGCCCCAGGGGGCTCTGATGTCTCTCGGGGTATCTAGTCTCACATGCACATATTTAATTAAATATACATAACAAAATAAGACATCTTTTTATTTTTTCTTTCCTTGTTTTGTTTTGCTTTGTTTTTTTGAGACAGGGTTTCTCTGTGTAATGGCTCTAGCTGTCCTAGAACTCACTCTGTAGTCCAGGCTGGCCTCGAACTCATGGAGATCCACCTGCCTCTGCTCCCAAGTGCTGGGGTTAAAGGCATGCGCCAGCACACCTGGCTCAAGACATCTTTTTTTTAAAGATGAAAAACAGGTGAGATGATGGCTCAGTGGTCAAGGGCATGGACTGCTTTTCTAGAGGACCTGAGCCTGATTCCTAGCACCCACGTGGTGATCACAACCGTCTGTGACTCCTGTCTGAGGGAATCCGATGCCCTCTTTTGGCCTTCACAGCTCCACTGCATGCACACTGACACACAGACAAAACACCTAAACGCCTCAAATTAAAAACAAAGGCTAAGAACAAAACCTAACCAGTGGTTGTTCCTGCCAGCCTGGAGGACTTGCGGACTCTCAAGGGACAACATTTTCTTTTGGATCCCTTGCTGCCTGAGCTTCTTGTGTTCCCTGCGCAGACAGATCTGCACGAGCATCCACTCTACCGCGCTGGCCATCTCATCCTGCAGGACAAGGTGGGGAGGACGGGTGGGGGCAGAAGGATGTGGGGAGGGGGCTGCGGGGCTCTGTGCTCACCCAGCTGCCTGCTGTCTTCTCCCCCACTAGGCCAGCTGTCTCCCAGCCATGCTGCTGGCTCCCCCACCAGGCTCCCATGTCATTGACGCCTGTGCTGCCCCTGGCAACAAGACCAGTTACATTGCGGCCCTTCTGAAGAACCAGGGGTGAGTGCTGGTGGCAGCTCTGAGGCCGAGGGAGGGGTGAGATCGAACTGTAAGATCGTCTCATCCAATGATACGGAAGAGAGCCCTGAGCCATTCATAGCTTAGCACCAAGCCAGGGTATTGGTGTGAGAGTAAATAAACCCCCTCGGCCCCTGGGGTTCTTCCCAGGTTGCTCGTCTGTGGCAGGGACCCCTGTAGGCCATGTGAATAAGCCGAGTCCTAGCTTTTTGGTTTTGGGTGATAGTATACTGAGGACTGAACCCCCAAAGCCTTATGCATGCTAGGTGAACACTAACCGCTGAGCCATGCCCCCCTAGCCTCTCACTGGGGACTCATTTAAGCTGCACCCCCAGACCTGTGTCCAGACTTAGCTCACTAAACAGTTGGATGCTATCTGTGGGCCTCCATGCTCCATAAACTTTCAGTTACGGGGCTGGTAAAATGGCTCAGGGAGCACTTGCTGCTCTTCCCGAGGACCTCAATTCAGTTCTCAGCACAGCGTCCGTAATTCCAGCTCCCTGGGCTCCAACACCCTCTTCTGACCCCACGGGCACCAGCACTCATGCGGCGCTCAGACACATTGAAGTCTTAATTTAATTTTCAGTTCATTCTGTCTCTGCTCTTCCCTAGGAAGATCTTTGCTTTCGACCAGGATGCTAAGAGGCTAGCAGCCATGGCTACATTGCTGGCTCGGGCTGGGGTCTCTTGCTGCGAGTTAGCGGAGCAGGACTTCCTGACAGTTTCTCCCTCTGACCAGCGGTACAGCCAGGTCCAGTACATCTTGCTGGATCCTTCGTGTAGTGGCTCTGGTGAGATGGGGACAGGGTGACTATGGTCACAGCAACTTGGATGGATACTGAAGGCTACCAAGTTACTCTTGATAGTACTTACGACTTGTGACCACAGGCTAATGCTCTCATCTATAAAATGGGGATCTGGCTTCCTAACCGCAGCTCCTTCTCCATAGGCATGCTGAGCCGGCAGCTGGAGGAGCAGGCGGGAGGCACACCTAGCAAAGAGCGCTTGCAGGCCTTGGCAGGGTTCCAGCGGCGGGCTCTGTGCCATGCACTCACCTTCCCCTCTCTGCAACGCCTAGTCTACTCCACGTGTTCCCTTTGCCAAGAAGAGAATGAAGACGTGGTCCAAGAGGCTCTACAACAGAACACGGGGGCCTTCAGGTAATGGCGTCCCCAGGACCTGAGCCGTGGGTCACAGGCTGCTTCTCACCAGGGTCTGAGTCCTCTCCTTCTTCACAGATTGGCTCCTGTCCTCCCCACCTGGCCCCACCGAGGTCTGCGTTCCTTTCCAGGGTCTGAACACTGCCTCCGGGCTTCCCCTGAGACCACACTCACTGGTGGCTTCTTCATTGCTGTGTTTGAACGGGCAGAGGCAGTGCCAAGGTGAGTGGAGTTCTTGCTGTTGTTTGAGGTGGAGTTTGTGTAACTCTGGTTGGCCTAGAACTCCCATGTAGGTACAGCGGGCTGGCCTCAACTCTCAAGAGATGTGCTCACCCACCTCTGGCTTCTTCTCCCAGCCCAGCCCCGCAGGCCAAAGCAGTGGCTTCAGAACCTCTCAGCCAAGCCCCAGAGAGAAAGAGAAGACGCAAAGCCGCAGCTGGTGCCAGTGTGAAGCCAAACAGATAGCAGGCACTGTGGGCCCTACGGCCAACAAAGCCACCCTCACTGTGGTTCCCACTCATCTGGGAAGGGGAAATGATGTCAGTGGGCACAGCCCTACAGCCAAGAGTTCTTTGCTTCACAAATAAAAGGTAGACTCTGATCTGACAGATCACAGTTTTATTTTTAATGACATAAGCAAGAACAATCTCACATTCATACTAAAAATCTCAGCTACACTCACAGGAACTCAGTCTGTGGTGGGAAGCCCCAGCCTCCCTGTCCCTGTCCAGCGTGAGCACAGACAAATGTGCTCACACATGAGGCTATGCCAGGACACCTCTTCGGGGGCCCTGGATACAGGCCTGCTGTGGAGCTGAGGTAATTAGCCCAGACTGAATTGCAGGGAGGCTTCTTCCTTACCTGAGGCACAGGTAGAGGCTTCGTATGCAGTCCCCTACCTATCCCCATCCTCACAGGCATTTGGGACTTGAGGTCCAGCTCTTCCCCAGCTCCGCACAGCCCAGCCTAACCCTGCCACAAAACATTCAACCCCAGTCACAAAGGGAAGGAGACCAGTTACAGCTACATCACATTGTTTATAAAATAAGAATTACACTTATACGACATGTCTAGAAGGAGCTCCGCCGCCTCAGGAGAGCTGCTGGGGACGGCCATGAGCCCTTCCTTCACACAGGCATAACTATACAGCTAATTCTTACTATTCAATAGCATTTATACTTAACCACCTCAGTGAACCAAGCTTGAAGGAATTTAAAAGGCAATTTAGCTTAAATACAAAAATAAATTTTTATTTTGTTAAAAAATGTTTAAATATTTTTTTTCTTTTAATTTAGACACACGCATTCATACTTCTCCCAAAGAGGATGGACATGGCAGCCAGGCTCTGGGGCCTGAGGGTGTGGTTTTGGAAGGAAAGACAGATACAACTAAGGACCCTAAAAGTGTGATCCACTAAGTCTAGAATTCCAAACACAGGCTGAAGATGCCCTTGCCTGGGGTAGGTTATGTAGGGGAGGACTGACAGAGGGAAGTCTTTGCTCCCAACAGGCTCCATCCCCTGGGCTGCCAGCCCTTAAGTCAAAACACTATTGAGAATTCAGGAGTCAGCACTGTGGCTGTCAAGCGGTGCCACTTTCAGCATTCAATTAGCTAGGCCCAGGAGGGCCCAGGCGACATTAAGTCCGGCATTACCAACATGCCGCCACACATACAATTCAATTCTTCCTCCAAACTCGATTCAAGGAGCAACACACATTAACATCAGACAAACAAGGTACAAGGCTTGGAAAATACAATCCCGAAGAGGCAAAGTGGCCCGTGGGGTGGCGGGCAGGTGAAGAGGCAGCTAGAAGCAGTGGTGGGCAGTCTGCTTGCCCCAGAACTTCCTGGAGCTTACTTCTCCCCTTGCTCTACCAGGCTAACAGTCTTGAGCCACCGACATTAGAGAGGCTGGACTGGCAGAGGGCTGGAGATGAAATGACTTGGCAGAAGAGGCAGAGCAGTGCCCACTAGGGTCTCCAAGGCAAAGCAAGATTCACTGCCATTTAAAAGGAATGAATCTCACAGAGGACCGGTGAAGGACAAAGCAGCAAGAAATAGGGAGAGACCCTGAAGGAACCAGAGGAAGAGAACCATTTCTTATGGTCAAGCCAAGCAAAGCGTAGGGACATTCCGTTACCCCTAATCCCACCTGATGTATCCTAGGGATCCAAGTGAGTGCCATGCACCCTCCAGTAGAGATGGCGCTCAAGTAAAGGGGAGGCCGCCGAGGTTACACACTAAACAAGCGCTGGGGCAGCAAGAGGACATATGTACAGCTGTTTCTTCAGTTCTCCAGCCTCACCAGTGTGACTGTTCAAGTAAGTATTGGGCTCCTGCCCCTCCCCGGGGCACCCGCTTCCTCTAGAACAGAAAAGGCCAGGCTGCCACTTCTGCCCTGGTGACGGGCTGGGTTTGCTATGGAATTTGAAGGGTCAGAGGCTCTTTCTAGTAGGTGCTGAGGTCCAGTTTCAGGCAAAGGATGGGGGAGTGGAGACAGGAGGCAGGCTACTTCTTGCGTGTGTGCTGCCTTCGGGCCTGAAGTCGCTGTCGAGCCCCTGAGGTCTTGGATCCCGCACCAATAGAAAACGAAGGGGCTGCTGATCCTGAAAAGAGGTGACAAGACCTTATGAGGGCAGCTGCCACCACAGAAAAGGTGCTGGTGCCTTGCTCTGGGATGTTAGGTCAACAGCAGAAGCCTAGGTTTTCCACCAGCCCAGGTTCAATGCCCAGCACCGACGTAGCAGTTTACAACTGTCTGTAACTTCAGTTCCAGGGGATCTGCCACCTTACACAGATAAACATGCAGGAAAACACCAATGCACATACACAAATATGTCTGGCTGGGCAATGGTGGCGCACGCCTTTAATCCCAGCACTCCGGAGGCAGAGGCAGATAGATCCCTGTGAGTTCAAGGCCAGCATGGTTTACAATGCGAGTCCAGGACAGCCAAGGCTACATAGAGAAACCCTGACTCGAAAACAAAAAAAAAAAAACAAAAAACAAATGTCTGTAAAAAAAAAAAAAAAAAAAGTACAAAACACCAGAATTTAGCTTCCCCAAAACTTAAGTTTCCTGAGAAGACTCAACTCTGCTGTCCAACTCCCCTGGACCCGAAGGGCAGGCAACTTGCTATCCTTGTAACCACTCCTCATCCAAAGGATGGCTACTTACCGAAAGGTCCGACTCCAGCAAAGCCTTGGGCAGGTGTTGAGGAGGCCCCAAATGAGAGGCTGCTGCCTGCGGTGCCTACTCCAGGGGCAGAGGCACTCTGCCCAAAAGTGGGTGTGGATGTGCCTAGGGGGAGAGACAGAGAAGCTGCAGAGACTGGGCTGGTGTCAGGCCTATCCCCCAGCACCTAGTGCTGACCAAGCCAGCCAGCCTCTGCTGCCCCTCCACGTAACCGCAGCTAGGGGACATGGGGCTGTGAGGCTAGCCTGGAACTCTCCAACCTCCTACCCAAGCCTAAGTGCTGGGATCATGGACATGCACCACCACACCCAACCCAACTCCTGAGATTCAGATCACCAGGCTCTTAGGGACAGTCTGGTCCTGTGCAATGTCACCTGTCAGTCATCCCCCCCCCCCAAAAAAAGGATGCTGAACCATCACCCTCCCCACTACTGTTCTCAAGTGACTTCACCACTAGTGAGCAAGATCTTTTGGTGGCAAGAGCACACATACAAACTCCCCGTGTGTGTATTTGCACCAGTGTACTACTCTCACCCATGGACGGCACAGAAGCCAGGGGTTGTGCTGGTTGCCTTCCACTGGTTTCTTTGGATAGACTGACCAGAGAGTCCCTGGGATCTGGTGACCTCCACACACTCAGCACTGGATTACAGGAGCACATGCCACTCAACTTTTGAGCATGGGGACTGCACTCAGAGTCTCACACTCACGTGTCAAGCACTCTGACTCCTGAGCTGTCTGCCCAGCCCAATCCACCTGCTTACTCCAGAGGCTGCATGAACCCCTCTCTGCACCAGGAAATCTTACACCTTCTCTCATTACACCCCCTTTCTCACGGTCCAGAGGACACACTCAACAGACCTGCCTCCTGCCCTGTGCCATCTTCCCCACTTCCCTAAGAGCTAATCCCATATTTACCAAAGTCAGCAGCTCTTAGGACTAAAATTTACCCTGCACACAGCAAATGAGATCTCTTCACCTTTCAGCCTGGAATTCTATTGTGACTTCCCTGGATATTGAAAATCCAAACAAGAATCCTGGCTATGACCAACCTTCCACTCTGCCAGCCTTGCAACCTCCAGCCCATCTTGCCTGTCCTCTGTGCATGAACCCACCATTCCTGCTCCTGCTGCTGCTATGCCTGACACCACCCTCCCTTGCAGCTGGCAGAAGACCCTGAATTTGATGCAGTTACAATAGGAAACAGTATCAAACACACACACAGTTGGGGAGATGGCTTGGTGATGTGCAAGCATGAGTAACCATATAAAGCTGTACACTCATGTAAACACCAACCACAAACCACAGACTTCCCATTCATGAAGTCTTCAAAGGCATTATGATTTTTGTTTTTCAAGTGAGGCTGCAGAGAGATAGCTCAATAGTTCCAGAGAACCTAAGTTCACCTCCCAGCACCTACACATAGCAACTCACAGGTCCCAGGGTATCTAACACCCTTTTCTAGCTGCTGTGGCACCAGCACACATGTGCTATACGGATAAACCTGCAGGCAAAAGTGTGTATGTAGGTAGGTATGTGCATAGTGCAGTGCCTGTGGAAGCCAGGAGGTGATATCAGATACCTGAAGCTCACTTAGGCAGCTGACAGCCAGCCGGACGTGGGCACTAGAGTTGAACCTGGGTCCTCTTTAGGAACAACAGGTCTTACCTCTCCAGCCCTCCAAAACCCTTTGACTGCACAGGAGTCCTCTCACCATTAACTAGCTTGCGTTGCCAGTTGGCCTGTACCAATGTAGACTCTCATTTAACATGGTTGCCAATCTTACCTCCTCCAAACACAGGCTTGCTTTCAGGCGTACTGCCCACATTGAAGGCGAAGGGTGAATTCTGGCTGGGTGTGCCTAGGGTGTTCTGACTCAGGCTTCCCCCAAAGGAGGTGGTGGTGCCTGTGGTCCCGCTCTGTCCAGATCCAAAGCTGAAAGTTCCAGAGGTGGAGCTAGTGCCTGGGGTAGCACTAAGCCCAAAGCCTCCACTGCCAGCAGGAGCTGCTGAGCCACCAAATGTGAACGGGGATGGAGTAGAGCTGCCAAATAAAGAGCTGCTGCTCCCACTGTTGGTGGTCTGCGTGGTGGCACCAAAGCCAGAAGTAGTGGCTGAACCGAAGGAGAACACAGACGTGGTGCTACCAAAAGCTGGCTGTGTGCTGGCAGGGGTGCCAAAGGTGGAGGCTGTGGCTTTCAACCCACCGAAAGCTGGTTGTGCACCACTGCCAAAGGTGGCTGGTGCTGGAGTCGCTGATGGGGCTGAGGCTACAGAGTTGCCGAAAGTGAAAGAGCTGCCAAAACTTGGGGCAAGTGCTGGCTTAGTGGCCCCTTCAGTGGCTCCAAATGTGGGCTGTGGGTTGGCTCCAGGGTAGGTTGGGAGAGCAGGCTTGGCACTGGAGCTAAAGGGAATGTTGAAAGTGGGGGTGGCGGTATTGCTGAAGGTCAGCGTGGGCTGGCTAGTGGTGGCAGGGGCTGAGGTTGAGGTGGTGAGGGTGCTGCCAAAGCCACTGAAGCCACCAGTGCCACTGCTATTGCTGGCTGCCGTCTGGGCAGAGCTGGCAAGGGGCTGGCTAAAGGAAGTGCCTGCTGCAGATGCTGCTGGAGCAGGAGGCTTGCCAAACTGGAAGATGGAGGGCAGGGCTGTGGCGGAGCTGGCAGCAGTGACAGGGGGTGCCCCTCCGAATAGAAGTGGCTGGGAGGTGGAAGTCATGGTATTACTGGCAGTGCTAGCCACAGTGGTCACTCCAAAGCCAAACACAGGCTTTGGGGCAGAGGCTGTGGGGCCAGAGGCCACTGTAGAGGTGGCAGTGCCCAGGCCAGTGAAGAGAGGGGCTGATGTGGCTGTAGTGGTGGCTGTAGCAGTTGTCTGCTTCAGGGAGAAGGGAGTTGACAGGGGCATGGCTGTAAACGGCTCTGGACTGTCAAAGATGGGCTTGAAAGTGGGAGCTGTGGTGCTGGCTGTCGTGGGGAGGGTGGTGCTGGATGAAATTGTAGTGGTGGCTGAGGAGCTAGTTGGCAAGGGGCCGTCACTCTCACTTTTAGGTGTGGCTGGAAAAATGGGCTTAAACATTGGAGAAGCACAAGCTGGGCCAGGGGTGGCAAGGGAGGAAGAACTGGCAGGTGGGCTCAGCATCCCGAACAACATGCTGGGCTTTGGGGTAGAAGAGAGAGCTGAGGAGGCTGGGGTACTGACAGACTGCTCAGCCTGAGGGATTCCCGGGGACTTAGTGTCAGCAAGAGGTGTTGTAGATGAAGCAGGGGCCAGCCCCAGGAAGGCGGCTGCAGGTTTGGAGTCTGAGGAGGTGCCGGCCAGAGGCCCTGTCAGTGACGAGACTAGAGGGGCCAGGAGGCTGGGTGTCTTCAGAGGTGAAGGGGCTGCAGCTATTGCTGCCTCAGCAGGTTCTGGGAAGAAAAGGAAGTGAAGTCAGTCCTGGGGATTTTTTTTTTTTTTTTTTTTTTTGGTTTTTTGAGACAGGGTTTCTCTGTGTAGCCTTGACTGTCCTGGACTCACTTTGTAGACCAGGCTGGCTTCGAACTCACAGCGATCCACCTGCCTCTGCCTCCCGAGTGCTGGGATTAAAGGCGTGTACCACCACCGCCCGGCTGGGGATTTTTTATTTATTTGTTTGTGTGTGTGTGTGTCTGTGTAGCTTTGGCTGTCCTGGACTCACTTTGTAGACCAAGCTGGTCTGGAATTCACAGCAATCTGCCTGCCTCTGCCTCCTGAGTGATGAGATTAAAGGCGTGCACTACCACACCTGGCTAGTCCTGAGGATGTTTGAGGGTAGCACTCAATATGCTTGCACGCTCCAGGAGGAACTACTCCCAGGAGAGACAGAAGGGAAAAGCAGGGCAGCCTAACTGGGGCTGCATGTGTAGTCATGAAGGAAAAAGCAGTTAGTGCTTGCAACTCTGATGTCTAGTTACTTACCTGCATGTACCAAGTCATCTAACAAAGACCTCTCGTGTTTACCAACCCAGCAAAGCAGTCTGCCTGAGCCCCAAGAACTGCATCCCCATGCCTGCACTCTAGTGTGAGAAGTGCAGCTATAAAGGGTGTGTCCACATGCAGTAGCATGAAGACACCAGCTGGCAAGGCTCACCAGCCTCACCAAGACAAAAAGGGGTTCAGAAAGCTATGATACCTTATGGGATAGAGTTTGTTGGTTTTTTTTTTTAAGTTTTTCAAGACAGGGTTTCTGTGTAGCCTTGGCTGTCCTGGACTCACTTTGTAGACCAGACTGGCCTGGCGCCCACAGCGATCCACCTGCCTCTGCCTCCTGAGTGCTGGAATTAAAGGGGTGTGCCACCATGCCCGGCTTATGGGATAGATCTTGCCACACAGCAGACAGGAAGACATCATTGTTATGTATAGATGACACAGCCTCAGAGCAGCTAGGGCAGCTGGCTTTGAAGCATGAACTCATAACCTGTTCATGTTTATTTCCAGACCAGGGCATTCTGAAGCCCAAAACTGAGCTCCGCACTCCTTTCATGTCAAAGCCTGTCACCCAGGGCACTGCTCTGCTTACCTGAGGATGGTGGGGCTGGAGAGTCCTGCATCTTCTTCAAGCTCTCCAACAGTGGGTTGGAGCTGGGAGCTGGGAGGGAGGCTGGTGAGGCAGCAGGCCCCACAGTCGGCAGGGTGAAAGCGAAGGGAGGATTGGCGGCAGCAGGGGTGTCAGTGGCTGAGGTGGTGGCATCATCTGGGAGGAGAGACAGGCTGTTCACATGGGAGAGTTCTTTCCAGAGCAAAGGTATGGGACGCTCAGAGCCCAAAATGCTTGTCCAGAAATGCTTCCCGAACCTCACTGGTTGACACACTAGACTGCAGGCCTCAGAGAAGACCCAAGCAGGTTTCCCAGAGACCAAACAAGGGAAGCCTGGGGGTGGGGTGGCACACAGCCTGTGCTCCAGCACTGTGGGAAGGAGGACTGTTAAGTAGGAGGCCAACTTGAATTAGTAATGCTATTTCCACAAACAAACAAAGCTTCCGCATCCCATGAGAAAGGACTGCTGACAGCTACTTGGTAAAAGGCTCCTGGTGAGATCAGGAGAAGACAATGCAAGAGCTGGCTGTGGCTCCTGGGAGGCTGAAGCAGGAGGACTGTGACTTTAAGGCAGCCCTGGATAATGAGACTTGAAAATAAATGGAAAGTCAACTATTTTTCGACTTCCCTTCAAGGAAACCATCTGAAGCAAATCCAGAAGAGAGCAAGGGGTCCAGCCGCTCTGAAGCATGCTGCATCTGAATCCTTACCAGTCTTGTCCTCCAAGACCTTGTTAAACCACCGCAGCGAGGCTTTCCTCTCCATGTCCAGGTCTTCGGCAGTGATGGAATAGCCAAGCTCAGGGGGTGGAGGCTGCCCGAGAGAACAGAGGCAGGTTAGCCCGACCCCCAGAGACTGAAAGAGCTGAGAGGATGGACAAGACATACCAGGGTCAGCTGGTCCCCTCGCCGGGAGGGCAGCAGTTGAATCTTACGCTTGCGTTGCCCCGAGCTGCCAGGCGTGGGTGGGGATGTCCACGGCCTCTGCTGCTTCCCAGTGGCTGTTTCTGTAACTACAGAACAGAAACACAGGGTTGCTGGTCTCCACACACACCTCCAGGACAGGAAGCTTTTGTTGGAAGATATTTTTTTTCTTAGTACAAAGGGCCTGGAAGTTTCTGCAATGTCATTCCAAGGTGCACACAAGTGCTTCTGGGACAGCTGTGACCCCATTCCTCAGAGCCCGACATTGAGCTCATCTTGCCAGTCCTCACACTATTCTGCACTGGACTGAGCTGCCTTTCTCCCTTCCTAAGCAGCGCCTACGAAGGGCAAGACTACCTTCATGGCCCAGATAGAGCAATGCTCTGTTCACCTGCACTGCAGACACCACCCTCAGCCCCCATGGCTTCTCTACTTACCCTTTTCTCCTGGGGACTCCTTGTCTGTCACCAAGGGAGCTGAAGAACTGGAATGGTGACATGGCTCCTCCTCTCTGGGGATCATGAAAAGGCTAGATTTTGTTTGGGAAGACTGTCTGGGGACTGCATGACACCTCACTCACTCACTCACTCACTCACTCTACATGGCCAACATGTAGAAAGACCATGGTTCTACATCTCAGCATGTCACATCACAGATGTTGTAGAAATGAAGGGGGCAGTTGACAGAGGCCATGAGCCTTTAATCAAATACAGAACAAGAATCTGCAAAGCCTTACTCAGAGCCTGCCAAGTCCATGGGCCCGGACTACAACTTCAGGCTCTAAAGCGGGTTAGTGCTGGGAGCTAGGAGTGACACTGGTGAGAAAGCAGGCCCATGACAGACAGGGTGAAAATACCAGACACAGACAGACATGATCCCTGAGGGAGCCGAGCTCCAGTGAAGGGTGAGCTGGGGCCAGGGATCCACTCTGCAGTCCACTCCCACTGGAGTATGAGACAGAAGGGACCCAGCTCAGACTGAATGTCAGGGGACTAGCTCTAGCCGGCACTTTGCTGCTCTCTTAGAGCTTGACTGTGGCAGTCAGAGTTAACATAAAGCCCAACAGCTAGTCCCTGTTAAGCCCCATCCCTCATCCACACAAAGTGAGCAGAAGTGACCAGCGATTACCTTGTTTTCTTGGCTGGCCTCTCTGGTGTCTGGGAGCGGGAGGAAGCTGGGCTGGAAAAGGGGGATGAGGTGGGACCACTCCTCTTCCACAGCTGCAAGCAGAGCAACACATCAAAGACTACTACTGATGACATGACTATATAGGCAGATATTCTCAATAGGCCAGGCATAATGGTACACACCTTTAATCCCCATTGGGGAGGCAGAGGCAGGTGCATTTCTATGAGTCTGAGGCCAGCCTGGTCTATATACTGAATTCCAGGACAGTCATGGCTATGTAGAAATTCTGTCTCAAAAAACCAACCAACCAACCAATCAACAAATACTCAAAGCAAAATTAAAAGTAACCTCTTTGAGAGGCTGGAGAGATGGCTCAGAGGTTGAGAAACACTTGCTGCTCTTGCAGAGGACCCGGTTTGGTCCCCAGCACTCATACCTGCTGCTCTTACAAGTACTATGACCCTATTTCTAGGAGATTGGACGCTTTCTGGACTCTGTGGGCACCTGGTTACACATGGTGCCCCTAAATTTACATAGGCTTGAATAAATAAAAAAAAAATTTTTTTTTCTTTTTTGAGTCCATGTCTCACTGCATAGCCTTGGCTGCAAATCATTAAGTAGACCAGGCTAGTCTCAAGTTAAAGTATGCGCCCACACCCAACAAAATAATAAATCTTAAAAATCAAAAGAACAAAAAAACTTAAGGTAATACTTATATTCATTACATATTCCAACAAGGATCACCTACAGTAAAAAGTGCACCCTCCATTTTTGCAGATTCTGACATTCTAACAAAGTTTATGCATATTAAAAAATACAAGCCGGGAGCTGGAGAGATGGCTCAGAGGTTAAGAGCACTGACTGTTCTGCTGCTCTTCCAAAGGTCCTGAGTTCAATTCCCAGCAACCACATGGTGGCTCACAACCATCTATAATGTGATCTAATGCCCTCTTCTGGCCTTCAAACACTGTATACATAATAAATAAAATCTTTAAAAAAAAAAAAATACAAGCCAGGCCAGACGTGTTGGTGCATACCTTTAATCCCAGCACTCGGGAGGTGGATCGCTGTGAGTTCGAGGCCTGCCTGGTCTACAAAGAGAGTCCAGGACAGCCAAGGCTACACAGAGAAACCCTGTCTCGAAAAACAAACAAACAAAAAACCAAGCTGGGCATAGTGGTTCAAGTCTGAAATCCTAGTACTTGAAGGCAGCAGCAGGAGGTTCAAGGCCAGCCTGAGAGGTACAGCAAGCTTCAGGACAGGCAGGAACACGTGAGACTCTGTCTCAAAACCCACCACCAAACCAAAAGGATGACTGACTTGCCTGCACGAGCCTGTGCAGCGCCTTGTGTCAATGCCAGTGCTTAGTCTGAGGCTTGCCTGACGGCAGAGCTGCCTGGCTTCCCTACCTGTGCACACAACTAACCCTAAACTAGAATGACAGCTGCTTCATGCTTCAATACTTGCTCTAAACTCTAACTGCCTATAAATCTCATCTACACTCCCAACTGAGCAAATCCTTTCAACTGCGTTACTACCACTCACTGCACTGTTTTTCATTGGTCCATGTGCAGTAACAGCTTCATTTGTACCAGGCTTGCGTTCTATTCAGTCCCACTGATCTATGTCTTACTTTATTTGCTAGTTCGGGCTTTCTATTTCTGTTAGCCTAGAGACAGGTCCAACGCCAGGCAACAGAGAGTGGTCTGCAGCATCTGCTCTCGGCCCCACGACATACCTGTGAGATGCCACGGGTGGAGCTGTAGGAGCTGGTGATGGCATTGCGGCTGGAGCTGGGGATGCCTCCTGTGCATGTACTAGTGAGGGAGCTCATGGAGGAGGTGCGAGACCGTTTGTTCAGGTGGTCATCTGAGCTCTGGGAAGCCAGGCTTCTCTTCAGGGAGCCGGGCCTAAGAGAAAGGAAAGAGTAGAAATGCTACTGAGGTATGTTCTAGGATTTCTCCCACGGTTCTGACACACCTTTCTGAATAACCCCAAGAAAGACCATAAGGTTCTGCATGGCACCATCGGCAGATGATATGGCTGTCTGTATCCGACAAAGTGGCAGGTAAAGCACAGCAAGGCAAACACAAACAGGAACCCAGACAGCAGAGCACAGGTGCCTGGGGCCGGAGGGAAGGGTGACACCTGGACTGTAACATCTCTCAATGATCCTTAATAAAGCTGTTCAGAGGAGATCAGAGTTAAGCACCAGCCACACATAACCCTTTCTGTCAGCCCCTCTACCTAACCCTGGTCTAGTATGGTCACCTTGTCATCTCCCAGGGTAACCCACATCAACCACAAACCAGTTCACTGACCCTGCAGCAAAATGTGCTTCCTGTCACCTGTGCATCCTGCCTGCAGCAAAGCCAGCCAGCTGTTCCGCTCCTTTCACACAGCAGTGCTTTAGTTTTTTTGGGGGGGGCATCCTTAGGCTGCAGCTTTCAAAGCCTCCTCACCACCACCAACCTGTCGCCTGTTTCAGGCCCCTTCACATCTTGGTGTCCACATCATGTGTACATGTCTCCCACAGTGCAGCACGGGAGCTGAATGCAAGGCTTCAGAACCTTTACCATACTGGAACCTATGTCCCGTCCATCCACACTTCCTCCAGTGCATTCTAGACCCAACGTAGAAATAGTATCTACCTTAAGTTTCATATTACATTTCATGCACTGTAGAAGCCTTGTGATCCTTTTGCGAAGGCTCGAATACAACATGTGAGTGAAGTAGTGTAAGACACACAAGAGCACTTACTAGACACCGACCTATTGATTTATTTAGAGGTTGACTTAGAGTACTGCTTGTACTGCCCTTCTTCCTCCTCCTCTTCCTCCTTTTTTTTTTTTTTTTTTGGTTTTGTGAGACAGGGTCTCTCTGTGTAGCCTTGGCTGGCCTGGAATCACTCTGTAGACCAGGCTGGCCATCTGCTTGCCTCTGCCTCCCAAGTGCTGGGATTAAAGGTGTGCGCCACCACACCTGGAATACTGCCCATTTGTAAACATCACTTCACTTGCTACTTGGAACAGAACGACCTGGAGAAACAAGCCGTTGCCCTGAGCTACCTGAACACAGAGGCTTTATACCTGTCAACTGTAATATTGCCTTTAAAACAACCTGACTGCCACATACACTTCTGTAAAATCTCATTTGCTTGTTCCCAATGCCTGTGGTTTTGGTTTTGGTTTTGGTTTTGGCTCAAGAACAAGGACTTTCAGGAGCTGTCCTGGCTTCAGTCCACTAGTGACTGCATCTCCTCTCCTCTATTCCCATGGTGTCAAGAGTGTTTATTCTAAAAAAATTACCACAACATTAGCACAATATATATAATGTCATCAAATAAGGATCCTCTCTGTGTATTTCACTCGTTTTAGTAAAAAACATGAAAAGAAATTGGAGGAAAAATATCTAGTTGTGGCAAACTAGCCAAAATATTCCTCCAGATTTAAGGGTGTAAATTGGACACAATGCAAAGAGCAACGAATAAAACTGACAGGGCACCAGCTGTCAAAATGTACATTTGCTAAGCAGTTAGTATTTCCTTACCAAGGATTTAACTTACTTAGGCACAAACGCAGCAGGGACTCCTCCGTTGGCCACAAGGGGCTCGAATGCTGAATGGCCACTCCCACTGCTATCATGGCGCCTGCGATAAAGCAAAAAAAGTCCTCCATGAAATACAGTGCCTGGCCTCCCAAGTCCTTTAAGCATTCCCTGGACCCCACGTGGTAGAACAAGAGAACTGACTCTCACAAGCTGTGCGCTGACCTCCATGTGTGAACCCACTCACATATAAACATGTAAATACTGTAAAAAAAACTGAAAGCATTTCTTCTTATTCCTGGGGCCCAGTACTATCTCTATATAGAGTATATGTCTCAAGCTAAACAAGAAAGTTTATTTCATTCAAACCATTTAGTTCTGGAAAATACATTATTCTAAGATTGTCCAGCTAACTAAGGAGCAAGAAAGAATTCAAAATGTGTCACTTATTCTGGTGCATCACAAGAAGGAAAAAAAAAAAGTTGACCCAGGTTTTTGTTATTCTGCCTAAAAACACCAGAACTTATTACATAGCCTCAGGCTGTCTTTGAACTTCCAATCCTCCTAGCTCATCCTGCGTAGAGCTGGGACTACAGGTGCCAGCTACCATGCCCAGCAGGTTTATCAGTTTTTAATGGCTTATTTCATATCAAGATATTACAATCATAAATTTAGCTACATGGTCAGTAGTAGTTCACATCCCCCATGCTCCAGCACTGTTAGGAAACTCTACGTTACACACAAGAATGTACACATGGTGCCTGCTAAATACCAACACCAAATCCTCAGCTACAGATGCACCACGGCCAAGAAAAATTACCCTGAGGAACATGAGACACCTACCTGGAGTGCAACGGCTGTCATTTTCTCCCGCCTACCTGGCCGTCTGCTGCCACACCTACTTATTAGGGGCATCAGCACTGCTGCTTGCTCGGCACACATGTAACTCCTCAAATGCCAGTTAAAACACACATACAGGTGCCTTTTATTAACATTTCCCTAACTAGTGTGGAACATGGCAATTCCAGTCAAGCCAGCCTGGGCTACAAAAACTCTGCCTCAGAAAAGAAGCCAGGAGCAGAACCCCTTCACTTCATTTTGTCATCCAGTATCAGAAATGGTCAGTTTCCAACACGTCACCTCTAAGGAGTCCAGGCAAAGGGGACGATGGTTAGTCTCCTCAGCCAGGTGGTCACTGTCTCCTAAGAGAGCCCCTCCTCGCTGTGTCAAGAGGCCTCCTCATTACTTCTAATCCTCATACACTTACAACTTGTAATTACACTGTTTAACCACTAAACAAATTGTCTTGCCAGAAGTAGTGGCACACGGAGAGGAGGTTGCCCTCAAGTTCTACGCCAGCCTGAGCTAGATAGCAAGTGCTAGGCCAGGGCTACAGATCAAAACCCTGTGTCAAATACCTGCATGCCAGAAAAGTGCAGTGGGGGTTGAAGAGATGGTTCAGTGTGGGTAGGGTGCTTGTCACCAAGCCTGATGACTTAATGATACTGGGCCCACTGGGTGGAAGGAGAGAACCAGTTCCTCCAAGTTGTTCTCTGGCCTCCTTGTATCTTCTGTGGCATGTGTGTACTCCCTCCTGACACCCAACCCCTACAAATAAATAATTACAACGTAATTTTAAAATTTCAGAAATTGGGTGGGGATGGACAAATGGCTCCGTAGTTTAAGATACTAGCTGTTCTTTTGGAGAACCCAGGGTCAACTCCCAGCACCCACATGGTGGCTCCGAATTATCCAAAACTCCAGTTTCAAAAGCTCTGAATTTATGAACTCCTCGGGCACCAAGCACTTAAACATATCTTAAAAGCTGGGTATGGTGGCACACACCTTTAATCCCAGCACTCGGGAGGCAGAGGCAGGCTGATCTCTATGAGTTTGAGGCCAGCCTGGTCTACAATGGAAGTCCAGGACAGCTAAGGCTACACAGAGAAACTCTGTCTCGGGGAGAAAAATCAGAAAACACACACATCTATGTATACATGTGTATTTGCACACACACAAATTTGTTTGCCTCAAAAGTCCCATAAGAGGGGCTGGAGAGATGGCTCAGAGGTTAAGAGCACTGTCTGCTCTTCCAGAGGTCCTGAGTTCAATTCCCAGCAACCACATGAAGGCTCACAACCATCTATAATGAGATCTGGTGCCCTCTTCTCGTATGCAGGTGTACATGCAGACAAAACACTGTGTATATATGATAAATAAATAAATCTTAAAAAAAAAAAAAAAAAGTCCCATAAGGAGGGCAAGTAGGGTCTGGCACACAGATGCTTCTTGATAAGCATTTGTTGAATTAAAATTTTAAAAAAGGAGGATTGAGTGTGTGTCTCAGTGGTTCAGGCCTTTCCTAGAACCCTCCAGTGAGGACCTAGGGATTATGGCTTGGCGGGTGAGCACTTGCATAGCATGCAACAGGCCCTAAGTCCCATCCCAGGACCACAAAACAAAACAAAAACAAAGGGCCTGTATCTCCTAATGAGCCTCTGCAGGCTTCCTTTCCACGTGCAGGGAGCTGCTTTCTCCATTCCTACTAAGCTCTCATATACTGCACAGGAAATTGGTTCTGGTCATCACTAACAGACCTACTATGCTTTTCCTTTTCAGGAACAAGTACTTCTTTCAGGAACACTAGTGCACTTAATGTAACTGGAGGGGAAGACTTTTGTGCATTCACTTTTGAAAAAAAAAACTTAACAGATTCACATCCGAGGCTGATGGCCAGTCCCACGTGCTGAGGGTCCCAGCATTTGGGAGGCAGGAAGGCCTTAGAGTTCAAGGCCAGCGTGGGTTGTAGAGCCTTATTACCAAGCTCACACTGAAGCTGGCCTCTAAACTTCCGTGGTAATCACTAATCAACAGAGCCTCTGGAATCCACCTGGGAAGGCGGTTAGCACTCTGAGACCCATTACCTTCTCTTGTTTTCCTGGCCATCGAGGTGCAGCTGTTCTTCCTCCACTGTCCTTTTCTTCTTCTCCTTGAGGGCAGTCAGCACGGTCTCCTTCGCACAAGGGTCTGGAGCGTTACTTGATGGTGAAGACAGTGTTGTATTGAGTATCTGCTCGGGCCTGTGATGAAAGACAAGACTCTAGAAACAGGCCGTTCCCACTCCCATGCACAGAACAGAGGTCAGAGGCACACCGACAAGCAAGACCTTAGCTCACATGTGGGTATTAAGCAGGCACCGTGGCTTATGCCTATAATGCCAACAGTAAGAAACAGGCGCGTCATCCTCAGTGCGGGGCCAGCTTGAGCTACACAGTAATTTCAGGCTAGCCTGGTCTATGGATTGTGTGTGTGTGTGTGTGTGTGTGTGTGTGTGTGTGTGTGTGTGTGTGTGTGTAAATGGCTCAGTCATTAAGAGTTGCACAATCACGAAGAAGGACTGGAGTTCAGATGCCAGAACCCACACAATAATCCAGGCATCCTGCACATCCATGTAAACTCAGCTCCAAGGGAAAAAAACACAGCTGGGGCTTGATCAGCTAGACTGAAGGAACATGGCTGACACGCGCGCACACGCACACTCACATTGGTGACTGATGCAGCTTGCTGTCTGGAGGGGCGATCCTCACTGTCACTGGGCTGCACACCATCCTTGAGTTCCGTGCAGACAGCACGGCCTTCTTGTGGCCACCATTCCAGCACACCGTTGGCAGTGCCCCAAGCAAGGAATACTGGGCCTGCTGAATGGGATATCGTCTTCGGGGTGTTATGACAAACCGACTGGATAGAGGCCCACAATCTCTGTACAACAGGAGACACATGCTGGAACCAGAATCTTAAAAGAACATCAAATTCAACTGACACTCAACTGCGGCATTAACATTTCTTTTACAAAGAAAATTAACCTCTCTCTCTTTTTTTTGGGGGGGGGCGGGTAGAAGGTCAAGACAGGGTTTCTCTGTGTAGCCGTGGCTGTCCTGGAACTCATTTTGTAGACCAGGCTGGCCTCGAACTCACAGAGATCTGCCTGCCTCTGCCTCCCGAGTGCTGCGATTAAAGGCCCCACCACGGCCCGGCTAATATCAGGTGTTTAATGGCTGTCTCTACCGCAGGCTTCAACAGATTAAGAGGGAAACTGAAAACCATTCCCGCACAGGTACTTCAGAAGAAAAGCAGCTGGGGTATGTAGAGATAGTTTTTTGTTTTTGTTTTCGAGACAGGGTTTCTCTGTGTAGCCTTGACTGTCCTGGACTCACTTTGTAGCCCAGGCTGGCTTTGAACTCACAGGGATCCGCCTGCCTCTGTCTCCCGAGTGCTGGGATTAAAAGTGTGCACCACCACGCCAGGCTGTAGAGATAGTTTTTGTCTGCACTAAATCACCAATACGAAGCCAAAGCCGCCAAACTAACGGGTATTCACCTCATCAGGGCCAGTGAGGCGGGTGAGTGGGTAAGGGTGCTTGCTATCCAAGCCTGAGAACCTGAGATCAACTCCAGGTACCCACATGCCAGACGGAGAAAAGTGACTCCAGCAAGCGGTCCAATGAACTCCACATGCTTATGCAATTTTTTAAAAATGCTTTTATCCAGAATCTAGGCTAAGTGTGACGGAGCACACCTACAGGAGGCAGGAGAGCGAGCAGTCCAAAGTCATCCTCACCTACACCGTGAGCTCAAGGCACAGCATAAACTACTTGAGACTCGGTCTCCAAAACAAAAAAACCTAAACCCAAAAACGGGCGCCTACTATGAATGAAGCTGTGGGTTCCATCCAAGTGCCATACAACTTGGTGTGATGGTGCAAACCTGTAATCCTGTCCTTGAACTCCATCCACATCCAGACGGTGGAGGCAGGAGGATGGAGTTTGAGGACAGCCTCAACCACAGAAAGAGTTTGAGCACAAACATCTAAACAGCTTGGGCCACCAAACACCCTACTTTCAAAAGAGAAACAGGAGAGCAATAGAAAACGAGAAAGGGGGGGTGGGGGGAGGGGAAGGATAAAGAGAAAGAAAAGGGAAAAGGCAAAGTGAAGAAAAAGGGAAGAGAAAATCCAATTTCCAGGTTGAGCACTAGGTTGAAGCCGCAGCTGCAGAGACCTTGGCAAGATCGCGTGGCTTACCGGTGGGGCAGCCTCCGGGAGGATCGCAAAAGCGGGGTGGGGAGCGCGGGATAGACGTGGTGGACGCGCTCAGCCGCCGATGCTGGCGGCGGGGAACGGGAGGGTGGGCGGCGGCCCGACCTGTCCCTAGGGTCCTGAGCGATGGCAGGCTGGGGCGGGCCGGGCTTGCCCAGGTAGCTGCCCATGAGTAGGAGCTCGGCGGAGTCGGGGCCTCCAGGCGGGCTGCGGGGCTCACAGAGGCTACCGTTGACAGCTGACTTGGCCGGAGGCGGTGAAGCGGTGAGCGCGGGCCGCGGGTGACGGCGGGAGTCGCGCACGAACGAGGACAGGCCCCGCGGGCCACGGGGTTCGCGGCTCAGGCCCCACCAGGCCGCGCTCGCCCCCACGGCCAGCCAGGCCAGCGCGGCCGCCGCGGGCACTAGGTAGAGAGCTAGGCCGAGCAGCGCTAGGCCGACTGCCGCGGCACCCGCCGGTCCTCCGCAGCCGCGGGTCCGGCCCCGGCCCTCCCGTGAGCCCAACGGGGGCCGCCGCCGCTCGCCTCCGCCAGCCGCCGAAGCCGCCGGAGACATCGCGGCTCCGCGCCGCGGGGCGGACTTAAATATCCCAGGGTACACCGCGCCGCGCGCCGCCGCTTACGTCACTCTCCCCGACGCGGCGCGCCGGGTGAAAAGGGGAAACGCTGCGGCTTGGCGAACAGCGCGCGAGAACCTTATTTTCTGAAACTATGGCTTGAGTAGGCGTGGTGGCGCATGCCTTTAATCTCAAGACGCAGGAGGCAGAGGCAGGAGGGTCTCTGTGAGCTTGACGCCAGCCTGGTTCACAAAGAGAGTTCTAGGGTAGCCAGGGCTGCATAGGGACATAAATCTTGTCTCAAAACAAAAAATTTAAAAAAACAAGAAAACAACAACAAAAAGCACAACCCATTTTATAGCTGGTTCTAACGCTCGAGGTTTTCCCTAGTGGACTGCGTTAGAGCTGCATTAGAAATCAAGACATGGGGGCTGGAGAGATGGCTCAGAGGTTAAGAGCACTGGCTGCTCTTTCAGAGGTCCTGAGTTCAAGTCCCAGCAACCACATGGTGGCTCACAACCATCTATAATGAGATCCGGTGCCCTCTTCTGGAATACAGGTGTACATGCAGGCCGAGCACTGTATACATAATAAATAAATCAAGGCACTAAGTGGTGGGAAGGACGTTTGGGAGGTGAAGGCAGACAGACAATTGTGAGTTCCAGAAACCCCCGTCCCTCAAACAAAACAAAACCCGATCAATAAAACTCTGTATAGAATAAAGCAATCAGGCTTGGCATGAAGGCTCACTGTTAATCCCAGCAAGGTATATACTGCAAGTTCCAGGTCAGCCAGAGCTACATCATGAGACCCTGTCTCAACAAAAAACATAGACTTGTTTTCTTACGTGTTTTGCCTGAATGCATACCGTGATTCGTGGGCTAACATATCCGACTTATTCTTTTGTGTATGCATGCATGTGTGTGCAAGCCTGTAGGAATGCATATATACATGCATGGAGGTCAGAGGTCTAGGGTAAGTGTCAATTACACTACACTTTATTTTTTTTTGACACAGTCTCTCACTGAACCCAGAGCTCACCAACTTGGCTAGGCTGGCTGGTCAAAAAGATCCAAGATACGTGTGGTTTTTGTGTCTACCTCAGTGCTAGGATTGCAGGTTTTGGATGCTGTGCCTGGTTTTACGCTGATGGTGAAGCTCTAAGCTCAGGTCCCTGTGCTTGCACAGCAAATGCTCTACCAACGGGACCACTGTCCTAGTTCACTGTTATTTTCTGAGGATGAGAGATTGAACGCTGTTTCTCGCTGGGAAAAAGAAGGAAAGAAAGAAAGACAGAGACAGAAAGAAAGAAAGAAAGAAAGAAAGAAAGAAAGAAAGAAAGAAAGAAAGCTGTTTCTCCACAATCAAGATCAAGAGGAAGGTAAGACCCGGCAAAGCTAGACGAGCAAAAGCGGGGCGGTGGTGGCGCACGCCTTTAATCCCAGCACTCGGGAGGCAGAGACAGGTGGATCTCTGTGAGTCCGAGGCCAGCCTGGTCTACAAAGTGAGTCCAGGACAGCCAAGGCTACACAGAGAGACCCTGTCTCAAAAAACCAAAAAAAAAAAAAAAGCTAGACGAGCAAGAGAGAGAAATGACGAGAGGCTGGGGTTAGAGTTCAGAAACAACGCATATTGTTTAGTTTGTTAATAAATATGAGCAGAACTGGTAAATGACCATGAACAGGGTGGGCGCTGATTATTGTCAAGAGTCAGGATGGTCTCCCTCTTAGTTTCTGAGGTGTAATCCAGTAGAGCTTTATTGCGCAGCTGCCACTAGAGGGCAGCCCCAGGCTTGTCCGGGTTTTCTGGTTT
>OU015754.1:14763280-14779852 GCA_907169655.1 Acomys percivali | reverse complement strand
AAGAACTAGTGCTCTGAGGTGTGGCGCCATCTCTCTAGCCCAGTTTTCAGGGCTTTTGAGTCAGGGTCCAGGGCAGCTTAGGCTGGCTTCACTATGTAGCTGAGGTTACACTAAATTCCTGACCTCCTGTTTCTGTCTCCCAAGTGCTGGGGTCACAGGTGTAAGGGCTACTGTGGCCTACTTCAAATGTGGTTTTCCCTTCTGGAGGACAGACATCAAACACACTGGCAAGGTTGTGACACATCCAGAAGTTTGAAAGGTGCAGTGATTAGCTACTCCTGTGTCCTCCAGCCTCCCTGTTCTGAGACATTTGCTGCTCTTACACAAAGGGTGTGACTAAGGACACAGGGCATGTCCCCCCCCTACCCCCAGCCCATTGCTTTGCAGTGAATATTGCTACTTTACTGCTTGGGTAAATCTGTGCTAGAATCACAGGTACGGCCCATTTGCATGTGTACATCCACTTCCTTCCTTCTCTCTCCTTTCTTTCGTGTATGTGTGTGTGTGTATGTGTACACATTTGTGTGTCAAGTGTGTGTACAAGCACCTATGACACAGGATAAGCCCTCCCTCCTCACACAGTGGTGATGGTTGTCATACCCAATTGTGATGTCACCTCTAGCTTATGTAAAAGGCAAATTTGGTGGGCGTTGGGCTCACCCCAGATTCCTGGTGTCTGAAGTTTCAATGGATGAAATTTCCATCCATCGGCCAGGCTGTGGTGATCCACACTTAAAATCCCAACACTTGGGAGACAGAGGCAGGTGGATCAGAAGTTCAAAGTCATCCTCAATGACATAGTTGAGTTTGAGGCTAGCCTTCCATACAGGAACAGGAGCACCCTGTCTGAAAAACCAAAAGTGAGCAAGAAACTGAGCCATTCTCAGATAAACAAGGCAAGGAGGTGCTTTGACAGTGTAACAAGCATTTGGAACTGCTTTTGCTACAAACCACCCACTCTTCTCTTCAAACCCACAATTCAAAGTAGGCAAGGGTAGGGAGACAGATGGCTCAGCAGCTCCAAGTACCAGTGGCCTGTGACCTGAGGTCAGCCCCTCATGGAGGAAGGCAACAACCAAGTCCTAAAAGTCTGCTGACTAGCCGGGCGTGGTGGCGCACTCGGGAGGCAGAGGCAGGCGGATCTCTGTGAGTTCGAGGCCAGCCTGGTCTACAAAGTGAGTCTAGGGCAGCCAAGGCTACACAGAGAGACCCTGTCTGGAAAAACATCACACACACACACAGTCTGCTGACTTCCACATGTGTGCTGTGACCCAAGTGACTTTACACATGCACACACGCATGTACCTATGCACATTTTTTTGTCAAAGATTTATTATGTATACAGTATTCTGCAAGCAGCTCAGTAAAGGACATCAGATCACTTTATAGATGGTTGCAAGCCACCATGTGGTTGCTGGGAATTGAACTCAGGACCTTTGGAAAGAGTAGTCAGTGCTCTTAACCTCTGAGCCATCTCTCCAGCCCCCTCTTTTTTCTTTTTCTTTATCCTTTTAAGCTTTTTTCAAGACAGAGGTTTTCTGTGTAGCCTTGGCTGTCCTGGACTCACTGTGTAGACCAGGCTGGCCTTGAACTCACAGTGATCCATCCGCCTGTCTCTGCTTCCCTAGTGCTGGGATTACAGGCATGCGCCACCACACCCGGCCCTTTTTATTTTTCTTTTTAATAGAAGCAGACATCCAGGAGGATTGGCTCACATTTATTTATTTACTTACTTACTTACTTATTTATTCTCACATCTTTAATCCCAGAACTTGAGAGGCAGAGGGCAGGAGGATCTCTGTGTTTGAGGCTAGCCTGGTCTACAGAGTGAGTTAGTTCTAGGACAACCAGAGCTATGCAAAGAAACCTGTCTCGAAAAAACAAAGAAACAAGGCCAGGTGTGATGGCGCACGCCTTTAATCCCAGCACTCAGGAGGCAGAGGCAGACGGATCGCTGTGAGTTTGAGGCCAGCCTGGTCTACAAAGTGAGTCCAGGACAGCCAAGGCTAACAAAAGAAAAAAACAAAAACAAAAACAAAGAAACAAACAGAAAAACAAACCAAACCAACCAACCAACAAACAAACAAACAAAAAACAGAAGCCTCCTTTTTATGTGTTTCCCTTTGTCCAGCCGCCTCCTTACCTCTGCATGGAGGTTGTTAGTCACTCAAGCTAATGTCTGTGTCACTCCCCTCCAAGGAGGCTGAACTTAGGCATCTGTCGGCGTTTTAGTGCTTCAGACCCCTGAAAGATTCCTAAAGGTCATAGTTGACTCTTAAATTGGAACCACCTGGGACTCCAGGACAGCTGAGCATCCAAGGAAGGCGCCATTGCTCGCCACTAGGGGGCACTAGTTGACCACAGAGAGGTGGCTCCTGGAGCAGGCACAGTCCTCTCCTGAGAGCCTGCTGGTCCCTTCAAGCACCTAGGGTTTCTTCAGGCCACGTGGCAGAGCTCAGGCAATGATCAACCAGACCCCGCCCTGCTTTTAATTACATATAGCTATCTACCCCTGGCCTATCTAAAACCTAAACTCATATCTACCAGTATTCTAACATGGACTGAGGGCCACTAGAGCCCTTTATCTGTCCCACTTCTTAACATACATTTAAAAGTAAATACATTTATTAATTGTTTGCTTATTACCTGTGTATAGGCACACATGCAAATGGGTGGTTGTTTTTTTTTAAATGCAGGGGTCCTCCATGTAGCCCTGGCTGTCCTAGAACTCATATTATTCATTTTGGTTTAAAGACAGGGTCTCAGTTGGGCATGGTGGTGCAGGCCTTTAGTCCCAGCACTGAGGAGGCAGAGGCAGGCGGATCACTGTGAATTTGAGGCCAGCCTGGTCTACACAGTGAGTCCAGGACAGCCAAGGCTACACAAAGAAACCATGTCTCAAAAAAGCAAAACACCACATGGAAACTAACTCTATAAAGCTATTTAGTTTTATTCTCAGAACTTTACAATGCCAGTTGATGGTTAGTTCTTATAGTGCACTTTTTAAAAGTTCATTTTATTACTTTACATGTGTTTTGTTGTTGTTGGTAGTGGTGGTGGTTTTTGCCTGCATGTATGTATGTGCACCACACACATTCCTGGTGCCCTTAAAAGGTCAGAAGAAGGCCTCAGATCCCTTGGGACGAAAGTTATACACAAGACGTTGTGAGCTGCCATGTGGGTGTTGGGAACCGAACTCAATACGAGATCAACCACATACTCTATTTTATTTTAATTTATTTTATTTTGGTTTTTCAGGACAGGGTTTCTTCACATAGCCCTGGCTGTCCTGGATTCACTTTGTAGACCAGGCTGGCCTGGAACTCATAGATCCGCGTGCCTCTGCCTCCCAAGTGCTGGCATTAAAGGTGTGCGCCACCTCTCCTGGCAATCAACTACATACTCTTAACAGCTAACCCCATCCTTCACCTCTTAGTACATTACTTTGGATTTTTTTTTTTTTTTGAGACAAGATCTATCTACAGCCATGGCTGGCCTGAAACTTGCTATGTAGGTGTGGTTAACCTTGAACTCACAGGGACCCTCCTGCCTCTGCCTGCTGAGTGCTGAGAATAAAGGCGTGTGCCACCACACCCATCATGAGCACCATCTAAAACAAAACAAAACCCTTTTATTAATTTATAATGTATATCAGCATTTTCTTGCAATCATATATATGCACCATATGTGTGCCTGGTACCCCCTGAGGCCAGAAGTGGGTGTCAAATCTCCTGGAACTGGAGTTAGAGATGGCTGTGAGCTGTCATGTGGGTTCTGGGAACCGAACCTGGGTCCTCTGCAAGAGCAGCAACTGCTTTTAGTGGACAAGCCATCTCTCCAGGCCCAAATGTCTGTTTTGAAGTAAAGACAAAATAGGCAAAGGAAATTATGGGCTAAGATAGTTTGGGCTATATCATATCCTAGAGTGGGTTTTTTTTTTGGGGGGCGGGCAAGGATTGGAGTTAAGACAGGGTATCTCTACACAGGCTGTCCTGGAACTCACTATGTAAAGCAGGCTGGCCTCAAACTCACAGGAACCGCTTGCTTTTGCCTCTGAGTGTTAGGATTAAAGGTGTTTGTTGCCAAGGCTCCTATAGCTGTTTTGTTTTTCAGATGGCTTTATTATTTAGGCCAGGTTGGCCTTTAACTTCAGAACCTCCTCCCTCAACCTCCCCAGTGCTAATACTAAAGACCTGTACTGCCATGCCTACCTTTTTTTTTTTTTTTTCCTTGCTTGCTCTCTCTTAAAAAGATTTATTTAAGCTTGTTGTGGAAGCTGGTTGTGGTGGCGCAAGCCTTTAATCCCAGCACTTGGGAGGCAGGGGCAGGTGGATCTTTGTGAGTTCGAGGCCAGGCTGGTCTACAGAGTGAGTCGAGGAGAGCCAAGGCTACACAGAGAAACCCTGCCTCAAAAAAACAAAACAAAAACAAAAACAAAAAAAGATTTATTTGCGTGCGTGCGTGTGTGTGTGTAGATATATGCATTTGAGTACAGGTGCCTGAAGACATCCAAAAGTGGGTGGGTATTCAATTCTCTGGACATGACGTTTCCGGGAGGTTATGAACCCTATGATTTGGTTGCTGGGAACCAGATTTAGATCCTCTGCAATGGAAAATTGTTAGACCATCTCTCCAGCCCCGCCCCTTTTTCGTAGCCCAGGCTGGTCTCAGATTGCCTATGTAGCCGAAGCTGCCCTTGGATTCCTGATTCTGTCTCCACTTCCACGCTGTGCCCCACACTCAAATCCTCCCTCGTCCTGACAGAGTCTCAGGTATCCCACGCTGGCTTTGAGCTTCTGTTCCCACTGTCACCATCTCTCAAGTTCTACGGGTAAGTGTGGGTACCACTACCTGAGCCTGGACTCTGCCTTTTTATTGTGATGTGGCCCTTACAAAACTCCGTTGCACAAATGCTTGTCATCCATCAAGGCATCTAGGTGGACTGTTGTTGACCCGCCCACAGCTGAACTTGGCAGACAGAGAAGCCTTAGAAGGCCAGAAGGCTGCACCAGGGACTTACCAGACAACACCAAGTCCAGGCGGGTCCACATGGACAGTGGCCCGGCCCCAGCTGCGGGCCTTGGGGCCTAAGACTTATGCCAGCTGTGCCTGGGCAGAGCAGCCCGCATCTCTAAATCAGTGCGAAAGTCCGAGAAGACAGAGACCTCATGGTCCCAACACGCACCGCGTGCCACTTACATCACTACAGGGCGGCTCCTGCGAGAGGCGCCAAAGGCAGTTGGTTGCCAGGCAACAAGGCAGCTCCCAATCAACTGCTAGCTTTTGGTTGAAAGCGGTGGGGGGCGGGGCTGGGGAGGAAGTGCACGTGGTTTGCGTCTTGTAAGTAGGGTTTATTTTCTCTCTTTTCTCTTTCTCATTTCCTTTCTTTTCCCTTCCCTTCCCTTCTCCTTTTCCTTCCTGGCTTTTCCCCATCCCCTTTCCTACCTTTGGCTAGGCTGACCGGCCAATGGAACAGAGCAATAGGAGGAAGAAGCCAGGCAGCCAGTGTGTGCCGTTACACCTTCCTCAGCAAGGCTGTTCCTTGCCGCGGCCGAAGCCTTGGCCTTTAGGCTGGACTGTGGCTTCCAGCCTCTTGCATCTGAACAAGTTCCCTGACGCTTCGGTGCGCGAACAACCGTTTTGGTGATTATCTAACCTCCGATGGTGCAAATGCCACACGCAGTTTGCTGCAGTTTGGTCCCTCTCAGCCACCGTGGACTTTGGCCCTTCTTTAACATATCCCCGCCCCCACGTGCCCAGTTAGCTTTTACTTAATTTTTGTTTGTTTGTTTTTGTTTTTTGAGACAGGGTTTCTCTGTGTAGCCCTGGCTGTCCTGGACTCACTTTGTAGACCAGGCTGGCCTCCAACTCACAGCGATCCGCCTGCCTCTACCTCCCGAGTGCTGGGATTAAAGGCGTGCGCCACTACGCCCGGCCAGCTTTTACTTAATTTTATTTATTTTGCACACAAGTGTGACACAGGAGGAGGTCAGAGGAAGATGTGTGGGAGTAGAGTATCTCCTTCCACACTTCATCCTGGGGATCAAACTCAGGTCATCAGACTGCGCTACAGTTGTCTTTACCTGCTGAGCCGCCGTGTGAGCCCTTCTCTTGACTTCTTTATTATTAATTAATTAATTAATTTATTTATTCTTCTGGCTTTTCGAGACAGAGTTTCTCTGTGTAGCCTTGGCTGTCTAGGACTCTCTGTGTAGACCAGGCTGGCCTCAAACTCACAGCGATCCACCTGCCTCTGCCTCCCAAGTGCTGGGATTAAAGGCGTGCGCCAACACGCCCGGCCCTCTTGACCTCTTTAATCGTGTTATTCGTTCCTTTCTTGTAGTGTCTTTTTCATTCACCCTTTGGGTCGTGAAGCCCACTGCATTCTATCAGCTGCCTACCAGACTGCAAGCTCCAAGAGAGACTGAGTCACCCACACTGTATACCCTGCTCATTAAACATGGTGCCTAAAGCAAACACCTGGAGGCATACACATCTCCGGCATCACCTTCCTTCACACGTCCATCTTTACCTCTTCTGGCTTGCTTCCTTTCATATGACATTTTCCTTGATATGTTTGTTACCTCCTGAAATTACTTCTGCATCTGTGTTTGTGTGTGCGCATGCGCAAACCCAGGCACCAGGCACGAGTGCACATTCATGCCTGTGACCACCATGAAGATCTATGGAAGCCAGAAGACAAACACAGGTGATGTCCTGTTTGTCAATCTGACACAAACCTGGACGGATTTTCTCGGTTAATGATTGATGCAGAAAGGGTCTAGCCCACTGTGGGTAGTGCCCCGAGCCCCACCCACCCCTACACATGGGGGGAGGTGGTCCTGGATACTATAAGAAATCAGGAGGAACAAGCCATGCGGAACAGGTCAGTAAGCAGAATTCAATGATCCTCTGCTTCAGGACCTGCCTCATCTTCCCTTCATCTGGGCTATGCTTGTCAGCTGAAACCAACCCTTCCGCTGGGTGTGGTGGCGCACGCCTTTAATCCCAGCACTCAGGAGGCAGAGGCAGGTAGATGGCTGTGAGTTCGAGGCCAGCCTGGTCTACAAAGCGAGTCTAGGACAGCCAGGCCTACACAGAGAGACCCTGTCTCGAAAAACAAACAAACAAACAAACCCTTTCCTCCCTGCCATGGTGTTAATGTTAACTAAGGCAGATGTCTGGCTCTCTGCTTTTGATCCTTTCTACCGCGTAGGCCATACACGTGGCTTGAGAGCGTCTTGGGACCCTGGTTGCCACCTCAGTTTCTCTGCAGGGGGCACTAAGATCACAGATGTTTGTACTCTCATGTTTGGCCTTGATGCAGGTTCTGGGGATTCAAAGTCAGGTCAAGTCACCCCTGCACGGTGAGCACTTTATCCACTGTGCTATCTCCCTGGCCCTATTATTTCTGTTTTGCTTTTTTTTTTCTTTTCAAGACAGGGTTTCTCCCTGTAACAGCTCTGGCTGTCCTGAAACCATGCCCGGCTTTCACAGTTTTCAGACCAAGCCACTTGGTGCCACCAGAAGCTTCCTGGAGTAAACAGAATGAGGCTGGTTTGCATGGTGAGCTTGCCACTGCACGGTTGGCTGCAGCCTGGTGCTGTCACCATGAGAAGGGCAGGAGGGACCCAAGGGTAGATAAGGACTGGGGGTGATACACAATTGGCCCAGATGCCTCATCCACAAAGAAGAGAGCCAAGCAGATAGCTGTGACCCAGCCCTTGTGAGGCTGAGGTGGGAGGACCGCCAAGTTCTGGGCCTGCCTGGGCTGTGTAGCCAAGTCCCTGTGTCAAAAAAGGAAACCTAGCAGCATTCATAGAAGAGACTTGAGACCGGGCAGTGGTGGCGCACGCCTTGAATGCCAGCACTCGGGAGGCAGAGGCAGGTGGGTCACTGTGAGTTTGAGGCCAGCCTGGTCAACAAAGCGAGTCCAGGACTGCTAAGGCCGCATCTCTACAGTAGGGAGGGACTAACACCAGCCTAAAAGGCCTGACCCTCCAGTATTTTACAGTACGGATGCTTCAAGCCTTTCTGATTATGTCATTCCCACCCAGTAGTGTTTAAAGAGGATGAAAAATGTTTAATAAATACAATGTTTCTTTTCTTTGTAAATCGTTTTTTTTTCTTTTTTTTTTTTTTTTTTTGAACCATTGGTAGGCCGGACCACCCTTTAATCTCAGCACTTGGGAGGCAGAGGCATGTGGATCATTATGAGTCGGAGGCCAGCCTGGTCTACAAAGTGAGTCCAGGATAGCCAAGGCTACACAGAGAAACCCTGTCTCAGAAAAAAAAAGGAAAAAAAAAAAAGCTTGGTGTAACACATTCCACCCCCACCCCACGCTCCCTATGCAGCCAAAGATGTCCTTGAACTTCTGATCTTCCTGCCTCTATCAACAAGGGACTGGAGTTGCAGCCACAGGCCACCTGCCTCGGTTTATGAAATGCTGATAAGCCCATGGCTTCGAACACTCTAGGCGAGCACTACACCCTTTTTCTAGGATACTGCAACCACTAGGTAGTCCAGGCTGGTCTCGAGTGTATACTCCCCCTGCCTCTGCCTCCCAAAGCTGGGATTGCGGGTGTGCACTGCTATGGCACTCCTTTCTCACCACTCCTCTTGTGTGCCGTGCTGCACCTGGAACCCACAGCTCAATGCTCAGCAGGCAAACACTCTACCATTGAGCCCCAGCCCCAGTGTACCAACCAATGTTTCTTTTAAGTTAGTTATTTTTCAACGTATGTGTATGTGCTCGCTTGTCTGTATAAATACTAGCGTATGCTGACGGCTGCAGAAACTAGAAAAGGGTGCAGAATTCCCTGGAAAGGGACCTGATGTCAGTGCTAAGAACTGAGCCCCGGTCCCCTTGAAGAGCAGCAAGCATTCTTAAGTGGCAAATCTTCCCTCCAACTTCTCTTTGTATTTTTAATATTTGCGTGGTGGTGCACAGCTTTAATCCTGACACTCAGAAGGCAGAGAAGGGTCTCTGAGTTCAAGGCCAGCCTGGTTTACAGAACCAGTTCCAGGGCAGCCAGGGCAACCCAGAGAAACCCCATAACTTTATGTAACTTGTGTGTGTGTAGCCCATATTTGAGTCCAAGGTCAGAAGAGGGTGTTGGATACCCTGGCACTGGAGCTAAAGGTGGTTGTGAACTGCCATGTGAATTTTTTTTTTCCGAGTCAGGATTTCCCTGTGTAGCCTTGGCTGTCCTGGTCTCGCTTTGCAGACCAGGCTGGCCTCGAACTCACAGAGATCCGCCTGCCTCTGCCTCCTGAGCACTGGGATTAAAGGCGTGCATCACTACGCCCAGCTTGTCATGTGAATCTTATGTGTCTCAAAAACACAGAAACCAAACATCTGGTGCCCAATCGTCAGGGCCACTCGGTCCTTTATCACCACTGTTCTCCATAGCCAGGCTGACATCTTTATTGGAAAAATGAAAAACACAGGTGCAATGCATTATACAAAGAGAGGTCTTCACTCCATAATAAAAGTACTGTTGGGAGGAAACAAGAGCCGGTGACTACCTGCCCTGGGAAGGTAGGCACTCTGTGAAAAGTGAAATTCACTGTAGGGACTATTCTAATGGAAAATGGGGGGGGGGAAAGGTTAAAAACAGATGGGGGAGGGCATAAACAAACAAAAAACCAACCCCATCCCTGCACGTTTGAGAAGCTGTTATAAGCTTGAGACATTTAAGTCATCGCCAAGATTTAACCGGATTCCTCGGTTTGTCCCTAGAGTGGCAATCAGTCTAACGTAGGGTCTTCAAACCTGAGGTAGTTGAGGGTCACCGGAAACACGTGTCTGGAAGGCTCTATGCTTGCAACTGGATCCAGTCACGTCTAACTAACCATTTCTGGCTTTGGCTCCTGGAAGCCAAGGGTGGCAAATGGCTGTTCTGGATCACTGTTGATAGCTGGCAAGTGCTGCGGTGGTGGTTTCCAATGTTACAGACAGTGTGGTCTCTGAGAACCCGAGAGGTGGAGAGAGAGAGCAAAGCCACTCTATTTGGAAGGCCGATATGGAGGATCCAAGATGGCGGAGAGGGCAAAGCTGCTCTGGTTGGAAGGTCAATGTGGAGACTCCAAGATGATGGAGACAGTGGGCAGAACTCATCCTTGTTGGATGCCAACATGGAAGATGCTCAAAGATGGTGAGAAGGCAACGCCCTCTGGTTGGAAGGCCGATACAAAGGTTCCAAGATGGCCGAGAGGACAAAGCCACTCTTATTGACAGGTCAGTGTTGGGCCCAAAGACTTGCTTTCTAGCAAGTCCCAGAGACACTATCAAAAAATTAGGATCAAACAGTGCCAGAGACCCAACCAAGTCACTGACTAAGAAGTAAAAATTCCCCCAGACCTAAGATGAGGAGGAATTCCTCCTAAGATGAAAGAGGCTATAGAACACTAATGTGACCAGAATGGCAAGCACTTGTGAACTCTGGTTACCTGTTATAAACCCTGGTGTCTGACTTGGCAGTCACACTAGGGCAGGGTGCCCTGGAGGTGTGAGTCTCCAAGCTACTGGGCTACGTACTTACACACATGGGATTCTAGGAATAGCACTGTGGTCAGTACAGTCAAGCCATTTATATTAGAGTCTCATTTCTTTCTGGTTCCTTCCCCCCTCCCCCCCTCTGAGATAAGGTCTCAGTATATAGCCCAGGCTAGACCGGAATTCAAACTCTTCTGCCTCTATTCCCAAGTGCTCAGATTACACACGTGCACTGACAAGCCTGTTACAGTCATTTTTAAATTCCTTGCTCAGCTAAGCCCTAACCCCACAAGGGCAGATCTAAGCACATAACCTCGAGGCACCAGAAAACTACAATACCAAGTTAGACACGGCTAGATTTGAGCTTCCTTTTCACCCCCACCCTAAGCCATTATTTTGTCAATTTCCTGTCTTGAAAATATACTTTTCCAAGAGTTATTCTTACTTAAAAGTACGTGTGTGCACCGTGCATCCATAGGAGTGCATGCCATTAGAGGGCATCGGATCCCTAGGAACTGGAGTTAAGGTGGTTGTGAGCCACACCATGTGGGTGCTGGGAACCGTGGGTCCTCTGAAAGAGAAGCAAGTGCTCCTGGCTACTGAGCTATCTCTCCAGCCGCTCAGTTCCCTGTCTCTTGGATCTGTCTACACTACACTCCTGCAGCACATTTTAATCTAAGGAGCCTCAGGAATTAAAACAAACAAAAAAAGCCATGTGCCTCCCTTTGCACTGTAAAAAAATTTCAGAACCCAGCCACTAGGTTAAAGACTCAGGTAGCATCAGAGCCAACAAATTATAGTCCAGGTTGGGTGAGATGGCTCACAGCTCTAATCTCAGCACTCAGGAGGCAGAGGCAGGGAAACCTCTGTTAGTTTAAGGACAGTGAGGTGGACGGACATAGCTAGTTCAAGGCCAACTAGGGTTATGCAGTAAGGCCTTGCCTCCAAAAACCAGTTATATAAATCTATATACACAGACATATATAACCTGCTTTTATTTTTACTTATTTATTTTGAGACAGATCTCAGTACGTAGCCCAGGCTGTCCTTAAACTGAGGGTCATCCCGCCTCAGTCTCCCGAGTGCCAAGCTTACAGGCACACGCTAGCATGCCTGGCTAGGGAAAGGCAGTCTCTGACGAGTAACTACAAAGTACAGATGAGACCCTCTCATGCCACTGGCTGACCTTGGGCTGGGGCTCTTGACTTTTGTTATCCAGGCAGAGTTTATAGTCATGTTTTAAAAATGACAGTGGCTCTTCAGACAGGTGTGTTTGATTTCCTCTTGTTGGGACAAGAGCGCCGACTGCTTTGATCCTAGAAGCAAGGACTACGTAGCCACCTTTGGGAGAGCCGACCTACCATGAGCATTGGCTTGCTTGGCCCAAACGGGGCCAACAGTGCCACACACGGCTCCTTCTGGGCCTCGGACTCAAGAAACTTAAGCACAGAAGCAGATTTCTGGCACCAGAACGGGCTGTTTCTACTGCAAGGTTAACTCCGTTAGCCCAATGTAGAGGTCACATGACTCAGCAGTCATCTGGGACTCTGGGAGCTTTGGGGGTACCCACTGAGACAACACCTGGAGACAGGGTGGGGGTGGGTAGAGCAGGAAGAAGGGAGGGTTGATTCACAGTGATCAGACATTAGTCTTACAACCCATTACCCAGCGAAGCTGAACCCTGTTCCACTGGGGATAGGATCAAGGCCCTGCTGGCCGCCACCTCTGTGTGACTATATATAAAGAAGAAAGACACAGGCCGCCTCCCTGCCCCACCCTCCAGATCAGAAGGTCACTTAATTCAAGGATCCAGCTGCTTGTGTCTAGGCAGGCAGGATGCCCTCTGTGCCTATCCTGTCTTGCATGGGAGCAAGCGTGAGTGGGTGGCCATGGGGACAGTGTCATGGCCAGTGGTCCCCCTTCTCCCGATCCCTGCTCTTCAATGCTTCGAGGAACTTGCCTGCTTTGGAATCCGAGGCTGGAAATGGCCAGGGATGACTCTGTAGCCTTGCCTGTGATCTGTGAAGAACAGAGGGCAGAGGGCACGCCTGGTCCAATCAGCCTCGGTCCTGACTGCTCCGAGCACCTCTGGGGCAGGTGTTGCGTGGAGATTGTTAGTAATAAATACATAAGAAGAATCCTACACCGAGCGGAGTCCTTTTCCTGATGGGACCAAGTGGTTCTGATCCTGTGGTTCTGCCACACAGAACCGTCTTTTTCTGGTTCAATAGGACGCAGAAGCGGGCAGCTGAAGAAGGAACCACTTCCCATTCCTTTATATCTGTCCCTCTTTAAGGCCTTGCCTAGGTTCGACAGGTGGCCCAAGTGACATGGCACAGGAAGTTTGCTCTGGGGATGTAGTGTTGCTGTTCACACCAGCTCTGTTCCAGCATGTGACAGGAGATGAACCAGGTCACAGGAGCTCCTAAGAAATATGTCCCCTGAACAGCTGGGCCCCTGCACCTTTTCCTGTCTTCTTCTTTTTAAAAAAACAAAAGAAAACAAAACTCTGGTGCTCCCCAGCTAGTGAAGGTGGACAGAGGCTGTGCGCTGGCATCCAGGGTCAGGAAGTAAAGGCACTAGCTCTGCTTCCGGCTTCCAAGGAGAGCTGTCACCCTAGAGGGTGGCCTTGGCTGACAGAAGAGCTGAGCTGGAGCACCAAGGCGTAGCCTGAGCCGCACCATGGCGTGTGTATGGGGGGGGTGTCTTCCTCTCAGAAGGCTCAGAGCTCAGGGTGGGGCTGAGGGTGGGGTTGGAACCCTTCTTGGGAAAGTTGGCTGTGTGAAACTTTCAAAATAGGAAACCAAAGACCCAGACGGCCACCTAATCATAGGCAGGAGGGGATCCATCGAGCAACCGAAAGTGTAGTGTGTGTTGGGGGAGCCGTGGCTTTGGCGTGACCGGCCAGGCTGACCGTGCCTTCTGGTTCTTCTGACGCGTGGATCCAGGCGGCCGTCTGGTATGGAATCCAGCGGAGTTCAGACGCTCACAAGTTTGTGCAAATGACAAAATGCAAAAGACTGAGGAGGAGGGGGGAAAAAAAGAATAGGTGTAAGATGTCCCTTCTCCAAGCTCACAGCGACAAAGAAGCCTAAGAAAGACATAACTGGTGAGGAAGTGGATGTTAGGCAAGACAGCTTGGCCACGTCGCTGTTTTTCTGTGGACCTGAGCTTGCTTGTGGCCGACCCTGGTCTGCCTGGACGTCAGGGACATAGGGGAAAAAAAAAAAGAACTCATCACGCATGTAGACACGGGGGCGGGGGGGGGGGGGACCCACGCCAGTGGGGGGGGAAAAAAAAACCCCCCACCCCCCACGCGCCCAGGGGGGGGGGGGAAACTCATCACACATACGCACAATGGGAGAAAGAAAAAAACTTACGCATGCGCGCAGAGAAAAAACTCATCACGCATGCGCGCATAGGAAAAAAAAAATCACATGCCCACACAGGGGGAAAAAAAAAACCTCATCATACATGCGCACATAGGGAGAAAGAAAAAACTCACGCACGCGCGCATGCGGGGGGGGGACGGGACTCATCACGCATATGCACATAGGTGGTATCACGAGGACACACGGTGGCCTTCAGCTTTTGTCAATGGAGAGGTCTGCAAGGCCCTCGTGTGCCACGCTGGGGAACATCACAAACAGAAGGGGAACAAGGATTTACGTTCTGACGTGTGGGGCGTTGGCTTGGCTCTATTCTTTCTCAGGTATCGCTTCTTGAGCAGTAGAAGGCGACGCTTCTGTCCCTAAACACAGTAACAAACAAATCACATGGACCCTCATGTATACACAAACACACGCCAACAGACTGTTGGCACGTGGCACTGTCAAGCTCACGACTGTTAGGCAGCAGTGTCCTTAATTAGGTCCAGGAATAATCAATCTATAAGCAACAACAATCTTGCTCGTGATGGACCCACCCCCTTTAGGCACAAAGGAAGCTGCATACAGCAGCAGGCGATGGCGGGTCTCTGGCCTGGGACAGAGGACAACTCTGAAGAGTCAGGCCACTCCTTCCACCTTAGGTTCAGGGCCCGGACAGATAATGAGGAGTCACCGGAGTACTCTAATCAAGTGCTCTACTGCTGAGCCATATCCCAGCTCTTGAGCAGAGAATCCTAGGCAAGCATAATACAACCCAGCTATGTCCCTGGCCCTCTTTATTTTTACTTTTTCCTTTTCCAAGACAGGGCTTCTCTGTGTAGCCTTGGCTGTCCTGACTCTGTAGGCCAGGCTTATCCTCGAATTCTCAGAGGCCTGCCTCTGCCTCCCGAGTGCTAGGATTACAAGTGTGTGCCACCACCTCCTGGCATTTAAAATTTTTTAAATTTTATGTGCATTGGTGTTTTGCCTGCATATCTGTCTGTGTGAGGGTGTCAGATCATGGAGTTACGGACAACTGTGAGCTGCCATGTGGGGGTGCTGGGGACTGAACTCAGATGCTCTGAAAGAGCCCAGTGCTTTAGTCACTGAGCAATCTCTCCTGCCCCACTCCCACCCCCCCACCCCCGCCTCCTTAGCTCGCTTTTTACTTTCCATTTCTCTAAGACTCTTTAAGTTGCCTAGGTTGGCCTTGGATCATTTTGTGGAATGAAGCTGGCCTCAAGCTTTCAATTTTTCTGTCTCAGACTCCAAAATAACTTGGGAGTATAGGTCCATGCCACGAGACCCAGCTAGGGGATGGGTCTGAATATTTTTGCACCCCATTTCTCCTTAAGCCTGTTCACCTTTTGGGTATTATGGCCTTTAAAAGTATTGTTGTTCTTGTTATTTATTATTATTATTGTTGTTGTTGTTGTTGTTGTTGTTGTTGTTTGTATGCATGTGCACTGGGGGTGGTGATTCAGTGTTAAGAGCAAAGGACCAGGACCCAAGCTCAAGGCCCAGGACACACATGACAGCAAACAACTGTGCCCATACCCAGAAAAAACAAATAAAAATTTGAAAGGCTCCCCAAACATTGTTTTTTTAATGTAAACAGTGTTCTGAGTGTACACCTACAGGCCAGAAGAAAGCATCTGGATGGTTATGAGCCACAATGCAGTTGCTGGGAATTGAACTCAGGACCTCTGGAAGAGCAGTCAGTGCTCTTAACGTCTGAGCCATCTCTCCAGGCCTCCCCCCCGAAACAAGGTTTGTAGCCCAGAAGGGCATTGTAGTGACTGAGACACAAATGTACTGGTCAGCGAGGAGCTTTTTATAATATTCAATTTTTTGGCTATGTAGCCTATGGTGGCCTCAAAGTCCCAATCTTCCTTCCTCGGACTCAAGTGCTAGGTTACAAGTATGCACCACCTATGTTAATGCTGAGGCTCTGAGGGGCAACAACGAAAGCTTTTTACTTCTCTGTGATGTACGCCCCAGTTTTAGGCTTACAGGAATGAAAAGAGGAGAGGAAGTGGCCAGAGGATCCTGCTCTGCTCCCGGAAAGCCTGTTCCTGCTGTGGCACGGTCAATGTATACCCAAAATGAGCTCACCTTCTTCCCAGCCCTCGGCAACACCAGCCAGCTCGTAGTGTTTCTTCCGAAGCTCTCCTAGTTTTTGACGCTCCTTCTGCAGGTCATTTTCCAACTCCAGCACTCTAACCTGTTGGAAAAGGGAGTGAGAGGGTCTTGCACTTCTTAAAACTTGAGGATTGAAGGTAGTGTCAAACGCATGCTAAATGTTCTACCAATGAACTATGGTCCTACTACTGTAGTTTTCCTCTGTAACCCTCAGTCTGTTTCTCTTTGGAAGTAGTGGGGATTGATTGGATCTAGGGCCCCGTGTATGATTGGCAAGTGCTCTACCACTGAGCCACACCCCCCAGCCCCTCACTGGGGGATTCTAGGCAGGTGCTCTACCACTGAGCCACACCCCAGCCCCTCACTGGGGCATTCTAGGCAGGTGCTCTACCACTGAGCCACACCCCAGTCCTTCACTGGGGGATTCTAGGCAGGTGCTCTACCACTGAGCCACACCCCAGCCCCTCACTGGGGGATTCTAGGCAGGTGCTCTACCACTGGACCACACCCCAGCCCCTCACTGGGGGATTCTAGGCAGGTGCTCTACCACTGAGCCACACCCC
>OU015754.1:14741547-14757652 GCA_907169655.1 Acomys percivali | reverse complement strand
AAAAAAAAAAAAAATAAAATAAAAAATAAAAAATAAAAAAATAAAAAATAAAAACATCTTGGGCCAGGCATGATGGTACAGAACTTTGATCCTAGCACTTGGGAGACAGAGGCTAGTGGATCTCTGTGAGTTCAAGGCCAGCCTGGTCTACTTAGTGAGTTTCAGGCCAACCAAGGCTACATAGAGAGAGCCTGTCTCAAAAACCAAAATAGATAGACCCAAGACCAACACGTAACTTTCTGGCATGACTGGGGAGGGGTTGAACCAAGGGGCAAACACAAGCCCAGCCAACGCTCTCCCACTTCTCCCCAATAGCACCTATGTTCTCTGTTTACACAGGGTCTTGTATAGCCCTGGGTGGCCTCTAACTTGTCACCCCTTTGCCTCAGCCCCTCAAGTGCTGGGTTTACAGGCGGGTACCACCACGCCTGGCTATGAGGATGGCACTTTTTTCTCTCCTAGCAACTGTCTAGGATGGATCAATGGACCGGGGAAGGGGATGTGAGGTGCCACAGAGCCAAACACTTACACCATAATGGTAGCTCCCCAACCAACAGCTTTGGAGGCAGATATAAGGCCTTCTGTCCACCGAGAGTTCTTGGCATAAAATTCTTTAGGGGAGGCAGTGCCCTGTATAAGCAAAAATACAACAGCTTGGTTAGTTGCTTTGATATTATTTTCGAAATAGGGTTTCTCTACATATCCCTAGATATTTTGGAACTCACTCTGTTTTTTGTTTTTGTTTTTGTTTTTTCAGACAGGGTTTCTTTGTGTAGCCTTGACTGTCCTGGAACTCGCTCCATAGACCAGGCTGGCCTCAAATTCACAGCGATCCACCTGCCTCTGCCTCCCAAGTGCTGGGATTAAAGGCGTGCGCCACCACCGCCCAGCTTGGAACTCACTCTGTAAACCAGGTTGGCCCCGAAGAACTCAAATCCACTTGCCTCTGCCTTACGAGACTGGGATTAAAGACGTGCATGCACTAGCACCGCCAGCCTTATATTTTAATTTTAAAATACTATTTCACATGTGAGTGTTTTGCCTGCATGTACATGCACCGTATGTGTGCAGAGGCAGGAAGAGGGGTCGAATCCCCTCAGATCCGGAGTTACAGATGATTGTGACTTGGCTACCATGTGGGTGCTAGGAACTGAACCTTGGTCTTCTGTAAGAATGACAGTGCTCTTGACCCCTTTAGACCACCTCTCTAGAGATTGCATTACTGTTTTTAGACAGGGTTTATTACATAGTTTAAGCCATTCCCCCCAAGTCTTGGTCTTTCTCCCTTAGCATTCTACAATTATAGGTACGTACAGCCACACCCAGATTTTGGAAAGAAAAAAAAAAAAAAATTGTATTTCTCGAGGGAGTTCCTGCAGGTGTCACACAAGGAAGCAACCACAGGTGAAGAGGTAAGAATGGTTTGTCAGCCCCTGTATAACTATAGCACTCCTGGTTCTCTTGTGCTTCCCAGTGAGCACAAGGACCTCTGTGTGTCCCCAGAGGGGACATGTGTATGCGTGTGTATGCGTGCGGGTAGACATGCCCATGCCATGTGTGAAGGTCAGAGCACAGCTCGGAAGGAACTGGCTCTACCCTTCTTCCTACACGTGTGTGACCTGGAGATTGAACTCAGCTTGTTACGCATAGCAACTTTTAGCCACTGAGCTCTCCCTGGCCCAATACCCAGCTAGTAACAGCTAATTTTATAGAAGGCCCACCAAGTGCTAAGTGCCTTCATTCTTACTTTATGGATATGAAAACTAAGATGCAAATAAGGCAAAAAATGACATTCCTAAGGCCTGGAGGTAATGCAAAAAGGTAAATCTCTAGCTTTAAAAAAAAGATTTATGGGCTGGAGAGATGGCTCAGAGGTTAAGAGCACTGGCTACTCCTCCAAAGGTCCTGAGTTCAATTCCCAGCAACCACACAGTGATTCATAACCATTTATAATGAGATCTGGTGCCCTCTTCTGGCCTGCTGGCTCATATGCAGGTGGGGTACTGCATAAATAATAAATGAATAATTTTTTTAATTAATAAAAGATTTACTTTCTTTTTTTCTTTTTCTTTTTTAAATATGGAACGCTTCACGAATTTATGTGCCATCCTTGTGCAGGGGCTAAGCTAACCTTCTCTGTATTGTTCCAATTTAAGTATATGTGCTGCCAAAGCAAGTGCAAGATTTACTTTCAATTGTGTGTGCTTGTGAGAGGACGCGCGGGTACCTGGTGACAACAGAGTCATCTGATACCCTGGAGCTGAAGCTATGGCAGTTGTGAACCACCTGACGTGTGTGCTGGGAACCGAACTCGGACCCCTCTGAAGACCAGGAAGTGCTTTGGACCACTGAGCCATCTCTCCAGCCCATTAAGTTCTTGCTTCGAGGCAAGGTCTCTCCATACAGACCAGGCTGGTCTTGAACTCACAGAGAGCCACTTGCCTCTGCCTCCCAATGCCGGGGATAATCCATGCATGGTTTTATGTAGACCTTGGGATGGAATCTATAGGCAGTGACTCTACCAACCGAGCTACATCCTCAATTCTGAAAGGAATTTTGAGAGACAGTCCAGCTATGCAGCCCGCCCATGCCGAGGTCAAAGGTGAGATCTTCCTGCCTTAGCCCCATGAGTATTTGGATTGTAAAGAGAGGTTAAATAAGTATCAGCAGGTCTGGGAATCAATAGGGACCAGCCTCACATGTCTGAGCGATGATGGTACCAGGTTTATTCCTGGGATCCGCCCATTTTCCCAAAAGTCCTCGGTCGTTCCCTGAAGCCCTAGACTTGCAGTATCAGCAGGGTTTCCACAGCAGGTCTGGGTGGCCTCTGGGAGCTGGGCTAGGGGGTACTGGCTGGCTGCTCCCTACAGGCAGTCAGTCACCAGGCACCCTCAGCTTCCCGCAGTGGCTGTGAGTTTCCCTAGGCATGGCAGATCCACACGTGATGGCTTACGGATGGAGCCCTGAGCGACATGGTGACAGAGAGAGCCGACCCCACCGCGCCCACTTACCCTGCCACTTTCCACGATCTCCTTTTGGAGGTCCTTGGAGGCCACGACGAGGACCTTGATGGCTTGCATCAGGCTGGTACAGGAACCGAGGATCCTAGCCAAGAGAAAGGGTTGGTGACGAGCGGCCGGCTCGCTTTCTCATTCCCACGCCAGGAAGACCTCGAGGAGGTTGGGATGGCTGTGGGGGGACCCTGAGGTAGAACCCTGGAGGAAAGCTGGTGAGCGACACTTTACCTCGGGGGGCCTCACTTTCAAGCACCTTGCTTACCCGCGGTGACCACAAGGCTCGCACTGACCTTTCGTTCACCTCCAACTTGACTCCTGTGTCTCCTGCTCGGGATTTACTGAGTATTTCCTGTTAAAAAGAAGTAGGGCTGGTTTCATTTCTTTTCTTTAAAAAGGAAAAAAAGATTATTTATTTATTTACTTATTTATTTATTTATTTATTTATTTATTACATACACAGTTGCCTGCATGTGCTCCTACACGCCAGGAGAGGGCACTAGAGCTCATTATAGATGGTTGTGAGCCACCATGTGGTTGCTGGGAATTGAACTCAGGACCTCTGAAAGAGCAGCCATTGCCCTTAAACCTCTGAGCCATCTCTCCAGACCCTGGTTTCTTTTCTTTGTGTGTGTGTGTGTTACTGGGAATTGAGCTCAGGTATCCTGTATGCTAGGTGGGTACTATGATAAGTCATGACCCCAGCCCCTCACCGGGAGATTCTATGCAAACACTCTTACCACTGAGCCACACCTCCCACCTGAAGAAGCACAGTTCCCGAATGTACCACGAACCTTATCAACCACCACTGACTGCCTCCATACACTCTGCATCCAACAAGATGCGGTGGTACAGAAGGCCGAATCTAGGTTATTTTCACCTCTATCTTTGTGAGTCAGAAAAATGGCAGACGTTTTATCTATCAGGATGGTAGACAGCTGGAGCCAACTGTTCTAGTCGGTGAGGGTCTCGACCTCGGTGCTCAGGCACGAAACACCAAGAGCTGTGGCACTTGGCCTCCAAGATTTGCAAGGCAGGTGCTCGCAGCACATATGAGACCTTTCCAACAGGACCCATCCAGCTTCTGAGAGAATCCCTTTACCACCTACCAGGCATTCTCTAGTGTTTTATGATTATCATCACAGTGACTGCTAGCTTCAACTGTCAACTCAACATCCTACACTCACTCAACAAGAGCGTCTTCATGAGAGATTGTTTCCACTGGGTTGGCAATGCAGGCACATCTGTGGGAGGGATGTCTTAAGTTAAATGCTGTGGGGAGACTCAGCCCACTGTGGGTAGCACCATTCCCTATGCGGGGAGTCCCGAACTGTATAGGAGTGGAGAAATCAGGTTAGGCATGAGCAAGCCAGGGAACATTATGCATTAACGCTCTCCACTCTTGACTGTGGATGGCACACGATGAGCTGCTTCAAGCTCCTGCCACAGTGACTTTCCTGCCGTATCCTGAAACTGTAGGCAAAAAGAAACTCTTCTCTCCTCAATTGCTTCTTGTTAAGACGTTTTATCGGAACAACAGGAACGAAACGGAATCAATGGCTGTCCTATAGAAACAGGATCTAAATCTCAGCCAGGTGAATGTAACTCGTCACGTAATTATTATTGGCCATCCCGGAAATTGAACCTCGGGTGGCCTGACAACAAAATGTCCTACCTCAGAGAAAACTCTCTATCTTTCTTCGTAAGAACCTTGTTTTCTTCCCCTCATTGATGCAATGACCTTGGGCTTTGATTTTGCTTGCTTGCTTTTTGGTTTTTCAATGCTTGATTTCTCCATGTATGTAGCCTTTGCTGTGCTGGTCAGTATGAGGCTGGCCTTGAACTTGGGAGATTCACCTGCCTCTGCCTCCTGAGTGCTGGTATTAAAGGTGTGTGCTACCATGCCTGGCCAGCTTTCTTTCTTTCTCCCTTCCTTCCTTCCTTTCTGACAGGACCCTCTAAGACATTCCCACGGCGGGAAACTCTCCCGAATCCCCTTACCTGTATCCGGGTGGTGGCAGCTTCAATGGCAGCTGAAGTGGCGGCCATCTCCTTGTCCACCAGGTCACCCAGCTCTTCCTGTTTGATGTCCAGGCCCCTGGGCAACAGTTCCTGTGAGCGGTACCACAGAGGTTAAAGACACTTGGCCCTTCTCTTTGCTTTCCTCTTTGGCCCCATCATGAGAACGTTCTACAAGGTGTGGGAGGCAGGGCCTGCCACAGACTCCACCTGGAACTTTCCACGATGTGAACGCTGTAACCTCGCCTTCCTCCCTTCTCCGCACATACCCAGAACCACGTCCAGCTGGGAAGCCACCAGTGCCTAACCCTACAGAGCCATTCAGCTACGTTACTGTGGCCCTATGATGACTGAGCTTGGTTGCCAACCTGATGGGATGCAGCATCACCATGGAAACAAGCCTCTGCGCATGACCCTTGAGGGAGCCTCTAGATCGGGTTAACCATGGTAGGAAGAACCACTTGAAAGGAAGTGGCAGCATCCCACGGGCTTGGGGTTTGCACTGAATAAAAAGAAGACGGTGAGTCGAGCACCAGCATCCAGCTCTCTGCTTCCTGAAGGTGGATGCAACGTGAGGAGCTCCCTCGTGCTCTTGTCACCACAGCTCCAAAAGGTGAGCCGAAACAAAACCCTTGCCAGGTATTTGCTACAACAACAACAACAACAACAACAGCAACAACAAAAAGAGAATAAAGGCCTTAAGTGCGTTGTCACAGGTATCAACTGTATTTACTAACGGAAGGGCTTTTTTTTGGTCTTTGAGACAGAGTCTCACTATGTAGATCAGGCTGCCCTCGAACTCACCTGCCTCTGCTACTGAGTGTTGGGATTAAGGATATGAGCTATCACAACTGCCCCTCCCCGCCCTTTCTTCCTGAGACAGGTTTCTCTGTATAGCTCTGGCTACCTTGGAACTCCCTCTGAAGACCAGGCTGGTCTTGAACTCAGAGATCTGCCCGCCCCTGCCCCAACTCCCCCAGGGCTGGATTTAAAGGCATGTACCATCACTGCCCAACATTATTTTCGTTTTTTTAAAACAAGGGATTCACAAAGCCAGGTTGGCCTCCAATTGTCCACGTAGCCCCAATGGCCTTGAACTCCTGATCCTCCCCGCTTCGACCTCCCAAGAGCTGGGATCACAGGCTGGCATCACCATGCCCAGTCATCCTACTATTCAAGTAGATCTCTGGGGGCTGGAGAGATGGCTCAGAGGTTAAGAGCACCGGTTGCTCTTCCAGAGGTCCTGAGTTAATTCCTGGCAACCACATAGTAGTTCACAACCATCTGTAATGTGATCTGATGCCCTCTTCTGGCATGTAGGTGTATATGCAAATAGAGCAGTCTTATACATTAAAAAAAAAAAAAAAAAAAAAAACCTTAAAAAAAAAAATGGGCGGGTGGTGGTGGCCTACGCCTTCAATCCCAGCACTTGGGAGGCAGAGGCAGGCAGATTGATGTGAGTTCGAGGCCAACCTGGTCTACAAAGGGAGTCCAGGACAGCCAAGGCTACACAGAGAAACCCTGTCTCAAAAAAATCAAAAAAAAAAAAAAAGTAGATCTCTCCTTTAGATCTATTGCACAGAACACAAACAGCTGGTCCCAATTTTCTTTCTCACAGAATTTGTGCATCTTCGCACTTCCATAAACACTTAAAGCAAACTCCTTGTGTGTGAATGTTCAGTGTGTAGATGGCCACACATATGTGCCGGTGTACATGTACACATATGTATGGAGCCCAGAGGACAACTTTAGGTATCGCTCCTCAGGCGCCATCCACTGCAAATGGTGAGATCCTGTCTCAGAATGTAACAAGAACGTCTGTCGTTCTCAGCCCTTCCTCTTTCTAGAATCAAGCTAGATAGGCAGAAAGGCCTAGCGGACGCATAACGGATTCCCTGGTGATGCTGCAGCATTCAGAGTTGCAATGAGAATTAGTTTTGGGGGGAGCTGGACAGATGGTCCAGAAGGGAAGAGGGTTTGCTGCACAAGGTCTGGAGTTCGGATCCCAGCACCGACATAAAGGAGTTGTTGACATCTGGCACATGCCTGAGTCGGGCAGAGAAGGAACGTCTGTGGAGACCCAGCATCGAAAGACTAGGTAGAGAGGGACAGGGGACATTTGATGTCCTCTTCTGGTATACATCTTCTGCATATGTACAGACATGCACGCGCCACACAGTCTTAAAAAAAGAAACCCAAAACTTTCTGGGCAGGCATGAGGACTCATGCTGACAATCCTAATTCGTGGGAAGTGGATACAGGAGGACCAGCCTTTCAAGGTTATCCTTGGCTACACAGCAAGTTCTAGGCTAGCCTGGTCTGTAAGAGACCATCTCAAAATCAGAGAGCTAGAATAGGGCCGGGGAGTGTGGCTCAGTTAGCAGAGGGCTTGCCTAGCACGTGCGAAGCCCCGGGGTCGGTCCCCTGCTCCAGGTATACTGGTCTAGGCCTGCCATGCCAGCACCCAGGAAATGAAGACAAGAAGACAGTGGCTCAGGGTCATCCTTCGCTACGTAGAGAATTCGAGGCCAGGCCGGGCTCCAGGAGACCCTGGTCTCAGACGACCCGACAACAAAAAGCAAATCACTCAAGGTACCTCGCCAATGGCCTTGATTCTGCTGAGGCAGTCCCTCATGGCCGTGCTGTTGGCTTTCTCCAGGGCTCCCTCTTCTTCTAGAGAGGAGAGAAAGGCCAGGGTTTCTCTGCCATACTGCCTACAGGCCTCCGTCAGAGCTGCAGACAGGAGAGACAGATGTTGAAAACACCTCCTGTTTTTCCTTTTCTTTGGGGGAGGGGGGGAAGGGGGTGCTGCAGGGGGAGAAGACCCTCTCTGCTCCTAGTACTTACAGTCGGCTGGCTCTGGTGGGGCCCGGAGGCTGGTGGCGCTCCCTTGAAGGATGGTGTCGCTGGTCAAGTGGGCAAGGAGGGTTACCAAGTGCAGAAGATCACTGATATCTACACGGATAAGTAAAATGTGAGGCCTAGCGAGGGGGGCCGATTTCCTTCCTTCCTTCCTTTCTTTCTTTTTGGTTTTTCAAGACAGGGTTTCTCTGTGTAGCCTTGGCTGTCTTGGACTCACTTTGTAGACCAGGCCAGCCTCAAACTCACAGCGATCCACCTGCCTCTGCCTCCCGAGTACTGGGATTAAAGGCGTGTGCCACCACTGCCCAGCAGGTGCCGATTTTCTAAAAATTCTTTTCAGGTTTATTTTTCTTAATATAATTCAGGGCTATGTACTCCTGAATGCAGATACCCCTGGTGGTCAGAAGAGGGCGCCAAATCCCTTGGAACTGGAGTTTCAGGCAGCTGTGAGCAGCCTGATGTGAGGTGGGTGTGGGGAACCAAAGCCATATCCTCCTCTCTCTGCTAGAGTGAGTGCTCTCAACCACGGGGGCTGTACCTTCAGCTCCCTTGTGTGCATATTTGAGCCTGGCCTGCTTGCCCCTAGTGACACATCCCATGGCCTCTGCTCCTCTTACCGTCTGGGCAGGCCAGATACCGGCTGTGGCTCTTTTCCAGTTGTTCCAGGCAGCGGGAAACAGACTTGACTTTGGAGAGAAGGTGGTCTGAGGAGGGATGACGAGGCAAGTCAGAACAGGAACTCTCCCCATTTGTGCTGCATAAGCAGCTGGGGGGGGGGGGGGCAGGCTGACCTGCTGCACCCACCCCACAGGCTCTTCTTTAAGACAGGAGGGAGGGCAGGTGGCGGACCGTGTTGCTTCTGGGGTGATGTACATAATCTATTTGTTTTTCTTTCTTTCTTTTGAGAAAGGGTCTCGCATAACCCAGGCTGGCCTTGAACTCACAATGTGGCCGAGGACAGCCTTGAACTTCTGATCTTCCTGTCTCCTTCCGCAAAGTTTTGGGATAAAAGCATATACTATCATGCCCTGTGTTATATGGCACCGGGACTAGAACCCAGGGCTTTGTGCATGTTAGCCCAGCACTCTAACAACCGAGCCAAGTCTCCAGCCCTGTTTCTCACTTCACTATGTTCCAATGCACTATGTTCCAAGGCTTGGTTTCCCAGCTTTGGTGCCCCTCTGGGAAGATATGGAAATATTGGAGGCAGAGCCTATTGGGAGGAAGCAAGTCACAGGGCAGATCTTGGGAGTCTGTTATTCCTGCCCGTTTCCTGTCTCCGCTTCCCAGGGTGTGACCAGCCTCCACCGTATACTCTCACAGCCATGTAACAGAGCGGCTCTTCCATGCCTTCCTCTTCGTGGTGGACCAGAACCTCCTAAAATTGAGCCAAATGAACCTTTCCTCCCTCAAGTCCTTTCTGTCAGGCGTGTGATGGTCAGAGCGACACAGTAATGACAAGTATACTAAAGGTACCAAAGTCACAATTACTCTGGCAGTATGGCACAGAACTTTTAATTTAACTGACCGAGGATGGAGACCAGGCACAGCCCAGGGGCTCTTGCACACAGGTTGGGCTGAGGACCCCTGAGCTGTTTCCTGTGGGATTCAACACCAACAGGGAAGTACCGGGCCTCTGGGCCCGGCAGGTGGGCAGCTGGGCAGCTGGAAGACTACCTGTGGACCCTGCACAGCTGATGAGGGCAGGCTCTTCAAGCTGGCTCAGCGCCTCCTGTATTTCACGCTCCGCAGCCTTCCTGGTCCCTGCCAAGAGGCTCTTCCTCTGGTCCTTTACCTGCTGGCACATGGACTCCTAGAAAAAGCCCAGGGAGGTGAGAGTCAGCCAGGCACACGGACGGCAGTGAACTCTGAGAGCTACGGGATTCCTGGCCTCTCACTGTGGGACTGATGAGATCCAAGCCCGTCTGTTCCATGAAGAAAACAATACTCAACTGTGGTCCACAGATGTGCACAAGAGACCAGAGGAGAGTATCGATCGGATGGACCAGTGACCCATGTCCACTATTAGGGTGGAAATCAAATTACTTCCTGAACATTGCTACCTTTGTCACCTTGATTAAGATAAAGATAAAGCACACCCCTGGCTATGTCTGGGAGAATATTTCTAGAGATAATTAGAACCCAACGTGGGTCCAATGGAAGAAAAGCTGTAAGCACTGAATCTCTAAGCCGTCTCTCCAGCCCCTATTTTATTTAATTTTATTAGGCAGGGACTCATGTGCCTGCCCCCCCCCCCCCGACAGGGTTGCTCTGTGTAGCCTTGGCTGTCCTGGACTCGCTTTGTAGACCAGGCTGGCCTCGAACTCACAGCGATCCACCTGCCTCTGCCTCCCGAGTGCTGGGATTAAAGGCATGCGCCACCACACCTGGCTGGACTCCTGTGTCTTAGGCTGGTCTCGAACTCAGTATTAGAGAGCTCAGGATAACTTGAACGCCTGAGTGCTGAGATTACAGGTGTGTGCCAGCAGACTCAGCTGATGAGGTCTGGAGGCTGAGCTCAGGGCCTCACGTGTGCTGGCCCAAGCGCTCTGCCCACTGAGGTATATCCCCAGCCCACACGCTTTTCTTACACAAAGAGGCAACTGGCTTTAGGTACCACGTCCACGGAAGGCCTTGGCGATCAGGCCAAATGGCCTTGAACCCTTCACAGCACATCTCTGGCTGCCACGGTGTCCCAGTGGATGTCTGTCACTTGCCTGGGCACTGGCCAGTTTGAGCTGCGTGCTCTCCAGCTGGTCTCGGACGGCTGACAATTCTTCCTCTCTCTGAGCTGCGGCAGTCGCCAAGCTGCCCTGTTCTTTCTCCAGCTCAGCGATCCGTGTCAGCCACTTCGCTTCCGACTGCAGAGGTCACCATGTGGAAACAGGGAGAAACTGGGGAAATTAAGTGGTTCCCTTCTTCACTGGGACTCCAGACACACCCTCCTAGCTCCGAAGGGCAGATGTCTCATCCACGTGTCTATCACTGCCTTTGAAGAATACACGTAGATTCCAACCAGGGCCGGCAGGCTCATGGGAAGGGCGGGGGCGCCCGAGGGACGGGGTCAGGGAGTGGCTCACCTGGGCGGAGGTTTCCAGGCTGCTGTGGAGGACCTGTAGCTCTTGTCGGCTGGTGGCCAGTTCGTGCGTCAGGTTCTCGAGAACATCCTGTTGCTCTTGCGTCTGAAACGGAGGCAAAACGACAGCGCTGTGAGCTGGGGAATCACGAGAAGGACTACACGTTATGTACACATGTCCAACGCTATTGACTGAGACGGCGCACTCCACGGGCTCTAAACAGGCAGGCTACAAGGAGGGGATGAGCCAGATCTTTCCTTTTTGAAGATTAGTTTACTAGCCATTAGTAAAAATTCATGAAAAATATTATATATGTACTTATCAACATCAATAATTATTCACAGCACATTAATAATTAATATAACACCAATTAATGTCAATATCACTAATGACACCGCTATTACTTACAATTAGTATTACTAATATTAATATTGGTATTAATATTATAATAGTAGTTATATTGATTTAATATATCATATACAGTATGTAATCTATAGTATATTAAGACTACCAACATTAATTATAATTAATACTGTTATTAATTAATAAATAATAATTTTATAATCTATTTTACTCCCCCCTTTCTTTTCTTGAGATGGGATTTCAAGTAACGCAGGCTAGCCTTGAATTTGCTATAGAGTCAAGGGTGACTCTGAATGGCTGTTCCTCTTGCCTCCATCTCCCAAGAGTTGGATTACAGGCATGCACCGCCACACCCAACTTATATGGTACTAGAGATGGATCCCAGGGCCTCCTCAGTGAGCACTCTACCAACGGAGTGGCACACCCAGTCCCCAGCACCTGCTCCAGCTGGGTAGCCTCCAAAGGGCCCCTGGAAACTACTCATGGAACGTAGGATGAAGTCCTGACCCAGGTCCATCTCAAGCCTGTTTAACAGGGGGTCAGGAGATGACTGAGTGAATCAAGGTGCTTGCTGCTGAGCTGTCTGATCTGAGTTCGATCCCCCTGGATCCACATGGTGCAAGAAGAGAACCCAAACTCTTAAGTTGCCCCCTGACTTCAACATGCATTCTGCCATGTGTGTACTCACGCGTGTGCGCGCACTCACACACACATGCATACACACGATATATAAATGTAACAGTAACACTGATAAGAGGCCCCTTCCAGTAGACTCCTCCCTTCCACATCCCCAAGTGCCTCTCTTGCTCACCTTCCGCTGGGCCTGGTCACTAACGCGTGCAAAGGAATCTGCCAGTTCTTTTTTCTCTCTTTCCAAATCCACCTGGGCTTGCCTGGCCACAGACACCTGTTTGGTTACCTCTGCATTCTGAAAAGGGGAGAGGAGAGTCTTGAGCTGACACCGCTCGTGCGAAAATCACATCTTCTAGCACATATGATCTTTCTTTCTTTTTATTTTATTTTTATTTTTTAATTTTTTTGGTTTTTGGAGACAGGGTTTCTCTGTGTAGCCTTGGCTGTCCTGGACTCACTCTGTAGACCAGGCTGGCCTCGAACTCGCAGCGATCCGCCTGCCTCTGCCTCCGGAGTGCTGGGATTAAAGGCGTGCGCCACCACCGCCCGGCTCTTTCTTTCTTTTTAAAGATTTATTTTGTATACGGTGCTCTGCCTGCATATACACTTGCAGGCCAGAAGAGGGCATCAGATCACATGCGGTTTCTGGGAATTGAACTCGGGACCTCTGGAAGAGCAATCAGTGCTCTTAACCTCTGAGCCATCTCCAGCCTGCACAAATGAATTCTATCAGACTGAGTAACAAGGATCCAAATACAGGAGTTTTTTTTCCTACCCAGAGGGAAGCCAGAATCAAGCCATGACCTTCAGATCGGACACTGTCAGGTTTACAAAAATACACAGATGCGGCAGGGGTGGGATTGTCTGGTGTAGTGTTTTTACAGGCTGGCATGGAATTCACCATGTAGCCCAGGCTAGCCTTAGACTCACAGCAATCCTCCTGCCTTTAGCATCTTATGATTTAGTCCTGGCTGGTCTAAACAGTGCTGGGTTTAAAGTCATGTGCCGTCACACCTGGCAATTTACTTTTAGAGCAGGGTCTTGGCCGCCCCCCCCCCCGCCATCCTCCCACCCTTTTGTGATAGGATTATAGACATGTCCCACTATGCGCAGCTCAAAAGAGAGGTGATTCTGAGTGTGGCTGGTACACAGACAACTCAAGAAGCCTTAGAAAGCTGGGGTTAAAAAATGGGAGTGCAAGAGCAAAGTTCCCAGCACTCATGCTGGGTGGCTCACAACTGCCTGTTATGTCAGCTTCAGTGGATCTGGCGCCCTCTTCTGGCCTCCTCAAGCAACTGCATACACATGTGCATACACAGACACACAGACACACAGACACACACACACACACACACACACACACACACGAAACCCCTGAGGCTTGCACTATTTCTCCTCTAATGTGAGGTATATGGGAGGGCCAGAGGGGTCAAAGCTCCTACCTTCCGCAACAGGTCAGCATGGTTCTGAACCAGTTCACTGTACTTCTCTTTTAGCTTGCTATACCGCTGCTCATTGGCCTGGGCCTTTCCTACATTGGGAAGGACCAAGGTGAGGCCTCTGCCCTGGCTGGGATGCCCCAAGCCCTCAGCCCCAGTCCCTGCCCTCTCACTTTCTATCTCAGTCAGGCTGCGCTGCGCCTTCTCCGTGTCCTCTCGCTGCCTCTTCAGCTCGTCCAGCTCTGTGCGCAGGAACTCGCAGTCGTCCATGGCCTGCCGTCCCAGGTGCTGCTGCTCTGCCAGCTCTGCCTCCAGCTCACTGATACGGCCCTTCAGCTGCAGCATGGCCCGTTGGCTCTGTCAGGGGGTCCCGGGGTGAGGAGCAGCACCAGGCAGGGCCGGAGGAACGATTTATCTTGTTGTTGGCACTGACCAATTACAGCTAACCTCTGTATCATCACAGTTTCTGACCCAGAGATCCAACACACCATAGACAGGAAACACTTCTGTTTTTTTCTTGCTTTTGTACTCTGAGTGGAAGCCTAGGGTCTTGTTCACGTTAGGCCAGTGGCTGTACTGTTGAGCCACACCCCAGCCCCTCACTGGGGGATTCTAGGCAGGGGCTCTACCACTGAGCCCCGCCCCAGCCCCTCACTGGGGGATTCTAGGCAGGGGCTCTACCACTGAGCCACACCCCAGCCCCTCACTGGGGGATTCTAGGCAGGGGCTCTATCACTGAGCCACACCTCCATCCCCTCACTGGGGGATTCTAGGCAGGTGCTCTACCACTGAGCCACACTCCAGCCCCTCACTGGGGGATTCTAGGCAGATGCTCTACTGGTCAGCCACCCCCTCCCCAACTCCCCAGTACTTTTCTGGGAAATTCTCACAAGCCCTCCGCCAATGAACCATACCTCCTATCTCTTCCTAGGGCATTTTAGCTCAGCTACAATGAGCCATACCTCTAGCCCATCACTGGTGAATTCTAGGCAGGTACTCTACGCTGAGGCATAATCCCTTACTGAGGGATTCTAGGCAGGCGCTCTATCAACACACTCACAGCCCTTCTGATGGATTTAGGCCAAGTGATCTATCATTGAGCTACACAGCCCCAGCTCCTAAATCAAGCTTTCTCTAGGAGAACTTCTCTCATGAGAAGAACTGTGTGATGGTCAAGCCAGAATCATGGCTCACAGGGACCTTAACTGGACCCTAAAGTCGCGTGTTATGACAACGAATTCTAACTGAGGCCTTGAGATGACCAAATTCACTGACTTTGGCATTGCCCATTAATTAATCTGTCTTAGGATGGGGCCCAAGCAGTATCATCATGAGACATGAATAATGACATACGTCGACAGATCCCAGCACGCACCTCAATCTTCATGTTATCCAGCTGTCCTGTCAGGCCACTGATCTCTCTGTACAGGCGTTCAATCAAGTGGTCCCTGAGAAAAGAACAGGCTTCGTGTCACTGTGCCCTGCCCCTCTCCTCCATGTAAGGTGAGAGACTGGAAAAGGAAGTAAGAGCTTGTGTTCATTTGGAGCCATTCATATATTCCCCCCCCCCTTCTGAGACAGGGGGTTTTCTCTGTGTAGCCTTGGCTGTCTTGGACTCAGTTTGTAGACCAGGCTGGCCTGGAACTCACAAAGATCTACCTGCCTCTGCCTTCCCAAGTGCTGGGATTAAAGGTGTGCACCACCACACCTGCCTCTATTGTCTTTAAAACAAAACAAAACAATTCCTTTTTTTTTTTTTTTGCTACCAGATAGATAGCCACTGGAGGATGAGTCCAGTCTCCCTCCCTTCCTCTGGCATGCTAGAGTAACAGACATCTGCTAGTGTTCCTGGGTACTGGGGAGTCCCTGGATGCTAGGCAAGCACCCTACAAATGAAGCCACGTCACTAGCTAGAATAAATTTATTAAAATAATAGTAATAAATAATAAACAATAAATTATAGCCAATTTTTCTCATCTGTAGGTTTGTTTTATATCTGAGCATTCAACCAACTTGGGAAATACAGTATTTGAGGAGAAAAAAAAATTACATCTATTTTGACCACTTTTGTTCTTGTCATTATTCCCTAAACAATAGAAAAACAAGTGCTGGTGAGATGGCTCAGAGGATAAAGATGCTTGCCATTAAACCTGACAGTCTTTGTTTTGTTAGGTCCCTGGGACCCATATGGCCGGAGGAGAGAACTGAGTCCTGTAAGCTGTCCTCGTATTTTACACTAATGCCATAGTACCCATGCAGCAACTCACTTCCAGCACAAAACTGTAAGGTGTTTAAAAAGACAAAAATCCGAGCTGGGTGTGGTGGTGCACACCTTTAATCCCAGCACTCGGAAGGCAGAGGCAGGTGGATCGCTGTGAGTTCAAGGCCAGCCTGGTCTACGAATCGAGTCCAGGACAGCCAATGATACACAGAGAAACCCTATCTCGAAAAACCAAAAACAAAAAACAAAACAAAACAAAAAAACTCCAAAAAACAAAACCCAAACCAAAACAAACAAAAACAAAAACACAAAACAAAACAAAACAAAAAAACCCCAAAACCCCACAGAAATGACCACTGCAGTTGTTTTGATATGATATCAGGAATTATGAGTCAGGTAGAGGTGACTTAAAGGGTGCAGGAAAGGAAAAGTGTGGGCTCGATGCAAATAGGAACTGGATTCCCAGCACCCATGTTG
>OU015754.1:14706710-14730013 GCA_907169655.1 Acomys percivali | reverse complement strand
TCTCTCTCTCTCTCTCTCTCTCTCTCTCTCTCTCTCTCTCTCTCTCTGGGATGGGATGCATCCTAGGCTTTAGGGCGTGGCTTGTGCACTGTCCATGCACTGTCCCTCAGGACCTGTCCCCTGAATAAGGAGCCACCCTGGACTATGGAAGGCTGCACATTTCAACTAGGAATCAGAACTCAGTTTTCCCTTTATTTTAATTGTGAGAGAAGGTCTTGCTATACAGTCCAGGTTGGGCCTTGAACTCATGAGCTTCCTGATTTATCCTTTCCTGTGCTGTGATCATAGGTGCCTGTCAACACACATGGCTTGATTTCATTTATCAGCAATTTGTTGTTGTTGTTGTTTGAGACAGGGTTTCTCTGTGTGTAGCCCTGGCTGTCCTAGAATCACTTTGTAAAGCAGGCTGGCCTCGAACTCACAGAGATCTGCCTGCTTCTGTCTCCCAAGTGCTGGGACTAAAGGCGTGCACCACCACTACCAAGCGACTATTACCAATTTTTAAAAATTTAGGTTTTGTGCTAGCATGTGGCTGCTCACGTGCCACAATGCATGTGTGCAGGTCAAAAGATAACTCTGGGAGAAGACGCACAGCACCAGCATTTATTTTAAGCCCTGCCCCCTGCCACTTGCGGTCTCCTTCCTTCCTCTGCTGTGCCCCTTTCTCTTTCTGACAGAGTCTAGTATGTTACCCAGGCTGGCCTTGAACTCCTGCATGGAAGCCATCCTCCAGCCTCGGCATCTCTGTTACCGGAACAACAAACTCTGCCGAAGTGCTATGCTTTTTCTTTATTATTTATTCGAGACATGGCCTCACACCGTAGCCCCGATCGTCCTGGAACTTAATACGTAGCTTAGGCTAGCCTTGAACTTGTGATGATCCTCCTGCCTCTGCCTCTGTGGATAGCTGTGTGCCAACAACCTTTGTTTTTAACTGTTTTTGAGTGAGTGATAGAATCACAAAGTTCATGTGATTCAAAGTCATGAACATGAGCCAGGCAGATGGAGAGCTGCAGGTCAGCCAGCCAGGACTACATATAAAGACCTTGTTTCCAAAGCAAACCAAAAAAAGATAAAATTATACAAAGGGTAGAAATAGCACTTAATTTCTATTCCCAACACCTTAATCTCAGTTACATTTTGAGAAGAATAGCGGAAAAAGGTGAATCAAGAAAGATTCCATTAAAAGCAAAAAAAAAAACCAGAACTCAAACCTGTCAAGGTCATCAAAAACAAAGGAAGTCTGACAAACTGACAAGCTGTCACAGCTCCTGGGAGCCTCAGAATAAACAATGACTGAGCATTACTGGATCTCATCTCAGAAAAAGGAAACTGGGTGAGAATGGTGGACAACTAAGTCAAGTGCTGACTTTAGCTAAAAGTGTGTTATAAAACGCTGGGGGGGGGGGGTCGTGGCTCAGTGGTAGAGCACCTGCCTAGAATCCTCCAGTGAGGGGCTGGGGTGTGGCTCAGTGGTAGAGCACCTGCCTAGAATCCCCCAGTGAGGGGCTGGGGTGTGGCTCAGTGGTAGAGCACCTGCCTAGAATCCCCCAGTGAGGGCCTGGGGGTGTGGCTCAGTGGTAGAGCACCTGCCTAGAATCCCCCAGTGAGGGGCTGGGGTGTGGCTCAGTGGTAGAGCCCCTGCCTAAAATCCCCCAGTGAGGGGCTGGGGTATGGCTCAGTGGGAAAGCACCTGCCTAGAATCCCCCAGTGAGGGGCTGGGGGTGTGGCTCAGTGGGAGAGCACTTGCCTAGAATCCCCCAGTGAGGGGCTGGGGTGTGGCTCAGTGGTAGAGCCCCTGCCTAGAATCCCCCAGTGAGGGGCTGGGGTGTGGCTCAGTGGGAGAGCACTTGCCTAGAATCCCCCAGTGAGGGGCTGGGGTGTGGCTCAGTGGTAGAACAGCTGTCTAGAATCCCCCAGTGAGGGGCTGGGGTGTGGCTCAGTGGTAGAGCACCTGCCTAGAATCCCCCAGTGAGGGGCTGGGGGTGTGGCTCAGTGGGAGAGCACTTGCCTAGAATCCCCCAGTGAGGGGCTGGGGTGTGGCTCAGTGGTAGAGCCCCTGCCTAGAATCCCCCAGTGAGGAGCTGGGGTGTGGCTCAGTGGTAGAGCACCTGCCTAGAATCCCCCAGTGAGGAGCTGGGGTGTGGCTCAGCAGTAAAGTGCATGCCAAGTACACACAAGGCTCTGAGCTCCTTTACAGCACATTAAAAAAGTAAAAATACAGGCTCATTAACTGACAAATTTCGTGCTAATCCATTAACATCAGAAGGTTGGGCTTGATAGTTTATGGCTGTGATCCTGTCTGGGAGGGGGTTAAGAAGTCAAGGTTAACTTGTGCTACATTTTGAGTTCAAGGCCAATGGTATATATCAAATTCTCTCAAATAAGCCAACAAAAGAAATGCAAATACAAAATGAATAAAAATAAGCTCACCTATATTTGGTGTTTATTGTTATTTAACTACTTTAAAAAAATATTTATAGAAAAAAAAAGTATTTATGAGGCTAGGCGTGGTGGCACACCACTGTGAATTCAAGGCCAGCCTGGTCTACAAAGTTGAGTCCAAGACAGCCAAGGCTACACAGAGAAATTCTGTCTCAAAACAAAACAAACAAACAAAAGTACTTATGTACATGTTTGGGCTGCATGTACGGCTAGGCACCATGTGAATAAAATGTCCTCGGGAGGCCAAAGAGGATGTTGGATCCCCTGCAGTTAACAATGGTTGTAAGTCTCCATGTGGATGTTGAGAATCAAGCCCAGGTCCTCTGGAAAGGCAGCCAGTGAGTGTTCTTAAGTGCTGAGCAACCTCTCCAGCCCCTGGCTTTATCTCTTTAGTTTTTGACATGTAATCCCAGCTGACCTGGTTCTGCTGCCTCCCCCCCTCCCAAGGGCTGAGACTACAGGTGTGGGCCACATGCCCCACTGATGCGGCACTGAGGCAGGAAGGCAGGTTTTCACACACTCTAGGCAAGCCCTTGGCCAACAGGGCTACACTGCCTGCCTGTAACTGATGGTGTTTCTAAGCAACAGGCTCTTTCCCTTGTGTTTTGGACCAACCTCTCGGCTTCCTGCCGGCAAACCCCATGGCACCAAACCGTTCTAATCCTTGAACAGTAAATTGCAGTTACCCCCGAGGGAAATGACCGCAGATTAATCGGTGACCACTTCTCTTGTCTAATTGCCAATAACCATGTCTGGCTGGGGCGACAGGTGCCGGCAGAGGCACTTGCTGCCAAGCCTGATGACCTGAGTTTTGTCCCTAGGAACAGAGAACTGACTCCTACCAACTGTCCTGACTTCTACATGTGTTTGAGCGCACACACATACAATCAACCAAACACACAAGTAAATGAAATTTAAAAAAAAAAAAAAAATTTAGAGCCAGGCATGGTGGCACTCGCCTTTAATCCCAGCACTTGGAGGCAGAGGCAGACCGATCGCTGAGTTCGAAGCCAGCCTGGTCTACAAAGCAAGTCCAGAACAGCTAAGGATACACAGAGAAAACCCTGTCTCAAAAAACCGAAAAACAAACAAAAACAAACAAACAAAAAACCGAAAACAAAAACAAAAGACAACCAGGTAATTACACATAAGTCAGCAGTTATGAAACATTGCTTATTTATGTGTGTGTGCATGTGCATAATTTTACTTTTTCCCCTTGAGATAGGGAATTACTATGTCAGCTGGGCAGGCCTTGGATTCACCACGTGGCCCTACTTGTTTTCAGGTTTCCGGTCAGCTGTGGGTATTTTTTAAGGTAGCTACCTTGGCATATGACAATGCGGGCTGGGAGTATAGCTCCGTGGTAGTGCACTTGTCGAAAACCCCCCAGAGAGGATTTAAAACAGCTTTACGGGGGATTTACATTTAAGGATGGAGATTCTGAACTGTATCAAAGACCTATCCAATCTGGTGTAGCAGTAACCTGCTCCTCCATATTAAAAAAACAAACAAACAAACAACACAGTTGTGTGTGTGTGTGTGTGTGTGTCCCCGCACACGCGCACGTGTGAGTGCATGCTCACGCCGGCACTCATGTGTAGGTGTGCAGGTCAAAGGCCAACTTGTAAAATAGGTTCTCTCTCTCCATCATGTGGGTTCTGGAAATAGAACTCCGGCCATCAGGTTTGGGGACAAGTGCCTTTCCTCTGAGCCATCTAGCGAGCCCGCCCCTGACCCCCCATCCCCCGCCGGCCTGCTCCTAACGCCCTCCCTGCCAGACTGCCCCAGTACCCCACAAGGACAAAAAACTTCTACATGCCAGTGGCTCTCAGATTATGCTTTGTTAAAGGTGCAGCAGGGATCTGCTGCTAGGCAAAATAATAGCCTTCTCTTTTTTGAAATCAGCTGTGAAGTATTTAGTGATTTATTTTTAAGAAAGTATCTCACATTGTAAACAAGGCTTGACTGGAACTTAGTATGTAGCTCAGGCTGGCCTTGAAGTGGCAGAGATCCTTCTGCCTTTGCCTCCAAACTGCTGGGACTATAGGCATGTGCCACCAGGTCTGGCTGCCAAGATGCAACTCAGGGCATTATGCATGCTAGTTAAGATGTCAAGACCTGGGCTGGAGAGATAGCTCAGAGGTTAAGAGCACTGGCTGCTCTTCCAAAGTTCAATTCCTAGAAACGGCATGGTGGCTCACAACCATCTATAATGAGATCTTGCCTGCAGGCAGAATACTATATACATAATGAATAAATAAATCTTTAAAAACAAAAAGTCAACAACTAAGGCACATCCCCAGCCCCTCACTGAGGGATTCTAGGCAGGAGCTCTACCACTGAGCCACAGCCTAGCCCCTCACTGGGGGATTCTAGGCAAGTGCTCTACCACTGAGCCACACCCCAGCCCCTCACTGGAGGATTCTAGGCAGGTGCTCTACCCCAGAGCCACGCCCCAGGCCCTCACTGGGGGATTCTAGCCAAAGGCTGTATCATAAACCATACCCTCAGCTAGGAAGTTTTTAGCAAGTGTTCTCCTGCTGAGCTCTATTAGCCATGCAGCTGTTTTCTATTTCTGTTACAGGGATTGAGTTGCTAGATGGTTTGGTGATCACTGTATTAGTTCATGTAGGTGTGGGTCAGGTAGGTCTGTTATCCTTGATGTGGCTATAAGAACACACGGTATCTTTGGTGAATGGAGACGTGGTAGAGCTGGAGATGGACAGAGAGAACCATCCTAAGACATAGGACTGGAAGGTCAGGAGCCAGACTGGGCAATCTAACACTTGGGTTACTCCTTTTCAGTCTCAGATGACCTGGCCCTTTGGAGCAGGGCAAAAAGCCAAAGGTACTGAGTGAGTGAGCTGCCTGCAGGATGCCTCAGAGACCTTGCTGAGGCTGTGACCCCGCCCCCAGCCTGACGCTCACATACAATGGTGGAAGCTGTCGTACTCACAGGAGTGGAGCTTGAAGAGCAGCTTGACAGTGTAGTCATAGAGGTGACTGCAGTCCAAGATGACCTGGATGAGCGGGGCGAGGCGGCACTGGCCAGCTGTGGTCACAGACACAGACCGGGACATGTCCAAGGAGTTGAACACTGTGGAGGAAGATGGGGAGAAAGGCCGCAGTGAGGCAGGAATCTCCCCAGTAGAATCAGGGCCATGATATACAACCAAGGCTTATTCTGTCTATGTATTCTATGTGTTTCTGGTTCCAAGAATGGAACCCAGGACTTTGTATATGATAGGAGAGTGATCTGCCAGTGAGCCACACCCATAGCCCCTCACTGGGGGATTCTAGGCAGGTGCTCTACCACTGAGCCACACCCCGGCCCCTCACTGGGGGACTCTAGGCAGGTGCTCTACCACTGAGCCACACCCCAGCCCCTCACTGGGGGATTCTAGGCAGGTGCTCTACCACCGATCCACGCGCCAGCCTCTCACTGCGGGATTTTAAGCTGGTGCTCTACTGTTGAGATATGTCCCCAGTTCCTCTCAGGACAATCTCAGGCCAGGCCTCCACTCTTGAGCCATGCTCCTAATTTCTCTGGGGGATTTTCCACTGAGCCATACTCCTAATTCTAGGTAAATGCTATGGTCCTGAACTGTACCCCCTAGTAATCTTTATAATTTCATGCAGACATAGGAACCTTGTTATATAGCCCAGTCAGGACTTTTTATCTTTCTTCTATTCTTTTACCTCAGCCTCCCACGTGCTGGATGAGAAGTGTGCAGCCATGATGCATGGACTCACAAGACTTATTTAACACACATCCTACTCCCAAGAAAGGGCATCCATCTCCCCGCCCCACCCGCCCCAGAGAGACAAGGAAATGCATCCTAAGCCACTTGAAGGTGGTTCCAATGCCAAGAAGTAGTTGTGCTAAGCCCATGTGCCCATTAATGGGTAGACCAGATACCTTTGCTCCTCATGGCCAGAGTCTTGGTGTGTCATGACCAGGTGAAAGCCAGAGGCTCTACTTTGCCCAGAACTCATGATAAGTATGAGAAAGAAGATTTGATGGTAACCTAGAAGATCTGCCACAGCTGGGCGTGGTGGCGCATGCCTTTAATCCCAGCGCTAGGGAGGCAGAGGCAGACAGATCTCTGTGAGTTCGAGGCCAGCCTGGTCTACAAAGTGAGTACTAGGAGAACCCGAGCAGTAAGGAAAGACACCAAATCAAAATAGACCTGCCACAAGCTGATCAGAAACACTCAACACATATATATTTTTTCCTGCCTCCACCATGGTGTGTATCACCATGCATGGTTTATGTAGCACTGGGGATTTGAACCAAGGATGTTTTTGCATGCTAGGTAAGCATCTACCAGCGACAGCACTGTAACTGTAGACAAGATTCTCGGCCTGGCAGGGCCTCCAGAGGCTCTTCCATGAAGCATTCCAGACAATCACCTAACCCCATTCTCTACCCAACTATTGGACGCCTGGCTATAGGCCATCACCTCACCCACTGGCCAGGGCTGACTTTTTCTTGCACTAGCTGCCCATTGTCCCTTGGACTATACGTAGAAGCATGTGACAAAAGACTTCTCTGATGTCCCCACATGTGTAGACCTGCCCGTGGGTTGGGTAAGAGCCATTATTTGTTTCATTTTCCTGGTCTTCATAGACCCTGTAAGTGTGTTTATTTAGTGGGAGAGAGAGAGAGACAGACAGGCACACAGAGAGAGAGAGTGAGCCACCTAAATTGAACCACCGTAATTAAATGGCAGCTTTTCTTGACACAAATTAAAAGCAGACATCATTGCAAGGCCGCCATCTATGTTGACTGGTTTCCTTAGGCTCTTTTCTGACAAGAAATCATAGCTATCTCCATCTCCTTCCAGAATGCCCCTTGACCCCCAACACCAGCTACAGCAGTAACACAGCTACCGCAGACACACACACACAAAAATCTAGCCAGGTAGCGGCGGCCCCTTTAATTCCAGTACTCAGGAAGCAGCAGCAGGTAGATCTCTGTGAGTTCAAGGCCAGCCTGGTTTACAGAGCAAGTTCCAGAACAGTCAAAGCTACATATGAGACCCTGTCTCTAAAAACAAAAAAACAAAAAACAAAGCTAAGTAAGGGTAGCAGGGTAGAGATGGGTGTTGGTGCCTCTCAGTGGCCTGGGGGCTCACTAGGTTGGCTAAGCTGCCTAGCCAGCAAAGCCCTAGAGATTTCCACCTGTCTCTGCCTCCTGATCTGCAGTTCTTGGGTAGGCAGGGCTTGTAAATCCTCCTTTTGTTTTGAGATCGTCTTTGACATGACCATGCTGGCCTCGATTTTACTAGCGGTTCAGGATGCCCTTGAACTCCTAATCCCACGTGCTGGAATTACAGGTACGTGCAGGTATATGCCACCACAACCAGTCTCACGCACATACCCAGGGCTATGCGCACGCCAGAAAAGCACTCTACCAGCTGAGCTGTGTCCCCAGCTCAAGGCAGACACTCCTGAGCTGAAAGCAAGCCTGCGTAGCAGATCAGCTCCTCTCTCAGACATGACTGGCTGGAACTGTAGCCATTATCCAGTGGCTGTCAAAGAGGGCAAAATAAGCTTGAAGGGCTAGGGAGCCGGGACTTCTGGAGGGAAGGCTCCTTGGGAGGGGAGAGTGGCCGGTCTCCTAATCTTGTATCAAATAACTGACTTCAAAAATGTGCAGGAGTTTCTGCCTCTGCCTGCAAGGCGAGAGCAAAGGCTAGTGTGACAACTCTGCTTTGATGCTCTCTGCCAACCAGCAGTGACAGACAAGGGCTCAGCCAGCTAGACATGGATGGTGGTGCAAACCTGTAATCCCACTGCTCAGATGGTTGAGTTAGGAGGACTGCTGTGAATGTAAGGCTACGCTGTGCTACAGAGGCTTTTATCTCTTAACGAAAACAAAAAAAACCAACAAACAACAAACAAAAGGGCTGGACCGGCCGGACCATGGGGAATCAGGAGATTGATTCCCATGACAACCTGGCTCGGCTAAGAGGGAAGGGACTTACCAGTTTGGAAAAGGTTCAGTTCACACTCCAGGTAATCAAACATCTCCACTGTGAGCTGGAAACTGACACAAGAAGAAACAAAATTAACATCTATAGGACTGACTCTCCCTCAGGGGCCCAACCCAGTGCTGGGGACAAATCCATGACCTTGCACATGCTAAGCAAGTGTGATATAGCTAAGCCACGCCCCCCAGAACCTCGCTGGAACCTCACTGGAGGATTCTAGACAGATGCTCCCCCATTGCAGAGCCATGTCCTCAGCACCTCACTGAGCCACTTTAGGCAAGTGCTTTTCCACTGGCCCACACCCTAGCTCCTCACTAGGAGAGTCTAGGCAAGTAATCGACTGCTGAGCCACACTCCCAGCCACCAAAGCCAGGTTCTCACACCTGCTCCCCCCCCCTTTCTCTGTTCTGTTTGTCCACCTCGAAGGGTCCCATGTGGGCCCAGGTGCATAACCTGCCTGCATATTCAACACACCCCAGCTTCCTCCCCAGCATATATTATGAAAGCTGTTTAAAGGCCTGTTTCTTCCGCAGGAGAAAAGAGAGATGACAGTGCTTGGTTTTGGGGTTAGGAAGGGGAGGCCAAGGCAAGGAAACCACGGTGAAAAGCATCTGGGCAGGATTCCAGGTGGATACAATACTCAGGGGGCTTATTCCTCACCCCAACCTCTCTTCTACCATCAGACACTCTCGCCATTGAGAGGAGCCAAGTCCAAAGCACAAAAGCTCACTGCCTTACTGGGTCTAGGGCAGAGGGATGGCCGCTTACAAGTTGTTGACGTCACTTTCTCCGGCCTCATCCAGCTGTCTGTCACTCATCTGAAGGTTGCCCGGGAACCTGGGGTTCTGCAAGGGAGTTTGGGTGAAGGAAGAAAGAATGAAGCACGAGAGGGCTCAGGAGGCAGCTTGGTGGGCAGTGTGCTTGTTTGAGGATGTGGCTTAAGAGGCAGAGTGGGTTCCTAGCAAGTGCAAAGACCTGGGTTCAATCCCTCGTAACTCAAGAGGGAAAAACAAAAAAGCAAAAACCAAAGCCTTTATATAGCCCAAAGAGACCAGTGTGGGCACCAGCTGCCTATATGTACGTGTGTGTGTATATGTGTGTATGTATGTATGTATGTATGTATGACATACATATATTATTTATTTATTTATTTATTTATTTATTTATTTATTTATTGTATATGAGTGCTTTATCTGCAGAAGAGGGCATCAGATTTCATTATGGATGGTTGTGAGCCACCATGTGGTTGCTGGGAATTAAACTCAGGGCCTCTGGAAGAGCAGGCGGCACTCTTAACCACTGAGCCATCTCTCCAGCCCCCCATCCCACTCCCCAGCTGCCTATATTAAGCACGGAGCAGGTCCTGTGATCTTCTTGTCAGCTATACCATCTGGAGGGAGTCAGGATCAGTCTATATGACCCCACAAACCCAAACCCCTTACTGGCTCCCAAGGAAAAATACTTTCTATCCACTGCCCGTCATTGGAGCTGAAGGTCGCTCCCTTGCAACATGGGCCCCGAAACACTCAAAAGCACGCTCTGCCATGGAGCAGTGTGCCCCAGCAGGTGAGAACGTTGCCCTGCCAGTCATCTGGAACCTCTGGGCAGCAGACACGCACTTATCACTGGTCCCTTCTGATTCCCAGTCAATCTCCTCAGCCTTGGCAGTTTACCAGAGCTGCTGTGCTGAGCTCATGGGAGTGCAGAAGAGATGGGCCCATGCATTCAAGTGGGTTTTGTTTTGAGGCAGCCCATGTAGCCCAGGATGAATTGAAATACATACACAGTGTAGCTAGGTAATCACTCTGACTATTTCAGCTACATCTCCTCCTAGATTCAAGCAATCCTCCTGCCTCAGCTGCTAGAGTAGCCAAAACACCGCAGCATGGAAGCCGATCATAGAAAGCGAGGTGACCCGTTGCATCAAGGAGCTTCTAAATTTCACAGTGAACGCTTTGACAAAGATGGGACACCTTCTGTTTTTGCTTTGTCATGCTTTTTTTTGGGTGGGTGGGGGTTCTTTGAGACAGGGTCTCTCTGTGTAGCCTTGGCTGTCCTGGACTCCCTATGTAGACCAGGCTGGCCTCGAACTCACAGAGATCCGCCTGCCTCTGCCTCCCGAGTGCTGGGATTAAAGGCGTGCGCCACCACACACGGCTGCTTTGTCACTCTTTTTTTTTTTTTTTTTTTTTGAACACTTTCTTTATTCCTTCCCAAAAGACCAACTGCAATGAAATGAAGTGAGTCAAAGCTCATGACTTACTGTCTTCCTAACAACATCACCTCAGAACTGGGTCACTTGGCCCTTTCTCTTCTTATCGCCTCCCAGTTCAAAATGCTCGCATCTCTTAATAGCCAGCATCCTCTTAGATCTGCAGTTGGGCTCAACACACTCCAGTCTCAGCACAATCTTCTTTGTAGTTTTAGCCTTTTTGCGGAAAATAGGCTTAGTCTGCCCACCATAGCCATCTGTTTACTGTCATTACGCTGCTTTCCCTGAGCATATAAAGAAGCCTTGCCCTTCTTGTACTGTGTCACTTTGTGGGGCTGGTGCTTGTCACACTTCTTGCAAAATGTCCGGCGGGTCTTAGGAACATTCACCATGTCGGCGGGAGCGTTATCGGCTCAGAAAGCTGCTTTGTCACTCTTAAAGAGTTATTTGTTTGTTTGCTTATGATTTGTTTTGATCTGAATTTGATTCTGGGGGCTTCATGGTAGGAGGAGAGAATAAACTTCTTTTTGCTAATACTTTAAAGGGTACGTTTTATTTAGTACTTATTATCGTCTGAATGATTTCTTTTTTTCAAGACAGGCTCTCTCTGTGGAGCCCTGGCTGTCCTAGAACTCGCTCTATAGACCAGGCTGGCCTCGAACTCATAGAGATCCACCTGTCTCTGCCTCCCAAATGCGGAGGCTGAAGGTGTACAGCACGGCCTCCTGGCTCTAAAATATTTATTTTTTGAAAAGGATGTATCTTTATTTATATGCAGGAGTATTTTGCTTGCATGTATGTATGCCCTCCATGTGTACACTTGGTGCCCACAGAGTGTAGGGAAGGACACTGGATCCCCTAGCACTGCAGTGACAGAGGGCTAAAAGCTGCAATCTGGGTGCTGGGAATTGAATCCTATTCTTCTTGAGCAAAGCAGCCTGTACTCTTAACCTCTAAGCAATCTTCCCAGCCCTGAGAGAACTGACTCTCATAAATTGTCCTCTGACTCCACCACCATCACCACCACCACCACAAACTACTCAAACAAATAAATGCGTACATACAATTGAAAAACAGAAAGCCAAGAGGGGGCTGGATTGGTGGCTCAGCAGTTAAAAAGCACTTGCTGCTCTTTACAGGGGGTAGGTAAAGTTTTCAGTACCCGCCTTGGAAGCTTTACTTCCAGAGGATCTACTGCCCTCTTCTGGCCTCCTTGGGAACTGCGTATACATGGTACACATACATATATATATACATACACACACATATATATACACACATATATATCTTTGCCATTTTTCCCAGGAAGAATCCCCCACTGGATGTTTGTTGTTATCCTATCTGTGAAATGGGGAACAGAACCACCACACTCAAAAGGCTGGTCACATCCTGGGGTCCTTGACCACCACTCTCTTCTGTTAGTTTATTTCCCTGCACACAGTTGGGACATAGCATCTCTACTCCTTGAGGTCTCGGGCTGTCCCCCAAGGTGCTAATGAAGACAAAGGAGGGGCTGGAGGGAGGGCTGGGGGAGGGAGGCCTTGAAGGAGGGGGTGGAGTGAGGGATCGGGAGCCGTGGAGAATGGCAGACTCACTTTGGTGTGGTACTCCATCCTGGTTCTCAGCAGTTTGAGGTAGATGCTGCACAGCTGTCCATACCCCTCGCTCAGGTGGCCCTTCGGGGAGGAAGAGAGGAAAAGCTCCATCAGTACCAAGGCAGGGCTTTCTCTTGAATCTTTTTCTTGGGCCGGCTGATTGCTCAGTGGCGAGGGCTCTTGTGGCCAGGTCTGACAACCCGAGTTAAATCCCAGGGACCCACACAGTGGAAGTGGAGGACTGATTGCCAACAGGCAAAGTGTTGCCTGACTTCTACGTGTCACTCATGTGCCCCAACCCATCCCAACACACATAATAAATGTAACTTTAAAAGAGAGGGCAGGGGCTGGAGAGATGGCTCAGTGGTTAAGAGCACTGACTGCTCTTCCAGAGGTTCTGAGTTCAATTCCCAGCAACCACATGGTTGGCTCAAAACCATCTATAATGTGATCGAATGCCCTCTTCTGGCCTGCAGGTGTACATGCAGACAGAATACCATAATAAATAAATAAATAAATCTTAAAAAAAAAAGGGGGCAGAAAACTGGCTCAGAAGGTAAAGGTGTTACATGCCACCAAGCCTGACAACCTCAGGGTCCAACACAGTAGATGAGAAACCCTGACTCTAGCAGCCATGCTTAGTGGCATGCATGTATCTCCCCCTACACACACAACCTAAAATACGTAAAGGGTGTTCATCCTCAGCCATCACTCTAAGAGAGAGACGATCCCTGAGGATTGTCAATTTTGATTTCCTCCACCCAGTCCTGTGATGAAAATAAGTTAAAATCCACCGCTGGGAAGGAGACCCGGCAGACACTCCCCAGGGGGACCTTCCCAGAATTCATTAGCCTCCAGTGGAGAGCTTAATTGAGAGTGATCTCTATGGAGGAGGCTGCCTTGTTACTGACTTCAAAGAATTGCATTCCAGGGTGGGGGTGGGGGTGGAGGGACACAAGAAGAAAATGTGAATAATAACAAAAATTCACCAGAAATGCCCGATGGCCGAACAGAGCTTTAAGGACAGATGGTGGGCTTATAAAAAGCAATATATGGCATGGGTGTCACTAATACAGCTATAAAATATCTTGCAATCAGGAGAGCATGCTGCTCTTGCAGAGGACCTGAGCTCAGTTCCCAGCTCATAGAGGGTAACCCCAGCTCGGGATGCCCGTCTTCTGGTCTACATCAGTACCCCCCACACACAGACAAATACAAGTAAAATACTGTTTTTAAAAAAGATATTTTAAAGGTAGCCAGATGTGGCCCTGTACACCTACAATCCCAGCACTGGGGAAGCTGGGGCAGGAGGATGGGGAATTGGAGGGGAGGCTGGGCTACAAAGAGAGATCCAATCAATCCATGAGAAAGCGAGGGAATAGCATAAAAAGAATAAAGACGGGGCTGGGGAGGCACTCGGTTGGTGTAGTCCTTGCTGAGGGCCTGAGCTACGTTCTCCGCACTCACAGTGCGTGTCTGCAATCCCAGACTTTGGGAGGCAGAGACAGGAGGACCACGAGGCCTCACTGGAGCTTAATGGAACTGGTGAGCCACAGGTCCAGAGAGCTCCTGACTCAAAAAACAAAAACAAAACCCCAAAAATGTGGAAGGATTGGTGTAGTGTGCTGGCACAGGCCTTTAATCCCAGCACCTGGGAGGCATGGGGGGTGGGGTGGGGAGGGAAGCTCAGTGAACTGTCGCTAGCATGGTCACCATGGTGAGTTCCAGGACAGCTAGAGACTCTGTCTCAAAAAACTAGAAAAGAAACAAAACCCAACACAGTGGACAGTCCCTGAGGAACAATACCCGTGGCTGACTGCGGGGCCTTCACACAAAAGTGCATATACTTGCGCCCTCATACGCACCATCCCCAACCCACCCCCTGCATGTCTATAATCCTAGTACTTAGGAGGCAAGAGTAGGGAGATTTCAAGTTCTAGGCTAGCCTGGGCTACATATGGAGACCACAAACAAACAATAAATCTTTAATTTGTTTTAATCTTTTTTTTAAAAAAGATTTATTTATTAATTATTATTACGTATACAGTGCTCTGCTTGCATGTACTCCTGCAAGCCAGAAGGGGGCGCCATATCACATTACAGATGGTTATGAGCCACCATGTGGTTGCTGGGAATTGAACTCAGGACCTTTGGGATAGCAGGCGGCGCTCTTAACCACCGAGCCATCTCTCCAGCCTGTTTTAACCTTTTATCACATGTATACAAGTGATTTGTGTGCATATAGGTGTGTGCACTGCATCTGTGCATGTCTGAGCAGGCTGGAAGAGGTCACCGGATCCCCAGAGTTACAAGTGATAGTGAGCTAACATGTGGGTGCTGGGAATTGAACTCTGGCCTTTTGGGAGAGCAGCTACTGTTCTTAACTGCTGAGCCATCTCTTCAGCTCCAAAACGAATAATTAAAACTGCAATGTAAGGCTGGAGAGATGGGTCAGCAGTTAAGAGCACTGACTGCTCTTCCAAAGGACCCAGGTTCAATTCCCAGCAACCACATGGCAGCTCACGACCGTCTGTAACTCCAAGATCTGACACTCTCACACAGACATACATGCAGGCATAACACCAATGCACATACAATAAAAATAAAATTTAAAACTGCAATGTATTGTGACCACAATGGGCTCAAGTATAGTTGCAAGTCCGTGTGAGGGACCTTAACTCCGGGATATGTGATTCTGTTGTCCCTGTAGCTTCCGGGGACTTCCGGGGACAAGGTAGTGAGTGCAGAGGCATAGCAACAAGAGGTGGGCTGGAGCCGGGCGTGGTGGCGCACGCCTTTAATCCCAGCGCTCGGGAGGCAGAGGCAGGCGGGTCGCTGTGAGTTCGAGGCCAGCCTGGTCTACAGAGCGAGTCCAGGACAGCCAAGGCGACACAGAGAAACTGTAGTGGGGAAGAGATGGGCTGCGGATGTGATGCAGTTGGCAGAGTGCTTGCCCTACCCCATTAGGTAAACTGGACTTGGCCAGGCATACCTGTAACACCAGCACCCAGGAAAGGTAGACAGGAAGATCATGAGTTTTAGGTCAACCTCAGCTACGTAGTGAGCTTGAGGCTAGCCTGGGCTTCATGAGACGTTGTCTCAATCAAACCAAACCAGAAGGCAGGAGAGAAATGGGTATATGCCGTACTCTGTGTCTGGAGTAGAGGAACAGGGGTCCCCGGGCACATCTCCACACTCACCCACATCCTGCTCATGTCGCTTAATTCGTTTTTGTATCTCAGAGAGTCTTTTAGCACCTAGAAAAGAAGAGAAGAGCCGTAAGAGGAGACAGGGTGGGCAGAGAACCTGCTACCTGAGCCTGGGGTGGGGCAGAGCCTCATCAGGAGGGAGGCGCCCACTGCCCACAGGAAATCAGAGGCGAGGGGTGTGGCAGCAGATACCAGCCTCTTTTTTATTTTTATGTTTTTGCATTGTGTGTGAGTGTGTGTTCACACATGTGTGTATATGGTACAGGTGCCACAGAACACGGGTGGAGATTACTGGGCAATTTTCAGTTCTCTCCTTCCATCTTGGGTTCTGGGGACTATCTCACTGGGATGGCAATAGGTTTTGAGAGAGGACGGTAGGGATGAAGTGGGGCAGGGCACTTCTCTATTCTGTATTTCAAAGACACTTGTACGCCATATTGTTGTTAGAAGTAATCAATGCCTGAACAACGTTACTGGCTTCACGCAGACACAGTTTGTGCCCAATGACACTGACTTGACAAAGTATTTCAAGGAACATTTCAGCCTAGACATGCACAGAACGAGGGAAGAGTGCAAGGTCTGATGAGAGAGGCAGGAACATCGCAGTGGGATTTTATGATCAGAAACACGGCTGGGCGACTGACCAAAGGGGCAAGGCTGAATCCTGAAATGATTGACAGCCTTGGACTCCACCTCCTTCTCTCTAATCTGCTGGCTTACGATGAGCCAGAAGACACGATCTTCTCCAATTGCTGGCACTCTTAAACAAAACAGTTTCAAAGATTCAATTCCAGGGGCCGAAGAGATGGCTCACGAGTCCTATAGAAACCCAAGTTCTTTTCCTCACACCCACACTGAGTGGCTTACAACATCCTGCTATTTCCAGCTCCAGGGGATCTGGCGCCCTCTTGTGGCCTTGTCAGACACCTGGAGACACACACACACACACACACACACACACACACACACACACAAATAAAAACTTATCTTTAAAGCTTCGATTCCTGCCTCTGCTCACTGGCAAGAGCAGAAATTGGGCTTCACTGTCCCCGCTTGTGCCACTGGCCTCCCCTGCAACCCCAGGAACTCACATTTGGATGTCCATCTCGGAGGAGTTTGTGGAATACGTGGCAGAACTTCCAGCACAGCATGGCGTTGCTGGAGAGAGGCAGTCGGTTGACCACAGACCAAAAGGTCTGTGCCCCTTTCTCATGGTGGGTGCCCAGAATGCATGGTGAGGGGAGTCAGGGAAAACAAAGGCTTCATGGATGAGGCTATGGAGCAGGGAGGGACACTGCTCACTGCTAAGACACCCCACCACCCACCGCCTGGGTTCTACAGCTTTGCCCTGGCAGCATGGAGGAGGAGGGTATAAAATACTTTGTTCCCTATTTTATAAGTTTCCCCTAAAATAGAATTGTCATCTGCCCAGGTACATGCATAGAAGTCAGGGGGCAACTTGTTGGGAGTCAGTTCCACTCGGGGTCTCAAGGATTGAACTCAGGTCGTGAGGCTTGGCGGCAAGCTCCTTTATATCTGCTGAGCCATCTCACTGGCCCCCATCACATATCTTTTTGAGACAGGGTCAGCATTTAAGTAGCCCAGGCTATCTTGAAACTTAGTATGTTAACTTCTGATCCTCCTGTCTCCACCTCCAGACTTCTGAGATTACAGATTTATGTGATGATGCTTGGGCTGGGACCAAGGGCTCTGTGCATGTTAAGCAAGAGCTCTGCCATCTGAACCACATCCCCAGACCCCTGGCCCTGTGTTTGGCATCAATGAGACAGCATCACTCTGTAGCCCAGGCTGGCCTCCGCCTCATAGCACTCACCCTGCTGTTTCCTTCCAGTGGCTGAGATTGCAGGCATGTGCCACCATGGTCCCCTGAAACGGAAGTGTCTTGAGAGGGCGAATCCCTTTGTAATCTGCACATGTGGCCCTGGGACCAGGGTTGGTCTTGGCTTATCATCTCTGGGTCAGCCAGATGTGGGATGGACTCTTGGGACCACTGCCTGCATTTTTCTTTTTCTTTCTTTCTTTTTTTTTTTTTTTTGGTTTTTCAAGACAGGGTTTCTCGGTGTAGCCTTGGCTGTCCTGGACTCTCTTTGTAGACCAGGCTGGCCTCGAACTCACAGCTATCTGTCTGCCTCTGCCTCCCGAGTGCTGCTGCCTGCATTTTTTACAGGAGGTTTCCTCTTTCACTTTCTTGTTTGGGTGGTTGGTTTTTGCTATCGGGACAGGGTTTCTCTGAGTAGCCCCTGGCTGTCCTAGAACTCCCTTTGTAGACCAGTTTGGCCTAGAACTCACAGAGATCCACCTCCTGCCTCCTGAGTGCTGGGAATTAAGGTGTGCACCACCACCACCACCACCACCCCCAGTTAGTTCCTCTTTCCCTTTTGTTTTAATTTCAATCACTGTTCACGTGTGTGCCATGCCTGTGTGCGTGTCAGGGGAGCATGCTGTGGCACATGTGTGGATGTTGGAGGACAACCTTGAGCATCTTTCTCTCACTGTGGGTTCAGGCTTGCCTCACAAGGCACAGGCCTCTGTGTGCTGAGCCAGCCCCGGAAGCTTTCTTAGATATTTTTAAAGGGAGGGGGGGTGTATGAGCTGGACCTGGTGACACACACCTACAAACCCAGTGGGACCTTGAGGCGAGAGAATCACAACTTGGGGGCCATCCTGGAGGACACAATGAAGCCTTGTCTTAAAACCACCACCACTGAAACCCATCAATAAACAATGGAGGCTGGTCAGGCGGCAGTGGTGTCGCACACCTTTAATCCCAGCACTCGGAAGGCAGAGGCAGGTGGATCACTGTGAGTTTGAGGCCAGCCTGGTCTACAAAGCGAGTTCAGGACAGCCAAGGCTACACAGAGAAACCATGTTTTGGAAAACAAAAACAAAAACAAAAACAGAACAATCAAAAACAAAAAAACAAAAAAACCCAATGGAGGCGGAAGAGATGGTTCAGTGTTCTAGGATTCTGGTTCCATTCCCAGCACCCACATAACAGCTCAGAGCTGTCTGTAACTCCAGTTCCAGAGGATCCAATGCCCAGAGGATGTTGTCCTCCAACATCCACACGTGCCACAGCACGCTCCCGACACGCACACAGGCATGGCACACACGTGAACAGTGATCGAAATCATAACAAAAGGGAAAGAGGAACATGTAGACTCCAGGCACGTGGTGCATTAGTCACATATGCAGGCAAAACACCATAACCATAATGCATACAATAAATAAGCAAATAAAAACATTAAACATAGCCCAGTTGGTGAGCAATTTGCATAGTATGCATGAACCCCTCCCCAACCAGGTCTCACCCCAATACTGCACAAAAACTGAGCATTGGTGGTATCTGCCTATAATCCCAGCACTCGGGAAGTCAGGAGTTCAGGGTTATCCTTAGCTACATAGTGAATCTGAGGCCAGCCTGGGCTACATGAGGCTCGGCCTTAAAATAAATTTATCTAACTAAATAACTAGAAAAGGCATGGGCTGGACGGGCTCCCAGGACCCCCAGACACTGCCAGGCTGGGGTACCTGGGGCTCGTGCTCTTTGGGTCTGCAGCTATACCAGACCCAGAAGTGGCTTCCGTCCACAGGCTCCCGTCCCTGGCAAGGGTTACTCTTCCTCTTGCCACGCAAGAAGCCTCCCCCTGACCTCAGTTCCCACCATTTGACCCCCTTCCAGGGTCGGCCTCCCAAGGATCCAGTCCAAAAGGATATTCCTGGCATGTTTTTCCTTCACGGCCACTTCCTGCGTATTAATGGCCTTATTGACGCTGACGGTCTGCAAAAACAAGATGGGGGAGGGGGAAGGGGATGAAATAAATAAACCTTTAAGAGGGACTGAGACCCTCCCAACTTCCCGCCCCTTCCTCCTCCCTCCCACGCCCACCCCCCTCCTCCAATGACCCTCTGTGTTGCTAAGGGTCCTGGATGGTCTCAGGGCTCTAGACCCTCTGGAGTACCCATCTTGGGAGATTGGGGCGGGGGGGGGGGGGGGACGGGCAGCGCAGAGGTGGGCAGCACTCCCAGACCAGCTGTCCCAAGGGAGCGCGCTTTGCTGCCTGGCATTGGCTGTGCCCAGCTGCTGCACCCGCCTGCTACGCGCTGGCTTGGCACAACGGCATGGTAATTAAGGGGCCACACAAAGGGAGGTTTCTTCGTCCCCAGGGAAACATTATTCCTCAGAGTACAAGAGGAAGAGACGCTGATGTCAGGGAGCCACTGTGGCCTGAGACCCATCCGCCACCCCTCTGCCGCTTGTAAACCTTCCCACCCTGGGGGGGCTGTGGCAAGTGAAAGTGCTGACAGCTGGAGTGCCATTCCCAGGACCCCCATGATGACGGAATGGGACAGCCCAATCCATAAAGGTGTCCCCTGACCCTCACACAAGATCTGTAGCAAGTACTTCTCCCCCAAATAATACATGAAACAAAAAGTCCGTAGGGTTTCCTTAGCCCTCCATCCACTCTTGGGGTCTTCCAGCTTGAGGGCAAATCACCTTTCCTTTCCTTAATCACACAGAACAACATGAAATTATTCCTTCCCCGTTATTTTCAAAAACCACGACTCTCTTGTTAATTTGAACATAAACACGTTAGCAATGTGCATAAATGCTAAATGGCATCATAATATCTAGGCTATTTTGTTGTTTTTGGTTTTTCAAGACAGGGTTTCTCTGTGTAGTCTTGGCTGTTCTGGACTCACTTTATAGACCAGGCTGGCCTCGAACTCACTGCGATCTGTCTGCCTCTGCCTCCCGAGTGCTGGGATTAAAGGTGTGTGCACCATCACGTCCAGCTGTTAACATTTTTAAAAAGATTTATTCATATTTTTTTTAAAAATTACATGTATGTGCATGTCTAATTGTGGGTATGTGCACATGAGTGTAGGTGCTGGAGGAGGTCAAGGCATGTTGGGATCAGGGTTGTGAGCCACCTGGGAACTGAACTCAAGTACTCTACAAGAACAGTACTTATGGGGGCTGGAGAGATGGCTCAGAGGTTAAGGGCACTGACTGCTCTTCCAGAGGTCCTGAGTTCAATTCCCAGCAACCACATGGTGGCTCACCACCAGCTGGTGCCCTCTTCTGCAGGTGTACATGCAGGTAGAACACTATATACATAATTTTAAATAAATAAATCTTTTTAAAAAAAGAACAGTAGCTGGGCATGGTGGCACACGCCTTTAATCCCAGCACTCGGGAGGCAGAGGCAGGTGGATCACTGTGAGTTCGAGGCCAGCCTGGTCTATAAAGCAAGTCCAGGACAGCCAGGGATATACACAGAGAAACCCTGTCTCGAAAAACCTCTTAGCTGCCAAGCCACCTCCCAAGTCGTTTTTTTTTTCCCTAAAGTTTTATTTATTGTGTATACAGTGCCCTGCCTGCATGTACACCTGCAGGCCAGAAGAGGGCACCAGATCTCATTATAGATGGTTGTGAGCCACCATGTGGTTGCTGTGATTTGAACTCAGGACCTCTGGAAGAGCAGTCAGTGCTCTTAACCTCTGAGCCATCTCTCTAGCCCTGTTTGTATTTTCTAAAAAGTTTTTTTTTTAATTACATTTATTTACTTCACTCATTGTGTGGGTGGACTGTGCCCTCTTTGTTTTACTTTTAGATGAGCGTGCCTCTGCATCCAAGTGTTGGGATTAAAGGCCTGTGCTACCACCCCACCACCACCCAGCACTTACTTTTAGATTTTTGAGGCAAAGTCTCACTAAGTTGCTTAGGCAGGCCTTGAACAAATTCTGCACTCCAGACAGCTATGGATCTAAGACCCTTCCCGCTCCCCCCCCGCCGCACCATCTCAGTTTCCTAGAGTAAATGGGATCGCAGGCATGCACCGCCAGACCTAGCTCCACACAGTCATATTAACTGATGTTTTTATATCTAAGGAGTAGGTTCTCAGGAGCGAGAATATATAGTGAAAATGTTTGGAGATGGAGAGATGGCTCAGTGGTTAAGAGCGCTGGCTGTTCTTACGGTGGACCCAGGTTCAAGTCCCAGCATCCACACGGTGTCTTGCAGCCACCTGTAATTCTAGCTCCGGGGGATCCGATGCGCCTGTCTCTGTGGGTACCAAGTACATATACAAAGCCCAGACATACATGCAAAGCATCCATACACAGAAACAACTTTTTTAAGAATTTTGTTTTTCTAATTTTTTTTTGGGTAGGGTGGCTGTTCGAGACAGGGTTTCTCTATGTAGCCATGGATGCCCTGTACTCACTTTGTAGACCAGGCTGGCCTCGAACTCACAGTGATCCGCCTGCCTCTGCCTCCCAAGTGCTGGGATTAAAGGCGTTCGCCACCACCTCCCAGCTTCTAATTTATTTTTTAAACCTTACATACACACACACACACACACACACACACACACACACACACACACACACAATCCTGGACTGTCCTGCTTCCAACTTGGTTAATAGAGCCAGGAATGACCTTGAACTTCTGATCCTCCCGCTTGTACTTCCTGAGTGTTTCCAGTCCTGATTTATAATGGTGCTGGGACCCCAAACTTCATGCGTACTAGGCAAACGCTCTTCTAACTGCGCTACACCCCAGCACCCTAAATCTTCACTTTCAAAAGCAGGTGATGACGTGGTACCTGGTGGTATAGCTATAATCCTAATGTTTTGGAGGCAGAGGCAAGAAGAGCCCTTGCTCTTTTTCAGAGGCATCCTGAGCTCCTTAGGGCACTCAAGGCCAGCCTGGGCTACATGGGACCCTGCCTCAAAACAAATAAAACTAAAAAGCTGTGTGACGGACGAATGGGGGTTTCTTCTTGCAGTTGCAATCTTCTACTCAGCTACCACCCACCACTGACTCCTCATTCCCTGGGGCAAATCGGTGGCAGAATCTAGGTCACGTCACCTGTCAATCACCTCTCATCTTGATGGTGAGCAAGATTGACAGGTTAAAGCCAGATAAGGTCGCGGCTGTGTGGGAAAGGCTCACAGATATAAGGGCAGTGTGACTGGTGCTGGGGCTTGCTGCCGACGGAGGTGTTACTAGCGTTGTAATTAAGGGGTCGCTGCCTCCAAGGCTGGGGTCAGCACAACTGAGAAGGACCTGGTCTAGCACTGGATTTGGGGAGGAAGCCATGTTTTAGTTGAGTTTCTTATTCCTGAGCCAAATACTTAACAAAAGCAACATAAGGGAAAAAGGGTCAATGACAGCTCACAGTCGGAGGGCTCACGGTCTATCATGGCAGGGAAGGCATTAGAGGCATGAGCGTGAGGCGGCTGGTCACATGGTACCCACAGCCGGGAAGCAGAGAGAGACAGATGCTGCTGCTCAGCTCACTTCTTTTGATTCAGGACAATAGGATGCTGCTGTCCCATCTAAATTAACTCAACTCAGAAACTCCCTCACAGACAGGCGCAGGGGCTGGTCTCTGCTGGTCCTAGGTCCTGCCAGGTTGACAATAGATACTAACTCCTGAACCAGCAAGATGGCTCCGAGGGTTAAACGTGCTACCACTAATCCCCTCGACCTGCATGGTAGGAGAGAACTGACTCCAAAAAACTGACCTCCAGGGCTGGAGAGACAGCTCAGAGGTTAAGAGCACTCACTAGCTGCTCATCCCAAGGTCCTGAGTTCAATTCCCAGCAACCACATAGTGGCTCACAACCATCTATAATGAGACATGGTGTCCTCTTCTGGCCTGCAGGTTTTACATGCAGGCAGAACATAAGACATAATGAATTAATCTTAAAAAACAAAAACAACTGACCTCTGACCTTCACACATGTACACAAATACATCACTCACTCTCTCTCTCTCTCTCTCTCTCTCTCTCTCTCTCTCTCTCTCTCTCTC
>OU015754.1:14655494-14676920 GCA_907169655.1 Acomys percivali | reverse complement strand
CCCTCACTGGGGGATTCTAGGTAGATGCTCTACCACTGAGCCACACCCCAGCCCCTCACTGGAGGATTCTAGGCAGGGGCTCTACCACTGAGCCACACCCCAGCCCCTCACTGGGGGATTCTAGGTAGATGCTCTACCACTGAGCCACATCCCAGCCCCTCACTGGAGGATTCTAGGCAGGGACTCTACCACTGAGCCACACCCCAGCCCCTCACTGGGGGATTCTAGGTAGATGCTCTACCACTGAGCCACACCCCAGCCCCTCACTGGGGGATTCTAGGCAGGTGCGCTACCACTGAGCCACACCCCAGCCCCTCACTGGAGGATTCTAGGCAGGTGCTCTACCGCTGAGCCACATCCCAGCCTCTCACTGGGGGATTCTAGGCAGGTGCTCTACCGCTGAGCCACATCCCAGGCCCTCACTGGGGATTCTAGGCAGGTGCTCTACCACTGAGCCACACCCCAGCCCCTCACTGGGGGATTCTAGGCAGGGGCTCTACCACTGAGCCACAGCCCCTCACTGGGGGATTCTAGGCAGGGGCTCTACCACTGAGCCACACCCCAGCCCCTCACTGAGGGATTCTAGGCAGGGGCTCTACCACTGAGCCACACCCCCAGCTCTTACAGCCAAGACTGGGAACAACCCAACAACCAGAGCCAGGACTCAGAAACCCTACCCTGGTCTTGGCCAAAGCCAACATGTATAGGAGAGGAGGAAATGTGGGACTTCCCTTCCGGCTTCTCCTAGACTGGAAATTTCTGAGCTTCCACCTGGAATATTCCATCCCTTAGCCACAGACTTGGTGTAAGCTGTAAACAGAGATCTCTAAACCCTTTGTCCCTCGGAGATCTCTCTCTCTCCCTTTTTTATAATGCCACTCAAACAAGGGTGGTCAAGGCCTTTGGTGACAATTTCCAAATGGCTGAGCTATTGGGAGAGGCCCATTCCATCCCCCGAAGTCCTCTGCAAGACAGACCCCACAGGGAAGAGCACAGGCCCACACTTCAGGAGCTACTAAACATCACCAGGCTCTATGGTACAAAAATGGAATTTTGAACGTCTTCTTGTGTAGGATGTGTATTGAATGATTATTGATATTTAATATTGAATTATTATTTTAGTAAAATCAGCAGTTACTCCTTAACCACGTATATACCCAAAACACACACACACACACACACACACAGACTAGGATCTATTTAATTAGCTTAGAACACGATGCTGCGCAATAACTGCTCCATCTTAATCCTCCAATCTAGTATAGTTTCCTCCCATTCTGATTTCCCACATGATACTTGCTTCCTATTCACATCCTAGGTCCAGTTCATTCCTTCCGGTGCTGCTCGTTCCTCTCCACGTGCATCCCTCCTGTCCTTCCTGCTCTGTCCCACCCTATTCTCTGTTATTGCTCAGCATTGGCTAGTTGGTTTTTATTGGCAATCAGAGAACAAATGGTAACATGTATACACAAACTTGAGACAGGAGACACTCAGAATAAACAGTACAATGCGATGTCCTGATTGAAACCAGATAGCGGGGTGGAGAAATCAGCATTTGAATGAACAAGGGTAAACTGTACACACAGTCCACAAGAACATTATGCCAACTGATATGGGTGGCTGGCAGTGGTGAGGGGACACAGTAAATGCACAGAAACAAGCCCCCCCCCCGCGCCTCCCCGGCCCCCGCATCAGCAGCCAGCTTGGAAGTATCAACCAAGGACCCAAGTCCACTGGAGCTCCTTGGCCCTGCCTGCTCCTCAGCCTGGGCGGGATCCTCTAGGCAGACTCCTCGGTTGCCCAGCCCAGAAGTAATGAGCTGCATCCTTTAAGAGTGTTTCCAGCACTCTTCCCTAAGAGGCAGAGTCCAGAAATGGACCTTTGTCCAGCTAACTCATCTGTTTATAGGGTCTGAGTATTTATCCCAGGCTAGCCTAGAACAGGTGATCTCCCTGCCTAAGACTCATGTATGCTGGGCTGATAAGCGTGCACTGTGGACCATGCCAGCAGCCTCGGTTAGGTGTGAGGGTGTGAGGTAGAGATGTGTACAAGCGTGGCCCAAGCGGAGGACAAGGATTCCAGCTCAGAGATGCCTGTGGTGAAAGTACCAGCATCCCTGCCCCGGGGAGGATGGCAGCCAGGGTAATTCCATATTATTACAGCTTTACAGGAAGCCAACCCAGCCCAGCTGTCAAACAGCAGCAATTTACAAGCCCTAGGGGAGAGAGACTAGGGGAAAAAAAAAAAAAAAAGACAAGCCCCGTCCCTAAATTGATCCTGAGTTATTTTTAGCTTCATGTTCATCCCCTGTGTTTCTTTTTTAAGAGCCTCAATGCAGACTTTGTACAAGAACCACTTAGCAGGATGCAGCTGTTCGTGCAGGTAGACAGGGGAGGGAGTGCCTGCGAGCATGGGCCTGCAGGAAAAGGAAGAAGAGCCGGGCGTGGTGGTACACAAATCCCAGCACTCAGGAGACAGAGGCAGGAGGTTAGCTGTGAGTTCGAGGCCAGCCTGGTCTACAAAGTGAGTCTAGGACAGCCAAGGCTACACAGAGAAACCCTGTCTCGAAAAACCAAAACCCTCCCCCCCCCCCGAAAGAAAGAAAGAAAAAAAGAAAAGGGAGCAGGGTGTAGTGGTACATGGCTGCAATTCCTGCAGTCAAGAGGCTGAGGCAGGCGGACAGTTGAGTTTTGAGTCCAGCCTAGGCTATACAGTGAGACCCTGTCTCAAAAAGAGAAGTCTGGTGTGGTGGTGCACGCCTGTACTACTGACACTTAAGAGGTGGAGGTTCAGCCGTTACATGGCCAGTTGGAGGGTAACCTGGGCTATATGAGAGGCTGCCTTTAAAAAAAAAGGAAGGGGCTGGAGAGATGGCTCAGAGGTTAAGAGCACTGTCTGTTCTTCCAGACGTCCTGAGTTCAATTCCCAGCAACCACATGGTGGCTCACAACCATCTACAACGAGATCTGGTACCCTCTTCTGGGGAACAGGAATACATGCAGGCAAAATACTATGTAATAAATAAATAAATACATCTTTAAAAAAATAAAATAAAATAAAAATAAAAATAAAAATAAAAAAAGGAAGGAGAGAAAGGAAAAGGGAAGGGGAGCAGAGGGGAGAAACAGGGTCTTTAAAGGACCCACATGCAGGAAACACATCCTACAGACTGAGAAGACTTCAAACCAGAAGCCCCCTGGAGCTGGTGAGATGGCTCAGTGGTTCCGAACCGAGGCTATTCTTCTAGAGAGCCTCAGCCTACTTCCCAGCACCCTCACAGTGGCTAACAACCACCTGTAACTCCAGTGCCCTAAGAGCTAATGCCTTCTTCTGACCTCTGTGGACATTGGTTGTGTATGTGGTGTACAGACATACATACAGGCAAAACACAAATGCGTGTTTAAAAAAAAAAAACAAAAACAGAAACAGAAAGAACAAGCTGGGCGTGGTGGCGCACACCTTTAATCCTAGCGCTGGGAGGCAGCCTGGTCTACAAAGGAAGTTACAAGACAGCCAGGGCTACACAGAGAAACCCTGTCTCAAAAAAAATCAAAGCAAACGAACAAACAAAAACTTTAAACTAGAGGCCCAAGTTCATGTGCTACCTCATCTCTTCCTCACCACAACAGGGCCAATAGCAATAGCTACCTCTGAGGGCTATTTTGAGACTGAAGGAGTTAATACGTGAAGTACTCATAAAAACTCCCTAACAGAGCTAGGATTTCATAAACTAGCTAACTTTTTAACTAAACACCCTATATGCTGATTAGTACAGCCAGTGATAATATAGCCAAGATGTATTTTTACTTTTTGTTTTGTTTTCTTTGGAGACATGGCTTCTCTGTGTACCTTGGCTTTCCTGGGCTCTCTCTATAGGCCAGGCTGGCTTCGAACTCACAGAGATCTGCCCGCCTCTATTTTTACTATTTTAAATTGTGAATACGTGGGAGGGGGATTCCGTGCAGGTGCAGGTGCCCACCAATGCCAAAGGTGTCTGATCCCTTGGAGCTGGAGTTACAGGTGGCTGTGAGTCACCCAGTGTGGGTGCTAGGAACCAAACTCAGGTCCTCTGCAACGGCAAGAAGTGCTCTTAACTGATGAGCCATGCCTCTAGCCCCAGTAATCAGTGAGGACTGGGGCAGATAGCTCAGTTGGCAGAGTGCCTGCCTTGCACACACTGCACTGTGACCGGAAAAAAAAAAAAAAAAAAGTACATGGAGTCAGGCAAAGCTGGTACATCTTCCAGTCCAGAGCACATGGGAAGCTGAAACAGGAGGAACCCTTGAACAGGGGTGTTTGAGGCCAGCCTGGGCTATATATATAGCGTGGCCTCCATCTAAGTCAATAAAGAAGTTAATAAACGGGCTGGAGAGATGGCTCAGCGGTTAAAAGCACTGGCTACTCTTCCAAAGGACCCGGTTCAAGTCCTAGCAGCCACATGGCAGCTCATAAACATCTGTGACTCCAGTTCCAGAGGGTCTGGCACCCTCACACAGGCATCCATGCAGGTAAAACATCAATGCACATATAAATAAATAAATAAAGCCGAGGGTGGTGGCACACGCCTTTAATCCCAGCACTTGGGAGGCAGTGGCAGGCGGATCACTGTGAGTTCGAGGCCAGCCTGGTCTACAAAGTGAGTCCAGGACAGCCAAGGCTACACAGAGAAATCTTGTCTCAAGAAAACCAAAATTAAAAAAAAAAAAAAAAAAAAGGTAAGTAAACTGTACCGTGGAGTTCAGGGGTGGGAATAGGCGTGTTACAAACTCCAGAGTGTCTATTTGGCTGAAGCAAGAAAAAAATAGCCCGGTTCATGCCACGAAGTAGCTGCTGTTGGTTCAAACTTCTAGAGTCTGACATAATTTAAGACATAAGGGACAGACAGACCTAGTAAGGAGGTGTTGGTCACACCCTGAAGGACAAGAAGTCAGGGAGAGAGGGAGGAAAAACACTGCAAGATTTGTTCACCTCCCCTGGATGAGTGATGAAGGAGACGCCGCCGCCGGGGTGGAGAACCACAGGAAGCTCCTGAGGAGATGGAAAATTCCAGAGACTGGCAGTGGGGCTTCTGAAGACAGGAAGATTAGCAACGTGGCAGTGGGTGAAGGAGCGAGAAGGAGTGGAGCCTGGGGTGGGGTGAGGTGGGGAATGGATGACAGAAAGAGAGCTCTGAGGGGAGGCTAGGCTTGAGAGAGTGAGGAGGTGAACCCGGCTCAGAGCGGGGGGGTGGGGGGGATAGGGGGAGGGGGAGGGGGAAGGTGAGGAAACAGCAATGATGTCATGGAGCCATGAACTGTAACAGGAACTCAGAAGTTGCTCTTGCTCGGGCTGGAGAGGAGGCTTAGTCGGTGAAGTACTTGCTTTGAAGGCGCCAGGGCCTGGGTTTGGGTCTCCAGCACTCACCTAAAAACCTCACACATCTGGAGCAGGATGGGTGGGGAGGGGCAGATCTCCGGAGCTCACTGGCCAACGGACCCTTTCATTTGCTGCTCTTTCCACTGCACGGTGACTGACCATCTCTCTGCTTTTCATAGTTCATTTACTTAATTCTAATTCTAGGGAGGTGGCTGCGTCTAGTCCTTAACAGACTCCAGGAGTAGCAGCAGGGATTTCTACCCTAAAATTCTGTTTATGCAAATCAGAAATGGAAAGGAGAGTCATGTAGGAGGGTCACCTCTTTCCAACCTCTACTGAGAGGCAGGAAGGAGGATTAAGATGGAAGGAAGATCTGAGAGAAAGGCGCACTCAAAAAGCTAGGTCGTGGTGGCGCACGCCTTTAATCCCAGCACTCCAGAGACTGAGGCAGGCAGATCTCTGTGAGTTCGAGGCCAGCCTGGTCTACAAAGCCAAGGCTACACAGAGAAACCCTGTCTCTAAAACAACCAAAAAAAAAAAAAAAAAAAACCCCACCAAACAACAAACAAACGAAACAACAAAAAGCTAATGTGGGAGAAATTCTTTAAGATAGTGTGGTACCTCCTTTTCTTGTTACTGTGATAAAATACTATGACAGAAACAAGAGAGAAAGGTTTCTTCTAATTTACAGTTAGGGCACAGCACATGGGAGAGCAGTGTCGAGGGAGGTAGCAGGGCTCAAAGCACAGACACACTCAGGAAGCAGAGCGGGGCAGACTGAATGCATGATGCTGCTCAGCTCCTCTCTGCTGTTTATACAATCAAAAGTCCAGCCAGGGAATGGCACCACCCAGAGTGGGCATGTCTTCCTACCCCAGTTTCTGCAGGCATGTCCAGAGGCCCAGGTACCAGTTGAGTCTTGGTTTCTTTTTTTTTTTTTGGTTTTTCTGAGACAGGGTTTCTCTGTGTAGCCTTGGCTGTCCTGGACTCACTTTGTAGACCAGGCTGGCCTCGAACTCACAGCGATCCGCCTGCCTCTGCCTCCCGAGTGCTGGGATTAAAGGCGTGCGCCACCACGCCCGGTTGTACCAGTTGAGTCTCGGGTCTATCAATTTACCCAGCACTAATCATCACAGATAGCAGGGAATGGAGGGATGAGAAAGAGAGATAGGCTATGTTGCCACAGTGGCAAAATGGCTTGATGACTCCAGGCAGCACTAATCACCGCCTCACATCACGGTAGGGCATCTTGTGACAACTCAGCTGGTACCAGCACAAGGTCACACAAAAGCAGCTGGGACCAGCAAGTCTGACTGAGATGATGGCTGCCATTAGCTTCATTTCCGTATCATCTGCATCAAGATGCCCGATGCCATCATTCTTCTGACACCATGCCACACCCAGAAACCCACGTGTTCCGAAAAGGGGAGTGAACTTTATTCTGGAACAATCCCAATCTATTCCTGGAATGTCCTCTTTTTCCTCCAACTTAAGTCATCCATGGCTGTCCCCTTGCTACAGTGTCCCAAAAGTGAACTTTTTTAGGTGTGTGTGTGTGTGTGTGTGTGTGTGTGTGTGTGTGTGTGTGCGCGCTCAAGTGGAGGTCAGATGACAACTCAGTGAAGTTGACCCTCTCCTTCCAACATGATGGCAGATGATTTTACCTGAGCCATCTTCATGGTCCCCAATATGGTCTATTTTCTAAAGAGATTTATTATTTATACAGTATTCTGTCTGCACGTGCACCTGCCTACCACAAGAAGGCATGAGGCACCATGTGGTTGCTGGGAATTGAACTCAGGACCTTTGGAAGAGTAGACTGTGTGCTCTTAACCTCTGTGCCATCTCTCCAGGCCCTAGATTTTTTTCTTTTTCTTTCTTTCTTTCTTTCTTTCTTTCTCTTTTTTTTGTTTTTTTGTTTTTGTTTTTGTTTTTTGTTTTTTTTGGGTTTTTTTTGACACAAGGTTTCTCTGTGTAGCCTTGGCTGTCCTAGACTTGTTTTGTAGACCAGGCTGGCCTCCAACTCACAGCGATCCGCCTGCCTCTGCCTCCTGAGTGCTGGGATTAAAGGTGTGCGCCACCACGCCTGGCTAGATTTTTTTTTTTTTCTTAAGAGGGAGATCTTCATAGTGATTTCCAGAAAGTCAGGGCTGCAAAGTGAGACCTGACTCAAAAAAGAAGTCTCAAAATAGAAGGAGGAGGAGGAGGAAGAGGAAGAAGAGGAGGAGGAGAAAGGAAAGGTAGTTAGTTGTAAGATAAAGACCTCATCTCCCATCCCCCACCCCCCATCCCCCATCCCCGACCCCCCATCCCCACTGGCCTGTAGGAGACAAAGAGCAGGGAGGTCATGGATGCCAGTGAGGTGGCTCAGTGAGCAGGAGCACTTGCCGCTAAGCCTGAGAATCTGAGTTTTATAGCTGGAGCCCACATGGTAAAGGAGAGAACCAACTCCCTGAGTTGTCCTCTGACCCCTGACCCCCAAGTTATGGAATCCATGTACCCTCCCCCATCCCACCCCTATCCCCGCCATACACACACATAGAAAAGAAAATGTCGGGGAAGAAAAACAGCAGAGATCTGCCAGGATCGGAGGGGAAAAAATAGCCACAAAAGGGTTAAATAATTCCCAAAGGCGCACAGTGAACAGGGTGCTGCACTCTGGCTCCAAGGCCCAATTAACTTTCACCATTATGCTATTCTGAGCTCCACAATACCACTGAGGTAAGAAGGCAGAATAGCAACCCATTTATAGACTGTGAGGACAACCTCATGAAATGATATAAATATATACGTGCGTGCATATGCATATGTGCAGCTGTATCTACAGGCAGGGTATTTATAGGCAGACACTGGAAAGAAAGACTTTAAACTGGTAACCGTGGCAATTTTTTTTGAAGAAGCTGTTTCTAAAATAGCTTTTCTAAAATTAATATGATTAATGGGAAAACATTATTTAAACAGACACAGGGATGGGCAAGTATCAAAGGCAGGCTGTAAAATAGACTTTCTGGGAAGAATGAGGCCTTGCCAACCTACTCTGAGGGTTGGGATTAATCCAAAGCTTTTCACTTAATTGACAGATAATGATGGGAGGAATGTGAGAGCTCCCGGACATGGCAAGTCCTGGACCCCTTCAGCTCCCTGCTTAAACTCCAGTATGAAAACAACACAGTTTAGGCCATCCAGTTGGCTCAACCAGTATAGGTGCTTACCACCAAGCCTGAAGACCTGAGTTCGATCCTGGCACCCACATGGTGAAAAGAGAACTGTGATTCCTGCAAGTTCTCTGACCTCCACACGAGCACGGTGGCATGTAAATATATACATATATAATAAATATATTTAATATATGTGTATATATATATATAAACATATGCATATACACTTTTTTTTTTTAAGAAAAGAAAGGACAAAATTCCCTTTGGAAGACTGTCGAAGAGACTGAGTAATCTCGAAGACTCCAAAATTCATTTAGACTGTGCTAAGTCTGTCTTACACATGGCAAATGCCTTGGCACTGTCCCAAGTCACAGTTAAATTGTGGTCATAAAATACAACGCCAATTCTAGACTATCCAGTCAGGTTGATTTCATAATAGTCATGCCAAATCCCAAATCGGCTATTTTAAAAGTTAACCAGTGTGGGTCAGAGGTAATGGCACACTCTTGCCTTTTAATCACAGTACTCAAGAGGCCAGAGTAGGCAGATCTCCATGAGTTCTGGGCTGCCCTGGTCTACACAGCAAGTTCCAGGGCACTGGGAACATAGTACAGTCAGTAGAGTGCTTGCCTCGCAAGCCTACCCCCAGCAACCAGAAACCAGAAACCAATTACACACCTGTAATCCCAGCACTGTGGAAGCTGAAAGTGCAAGAGTTCAATGTCAGCTTTAGCTACCTAACGTGCTCAAGGCCAGCCTGGGCCACACGAGACACTGTCTCAAAACCAAGCAGTCCATAAGTTAAACAGCTAATTTAAAGTATTTGTCCAGTAATTTGAACTTTTAGGCTTCATTGGGACAGTGCCTTTTAAAATAACTCTGTGTGTGCATTCACACTCGCGCCCTGTGGTACACATGTGGAGGTCAGAGGACAACTTTCAGAAGTCGGTTGTAGCCTTTTCACCTTCTTGGGATGGAACTAGGTCCTGAAGCAAGTACCCCCACCTGCTGAGCCATCTCAGCTGCCACCCATCTGCACCCCTCCCCCATGGCTTCTCTGCATGGCTCCTACTTACTGTTGAAAACCAGGCCCCCGGAAACCACGCTCTGCCCTCTGGGAAGGTCTTCATATTTCAGTGGCTATTTCCCTAATGACTTTGCCAGTAATTAAGCAAAACCTGGGTTCCAGCTTTTGTAGCTACCGAAGCCTTTGCTCCATTAACCTAGGAGCCAGCTAATGATTAGACAGAGTCTTCGAGAAATATAAATCTCCTGCGCTTCGCAGAGACGCTTTGCAAGTGTGTTGGGCAGAAACCTTCAACATGCAACCAACCGGCAGTGTGCTGATTGCAGAATCTCCAAGAGAGTCTCAGTTGGGAGGTAAGACCACAAGTCTGTCCTGGGCATGTGCACACAGGACAGTAAGACACTTCCATGATTGTGCGCACACACACACACACACACACACACACACACACACACACACACTTTGGCTGTCCTGCAGCTTGCTGTGTAGACCAAGATGGCCTCAAACTCAAAAAGATCCACCTGTTTCTGCCTGCTTAATGGTGGGATTAGACGTCTGTGCCACTAACACCTGGCACGTGTAAGAGCTTTTTTTTTTTCTTTTTTTTGGTTTTTTTTCGAGACAGAGTCTCTCTGTGTATCCTTGGCTGTCCTGGACTCTGTAGACCAGACTGGCCTTGAACTCACATCGACCCACCTGCCTCTGTCTCCTGAGTGCTGGGATTAAAGGCGTGCGCCACCAGGCCTGGCAACGTGTCAGAGCTTTTAAAAAGCAATTTCAGGGCTGCCGAGATGGCTCATCAGGTAAAGGTGCCTGCTGCCAAGCCTGATGATCTGAGTTCAATCCCAGTACCCACATGGTGGGCAGTGGCATGTGTGAGCTCCACCCTACACACACACACACACACCAAATTAAATATAAATGTGATAATTTTTTCAAATGATTCCACACCATGCAGCTTCATTCTCCAGCCTTCCTACACCTCACTCGGCTGCGCCAGCTACTCTGACTCCTTCATTACTCCTCCTCCTCCTCCTCCTCCTCCTCCTCTTCGACAATCTCAAGTAGCCACTTTGAACTTCTGATTTTTCCGCCTGCATTTCCTAAGTGTTGGAACCACAGACTTGTACTGCCACCCCTGGTTATGTGATGCTGGGGACGAAACCTGGGGTTTCACACACGTTAGACAGGCACTCTACCTTCGGAGCTACCTATATCTCTAATCCAAAGTATTACCACCAAATCCTAGCATGCCGGGAATAGAGAGATGGCTCAGAGGCTTTGCAGAGGACCTGAGTTTGGCTCCCTGCACCCTTATAAGGTAGCTCAAAACTGTAACTCCAGCTCGAGGGGTCTAACTCCCTCTTCTGGTCTCCATGGGTACCTGCACTCATGCACCCATACACAGAAAGATGCAGATACATAATTTAAAATAAAATCTAAAAAATGAACCAAATTTAACATCGTGCCCCAGTTGGTAGAGATGAACTGTGACTGCCCTCTGACTCTGCTGTTAACATCAACGCCCCAAATGGGACCACTATCCTTTTCTTGTTGATTCCGTTTGTGTTTGATTCAAAGTCTCAATCTGTAGCACCAACTGGCCTCAATTCATGATCCGCCTACTGCAGGCATCCCAGGTGCTGGGATTACAGGTGTGTGCCGCCACAGCTGGCTGTGACCATGATCTTGAGTGTGTTGTTTATCATTTTTCCACATGCTTTCATACCACTTATTGAATGTGTGTATCCAAACCAACACACACTAGTTTTTATGTTTTCCAACTATATGTCAATGAAAGCACCATTCCCCCCAACTATATGTAAATAGTATACAAATGAAAGTACCATTTCCCCCCAACTCTATGTAAATAGTATATAAATCAAAGTACCATTTTTCCAACTATATGTAAATGGTTTCCACTATATGTATGTAAATGGAGGAACCATTTCTACTGCTTACTACCCTTTCACATCCTAGACAGAAGCTGAACTATTTCCTTTTTTAAAAATGTATTTTTATTTATGTGTTTATGTGTGTACCTGTATGTAGTATGTACACATGGGTGTAGGTACCTTGGAGTCCAGAAGAGGGCGCTGGAGCCCCCAGGAACTGAAGTTACAAGTAGTTGTGAGGCTCTTGAGATGGGCGCTGGATACTGATTTCAAATCTCTGGAAGAGCAGTGCATGCTCTTAACTGCTGAGCCATCTCTTCAGCCCCCAACTTGCTTCTTGTGAATACCCAATATTTGTAGTTTTTCAGAGCTGTCAACATTGACAGAATCTAAACCACCAATTAAATTTTTCTATGCCAATTTATCAGGCCACTTTCATACCTGAACAGCTGGATGGTTTTTTCTGTGTGTGCAAATGCACATGTTCGTAAATGTATAAATGCACATGTTTGTGGGCATACATGCATGGGTATGGTTTATGCTGTGCTGGGGATTGAATACAGGGCTTTGCAAAAGTTATGCAAGGACTCTGCACACTGAGCAATATCCTCAGCCGCACACTTTTATTTTGTTTCATTTTGTTTTTTGAGACAAGGTTTCTCTGTGTAGCCTTGGCTGTCCTGGACTCATTTTGTAGACCAGGCTGGCCTCGAACTCACAGTGATCCGCCTGCCTCTGCCTCCCGAGTGCTGGGATTGACCCACACTTTTAATAACAACCAAATGGATCTCTTTGAGCTCTCTTGCTCACACCTCTTCCTTATCTTTTTTTTAAAATAAAGATTTATTTATTATGTATACATTGCTCTGCCTGCTTGTACCCCCCCCCCCCGACCTTGCAGGCCAGAAGAGGGCATCAGATCACATTATAGATGGTTGTAAGCCACCATGTGGTTGCTGGGAATTGAACTCAGGACCTCTGGAAGAGGAGACAGTGCTCTTAACTGCTGAGCCATCTCTCCAGCCCCTCTTCCTTATCTTTTAAAGATTTATTTATTTATTATGTATACAGTGTTTTGCCTGCATGTATGCCTACAGGCCAGAAGAAGGCCCTAAAGATCGTTGTGAGCCATCATATGGATGCTGGGAATTGAACTCAAGACCTTTGGAAGAACAGCCAGTGCTCTTAATCTCTGACCAATCTCTCCAGCCTTCCTTTATTTATTTATTTTATTTTTAAAAAATATTTCTTTATTTTTATTTATAAGTGCTCTATCTGCATGTACACCTGCAGGCCAGAAGAGGGCATCAGATCTCATCATAGATGGTTGTGAGACATCATGTGGTTGCTGGGAATTGAACTCAGGACCTCCGGAAGAGCAGATGATGCTGAGCCATCTCTCCAACCTCCAGCCCTCTTTTAAAAACATACATTTAGTTATGTGTATGAGTATTTTGCCTGTACCACATGCATGCAGTACCCCAGGAGGCCAGAAGAGGGCATAGGATCCTTTCAAACTGGGGTTACTGACAGTAGCAAGTTGCTATGTGGGTACAGGGAACCAAACCAGGGTCTTCTGAGGAGTAACAAACACTCTTAACCATTGAGCCATCTCCTTAGACCCCTCTTCTTTATCTTGCCGGGTGGTGGGGACAGGGGAAATCTAGTTTTTCTAAACACAAAGCTGACCTTTCCAGGCTTTCCACACACCTTTAAAATATCTGGGCATTAGGGTGCACCCCTTTAATCTCAGCACTCAGCAAGCGGGAGCAAGCAGATCTCTGTGAATTTGAAGCCAACTTGGTCTACATAGCATTCCAAGACAAGGCTACAGAGCAAGACCCTGTCTGTAAATGAATAAAAAAGAGAACAAACAATCTCTGGGTGCACAGAGTCTGGCCCTGCCCACCCCATTGATTCTGTAATTCTCACGGTACTAATTTCTTTTCTTCTTCCTCTTCTTCTTCTTCTTCTTCCTCTTCTTCTTCTTCAAGATTTATTTATTTATTAAGTACAGTGTTCTGCCTGCATGTGAGCCATCGGCCAGAAGAGGGCACCAGATCACATTATAGATGGTTGTGAGCCACCATGTGGTTGCTGGGAATTGAACTCAGGACCTTTGGAAGAACAGACAGTGCTCTTAACCTCTGAGCCATCTCTCCAGCCCCTCACGGTGCTAATTTCAAGGCTCTATCTACTTTCTGCCTGTGAGCCTTTGCAGCAGATGCTCTCCTTGCAAACTTCTCTCTTTGGCTCTTAATGAGAAAGAATCCTCACATCCTGGGGCCTGATCTCCATACAAGTCACACTCTTGCACACACACACACACACACACATACACACACAATGTTAAGGTCCCATGCGGTCTCCACATTTCCACAAGGCCACTGTGATTGTTCCTGAATCTCTCTCCAGTAAACTGTGAACCAAGACTTGGCTTGCTGTCAGTTTCTGACCCCACTTAGTCACCTGCCCACAATGCAAGTGTCCCAAGGCCTGCACAATCCAGGACCGGAAACTGCCTCTCTGGAGTCACCCTCAGGCTAGGCAGAGCTTACTGGGGATGGAAATAGAGCCCCTGCTTGTATTAAATGGCCAGAAAGCTCTGGGCTCCCAGAGTCTACCCAGAACAGACTTCATTTGGAGCCCCACCCTGCCCCTGAACTATATCCGTAGCCAAGGAATTAGAAGGACCCTCATTCAGCCTCTGCACGGTTGAGTCCCTGGAAGGTGGCCAAATGCAGCAATGACAGCAGGAAGCCAAATTTAGGAGCAATCTGCTTGCAGATGCCCCTCTGGACACAAATACCCACCTGTCAGGGCTTCCACGCAAACAAACCCTGACCCTGCTATCCTAGTCTTGGCCCTGAGGCCCAACAACAGCTGCCTCCCTGAGTGACCTCTGGTCCTCACCCAGAGACAGCTGCACCAAGTCCTCAAACAGACAAAAATTTATCACCAGCTCCCAACCCATCACAGGTGTGTCCCGGGGCCATCAAGTGGCTTCACAGTGCCTGACTCGGATGACAAGCCAAGGACAGGTGCTGCCTGCCAACCAGCTGGCCCTGGGCTCTTTTGAAGGCCCCCTTTGTTCTCCCTGAAGTCGCCTGGCTTAATTTCACGTGGCAGCCATGCTGGGGAGCTCTGCCTTTCTTGTGCACAGCCTGCAGACGATTTCAGGGGGGTGATGGGGAAACAGACAAGCAAGACAAATTCCTAAAAAGTGATGAAGACAGATTCACACTTCCGCCTCACCATAAAGCAGTTATCAATACTACACACACACACACACACACACACACACAGCCCGCATGTATTTATGCATACATAGAAATCACTATATACATCTCTCTATATATCCATATATAGCACAAATGCAAATCTGGGCTGTCTTGGGGTACTCGGTCTCCATGGAGGATGGTTAGGGACTGTCTCTGTGATTCTACAAAGAAACCCCAAGAATAGAGGTAAGGGTCGCCTCTGAGTCGCATGCTGGAAGCCAGGTGTGATGGCTCATAGCCTGTCATCCCAGCACTTGAGAGGTGAAGAAGAGAGAATAGCTATAAATGTGAGGCTACCCTGAGTACACGGTGGCTTCCAGGCCACACTGAGTTAGATTACAGAAATGTCACTAAATCACACCCTTGTGTGGTGGCACACACCTTTAATCCCAGCACTCGGGAGGCAGAGACAGGAGGACGCCTCGAGCACACTGGCCAATCAGCCTAGCTATATTTGGTGAGCTACAAGTTCAGCGAGAGACCACGCTTCAGCAAAGTTGGATGGAAGGCCATGGGGGTGTGTGTCACCTTTTGAATGCCAGCACTTGGCGTTAAGGGTTTTGTTGTTGTTGTTGTTGTTTTGTTTTGTTTTGTTAAGGCAGATGGATCTCTTTGAGTTTAAGGTCAGCTTGGTTTATATAGTGAGTTCCAGGACAGCCAGGGAGACCCAGTGAGATCCTATCTCAAAGAAAAAGAGTTTAGGGTTGGACATCAATAGAGAAAGGTGTCTAATGGTCACAGTCGGTCGTAGATTCTGCCAACGTGACACAAGTGTAGACGTATCTAGGAAGAGGGGGATCTCAGGCGAAGAAGTGCCTCCATCAGACTGGCCTGTGGGCGTGTCTGTGGGGCATTTTGTTTTGTGGGGTTTTTTTTTTTTTTTTTTTGGGTTTTGAGACAGGGTTTCTCTGTGTAGCTTTGGCTGTCCTGGACTCACTTTGTAGACCAGGCTGGCCTCGAACTAGTAGAGATCCTCCTGCCTCTGCCTCCCGAGTGCTGGGTTAAAGATGTGCGCCACCACTGCCCAGCTATTTTTTTTTTTTTTAATTTTTTTAAATTTTATTTTATGGACATTGTCTTACCTGTATGTATGTCTGTGTGACTGTGTCGGATCCCCTGGAATTGGAGTTATAGACAGTTATGGGCTGCCATGTGGGTGCTGGGAATTGAACCCAGGTCCTCTGGAAGAACAGCCAGTGCCCCTAAACTCGGAGCCGCCCCTCCAGCCCCAACATTTTGTTTGTTTGTGTGATGCCTGCTAAGAGCGTTTCCCCGCTCCCACCATCGTCCTAGCATTCTGACGAGGCTCTGAATCTTTGCAAGGCTCTTCCTGGCTCCTTTTAGGATGTACTGAGCTCTCCAGCCCTGAGGTACTGTGTCAGGTTCCCCAGCTCTCCTCCGAACTTCCCTTATCTTCCTTTCTCACCGATTGCTTCCCCTCCCCCTGCCTCCGCCCCCCCAAGATGTTTCCTTTGAGTTCTTTCGGTTCCACGTTTTCTTGACTTTCCTTAGCTGAAAGTGGAACCCTGGTGAAGTGTTTATGTCCTCAGTGAAGTGCTTTAAAAAAATAAATAGAGGTGGCTCAGTGGTTAAGACAGCGTACAGTAGGGGCTGGAGAGATGGCTCAGAGGTTAAGAGCACCGACTGCTCTTCCAAAGGTCATGAGTTCAATTCCCAGCAACCACATGGTGGCTCACAACCATCTATAATGAGATCTGATGTCCTCTTCTGGCTTTCAGGCAGGATATTGTATACATAATAAATAAAGAAATCTTTAAAAAAAAAAAAAAAGACAGCGTACAGTGTACTGTGCTTGCAGAGGACCCGAGTTCAGTTCCCAGCACCCACAGCCTATGACTCACAATCGGCCGTAATTCCAGTTTCCAGGGATCTGATGCCCTCTTCTGGCCTCTGAGGGCAGCTGCACTCACAGGTACACACATATATACACATGAATAGAAAATAAGTCACAGTTTAAGGTTTATTAGAAATGCATGCATGTCTGATGCCCTCTTCTGGCATGCAGGTATACATGCAGACAAAGCATTCATATACATTAAAAAAAAAAAAGGAAAGAAAAAAGAAATGCATGCATGGTGGTTGGCCTCAGTTATAGATAGATTAATTCTCAAGGAAGTGGCCAATGAGACCTCTCCTCAGAGGCTGCCTACTCCCGACACCTTAGGTTTCTCCACCAACTCCTGCCTAGGAGGCAGATGGCAGACAGCTCACATTTGGTTCCTCTGGATGGAGAGAAAGTTCCAGACTTGCAGTTAATCCCCTTGTTTTCGGCACCTGCTGTGTCCTACCCTCTGCCCACTTGGAGTCACGAGGTTGATTAGAAACAAGCGCTGCTCGGTTTCAACAGCTGCAAGGCCACAGCTGCAAAACAAACGCCCGCCTGTTGGCGTTCAGCTGGGGCAGGTTACACCCGAGCGCTGGGGGTTGGATGTGCATGTATTGCGTACGAGGAGTTTATGTGTGTGAGTGCAGGCGTGCACGCGTGCCTGTGCCTGTGCGAGCAAGTGAGCATAAGTATGTTCCATGTGCACGTGCCTCAGCTGTCATTCCTTAGGTGACACCCATTTTGCTTTTTGAAACAAACGGGGTCTCTTATGAGTCTCTTAAGCTGGCCAACCAGGGAGTCCAAAGGACCCACCTGTCTCTGCCTCTTCACCATGGTGATTATGAGTGTGCGCCACCGAGCCTGTTTTGTTTTGTTTGCCTGCTTCATTCTTGTTTTGTTTTGAGACAGAGTCTCACTATGTAGCCCTAGCTGGACTTGGAACTATTTATTTATTTATTTATTTATTTATTGAGGGTTTCTCTGTGTAGCCTTGGCTGTCCTGGGCTCACTTTGTAGACCAGGCTGGCCTCGAACTCACAGATATCCACCTGCCTCTGCCTCCCAAGTACTGAGATTAAAAGTGTGTGACATCATGCCTGGCTAATAAATTTTAAAATTGAGGAAAAAAAAATTTTTTTTTCACCGATCCAGTGAGGTAGAGAAGGAGCAGGTGGGGGATTGTGAAGGACTCTCTACTGCCACCAAGTGTCAGGACACACTTATACATCTGTCACCTCTGCATGCCACCCTGTCCCATCCCGCTTCCGCCCCTCCCCTCTCAACTCTACCTCCCTCTAGAAACAGCAAAACAAACAATTAAAAAGTGAGATGAAGGCCAGTCTGCATCTTAAACAAGGGGTTTATAATTTTCTTTGGGGGAGGGCTGTTTTTATTCTTGTTTTTATGGGTTTTTTTTTTTCTTCTTTTTTTGAGACAGTTTCTTTGTGTAGCCCTGGCTGTCCTGAAACTTGCTCTGTCGACCAGACTGGCCTCGAACTCACAGATATCCCACTGCCTCTGCCTCTTGAAGATGCTGGAACCACCACCCAGCTGGTTTTTAGTTTGTCATCACATAAATTCTATCTAACTATCTGTCTATCTACGCCAGGCACGGTGGTGCATACCTGTAACATATCTACCCCACATCTGGGTTTTATCCACATTCCTGCCCCCAACTTTTTCAAAATATAATTTTTAATTTTTTAAACAGTTCTTTCATGTGTATGAGAGTTGTGCCTACATGCAGATACACGCATTGTGTGAGTGCCTGGTGCCCCCAAAGCTGAGAAGAGAGCATCAGATCCCCTGGAACTGAAATTATAGATGGTGGTGGTCAGTCACCATATCGGTGCCGGGAACTGAACCTTTACAAGGGCAACTAGGGCTCTTAAAGGCTGAGCCATCTCTCTAGCCAACCCCACTCACTACTTTTTGAGACAAGGTCTTGTTTAATGTAACCTATTCTAGCCCTAAATTTGACCTTACTTTTGTTTATGCTGCTCAATCAGGCTGGTTTCACAATTCCTGATCCTTCTGTCTCAGCCTGAAAAACTGTGTGCATGAGTGCGTGTATGTGTTCGTGCGTGCTTGTGTGTGTGTGTGTGTATGTGTGTGTGTGCGTGTGTGCGCACACCTGTGTGTGTACAACTTGCAAGACTTGGTTCTCTCCTTCCACTCTGGGGTGTGGCTGGAACGCAGGTTGTCAGGTTGCCTGAAGTTCTAGATAGCACCACATCACACTCTGCCCTTTCTAGACACTTCTAAGATGGCTGTCACTGCATCTTCATCTGTATTTTTTTTTTTTTAAGATTTATTTCTTTATTATTATGTATACAGTGCTGGGTCTGCATGTGCACCTGCAGGCCAGAAGAGGGCACCAGATCACATTATAGATGGTTGTGAGCCACCGTGTGGTTGCTGGGAATTGAACTCAAGGACCTCTGGAAGAGCAGTCAGTGCTCTTAACCTCTGAGCCATCTCTCCAGCCCAAATCTTTATTTTATTTTTTTTAAAAGTACATCTGTATTTTTGACCTTTACACACCTAGTTCCCACCACTTACATTGATCTCGATCATTAAGTCTCAGGCGTTTTCCCATGCCTTCTAGGGTTTCACTGGACACAAGGAGGTTTGGACTCTGTTATTCAATGTACAAAAACTCAGGGTCAAACGGGAGAGCAAGGACTAGGATGACGGCCATAGATGAGTTCTCCATATTAAGACATGTAAGCTCTAGTTTAAAACAAAACAAAACAAAATTTTTTTTAAAAAGCACTGTGTGGGCCAAAGAAAACAAAACCACAAAGGAGACCAGCCTTGGGGACTCCAGTCTGGGACTGCCGTGGCATGGTCTCTGTTTCCCCAGCTTCCACTTAACGCTTGGCTTCAGCCGGGTCCTCCAACCCCACCTGCCCGTGCTGCTGGCTCCCTGCGTCCTCTCTGCCGCTGAAGGACACCACTCTCACAAGTAGCTGGAAGGGATTAGTTCCGCCTTCCCAGGCTCTTTCCTCCATTTTTAGGCATTCCCTCACTGTTGTGGTTACAGAAGGCTGAGCCTAGGCAAGCGCCCCGCCCCCCCACACTCCCCACCCCACCCTTACCCCCACCCCCAGTTCTGGAAGCAACTTGAACTCTGCAATCAAGCCTGATTCATCCCCGACTCCTGGCGCCTGGCTGAATGGTGAGCTTGTTGACATTCCAAAAAATTCACTCATTCCAACCCCAGCGGACCTCAGCAGAACAAGCAAAGAAGATGACAAGATGACAGGTCCCCGCCCTCAAGGGACCAGCCAAAGCTTCCCTCCATGAGAGGAGCATCTTATTTCATACCTGGCACAGCAAGCCTTGAAAAAAAAACAAAACTATATCTGTTGGTTGACTGACATGGAGATTGCCACCAAGAACACAGCCACAGAGGAAAGACAACAGCAAAACCAGCGAGGCGGGTTCCCGGTACTACGGGCACCTTGGCACAGAGAACCCTAGAAATCCCTCACTAGGGACATGAAGCCTCCAGCTCTATAGAAAGACAATTGCTGCTGCCTCACCAAGAGAGTGAGAAAAACTGCCATTTTGGTTTGCAATGCTGGGGATGGATGAAACCAAGGGCATCGCATGTGCTGGGCAAGTGTTGTACTGCTGGGCCACGCCCACAGTCCCCCACTGGGGGATTCTAGGCAGGTGCTCGACTGCGCCATCTGGCTGCCCCAGCATAGATAGGGTTTTTGACGTTGTTGTTTATTCGTTTTGTTACATTTGGGTTTTTTTTTTTTTTTTCCTTGAATAGGTTCTTAAAATATCAACCATCAGCTGGGTATTGTACTGCACGCCTTTAATCCCAGCATTCAGGAGGCAGAGGCAGGTGGATCGCTGTGAGTTCGAGGCCAGCCTGGTCTACAGAGCAAGTACAGGACAGCCAAGGCTACACCGAAACCCTGTCTTGGGTCGGGGGCAGGGGGGTGGGAATATGCTGTGGTGGTTTATAGTGACTGTCAACTTGACAGGCTCTAGAATCATCTAAGAACCAAACCTCTCGGCACGTCAGTCACATCTGTGAGGATGTCTTTAGACTGGGTTAAATGAAGCGACAAGACCCCACCTAACTGTGGGCGGCACCATTCCCTAGGCTGGGGGTCTGTTTGGACTGCATAAAAAGAAGTGAGCTGAGCGCCAGCATTGGTCTCTCTCTGCTTCCTAACTGTGCAGTGTAAACAGCTTCCTCACCCCCCTGCTGCCATGTCTTCCCCACAGTGTGTGTGGCAGGGGGGTGGGCTGTACCTTAGAACAGTGAGCCAAAACCCTTCCTTCCTTCCTTCCTCTCTCTCATTTTCTTTTTTCTTTTCTTTCTTCTCCCCCCCCCCCCCCCCCCAAGACAGGGTTTCTCTGTGTAGTCTTGGCTGTCCTAGATTTGCTCTGTAGACCAGGCTGGCCTCGAACTCACAGACATCAGCCTGCCTCTGCCTCCCAAGTGCTGGGGTTAGAGGTGTGCACGACCACAGCTGGCTTCTCTCTTTTTTTCATCCTCCTCTTCTCCTCCTTTTTCTTCCTCTCTTCTTCCCTTTCCTCTTCTTCTTCCTCTTTTTCCTCGAAACAGGATCTCTACTCTGTATCTCTAGAACTCACTCTGTGGACCAGGCTGGCCTTGAATTCACAAAGATCCACCTGCCTCTGCCTCCCGAGTGTTAGGATTAAAGGCGTGAGCCACCACGCCTGGCCCCTCCTTTCTTTTTTCTTCTTTCTTTCTTTTTTTTCCTGCCCCTCCTTTCTTAACTTGCTTTTGCCAGGCATTCATATGCCAGGCTCTTGATTATCACAGAGAGAGAGAGAGAGAGAGAGAGAGAGAGAGAGAGAGAGAGAGAGAGAG
>OU015754.1:14637076-14647616 GCA_907169655.1 Acomys percivali | reverse complement strand
GTGTGGCTCAGTGGTAGAGCACCTGCCTAGAATCCCCCAGTGAGGGGGAGGCGTGGTTCAGTTGTAGGGTTCCACCTCTAGCACCAGAAAAAAAAGAAACCAGCATTTTTCCCTTGGGACAAGAACACTTTTAGGTTTTTAACAGTTTTTCATATTGTGGACACCTGAGATATTTCAGGAGCCAGGATTGAATCTAAACACAAAATTTAGTTTTTTCATACATACCTAGTATACATAGCCCAAGGTAACTTATTACATTTTGAACACATTTCTTTCCCTGTGTCTGTGTGCACACGTGTGTGTTGATAAGCAGGCACATCACCTGTGTATGTGCATGGGAAAGCCAGAGGACACCTCAGGTGTGGTCCCTCAGGAACCGCTCACCTTTTTTGTTCCAGACAGGGTCTCTAATTGGCCTGGAACTTATAGAGTAGACTAGGCTGGCCAGCCAGGAAGCCGTCGGGATCTGTCTCTCTCTGCTGCCCACCCAAACACTAGAATTACAAGTGTGTTCACTAGATTTCTTTTACTTGGCTTATAGAAGTTTGAACTCAGTTTCTCATGTTTGTTGGACAAGCACATCATCGACTGACTACCTTGCTGCTTTTTTTTTTTTGAGTCTTTCCTGTAGCCCAGGCTAGCCTGGATCCCTTGACTCCAGGCCTCAGTCATCTGAGCAGCTGGGATCGGAAGCGTTTGCTATGGACACCAGCTCTAACGGTGAATCTTTTTTTCAAGATTTTGATTCCTTAGTTATGTGTATGTTTGTGCGTCTCTGTGTATGAGATTTAAGCACAGTGCCTAAAGGTGTCAGAAGAGGTCACTGGGACCCCTGGAGCTATAGTCATAGAAGGTTGTAAGCAGTCCAAGGTATGTGCTAGTGACCCTGGCCCCGTTTATTTATTTATTTTTGGTGGGTTTTTTTGGTTTTTTGAGACAGAGTCTCTCTGTGTAGCCTTGGCCGTCCTGGACTCACTCTGTAGACCAGGCTGGCCTCGAACTCACAGAGATCTGCCTGCCTCCACCTCCCTGAATGCTGGGATTAAAGGCGTGTGCCACCACGCCCGGCTTTCCTGACCCCGTTTTAATCTCAATCGTCACCATGATATTTATAATCACCTAGGCAGAGGGGGTCACTCAGTAGAACCTGAGACTCTTAGAATCACCTAGGAGACATGCCGGTGGGCTTGGCTATGCCAGTATTCTCAGAATTTGCCTGAGCAGAGGAGCGAGACCCAGCCTGAATGTGGGCAGCACCATTCCCTAGGCTAGGGTTCTGGACCACATAAAAACCGAGAAACAGAGCTGAGCACCAGCATCCATCTCTCTCGGCTTCCTGACTGTGGCTGCAATGTGACCAGCCGCCTCGCGCTCCCGCTGTCGTGACTTCCCATCTCGATGAACTGTACTTTCTCCCTTCAGTTGCTTTGGTCAGATACTTATCACAGCAGTGAGAATTATCCTACTTGTTTTGGGTTTTTTAGATAGGGACTCAATACGTTGCCCACATTGGCCATAAACTCCTGGCTTCATTCAATCCTCCTGCCTCATCTTCCCGAGGACGTGGCAATACAGATACAAACCACCATCTCTCTCATCTCTGACTCCTTTGGTTATGTCTGTCCATTAGGCACCTACCTTCTACAAGGGTTCCCCCAATGGAAAATGACACTCACAGCCACCACCACACCCACCCCAAGAGGTGACACGGAAAGCTAAGATGTGGGCTAGCATAAATGTGATAACATACTATGGCCTGGTGCCCCAGACTTACTGGAGTATATGGCCCATGGACAACAGACTGCAAAGGATTCCTGGTGTGTGTGTGTGTGTGTGTGTGTGTGTGTGTGTGTGTGTACATGTAGAGGCCAGAGGGGGCGTTTTCCTCTATTGCTTTCATTATTATTATTATTATTACTATTATTATTAATAATTTTGAGACAGTTCACTGAACTTGAATCTCACTGATTCAGCTACAACAGGAGCTGCACCCGTTTTGTTTTGTTTTGTTGTTGCGTTCTGGGGATATGAGCTCACGTCCCCATGCTTGTGCACTGAGCCACCTCCCCAGCCCTATATTACTTTTATTTTATAGTTAGAAAATTGAGGATTAGGAAAGTTAGACCACTCCCTTGAGGGCACATGGCTCCATACATCAAATCACATCACCCTACACTTGGACCCAAAACTGAAAGGTCTCCTATGGGCTGGCGATGCGGCTCAGTTTGTGGAGTGCTCGCCCAGCGTGCATGACACTCTGGGTTCTATGCCCCAGCACCTCATAAAGTAGGCATGAAATTCTTTAGAGCTGGCGGGTGTGGTGGGCCACTCCTGTAAGCCTAGCACTTGGAGGTGGAGGCAGGAGAATCAGGAGTTCAAGATCGTCTTTATCTTTATAACTGGCTTGAGACCGGCCAAACCACAAGGGACCCTGGCTCAAAACCAAAAGGAGTGGACGCAACTTAGATGTCTTCCGGATCCGTCCAGGACCCAGGCAATAGGTCAAGGTTGGGACCACTTCCAGTTGCGTTACCCGGCAAGTTATTTAACCTCAGTAGGCCTTCATTTCCTCTGAGTAAAATGGGGCTTCTAACCACTCCATCAGCTCTTGAGAAGATTAAAAGATAGCAAATAAAGTCCTGTATTTAGAGGGCCTCCAAAATCATAATTAGCTACACTTATTATAATACCTTTGCTGTTCCTCTTGGTCTCTTTAAGATTCCGATGTTTTTGGTTTGGGGGTTATTGAAATGTTTTGAGCTAGGGTCTCACTTATGCACAGCCATGGTTAGCCTGGAATCTGCTATTTAGACCACACTATCTTCAGCCTTGTGAGGAGCCTCTTGCCTCTGCCTCCTGAGTGCTGGGATTGCCGGAGCGTCCCACCAGGCCTGCCAGCTCTAAAGCATTTCAACAACTGAGTTGGATTGTGGTGGCTAATGCCCATAATCCCAGCACAAGGGAGGCAGAGGCAGGGAGACTGATGAAAGTTCGAGGCCAGCCTGGTCTACAATGCAAATTCTAGGACAGCCAGGGCTACATAGTAAGATCCTCAGAACAACAACAACAACAACAAAAAAGCACTTGGGAGGCAAAGACAGGTAGATCTTTGAGAGTTCGAGGCCAGCCTGGTCTATAAATAGAGTTCTTGGATAGCCAAGGCTACACAGAGAAATCCTGTCTAATAAAGAAAAAAAAAGGGGGGGGTGCCGGGCGTGGTGGCACACGCCTATAATCCTAGCACTCGGGAGGCAGAGGCAGGCGGATCGCTGTGAATTCGAGGCCAGCCTGGTCTACAAAGTGAGTCCAGGACAGTCAAGGCTACACAGAGAAACCCTGTCTCGAAAAACAAACAAACAAAAAAAGGGGGGGGTTTAACAACTGCAAAACTCTGTTGTGGTATAGACCTCAACACACACACACACACACACACACACACACACACGTCAAATCTGGCTAATCACAAATGTTCTACAGAAGGTAAAATGAGACACTGATCTACCACTCTCCTTGCTGGGTGTCCCCTGGACAACTAGGGAAAATGTTAGCTGTGGCTGGAAACACTCAAATGCCTAATTTCCATCACTCTATATTACATTTTTGATATATGTGTATGGGGGGGGGTTACTCATGGCACAGTGTGAAAATGGAGGTCAGAGGACAACTTGGACAAGATGGTTCCCTCCCTGGTGACCAGACTGACCGCAGGAGCCTTTACCCGTCAGCCATCTCCAATGGCCCCAAACTCCTCAAACTCAAACTCTCAGGTCTAGCTTATTGCTCTAGTTTTAAGTTATCAGAGGTTGTCAAAGGACTGGATGCTATGAAATAGCTACAGTTTGTTTTCTTCTTTCTGTGTGTGTGTGTGTGTGTGTGTGTGTGTGTGTGTGTGTGTAGAGGGAGAGAGAGAGAGGGGTGTGGAAGGGGGTATGAAAACTTTTTTTGCAGGAATGGCCAAAGTTAAACACAAATTTCCCTTTGTAAAAAAAAGGGGGGTCAGTTCAGAAGATATGAGAAATTAAAACACACACACACAAACTCTGTTGGACATTGAGAGGTGAGTGAATGGCAGTCTCTCCTTCCCCTTTCAGGGTACAACTACCCTACTTTCCCTCAGAAATAAGAAGTGGCTCCCGGAGGTCTCAGAAACAAGAGGTGGATGAAAGTCCCGTGGGGTTTGTAAAAAGGCTTTCTGCTTTCTGTGCACAGTCCGTTTGCAGAACACACGGGCCCTCTCTGTCTCTTCTGTCTTTCCTACTCACAGGACATGACACGGGACGACCTGCCTCTGGCAGAAGAAGTCAACTGGCTCTTCAAAGGAGTGCTCGGAGAACCAGAGGAGAACAAGGAAATCTACAGCCTCGGCAGTGGGATCCGAAAGGTTGCACTCTCAGAAGTGGATTTTACATACAGATAAATTGATGACTACACCCCCCACCCCCCACCCCCCGTACCCCACAGCTCGATTTAGTCCAATCAATACAGCAAGCATAAAAGCTTGAGGTAAAAGCGGATAGTGGCTTTTTGTTGATAACCGCGATGGAATTTTGGCCATCTGCCCTGGTCAGACCAGACAAATAAGGCGGTCGGTCTGCTTAGTAGCTGTCAGGCATATTTTGGAGGGTGAAAACAAAGCCTCAAATCAGGATTCTGAGTATCATTGGACAGCTAATATCCCACCAGACACGCAAGGAAGGGTCTGACAGTCCAAGTGCCTCAATTCCGGCCCCAGACTGCACACCTCCCCATTCCTCCAATCACCCCCGGCCTCGTCACTTTCCAACTTGGGCCACACTTCTTCACATTTCCTACATTCCTTCTCATCACGCAGACCCCTTCGGCCCAGCCTGAGGCCAACAGACGGGGCCGCTGAGAGACAAGTAAGAAGCACAGAAGAACAGGATGCAGAGGAGTGAGGGAGAAGTCAATACAAACGTGAAGTGATCGAGCTCCATCCTTCACACCTCTAAGTCGGTGTCCCCATGCTTTCAAAACCCAGGAGGATCCCAAGTGCTTCTCCTACCCAGGAGTGCCCCCCTTCCACCAGTCCCTTTTTGATGCCTCCCTTGGGACCCCTGATGGAGCACGCCAGGTCCGTCCTCTCAGCCGCACAGATCTGCAGGTCCCTGGGGTGCACCCAGATCCTCAGGCCAGCAGAGATGCCAAGGTCCCGGACCTCCGTGGGACTAGTTCCGTACCACAAGAGGATTCTGATCACACCACCATGCCTAATCCCCTCCAGAGCCTTCAAGATCCTCATTGCCTTCTAACATCCTGCGTCGCTCCAGGTGCCCAGGGATGCCCCGGGGGTTCCCAATCCTCACCTGAGTCCGCTCGAAGCTCTCGCGCTCCGCAGCCTCCATGCCAGCACCGACCCCACGCCGGCTCAACACTTTGGGCAGCGGGTTGGGTACCTGCTTCATAGAGCTGGCCATCCGATCCATGTTGCCTGAGTGAACAGAGTCAGGGGCCCTCGGGCCGCCCCGGGATCCCCGCGGTGCCTCCTGCCCCGCCCTACCCGCGGGGATCCGGCGCTAACGGGGACAGATTCCGTCTTCCATTGGTTGACGGTGCCGTCCATCTCCCTCAGGACCCACCCCATCTCTCCAAGAGGCTTTTCCCCCACGTGCCTCCTCCCACTTCGGAGGCGCTCAGCTCACTTCGCCGGCTGGCCCGCCTCGGGGCAGTCGGCATGCTATGACTGGTCTGAAGGTTTGTCCATTATCATTAGTAGGCAGGACCTGGCGGGCTGCTGTCCCAACCTGCCCTCTGAGGCTCCTCCCCATGCCTGGTGCACCGCCTCCCGGGCCCCCAGACGCACTGTGATTGGTCTGAATACTTATCTGTCATCACAGCCGGGCTGAACCTGGAGAGCTGCCCTAACCTTCTCTCACTGGCTCCACCCTACATTCCTCCCTCCTCCTTGTTGTCTCCTCCCCTCCCCACAGGACCAAAAAAGCACCATGATTGGTGTGAAGGCTTGTCCGTCATCATAATGGGGCAGGGCCTAGCTGCCTGGACCAGCCCTTGCTGACTCCACCCTACTTCGAAGCACCACCTCCTAGGCCCCTCACAGCAGCGGGTATCTGAGCAGTAAGAGCAGCGGTCCCGCAGGCGCCACCTGTGGCATGGAAAAGCCGAACCCGTGAAATATGCCCGCGTAACTCTCACCCGGCTTGCCAGGGGAACTCTCCGTCAGTGAACCGGGCTTTGGCAAGTAGCAATCTCTTCCCGTTCCATCTTATCTCTGCCCTTTCTGAAGGATCGCAGACCTGGGTCTCCAAGTACTGAACCGTATCTCCGCAGAGCTCTCCAAACTTCGCACCATCCACATCTTACCTTGGTAGAAACCGCGCCCCACCCCCACCCCACCCCGTCCCCTCCTCGGACCCTGCTTCCCCCCGCCTCCGCCACTTACACAGATGCTATGGTGGGGCCCACTCCTCCCATCCTGCTCCGATTTCAGCCAAGGGCACCCACAGGCTAGGACTCAAAGAAAAAGAAGTTACATATTCTTCGCTAATAGCACTGTTAAGCATTAAACAACTTGGTGATTCTATCCATCTATTTATGCAGTAGAACCCAGAGTCTCACTTGTGCTAATTAGGCAACGTTTTAATTCATTAATGACAGCACTGAACTCATTATGTAGTTGAGTCCCTTGAATCCCTGATCCTCTGGACTCTTCCTCTTAAGTGTTAGGATTTAGAGGCATGGACCGCTGTGCTTGGCTTTTCGTAATGTGTGTGTATGTATGTACCTGTGTGTATGAATGGGACTCTGTTCACGCTGAAGTGCATGACCTGTGGACGTCAGAAAGCAAATCGGATTCTGTTTTCTACCGTGTGGGTCCCAGGGATTCAACTTGGGTGGTCAGGCTAAGTAGCAATTTATACACTGAGCTAACTCACCAGTGAGGCTCTTTAAAGACAGTAAGCCAGGTGGTGGTAGGGGGGGGCTTTAATCCCAGCACCCGGGAGGCAGAGGCAGGTGGAGCTCTGTGAGTTCAAGGCCAGCCTGGTCTACAAAGAGAGTTCCTGGATTGCCAGGACTATTACATAGAGAAACCCTGTCTCAAGAAATTAACAATAAAGCAAAACAAACAAAAAAGACAGTGTTTCAAGACGGGCATTCAAAGACAGAGGCAGGTGGATGTCTGAGTTCAAGGCCAGCCTGGACATCCAAGCTGCGCACAGAAAAACCCTGTCTCAAACAAAACAAGACAAAAAAAAAAAAAAAAAAAAAAAAAAAGGACCGTGTTTCACTGAGTAGTCTAGACTCGCCTTGAACTCCCAGAAATCCTGCCTCAGTCACTTAGATTACAGGCATACCCCTGAATGCCCATGGCTCACAGATCCGCCAGCCTCCCACAATGAAAGAGGTGCTATGAAAGAGGTGTGTGGCTGTGTGTGTGTGTGTGCTTGCTAATACACTCACATGTGCATGGGTACCTGCGTGCATGAATGCACAGATGCACACATTGAGGCCAGAGGCTGACGTCAGGGATCATTCTCCATCACTCTTGTGTTTTGCAAGGAGGTAGGGGCTCTTGTAAAAACCAGAGCTTATTGATATGGCTAGCCGCACCAGCCAGCTTGCTCTGGTGTCCCCAAGCTCCTCCTCCTGAGTTCAGAATTTCAGGCAGCCCACCACACCCAGCTTGCACAGGATCCTAACCTGATGATACACACACACTCGATCAACAGCAATTGGTTTAGCCACTATGCTGTCACCGAAAGAAGAGTTTAATCTGAAAATGCCAATGATTTCTTTGAAAGTAGGAAGCTTGAGTCAAAATCCACATTTGATAGAGGCATAAAAGAGGGAGAAAGAAGAGCCGGGCGTGGTGGGGCACTCCTTTAATCCCAGCACTCGGGAGGCAGAGGCAGGTCGGTTGCTGTGAGTTTGAGGCCAGCCTGGTCTACAAAGGGAGTCTAGGACAGTCAAGGCTACACACAGAGAAACCGTGTCTTAGAAAAAGAAAAAAAAAAAAGAAGGTGTAAGCAAGCAAGATGTGTGCATAGTTGCACACACCTGTAACCCTAGCACTCAGAGAGGCAGAGGCAGGCGGAACTCTGTGAGTTCAAGGCCAGTGTGGTCTACACAGCAAGTCCAGGACAGTCAAGGCCATACAGAGGAACCCCGTCGGGGGCCAGGGTGGGATGGGGGGGGGGAATAAGCATTTGCAAGCACGGGGGAGCCACTGAAGGCTTTTGATGTGCACAATAGCATTTTGAGCACCAAGTTACCCCGCCTAGATGGAAGTGAAGGATCTGAGGAGGTAGTGTCAACAATAGGTCAGTGTCTTAGTTAGGGTTCCTATCGCTGTGATGACTCACCATGATCAAAGGCAAATTGGAGAGAAAAGGGTTTATTCAGCCTACATTTCCACATTGTAGTCTACCATTGAAGGAAGCCAAGACAGGGGCCCGGAGGTAAGAACTGATGCAGAGGCCATGGGGGAGTGCTGCTTACTGCCTGACTCCTCACAGCGTGCTGGGCCTGCCTTCTAATAGAAAGCAGGACCAGTAGCCCCACCCACAAAGAGCTGCCCCCCCCCACCAGTCACTAATTAAGAAAATACCTTACAGTTGGATCTTACAGATTCATTTTCTCAGTTGAGGCTCCCTCCTTTCAGATGACTCTAGCTTGGGTCAGGTTGACATAAAACTAGCCAGCACAGCTGGTGAGGCAGTGAAGATCTAGAACAGAAGAGAAGGCAAGCTCTGGTACTTAGGGAGTCTGGTGAGTAAGCTTGTGCCAAGGGAAGGTGGGAGGAAGGGCTTCGGCAAGAGGAATGCCAGTAGGGGGTCCAGGGTGATGGGGGGATTAGCTTGAGACTAACTGTATTTGTGTAGGAAGGAGGTAGTCTATAAACTTCACTCTGGTGGGAAAGAATGCACAAATGGGTTTGGGCACCGTGTTTTGGAGGTTGTCTGTGCGTGACACGTGTGCAGCTGCCTGCCGAAGCCAGACAGAGTTGTCAGATGTCTTGGAGTTAGAGATGGTTGTGAGAGCCACCCCACACAGGAACCATCAAACTTGGGTCCTCCGGTAACTGCTGAGCCGTCTCTCCAGCTCTCAGCCCCTACTTGTGTTTTTTTGAGACAGGGTCTCTCCCTGGCTTTGAGCTCACTAAGTGTGCCAACAAGCCTTAGGGATACCCCACCTCTGCTTGCTGGATTATAAGCAGGAAACACCACATCTGTTTTGTCTTAGTGGTGGTGGTGGTGGTGGTGAGGATGGTGGTGGTGGTGAGGATGGTGGTGGTGGTGAGGGTGGTGGTGGTGAGGGTGGTGGTGGTGGTGAGGAGGGTGGTGGTGGTGGTGGTGAGGGTGGTGGTGGTGAGGAGGGTGGTGGTGGTGAGGGTGTGATGAGGGTGGTGGTGGTAGTGGTGGTGAGGGTAGTGGTGGTGCATGTATGGTTGGGGTAGGGGTGTGTGTCTCACGTGGATTCAAGGACTCCATTCAAGTCCTTGTGCTTATAAGAAGAGTACTTAGCTAACTGAGCTACTACTCCCAGTACCCGGGGGAATGGTTTCAGCGAAGAACACCAGCCAGCGGGACAGGCAGTGCTGCTAACACTCTGACCCTGGTGTGGCCATTCCGACTTCCACACTTGTCTTACGCTTTGGGATCAGCTAAAGACAGATTTAGTCTTCCTTGTCCAGATTTTATGGCATCAATAAACACCAGCCTTTTAAACAGGGATTAAGGGACCAGCCTAGCTCTTACTAAAGTAAACCAGAGTAGGAAAGAGGAATTTGTGGTTTGGAGGCACCGGGTAGGAAAAGATTCAAGAGAGTTAGTTTTCCTCTGAAACCAAGTAGGTCAAAAAGGAGGAACTGGGGGCAGGGGGCAGGGGGGAGACACGTGCAGCTCACTTGGCAGCGTGCTTGTTGTCTAAGTGTGCAAGAAGCCCTGAGTTCCACCCACTCCTCAGCACTGCATAAACCTGGCAGCGTTCTGTGGTACGTCGCGTGCCATCGCAGCATTCGGAAGACAGAGGCAGGAAGCTCAGAAGTTCAAGGTCATCATCCTTGGCTACATAGCAAGCTCCAGACCAGCCTCAGCTACCTGAGACCAGTCAGAAATAATAAGTCAGGGCCAGTGAGATGGCTCAGCAGGCAAAAGGAACTGGCCACTCAGCTTGGCAATGTGAGTTCGATTCCCCAGATGCACATGTCCTCTGACCACCCTTTTCTGGCCTCCCTGGGCACCTGTGTTAATACAACATAACGGGCAATGTGTGCCCCAAATAGTCTGGATGTATTTAGCGTCTGCTTTGAGGATATTCACAGGTGTGGGTTAGGATCTGCAAAGCACCTGCTGAAATAGCTGGCGCCTTGCATCCCAAAACAACTAACCCAGGTCACATGGAGAGCAGGAGAAGTAGAGACTGTTTATCAAGAAACAGAGGCACTGGAAAGGGAGTGGGCCAGTGAGCAGAGGAGGGGAAGAATTTAAATGGCACTGGGTCGGTCGTAAAAGGCCACCTCTTTTTTTTTTTTTTTTTTTTTTTTTTTTTTTTTTTTTTTTTT
>OU015754.1:14620262-14636976 GCA_907169655.1 Acomys percivali | reverse complement strand
TTTTTTTTTTTTTTTTTTTTTTTTTTTTTTTTTTTTGGCCTTTTGAGACAGGGTTTCTCTGTTTACCCTGGCTGACCTGGAACTCGCTCTATAGCCTGGGCTGGCCTCGAACTCACAGAGATCCACCTGCCTCTGCCACCCAAATACTGGGATTAAAGGCATTCACCACCACTGCCTGGCAAGAGGCCAACTCTTTCTTTTTTTTTTTTTTTTTTTTTTAAACCAAGAAAAGTTTTGTTTTTCTTTTAAAGGTTATCACACAACCCTATTCTGAAAGAGAAGTGTTCATCAGAAACAAAGTGAAAAGAAAACTTCACACCCTCAGTCACCCAGATTTGTCACTTAAAGGAAAAGGGAGCGATGGGGCTTTCCTTACAAGCGTCTTCACAGCGGTCACATTTTCTCCATAAAAGGGAAGGATTTCAAAACGAAAGGTGAAATAGCTTAAGCAGAAATCATCATCCAAAGAAACCTCGCAGAACGGTTAACAACGATAAGACAACACTGGCTAACCTGCAGCGTCTCCCCCACCCCCAACCCCAGGACAGACAGCCTGTGTCTAGACACAGACACATTAAGCATCCCAGTGAGCGGACAGCTGTGCTAAACCCCACAAGCATTCGCTATTCTTTGGAGAGGCCAAGCCATTATGGGTTGTTTATATGGCCTCCGTCTTCTGCATCTGCAGAGCTTGGGCCTTTTTTGGAATCCTCTGTCTCCTAACAAACAAGTGGTTGGGGGTGTGTGCTCAAGACAGGGTTTCTGGGTGTAGCCTTAACCGTCCTGGAACTCTTTTTGTAGACCAACTGGCCTTGAATTCAGAGATGCGTTCACTTCTGCCTCCCTAGAGCTGGAATTAAAAGTATGAGCTGCTGTATCTGGCCAATAAATGTAATTTTAAAAAACTTAGGAAAACAATCCAGGAAATATGTCCTAATGGTCCAGGTACTCATACAGCTGAGATGAGAGATAGTAGAGTCAAAGAGCTGGGGTAGAGAGTAAGTTCAAAGCCATCCTGAGCAACTTAGTGGAACCCTCAGTTTAAACATAAAAAGAAGCATGGTGATGTAACCCAGAGCTGGAGAAATTCCTAGAATCCCCCAGTGAGGGTCTGGGGTGTGGCTCAGTGGTAGAGCACCTGCCTAGAATCCCCCAGTGAGGGGCTGGGGGTGTGGCTCAGTGGTAGAGCACCTGCCTAGAATCCCCCAGTGAGGGGCTGGGGTGTGGCTCAGTGGTAGAGCACCTGCCTAGAATCCCCCAGTGAGGGGCTGGGGGTGTGGCTCAGTGGTAGAGCACCTGCCTAGACTCCCCCAGTGAGGGGCTGGGGGCTTGGTTCATCAGTAAAACATGTTGCCTGAAGTGTTCTTACATAGAGGCTAATAATATTGTGGCATTGGTTTCTGCGGTGGAATACTCACTAATCATGATGGCACATGCCTATATTCTAGTTGCCAGAAAGTGGAATCAAGAGGATCGTAAGTTCCAGGCCAGGCTAGGCAAAAGAATAAGACCCTATCTCAAACAAATATTGTTTTAAGTTTCTATTTCTTCTTTTCCTGCTTCTTTCTTTCCATATTTTTTTGGCAGGATCTTCCTATGTATCCAAGATTGACCTGGAATTAGATGTATAGTCCAAACTGGCTTCAAACACAAGATCCCCTGCCTCATCCTCCTAAATGCTGGGATTGCAGGCAAAAGCAACCACACCACACAGATTAACAGGTTTTATAAAAAGTGGCCGGTAGGTGGCAGTAGATAGCTACTTCTGGTGTCATCAAGGGCGGAGGACTAGAAAGATGCCAGCATTGTTTTTCTCTGCCTTTACAGGGCACTCTGTAGCCCGAGGTGCTTTTGAACTCACTATCCTCCTGCCTCAGCTTCATGGATGTGCACCACCACACTTGATTGGTTTTGTCTTCTCTTAAAAGAGCTTCAGGCGCCGGGTGGTAGTGGTGCATGCCTTTAATCCCAGTCCTTGGGAGGCAGAGGCAGGTGGATCACTGTGAGTTCGAGGCCAGCCTGGTCTACAAAGTGAGTCCAGGGCAGCGAAGGCTACACAGAGAAACCCTGTCTCGAAAAACAAACAAAAAAGCTTCAGGCTTTTGGTAGCAGACAAGGAAGATGTTGAGTCTGGAACTTTCCCAGAAATAAGTGCCCTGTGCAGCTAGCCATGTCTCAGATGAGTGAAACTACGTAAGTGGGGGCAGCACAGACTTTGGAATGGGCTAACCTGGGGCCCAGTGCTGGCATCATGTCTGTGGGCTGGGCGTGGTGACATCCTCTGAACTGTAAGCAAGCCCCAGTTTAACTGCTTTCTTTTAGGAAAGTTGCCATAGTCATGGTGTCTCTTCCCAGCAACAGAACAGTGACTTAGATGCGGGTGTTCTGTAAAACAAGCACCCCAAGGCAGGGCATGGTGGCGCATGCCTTTAATCCCAGCACTTGGGGAGGCAGTGGCAGGTGGATCGCTGTGAGTTTGAGGCCAGCCTGGTCTACAAAGTGAGTACAGGACAGCCAGGAGAAACCCTGTCTCAAAACCACACCCTCCCCACCCCCCAAAAAAGTGTGTGTATTTAACATCCATGACCCTCAACTTTCTCATCTGTGAAATGGGCGTTTAGCCATCTCCACCTCAGTCACCTAGTGGATTGTAGGAAATAATGTTAAGATGGATGGATCTATCTTAGCGTGTTTTCTGGTCGTATAGCAGAATGCCAGAGGCCGGGAAACAGATAAAGCAAAGCTTATTCCTCCTAAATGCAGAGGCTGGGAGGTCTGCTATAAAGTGCCGGCGCTGAAGAGGGTATTCTTGGTCAGTTACAACACAGTGCATAGCATCACACGGCGTGAGCATGTTAGCTCAAATCTCTTGTCTCTTCTTAGGAAGCCACTAACACCAGGACGGGAAGTCCATACATAGGACCTAATGTAGCTTTTTGTTGTTGTTTTTTTTTAAGACAGGGTCTTTCTGTGTAACCTTGCCTGTCCTGGACCCGCTTTGTAGACCAGGCTGGCCTCGAATTCAAAGATCTGCCCACCTCTGCCTCCCGAGAGTGCGGGGATTAAAGGCCTCATCTAGCCTTGACTGCCTCCTATATTCCTTTATTTGTAACTTTTTCTCTTGTAACAAAATCCCTGATAAGAGCAATTTAGGAGCCGGGCGTGGTGGCGCACTCCTTTAATCCCAGCACTCGGGAGGCAGATGCAGGTGGATCGCTGTGAGTTCGAGGCCAGCCTGGTCTACAAAGTGAGTCCAGGACGGCCAAGGCTACACAGAGAAACCCTGTCTCGAAAAAAAAAAAAAAAAGAGCAATTTAGGGAAGTGTATTAGTCCAGAGGCTCTCAGGAGGTCTCAAAATGATAAAATGAATATATATGTACATACATGCACACACACACACACACACACACACACACACACACACACACTTAGTGCACGAGGCTTGCTCTCTCAGCTACACTATATGCTGGAATCCAGAAGCAGTAGGCTGTAGTGCCAACAAATCAAGAGAGCAGGGCAAGCAGGCGAAAAGCAAGCGTTTCTTTCCTCCTCGTCCTTTACGTTACCTGCCTCGAGAAGGTGTGGCCCAGCTTGAGGGTTGGTTTTCTGACCTTAAGTGGACCTGGATTTAAGGTGGGCCTTCCTATTTCAAATGATCCAATGAACTGAAAACCTCTCACAGGTATGCCCAGTGACTTGGGTTTTCAGTTAGTTGCAGGTGTAGCCAAGTTACAGCCAAGAGCAGCCATCACCGAAGGATTTGCTTTGGCTCACAGTTTGAAGAGGTACAGTCTGTCATGGGGGAGCATTGGGGGTCTGAGGCAGCTGGCCGCATTAAGGTCGATGGCTGGAAACAGAGATGAATGCTTGCGCTTAGCTTATTTTCTCTTCTCATTTGTTGGTTTATTTGTATGTTTTGGGGGTAAGGCTTCATGTAGCCCAGGCTGGCCTCCAACGGGCTGACCAAGGATGAGCTTGAACTCATCCTTCTGCCCCTACTTGCCAAGGGCTGGGATTTCAGACATGAAATGCCGTACCAAGCCCCTTCCCTCATTTGGAGACAGGCCCTCAGTGTGTGGCCTCGCTGGCCTGGAACATGATATTTAGATCTGCCTGCCTCTGCTTCGTGGGTGCCGGGAGTCAAGGTGTGCACCACCAGAGTTGGATCCCTTCTCCTCTTAGTCCATCCCTGGGATCCCAGCCCTTAGAATAAATAGTGCAGCTCACTCAGGACCTGTTTTCCCATCCTGTTTAAACCTCTCCTAGAATTCAGCAGCGGCCAATGGTTTAACACAGGAGAGGGCCCCCATAAGTTCTCTCCACCCATGACTATTGACAAGTCTAGTCTTGTGGAGATCTAGGTTTTCTTGATGCGTGTGTGTGTGTGAGAGAGAGAGAGCGGTGGGGGTGGGAGAGGGAGAGGGAGAGGGAGAGGGAGAGGGAGAGGGAGAGAGAGAGAGAGAGAGAGAGAGAGAGAGAGAGAGAGAGAGAGAGACACTATGTAGCTCTGTCTACCTGGAACTCAATATGTAGACCAGGTTGACCTTGAACTCACAGAGCTCCACCAACCTCTGTCTCCCAAGTGCTGGGATTAAAGGTGTGTGCCACCTTTTGTTTTTTAAAGATTTATTTTTTTTATTTTAGATTTATTTATTTACTTTAGATGTATTTATTTACGTATAGAGGGTTCTGCCTGCTTGTAACGCCTGCATGCGGGAAAAGGGCACAGAGCTCATTAGCTCAGCTGGTACGTGATTGCCTGGCGTCCATGAAGGATCTCACCCCCAGGACCATGTGAACTAGGGATGGGGGTTTACACCTGTAACCTCTAGACTAGGGAAGTAGAGGCAGGAGTGTTTTAGTAAGTTGGAGGCCAGCCTAGTCTGTATGACGAATTCTGCGTCAGCCGGAGGTACATAGTCAAACTTTGTTTCAAAAAACCACAGAAAACAAAGGAAGACGTAAGAAGCTGCTTATCTGTGGCAGCAGCATTTCTTTCATAGCGCACAGACTGTGGAAACGGGGCTGTGCTGATGTAGAGACTCCCTCAACCGAGCCCCTGGGTTTGCTAGTTGAAAATAGATGAGGTAACAACAGACCTCAGCCTGGGAAGGCAGCTGCTGAGCCAGCCCAAAGGGCCTCCCTGCCAGCCCTGTCTCTGCTCTAATGCACTGGATAGACGCCTGGCTACACCCAGGGGAGCCTTAATGGACTCCTCGAGCCAGACCCAGCTGAACTAATGGATTCCTAATGGAGGAGACAATGTCATTACCAAATGGAGCAAGGAGGTGGAGGGCAGAAAGGAAGATCCATCAGTTTCTCCAGGGAGCTAGCCACATTCAGCTGATCCTTGGGTTTGGGTTGGGGGCGTTGGGGGTCTCATATAGCCAAGCTGGGTTCAAATTCACTATGTGGCTGACAATGACCTTGAATTTCTGATTCTTCTGCCTCCATTACCCAAGTGCTGGGATTTCAAGTCTCTACCATGATGCCCAGCACCAATTCTTTTTTTTTTTTTTTCTGAGACAGGGTTTCTCTGTGTAGCCTTGGCTGTCCTGGACTCGCTTTGTAGACCAGGCTGGCCTTGAACTCATAGCGATTGACCTGCCTCTGCCTCCTGAGTTTTTTTTTTTCTTCCAATTTTTATTATTTATTGTATATGAGTGCTCTATTTGCATGGACATCTGGATACCAGAAGAAGACATCAGATCACATTATAGATGGTTGTGAGCCATCATGTGGTTGCTGGGAATTGAACTCAGGACCTCTGGAAGAGCAGACAGTATTCTTAACCATTGAGCCATCTCTCTAGCCCCCAGCACCAATTTTTGGCCCTAAATTCCCCAAATATTTCTCTCTCTTGTATTCTGGGCATGTTATATTTACTGAGGACTTGGGTCCATCTGATTAGATACCTCATTGCCCAGCTTCTGTCATTTTAGTTACTTTTCTCCTGGCTTTAGCAAAGTTGCGGACAAAAGCCACTTAAGGAAGGGTTTGTTTTGGCTTACAGTTCTGGGGAAGACAGTCCATCATGATGGCGGGGAAGGCCTATGTAGCGGCTACATTCTGAGGCTGCTGATCACACAGCCCGTGGGGGACATTTCAGATCCCTCCTATAACATGGGTCGATGGGCATTACCAGCAAGAAGAGTTTTTCACTGTAATTCTATATATATTTACCAGTCCTGACTGGTGGCTGCAAGGTATGGTTGAGGAGGTTTATTATAGAGATGAGGGAGAAAACAGCCAGAGGCATCTGGAAGAGTCCAGACTGGACATGGCCATGAGAGAGAAACGGTGGGGTCGGGGGTGGGGAGTGAGAAAGGGGACGGGGCAAACAGACCAAGAGAGATCTATGAGCAGAGCCAAACAGGAACCAAGAGGCCAAGAGACTACATAGCCAAAGTGGCTGAGTTTACATAGGAAAGGAAAATGGAGAGGGTGTAGGGTGGGGAGAGGTTTAGAATAGGGGGTGAGGTGGGAAATACTGAATGAGAGTTGTCCCAGGTTTCCTTGAGACCCAACGCTGACCACGATCCAAATAAGCCACCAACTGTCCATTGTTGCTCAGTTATGGGGAAGGGGCCTCTGAACGTCGCCTCGCTTCGTGCTTAAGGGATCGTGTGCAGGCAACTGCAGCTGCCGTGATGTGGGCTCATGACCGCCTCGGTTCTGCCGGTTCAGTCTGGCTCCTCCCGATCTCTGGCTCTTAGAATCCTTACCCCTCTTCTCCCGCAGTGGCTCCTGACCTCTGGGAAGGAGGGTGTGACATACAGGCCCCCCGTTTGTGCCTGATCACTCCATTGATGCTTATTCCCTGCACTTTGAGCAGGTGTGAGCTTCTGCATAAACCGCCATCCACTGCACAAAGAAACTTTTCTGGTAAGACCTGAGCGCTATGCTAACGTAGGGGTAGAGAGAGGGCTTGGTTTATTTAGAAGGCAGTTTGATATTATGTCCATCTAGCAGTAGTAGATTTACCCCTAGGGCCAGGTCAACAGTACCGGACACATGTTTCTTACAGTGCAGTAGGTTTTAAATCTAAGCAGAAGTTGATTGGTTACCCCGCCCCCACCCCCACTCCACCCCTACCCCCGAGACATTCATGCCACTATTGCACCCACGGGCATACCTTACCTTGCCTGGGCAGCATTATTGTTCTTTACCAGATTCACAGCTGGGCGGTTAGACAGATGGCTCAGAAGTTAAGAGAACTGCCTGCTCTTCCAGAGGTCCTGAGTTCAATTCCCAGCAACCACATGGTAGCTCACGACCATCTAGAATGTGATCTGATGCCCTCTTCCGACTTGCAGGTGTACATGCAGGTGGAACACTGTATACATAATAATAAATAAATAAATCTTTGTCAGGCAGTGGTGGCGCACGCCTTTAATCCCAGCACACGGGAGGCAGAGGCAGGTGGATCTCTGAGTTTGAGGCCAGCCTGGTCTATAAAGTGAGTCCAGCACAGCCCGGGCTCCACAGAGAAACCCTGTCTCGTAAAAAACCAAACCAACCAAACCAAAAAAAAAAAAAAAAAGCAGATTCACAGCTGAGTGAGCAGTGATAACTTTTCCTCCCCAGGAGGCTGCACAGTACATTCTAGTGCTATGAAAGCCAGCCCAATAGAGAAGCAGCTTCTAGATAGTATAAATTTTCTCCATGTACCATAAATAATTGTAAAAATTTTTTCATTACTGTGTATGTGAGTACAGATGTCTGCAGAAGCCAGAAGAAGGAGTTGGTAAAAGCTGGAGTTACAGGTAGCAGCTGTAAGCCACCTGCTGCGGGTGCTGGAATCTGGACTCAGGTGCGCTGGAAGAGCAGTGCATGCTTTTCACTGATGAGTCACGTGTCTGGGCCCTCCTGTTCTTTTTTTTTTTTTTTTTTTTGTTTTTTTTTTTTAATTATTCAGTTTTCAAGTTAGGGTATCATGTAGCTCAGGATGGCCTCAGACTCTATATGTAGCTGAGGATGACTTTGAACTTTTTTCCGTTTACGTGTTTCTTTCTTTATGTGATTGGTTTGCTCGTATGGTCTCTGTATGGTCGTCACATGCATGCCTGGTGCCTGCAGAGGTCAGAAGAGGGTATCAGTTGCCCTGGAACTGGAGTGATGGATGATTGTGTGTGTGTGTGTGTGTGTGTGTGTGTGTGTGTGCGCGCGCGCGCAGCCCCCATGGCACTGAGCTCTTGATCCTCCTGCCTGTACCTCCCTAGTCGCACCAGGCAAAACATCCATTGTGTTCTATGTCGGAACTAGAACAGGTCTTCCTGCATGCTGGCCATACCCAGGCATGTTCGTTTGGTTTGGGTTGGGTTTGGGTTTTTGACCCTGGGTCTAGGGTGGCCTAGTGTAGCCTTGAACTCCTGATCCTTCTGCCTCCACCTCCCATAGTTTGCTTGTTCACAGACATATGCTGGGATTAAAAGCGTGCGCCACCACTGAGGCCTTATATATAAGTCCTAATCTCAATACCTGTTTCCAGAGCAACTCCAACACCTCAGGATCTTAGCCAACTTCCTTACGGCCTAGTTAGAATAGCCATTGCTCACTGCTGGTAAAGGCTGTTGAGGAAAGTACAAACAAATGGAAGATACCCCATGTTCATGGGTTTAAGAAACTGGTAGTATTAAAATTCTTTGTGGTTTGTGGGTCAGTTTTTTTTTTAAAGATTTATTTATTATGTAAGCAATATGCTGGGTATTGAACTCATGACCTCTGGAAGAGCAGACAGTGCTCTTAACCTCTGAGCCATCTCTCCAGCCCAGAGTCAGTTTTTTTTTTTTATTATTGCTGTTGTTGTTGTGCTTGTATAAGTCCAAATGGACAGGGTGGCCTGCCTAGGATCCAGACATGGAAAGTGCATAGAAGTGATTTCCCAGAGCAAGGCATTATTGGTAAGCTCTAGGTTTGATTGAGAGACCCTGTGTGTGTGTGTTGTATGCATGTCCGTATGCTGGTATTTGTGCCTGTATGTATGCAGGTATTTGCGCCTGTATGTGCACATCTGGAGGGCAAAGTTTATCTTCCTATTTCATTGTTTAAATCATTATAATCTATCATCATCATCATGGTCATGATTTTTTTAAAGATTTCTTTATTTATTATGTATATAGTGCTCTGCCTGTATGTACACCTGCAGGCCAGAAGAGGGCACCAGATCACATTATAGATGGTTATGAGCCACCATGTGGTTGCTGGGAATTGAACTCAGGACCTCTGGAAGAGCAGTCAGTCCTCTTAATTTCTAAGCCATCTCTCCAGCTTGGTCATGATTATTTTGAGACAGGGTCTCCTTTTGTAGTCCTGGCAAGTCTAGAGCTCACTGTATAAGCCAGACTGGCTTTGAAGTCAAAGAGAGCTGCCTATCTCTGTCTTCTGTGTGTTAGCTTTAAAGGTGTACCACTATGCCTAGCCAGTCAGATCGTCTTAAAAGTTACATTTATAGTCGGGCAGTGGTGGCGCACACCTTTAATCCCAGCAATTGGGAAGCAGAGGCAGGTGGATCGCTGTGAGTTTGAGGCCAGCCTGGTCTACAGAGTGAGTCCAGGATAGCCAAGGCTACACAGAGAAACCCTGTCTCGAAAAACCAAAATAAAAAAAAATTAAAAAAAAAAAGATTGGCCTGTGGCCACGTCTGTGAAGACTTGTCCTCTTTGATGGTCGACATGGAAGGCCCAGGCACATTGCTAAACTGGTGGGCCTGGGCTATATACAAAGCTAGCAGAAAACACGGGTCACAGAGCAAGCCCAGTATGTAACATCTTTTCCAGTTCTCTTCTTCCGTTCCCGCCTTAATTAAGATCCGACTTTCTAGCTGGGTGTGATGGCACACATCTTTAATTCCAGCCCTTGAGAGGCAGAGGCAGGTGGATATCTGTGTGTTCGAGGGCAGCCTGGTCCACAAAGCAAGTCTAGGACAGGCAAGGCTGTTACACAGAGAAACCCTGTCTCAAAAGACCAAAAATAAGGGGACTAGAGAGATGGCTCAGTGGTTAAGAGCACTGGCTGTTCTTCCAAAGGACCTGAGTTCAATTCCCAGAACCCACATGGCAATCTCTGTGAGTTTGAGGCCAGCGTGGTCTATAAAGTGAGTCTAGGACAGCCAGGGCTACACACACACACAAAAAAAAACCCTGTCTCGAAAAACAAACAAACAAACAAACAAACAAATCCAACTTCCCTCAGTAATAGAGTGTGACCTGAAACAAACCTTCTCCTCCCCAAGTTGCTTTTGGTCACAATATTTTTCATAGCAACAGAAAGCAAACCAGAACAGATTAGAACCTGGAATTTCTCTCTTAAATTGCTTTGATCAAGGTCCCCCCCCACCCCCGAAAGACAAGAAGCAAGACTGAGACACCTTCTTCCCAGTTCCTCTCCCCATGTCCAGTCTGTCACCGCAGCCACCGACCCAGGCCCCACCCAATGATGTGCTGGATGCGGCAGGACCTAGCATCACTCACATCGTGCCCTTATAGAAGCAGCTGCTTTTGGGGAACTCCTGCACCCAGTTCCACGGGGTCATCTTCTGGCTGTGATAGAGGCAACAGGGTTTAAATAAGTTGCTCCCACCTGAAAACAGGGAGGTGCTCCTGTCAGGGAGAGGAGCATCAGGGGGAGAGGGGAGGAGGACCAGCTACATACGTGTGGTAACTCCAAGGTGGACATCGAGGAAGAAGGCCAGGAGAACAGTGAGACTCAGAGAGAAAGTCTTCATGGTACATTGACCTGGGTCCTTTATAGATGTCTCCTGAATTCCTCCTGTCTTGTCTTCTGGGAGTCTGTACAGTGCCTGGAGAACATTCCAGAGAAATTTATGGTTGAAAACAAAGGTGTGTGTGTGTGTGTGTGTGTGTGTGTGTGTGTGTGTGTGTGTGTGAGAGAGAGAGAGAGAGAGAGAGAGAGAGAGAGAGAGAGAAACAGACAGACAGATACAAACAGATACAGAGAGAGACAGACAGACAGACAGACAAACACAGAGAGATAGAAAGACAGTGAGACAGAGACAGAGAGATAAAGACAGAGAGGGGGAGAGAGAAAGAGAGAGAGAGAGAGAGACTGAGAGAGAGAGAGACTGAGAGAGACCGAGAGCAGAAGAGGGTGTTGGGGTGTTGGACCCCCAGGAATTAGAATTACAGATGGTTGTAAGTCATCCAATGTGGGTCCTGAAAACTGAATTCAGATTCTGTAGAAGACAGGAAGTGCTCTTAACCGCTGATCTCCAGCCCCTCAAGGTTTCTTGTTTTGTTTTGTTTGTGGGGGGTGGGGGCCAGGTATATCACTGGAGTTTAAAGCTTGTCAGTTAAGCCAGGCTGGTTAGCCAGTGAGCCCCAAGGATGTGCTAGTCCCCACCTCTCCAGTGTTGGGGTTTCAAATGCATGCCATCAAGGCTGGCTCTTCTGAAAACAGCTTCTGGCCGCATGGTGGTGGCGCACACCTTTAATCTCAGCACTCAGAAGGCGGAGGCAGGTGGATCTCTGAGTTCGAGGCCAGCCTGATCTACAAAGTTAGTTCCAGGACAGTCAGGGCTACACAGAGAAACCCTGTCTCAAACCTCCCCGCACTCCCCCTCCAAAAAGAAAAGAAACCATGGGTTCTGGGGATCTATCTCATGCCCTTATGTTCTAAGGCAAATGGTTTACTGATTGAGTAAAGCTCCGAGGCCCCAAAGGAGCTTTCTGGAAAACAATTTGCTTCCTAAGAGAAGGAAAAAGACAACTTACAAATATGTCCCGAGAGGCAGAGGGGTGCCGCTGAGAGTCTGTACTTATCAGCCAAGTCAACGCTTTCTTATCTGAAAATAGAAGCAGAGAAAATGAAGTCATATTCTGGAGAAATGACCTGACTAACCTTACAGCAGAAGTCCCTGTTCCACACAGGATGCTGGGCTTCTCAACATAATTTTGTGAGCCTTCTGGATTTTTCTTTTTAGATATCGTTTCTCTATGTAGCCCAGGCTGGACTCAAGCTTGTGATCCTTCTACCGTAGCATCCTGAGGCCTGGTGTTCACCACCAAATCTATTTTAGGTGGGACAGTACATATCATTTGGCTCAACTCTTTCCTCCTCCTCCTCCTCCTCCTCCTCCTCCTCCTCCTCCTCCTTCTTCTTGTTTTTCAAGACAGGGTTTCTCTGTGTAGCCTTGGCTGTCCTGGAGCTTGCCCTATAGACTAGGCTGGTTCTGGAACTCAGAAATCTGCCTGCCTCTGCCTCCCAAGTACTGGGATGAAAGGTTTATTTTTTTTAAAGATCTATTTATTTATTATGTATACAGTATTTTGCCTGCATGCACATTAGAAGAGGGCACCAGATCTCATTATAGATGGTTGTGAGCCACCATGTGGTTGCTGGGAATTGAACTCAGGACCTTTGGAAGAGCAGACGGTGCTCTTAACCTCTGAGCCATCTCTCCAGCCCGAAAGGCTTATTTTTAAATTTTAATTATTTTTTTAAAATATTTATTTATTTATTATGTATATAGTGTTTGCCTGCATGTACACTGCTTGCCAGAAGAGGGCACCAGATCTCATCATAGATGGTTATGAGCCATCATGTGGTTGCTGGGATTTGAACTCAGGACCTCTGGAAGAGCAAGACGGTGCTCTTAACTTCTGAGCCATCTCTCCAGCCTTAAATATTAATTCTTTGTATGTATGTGGGGAGATGGAATGTACTTGTGAGCACAGGTGCCTGTGGAGACCAGAGGAACGCAGTGATCTCTGGAGTTACAGATGCTGGGTGGGTGCTGGGAACTGAACTCAGGTCCTCTGAAAGAGCAATTCTTGCTATTAATCTGTGAGCCATCTTTCCATGCCCAGGTTCAACCTTTTTCAAGCCACCTCCCTTATAGTCATCTGGGCTGTTTTGGCTGTTTCCAGTAACAAGGGGACTCACCACGTAGTCCATGCTAGCTCAGGGTAGCTATCACATAACCATATCCTTTTACATTCTAAAAATCCAGACAGGTGGTGGGGGCACCCTGCTGTAATCCCAGCACTCGGGAGGCAGAGGCAGGTGAATCTCCGAGTCTGAAGCCAGCCTGGTCTACAAAGTGAGTTCTAGGGCAGCCAGGGCTAGACAGAGAAACCGACTTCTAAAAAATGGGTTAAAATACAGGTTGATGTGGTGTTACACACCTATAATCTTAGCCCTGGGCGCGGGGGGGGGGGGCAGGTCAGGAGGATCACAAATCTGATGTTAGCCCAGGGCTACATTGTGAGCCTCTGTCTCAAAATAAAACAAATTAAAAAGACTGGAGAGGTGGCATCATGCTGGAATGCTTGCCTAGAGCCCCCAGGGAGGACCTGGGGCCTCAGAGCTGGCCACAGAGAAACTCCCTAGAAGACCCCAGTGAGGGGCTGAGCTGGGTCCCAGATCCCAGACTCCACTCTGCTCTGTAGGATTTGTCTTGGCTGCTGCAGTCACTGTGGTCCAGGTGACCCTTGGAACTCAAGTCAAGACCTCTTAGCTGGTGATGTGGCTCAGGAGGAGGACACTTGCCTGGCAGACCCAGGTCCCAGGACCTAGACAAGGCTTCTCTTCTGCTTGAAGAATCCCCTCTTCTTGTCCCATTTCTCTTGGGTTTTGAGTGGACAATGAGCTCTGAAGGACGTGGTGGTTTAGCCCAATATAGATACATCTCAAAAGTACCCTCCAGCTGGACAGTGGTGGTGCACACCTTTGATCCCAGCACTTGGGAGGCAGAGGCAGGCAGATCTCTGTGAGTGTGAGGCCAGCCTGGACTACAAAGTGAGTCCAGGACAGCCAGGGCCACGCACAGAGAAACTTTGTCTTGAAAAAACATATATATGCATATGTGTATATAGTATATATATATATATGTGTGTGTGTGTGTGTGTGTGTGTGTGTGTATACATATACATGTGTGTGTATAGTATATATGTATATTGGTGTGTGTGTTTATGTGTATGTTGTCAGGGTTAGGGTGTGAACATTGTACGGAGTGTGTCTGTGAATCAGAGGACAGCTTTCAGAGTCAGTTCTCTCCCCCCAGGTCAGTCCTGGGACTTGAACTCAGGTCGTCTGGCTTGGCTGCAGATACCTTTGCCACCTCTCCAGTACAGCCTTTGACTTACTAGAATCTCATTGTCTTATGGGTTGACTTTAAACTATGATCTTCCCCCTACCCCTACCAAGTGCTGGGATTACATGTGTGCCTAAGTTCCCTGGTTTGGCTGTGGTTCTGTCAATCACTGTCCTCCCTGTGTGGTTAGTGATCACTGGTGTTTCTTTTATGAAACATGAGGATCCCCTCCGAGCAAGGGGGCTTCTGCCGGAATCTACCTTCTCGGTACTCATGCACAACACTGTACCCACGGCTTTGAGGATTTCCTCTTTTCTTTTACTCTTTTCCTTTTTTATTTTGGTGCAGGAGATCCAACCCAGAGCCTAGTGCTACACCCCCAGTCCAGAGCATACCCTTCGTTTCAGCCCCTCTAGGTCCTATTTGGTTCCCAGCTGCCCCCTCCCCTACGGTCCAAGTCCCTCCAGACTCCTCGCTGAGATCTGGTTACATTTGTATGGACATCTCAGAACATCCCATCGGGGATGTTTCCCAAGGTCTGGCCAGCCAGTTGAACATCTGCTGCCATCTTCTGTCATCATGGTATTGGGACTGGAATAGAGCGGATCACATGCCCAGGCTCTCTTCCTATGGCCCATGTGTTACAGACTCAAGTGTGTTTTCATCCCCCGAATTCATATGTTGAAGCACAGAGACCCCTCAATGTGCCTGTATTTGGAAACAAGAACTTTAAGGATTCATTTTATTGTTTTTATATAGGGTCTCATTATGTAGCCCTAGTTAATTCAGAACTTACTATGTTGACCAGGCTGGCCTCTAACTCACAGAGATCTACCTGCCTCTGCCTCCTGAGTGCTGGGATTAAAGGAGTGTCTCACCATGCCTAGCTTATTTATTTATTTATTTATTTTTTGTTTTTCATGATAGGGTTCCCTTTTGTAGCCTTGGCTGACCTGGACTAGTGTTGTAGACTAGGCTGGCCTTGAACTCACAGATATCCACCTGCCTATGCCTCTGCTGGGATTAAAGGCGTGCGCCACCACCGTCCACTGTTTTGGTTTTTTTTTTAATTATGTGTATGTCTGTGTGTAAGTATGTGCATGTGAGTATAGTTGCCTATGGAATCCAGAAGAGAGCGCCAGATTCCCCTGGAGCTGGAGTTACAGGAAGCTGTGAGCCTCCAGAAGTGGATTCTGGGAATTGAACTTGGGTCCTCTAGAAAAGCAATAGGTGTGTAATGTGTCAAAAAAAAAATCAAAGACAGGAGAGGAAGTGGGTCCCCACTGTGATCTGGAAGGCCCGCCCTCCATTGACCTTCTTCCTCCAGTTAGGCTGTACCTCCCAAAGTCTTCATAAATCTCCCCAAACTACCACCAACCATACATGAGCAGGGGTGGGGTTGAGTGTGTGTGTATGTGCGTGTGTCTGTCTGTCTGTCTGTGTGTCTATGTGCCTGTGTCTGTTGGCTACCTCACATTCAAAGCACAAGCACAGCACAGAGGAAAGGCAGCCCAGTCTATACACTCTCCCCCCCAAACCCCCCAAACAGGGTTTCTCTGTGTAACCTTGGCTGTCCTGGACTTACTTTGTAGACCAGCCTGGCCTCGAACTCACAGACATCTGCCTGCCTCTGCCTCCCGAGTGCTGGGATTAAAGGCGTGCGCCACCTTACCCGGCTCTTACACTGACCCTTTGTTGAGTATGGTTAAACTATGTAGCTCAGGCCACACTTGACCCTCAAGATCCTCTTACTTCAGCCGCTCATACCTTAGGATTACAGGTGTGTGCTACTTGCTTAAAGACAGACTTTGGAAGCAGGCGGATTGCTATGAGTTCGAGGCCAGCCTGGTCTACAAAGCAAGTCCAGGACAGCTAAGGCTACACAGAGAAACCCTGTCTCAAAAAACAAAAAAAAAAGACAGACTTTGGGCTGGAGAGATGGCTCAGCACTTAAAGAGAGCCTGGTGCTGCCCCCCTCTCCGGAAACAGGATTTCTCTGTGTAACCCTGGCTGTCCTAGAACTCACTCTGTAGACCAGGCTGGCCTAGAACTCACAGATTTGCCTGCCTCTGCCTACTGAATGCTGGGATTAAAGGCATGCGTGAAGGAGAGAAACCTGTTCTTTAGGATCCCAAGTGTGGGATCGAACGGTCTAGTAAGAGAGCAGGTGATGTTAATTCACTAGAAGAGCAACCACCTCATGCAGAAGCTTAATTGCTACCAGATGAAAAAGATCCTGTGACCGGACTCTGGGAGGAGCTATATAAAACGAGCCCAGAACTGGCGGGGCGGACTGAATACTTGGGATAGATTTGGCTGTTCATCGCTGTCCTTCAAGATGCTCCTAGAGAAATCCGCTTGAGGGAAGGCTTCAGAGCTTCGGCTCTTGCTGAGGCTCTGGGGTCTGGTTACCCCCGTTTCCAGTGGAAGAAATCCTGCGGCTCCCAACCGGAGAATCGTTCCTCGAGACTGATATCCTTAAGGTTTTGTTTTTGTGTCAATTAATCCTCATTTCATATTGTGTTGGTTAATCTGGTTATAATTGACATAGGCTCGGTCAATAAGTTATTAATAAAATATTTTGGTTAAGAAAATTGAGTCTACACCTGCACCACCATACCCAGCTCAGCTTGCTTTTTTTTTTTTTTTTTTTTTTTTTT
>OU015754.1:14603487-14616116 GCA_907169655.1 Acomys percivali | reverse complement strand
TTCTAGGCAGGGGCTCTACCACTGAGCCACACCCCAGCCCCTCCCTGGGTGGTTCTAGGCAGGTGCTCTACCACTGAGCTACATCTCAAGCCCTTTTGATCTTTATTCCTGGGTATCAGTGAAGGCCAAAGGCCATGCATGACAGAATTCCTGGAAGGAATTCATTCCTTCCCCGCCCTGGATATGTAGTCCAGGAACCTCTCTGGAGCACACCTGCTTTTCTTGTAGTCGATCCTGTTTTCCGAGAGTTGAGAACAGGCAGGGGACAGCCACCTCCATGGGAAAAGTCACGTTTTACTTGGCTTACTAAGAATAGTGACCACATCTATGCTCTTGATGTACCCCACTGTATCTCACACAGTAAGGGGAAAAAACACCCTGGGATTGGTTTCTTCACTCTGTTCCCACCCTGTCTTCCCTTCACCAATGTGTAAGGAAGAGTCCAGTACTAAAGGCAGATAAACTTCTTGTCCCTCAAAGCTGCAAGGAGCAAGCCATGTCACCAAGAGGAACACCTTGAAATTAGATGCTCACAAAGGAATTAAACTCTGTTGGCTGGGCCCTCCATCTTGGCCTCTAGATCCCTTTTAAAGTTAGAATTATTATTATTATTATTATTATCATCATCATCATTATTATTTTAGGTAATGTCTTGCTACGTAGTCCAGGCTAGTCTTGAACTCATGATCCTCTTGCTTTAGCCTTGTAACTGCTGAATTTATATGTGTATGCCTCTCCCCTTCTTGTCTCTTCTCCCCCATTTCCTCCCTCTATCTTTCTTTCCATCCTTGCTTCCTTCCTTTATTCCTCCATGACAAAGTCCTATGTATCCCAGGCTAGCCTCGAACTAGCTATGTAGCTAACGATGCCTTTCCCTTCTTGACAGTCTCATATAGCCAGGCTGGCCTCAAATTTGCTATGTAGCTATATAGCCTTGTATTCTTTTTTTTTTTTTTTTTTTTTTTTTTTTTTTTTTGCAGGCCAGGAGGTTTGAGAGAAGGTTTCTCTATGTAGCCCTGGCTGTCCTGGAGCTTGCCATGTAGACCAGGCTAGCCTCAAATTCACAGAGATCCTCCCTTGTCTGCCTCCTGAGGGCTGGATTAAAGGTATGAGCCACCATGTCTGGCTAACCTTGAACCTCTGATCTTCTTGCCTGTATTTCCTGAGTGCTAGGATCACAGGCATGCACCACCATGGACCACCATGCACCACCATGCACCAACATGGACACCATGGACCACCATGGACCACCATGCACCACCATGTACCACCATGCACCACCATGCACCACCATACACCACCATGGACACCATGGACCACCATGCACCACCATACACCACCATGGACACCATGGACCACCATGCACCACCATGCACCACCATGGACCACCATGCACCACCATTTTGCATTGCTGTGGTTGAAACTGTACGACCTGTGCATGCTAGCCAAGTACATGACCAACTAAGCCACAACCCCAGGTCCCTCCATCCCCTTCTTTATAAAGGCTGATGAGTTTAAAACACTGCCGTTGAGTCTTCCATTTCAACTGAGTTTTTTATTTGTTCAAAGTTCTGGATGTGGGACCTTCCTGGAATACCCCACCCCCACCCACCCAACATGCTTGGAAGTTACTACTGTTGACAGATCTTTACCCACATGTGGACAGACAAACAACCCTCAGGCCCCACCACAAGACAAGGACCTCATGGAGGCCAACTGCAAGCAAAGTACACCTGCAAGCAAGGTTACACCTGCAAGCAAGGTTACACCTGCAAGCAAGGTTACACCTGCAAGCAAGGTTACACCTGCAAGCAAGGTACACCTGCATGTACTCCGGTCTTATGCTCCCGGGCTCTGATGAAGCCTTCGAGGAGGACACAGTATGACTGATGCCATCTTTCTGGAACCTTCTCACTCAACACAGGAAACACCAGAACTCTGGCATGCATGGAGCTCCCCTGGGTTCTCACAGAATAAACACACTCCCTAAAAGGAATGCTGAGACTAGGAAGATGAACTCAGGCCCTCATTCGAGCTGGTGTGCTGAGTCCAAAGCAGCCTGGCAAGGCGTCAATACCCACGTCCAAGTCCAGGGACGGAGGAGAGGGGACTAAACCTCTGTGTTGTTGCCACGGCGACTCTGGATGGAAAACCTGGTGCCCAGTGCCCTGGCACGTGTGGAAGTGCGGTTTCTCTTGGCATCCAGGTTTCGTATGTACTTCTGAACCCATGGCAACTTGGGATCACCACAGAGTTTATAGGCCTTCTTGGTGATGAAGCTGCAGGGAAGAGCAGTAGAAGGTTTAGCTTGAGGCCTGACAAGGTCCTAGGGCTCACTTTCCCTTCATGAGGAAGTGAGAGTGGGGAACCAGGAGTCTCAGCTGTTCGCCCCTGAGCATTCTGGGGGACAGAAGGGCAGAAGGGCCACTCTTCATGTGGCCTCCCTGTGAGGCAGAGGAGGTTGTGCTTTTGAATTATAATGCTGGATGTGATGGAAGAGATTTGGTCTCTATCTGTAGTGGGGAAACTGAGCTGAGCAAGCAGCTCAGTGGGTAAAACATCTGCCTTGCAACTGTGGGAATCCAATTTCAATCCTCAACCCACTTTTTAAAAAAAAATCTAGGCATGGCCATGGCCAGGAGGAGGTGGTGGCACACACCTTTGATTCCAGCACTCAGGAGGCAGAGGCAGGTGGATCTCTGTAAGTTCAAGGCCAGCCTGGTCTACAGAGCTAGTTCTAGGACAGGAAAGGCTACACAGAGAAACCCTGTCTTGAAAAACAAATCAAGGGGCTGGAGAGATGGCTCAGAGTTTAAGAGCACTGTCTGTTCTTCCAAAGGTTCTCAGTTCGAGTCCCAGCAACCACATGGTGGCTCACAACCATCTATAATGTGATATGATGCCCTCTTCTGGCCTGAAGGTGTACGTGTAAGCAGAGCACTGTATACATAATAATAAATAAATACATCTTTAAAAAAAAAAAGAAAACAAATCTTGTAATCCCAGCACTGAGGAGGCAGAGACAGATGGATCCCTGAGGTTTGCCAGCCAGCGTAGGCTACCTGCTGAGTTCTGGGTTGGTGAGTAAGCCGGAGAGATGGCTCGACAGATAAAAAGGGCTTGTCACCAAGCTTGACATCCTGAGTTCTATTTCTGGGACCCACAAGGTTCTGACCCTCCATGCATGTGTTGTGGAATGCATGCATGTGTACACACACACACACACACACACACACAATTTTTTTTTTTTTGGTTTTTTGAGACAGGGTTTCTCTATGTTATCTTGGCTGTCCTGGACTTGCTTGGTAGACCAGGCTGGCCTGGAACTCACAGCGATCCGCCTTCCTCTGCCTCCCGAGTGCTGGGATTAAAGGCGTGCACCACCACACTCAGCAAAAGACCTTTATCTTGAAGAAGATGCACAGCATACTTGATTTCAGCCAAGATGGGCCTCTGTCCTCCACAGGCAGGCACACAAACATGCACATGCACACACATCTTAAAAGGCAAGTGTCACCAGCGCACACTATGCATGGAAACATGGCTATTGGGCATGCTATAGCTGAGAGGGGAGCCTGGGATACCCCCTTCTATGCCTGGACCAATCTGATGCCAGCTGGGGGGACATTAGCATGTCATTTCCTGTGCACCCTTGTTCGAGACAGGACTTCATGCCTGTTACCTCAAGTGAAGAGGTGTCTGTGAAGCTGTGTGGAATCTAGAGGCCTAGTTGGTCACGTGACCTTGAGCCACTGGTCTTACTGAGCCTCAACTGCTTTCAGTAAAATGGGAAAAGTCCTATGTGCTCTCTATGATTGCTTTTGGTTTTGCCCTGCTGAGGATGAAACCCAGGGCTTTGTGCATGTTAGAAAAGTATTGTACTGCTGATCCACACCCCACCCCCTCACTGGGGGATTCTAGGCAGGTGCTGCTCCACCACTGAGCTACACCCCCAGCCCCTCACTGGGGGATTCTAGGCAGGTGCTCTACCACCGAGCCACACCCCAGCCCCTCACTGGGGGATTCTAGGCAGGTGCCCCACCCCGAGCCACACACCAGCCCCTCACCTGGGGGATTCCAAGCAAGCTTTCCAGCATTGTCTCATGGAATTGAGAAGATTAGTTAGGCTAATGTCATATCCTGTATTTCCTTCCATGAACAATGCCTAGCTTCCATTGGGTGCTTGGTGGATGTTCTCAGCCTCTTGAGTGTTGGAATGATGGTCTATACCATCATGTCCTGGTTGTCACATGATGTTGGGGATGGAATCCAAGGCTTCATATATTCTAAGCAAGCACTCTACCAACTGGTCTACCTCACTGCCCTGCTTCCCACTAGTCTTATGGGTGAGGAAGCTGAAGTCCAGAGAGGTCTAGTGCCATCTTCAGAGATGCCCAAGGGCTGAACTTCCCCAGGGACCCTGGAGGTTCTTGGGTTAGATACTCACATCACCCCTGCCTTGGGACAGATGCTGCCACTGGCCAACTGGTAGCTAACCACTCGGTTTTCTGGAATTTTCTTGGTAACAAAGGACATGCAGCAAGAAGAAGGAATGGTCACAGAGTCTAAAAGGAGAGAGAGAGAGAAGAGCAGAGTCAGCACCCAGCCTGCCATAGGCACTTTCTTAGCCACACTCACAGAGCCTGTTATACCCCAGGAGGTCAGAGCCCTAGGGCCTTCCCCAACCCCAGGCTTCTCGGTTCCTTTACCCTCCAGTATGCCAAACCCACCTTACCCTCAGGAGCTTTTGCTACCAGCAGCCCCAGGCTGGGCCCAGAAGTCTCACCTGTGAAGAAGACACACGTGCAGGCTACCAGAAGAAGGCTGGCGATGACTGTGGCGGGTCCTGCCATGTCCTGGAGATCCGGCACTGCTCAGAGCTCAAAGCTGGGGTGCAGGAAAAAGGGCCTAAAGCTATGAGGATGTTTTCTGAAGGACACCCCAACTTCCCTCCCACTGGCCTTTATATGGACAATTCAAGAGATGCAAACACTGCTGTTCCTCCCTCCCTCTCCCCCACAGACTTCCTCGAAAATCATGAGTATTCTGTGGCCCAAAAAGGCGGAAGTTATTGCCAATTTCTTGTCCAGCTGAGTCAGGGATTATTTAAGGGGGAGTCCAGCAAGAAAGAGCTGGGAGAGGGCTGTCATCCTGCCTAGGCCAAGGCCAAGGGCAAATGTTTTGGATGACTTGGCTCTGCTGCTCATCGTGTGGGATCCTGGGTAAGTTACTTGGTTTTCTGAGCTTCAGTTTTTGTAGATGCACAAATGGGAAGAGTCTTCCCTATCTGCCTTTCTTCCATCCATCCATTCATTCATCCATCTACCTGTCCATCCATTCTCCCATTGGTCTATCAATCCATATATCTACTATCCATCCATCTATTGATCCATCCAACCATCCATCCATCCATCCATCCATCCATCCATCCATCCATCCGTCATCCATGCCGGGCAGTGGTAGCACACGCCTTTAATCCCAGCACTCCTGATAAGAGTGCTAGAACTTAGCACTGAATTTAGGTCCTCTGGAAGAGCCATTTCTCCAGCCTAGGCTTAAAAAAATTATTACATTTACTTGGTTATCAATTTAGTTAGCTCTGTGTGTGTTTGTGTTTGTGTGTGTGTGTGTGTGTGTGTGTGTGTGTGTGTGTGAGAGAGAGAGAGAGAGAGAGGGAGAGAGAGAGAGAGAGAGAGAGAGAGAGAGAGAGAGAGAGAGAGAGAGAGAGAGAGAGAGAGACTTGCAGGAATGTCTTAAAACTTATTTTTCATGGCTGGGCGGTGGTGGCGCACGCCTTTAATCCCAGCACTTGGGAGGCAGAGGCAGGCGGATTGCTGTGAGTTCGAGGCCAGCCTGGTCTACAAAGTGAGTCCAGGATAGCTAGGGCTACACAGAGAAACCCTGTCTCAAAAAAAAAACCAAAAACAAAACAAAGCAAAAAAAAAATCCCCCCAAAAAGACAAAGCCTTTATTTTTCTTTTTTGGATAAGAAAAAATAATTTGTTAAGTATACTACAAGAGATCAATGGGCAGGGCAGTAGCTAGAGTGCCTACAATCTATTTTGTTACCTTTTTGTCAATGTATCTCATGATGTATGTGTATACCATGTATGTACATAAACATGTGAGTACATTCAAGGGAGTGCACATGGGTGTGGAAGCCAGAGAGGTTGATGTTCAATATCTTTTCCTTATCTTTCTCCAAGTTTATTTATTTAGATTTAATTTTATTTTAAATACTTGCACATACAAGTATAGGTACCATCAGAAACCAGAAGACGGTGTCTGATTGCCTGGAGGAGGTTATGAACTGTCCAACTTGGAGACTGGGAACTGAACTAGACCCTGCAAAAGTAGAAGGCATTCTTCACAAGTGAACCATCTCTCCAGCCTCAGCCCACCTTAGTTTTTGAGACAGGATCTCTCATAGACCCTGGAGGTCATTGATTTGGCTAGACTGGTTGGCCAATGAACTTCAGGCATCACCGTCTCTGTCTGCTCCAGCGCTGGGCTTATAAGGTCACATTGCTAAAGCCCAGCTTTAAAAAAAAAAAAGATTAATTGATGGATGCATTTGTTGGGGGTAGGGAGTCTGTGTGCCATAACATACATGTGGAGATCAGAGGATAATCTTGTGGGACTGGTTCTGTCTAGGTTCTGGGGGGAAGAACTCAGATCCTCATGCTTGGGCTGCAAGTGTTTACCCACTGAGCCAGCTCCCAGCTCTCCCTGCCACCCCTACCCCCACCATTATTGCATTTTCTAGTGTCCACCCAAGCCCTTGCTGTTTAGCAATTATGAGAGGTAAGCCCACTGTCAATCTGCATCTTGATGCAGTAACACATGGCAGGAAGAGGAAGTGGAAAATCATGGTTATCTGGAGAGAGAAGTACATGGCAGGGCAGGGCAGGGATGACCAGGGCCTAATGTTGTAATCCGAGTGGGTTGCCAAAAGGTCATCAGTGGGAGGGCTTGGTGTGGATGGATGGTGCATCTCAGATTGCTAACACCTTTAGGGGATTTTCCAAGGCCTTAAAATGCCACCCACTCCATAGTTATAGTCTATCTAGGGAATTAGGCTGGGGGTTCCCAACCCTGTTTGTTGTTGGTTTTGTGTGTGTGTGTGCACATGTCCATGCATGCATGTGTGCCTATGGATGCCAGTGGTTGACAGTAAATCCCTTCCTCAATCACTCTCCACCTTTTATAATGTGGCAGGGTTCCTCACTGTACCCAGAGCCCACTGGTTCAGCTACTCTGGCTAGCCAACCTGCCTCAGGCATCCCCTGTCTTCACTTCCCAAGAGCTGGGATTGTAGATGGGCCACCACTCACACACAGAATATACATGGGTGCTGGGGATTTGAACTCAGGTCCTCATGCTTGCACATGCATTGATGGCTCCTACATCCATAGTTTACCAGGAGAAAATGGGAATCTTATGAAAGGAGACTTTTTGGTTTTTTGGTAAAGGGTTTCTCTGTGTAGCCTTGGCTATCCTGGACTCACTTTGTAGACCAGGCTGGCCTCGAACTCACGGCGATCCACCTGCCTCTGCCTCCCAAGTGCTGGGATTAAAGGCGTGCGCCACTATACCCGGCCGGGGGATATTTTTTATGAAGGCATTATCACTAGGCCGGTATCCTTTCTTTTGAAGGGCTGGAAAGTGAGAGGCAGAGGAGGAGAACTTAAAGAAAAAGTGAGAAGTGGGGCCTGGTGGCACATGCCTGTAATCCTAGCCTTGGGACGCTGAAACAGAGAGATTGAAAGTTCAAGGGTAGCCTGAGCTACATGGAGGGCTACAGTTCAGCCAAGGCTGTTTAGTGAAAGTGCGAAAGAGAGAGAGGGAAGAGAAGGAGGGAAGTGGAAAGAAGAGAAGAAGTGAGGGAAAAGGAAGAGAACAGAAAGAGGAGAGAGGGGAAGGAGGAGAGAAGAAGGGAGGAGAGAGGAAAAGAGAGGAGGGGAGGCCTGAAAGTCCAGTGTGACACGGTCCCGGAGCCTGAGGCAGGAGGACCCTGAGTTCAGGCTCATTCCTGCTATACAACAAAGGTGGAAGTTCTAGAAAAGGGAAGATAGATAGAAAGAGAAAGAAGCAACAGGTATCGGGAAAGTACCAGTCCTCAGGAGAAGCTTCTAGAAGAAGGGGGATGGGCAGGAGGGCAAATGGCAAATGAAGGAATGGGAAGATGCATCCCAGAGCTGTAGGAGCCCCAGCTCCAGCCCTGGGACCAGCTCAGACTCCCTACTACTGTGAGTCTGGGTGTTTCCATTTGAGAAGCAGGGTGCTGGCCAGATCTGTCTCAGTGTCAAACACTGCACCACACAGATATCAAAAGAACAGACACCGTTGCATTGGACCTAAAGCATGCCTTGTTGTGTCAGCTAAAATGGAAGCTTATTGTTTTTGGTATTTTTTTGGTTTTTGGTTTTTTTTTTTTCTCAAGATAGGGTTTCTCTGTGTAGCCTTGGCTGTCTTGGATGTGCTTTGTAGACCAGGCTGGCCTAGAACTCACAACGATCCACCTGCCTCTGCCTTCCGAGTGCTGGGATTAAAGGCGTGTACCACCATGTCTGCCCTGCTAATTGTTCTTTTCTTTGGAAACCTCGCTTGATGGGAAGCCCCGCTCTTCCCTGGACTACTGCTCAGAAACTCCTGCCTCCACGGGCTTCCCCAGTTGGTTTCTGCTGGATGTTTGATAATTCACGTTTTCTCTTTCTCTTCTCTCATCCTGTCACTTCTGCTTGTAATATGTAGTCAGCAAACTCACTCAACCGAAGCCAAAAGTATGGCCTTCCCAGACCTCTCTTTTTTTTTTTTTTTTTGGGGGGGGGGTTTTTTGAGACAGGCTTTCTCTGTGTAGCCTTGGCTGTCCTGGACTCCCTTTGTAGACCAGGCTGGCCTCAAACTCACAGCAATCCACCTGCCTCTGCCTCTCGAGTGCTGGGATTAAAGGCGTGCGCCACCACTGCCCGGCTACCTCAGAGCTTTCAGAACACAGAGGCAGAACACAGAACCCTGGGGCTCTGAGTGCGGGGCGGGGTTGGAGCAGAGCCCTGGTTGCCTAGGAAACTGCTAGATTCCTTAAAAGCTCATCGCCATCCATCATCACCACTGTTATCAAGGGAAGGGAAGGGAGATTTGCAACAGTCAGGAAGGGCAGCGCTAGTGTGTGGAATGAGTTGTGGACGTCTCCCACAAGCGGGACTCTCTACCTTGATCTTATGGCAACCGCTCACAGTTCAGAGTACTGTTCATGAGGCCCGGAGCTGATCTGATAACGTGGCAGGATCCTTGGGCAGGTGAGAAGGGGAGGAGTTGGGGACAGGTTAGCTGCCTGAAGCAACTTGAGGGAGAAAATGTTTATTTAAGCCTGCTGCTTCAGGGGCTTACAGTCCATTGTGGGGGGGGGGCAGCAGGCGGTAGGGGGAGGGCCTGTTGCCAACCTTGCTGATGTCCAGGAGGCCTAGACTTGGATGGGGACTAGAAAACAAAAACAAAAGAAACAAACAGAAAAAGAAAAAACCGAGCTGCGTGCTCTAAAACAGTGGTTCTCAACCTGTGGGTCACGACCCTTTCACTGGGGGTGGCCTAAGACCACCAGAAAACACAGATATTCATTACAATTCATAATAGTAGCAACACCGCAGTTACGAAATTATGGTTGGGGTGGGGGGGGTGGGGGTGGGGTGGTGTCATTACAACATGAGGAACCACATTAAAGGGTCCCGGAGTTAGGAAGGTTGAGAACCACTGCTACAGAAGAGGGAGGTAAGCAATCTGCGACGCCCTGCTCAGGATCCCATCCCCCCCCATCTGCTGAGGTTAGAGCCTGTTCTTGGTGTTAACGTGCTACAACATTTAAGCTCAAACGTCACAGTGTTGAGAGGCAAGACCCCCCCCCCACTGGGGAGGTAGCTTAAAGAGCACTACTGTGAACCCCAGTGCCCGAATAAAAAGGAGGGCATGACTGTGCATAGACAACTTCTGGGCGTGGGGGTGGTGGTGATAGGGAGGCAGGGGGACCACCAATACTTACTGGCCAGCTAGCCTAGGTAAAGAATGGTGGGGCTCCAGGTTCTGTGAGAGGTCCTGTCTCAAGGGAATAAAACACACACACACACACACACACACACACGCACGCACGCACGCACGCGCACACACGCACGCACACACGCATGCATGCACACACATATGCATACACACACATACATACACGCATCCCCCCCAAACACACACACACACACACACACACACACACACACGCATACACTTGTACACACACACACACACAGGCACTATGATAGTTGGCTTAACTGTTGTGTTAACTTGACACAGTGTTAAATTGATTGGAAAGGGGTCTCACTGAGGGACTATGAGAGATTTTTCTTTTCTTTTTTAAAGATGTATTTATTTATTTTATGTATATAATGCTCTATCTGCATGTACATCTGCATGCCAGAAGAGGGCGTCAGATCCCAGTATCGAAGGGTGTGAGCCACCCTGTGGTTTCTGGGAATTGAACTCAGGACCTCTGGAAGAGTGGACAGTGCTTTTAACAGCTGAGCCATCTCTCCATCCCCTCCCCACTTCTGAACTGTCCCTTGACCTTGGACTTCCCAGGCTCTGGAACCGTAAGAAATAAATTCCTTTTCTTTATCAATCCCAGCCAGGTGTGGCAACTCACTCCTGTAACCCCAGCACTCAGCGTAAGCAAGAGGACTGACTGATCAGAGTCTGAGGTCAGCTTGAGTTAGAAAGTGAATTCCAGACCAACCCAGGCTAGAGAGGGAGGAGGAAGAGGGAGGGAGAGGGAGGGAGAGGAAGGGAGGGAGAGAGAGAGAGAGGGAGAGGGAGGGAAGGGAAGGAAGGAAAGAGGGAGGGAGAGAGAACATTTAAAAACCAAAGGTTGAGGGGCATGGTGGCGCACGCCTTTAATCCCAGCACCCGCGAGGCAGAGGCAAGCAGATCTCTGTGAGTTCAAAGCCAGCCTGGTCTACATAGTGAGCTCCAGGACAGCCAGAGCTACATTGTGAGACCCTGTCTTGAATCCCCACCCCCACAATATAAAGAAGGCAAGGTTTCTTTCGCTCGCAGATTCAGGGAATCCCCTTGGTCCCAGAGTTTAGGTCTGAGGTGAGGTGGAACATTGTGGCTGAGGAGTCCTGAGGTGGAGCAAGGCTGCTCACTTCATGGTAGCTAGGAAGCAGAGGAACATTGGGCTGAAGGCCAGATGCTGTTGAGGGGCAGGCCCCCGGACACCTACTTCCTCCAAGCAGGCCTGCTGTACCATGGGTCTCCACCTCCCTATAGTCTACTGGAACCATTTTTTTTTTTTTTTTTTTTTTTTTGGTTTGAGGTTTTGAGGGGTTTTGGTTTTGTTTTATTCAAGACAAGGTCTCACTAGGTAGCCCTGGCTGTCCTGGAATTCACTACGTAGACCAGACTAGCATTAAGTTCACAGAGATCTATCTGCCTCCCTCTGTTTCCCAAATGCTAGAATTAAAGGTGTACCATACTCCATCCAGCTTTAAGCTTTCTTTTAAACATTTGTTTATTTATTGACTTATTTGTCATTTAGTGTGGGTGCTCATTGCACACATGCCTTGGTGTGCATGTGACGTCAGAGACAACTTGTAAGTGTCTCCTTCTACCATGTGGGTTCAGCTTATAAGCAAGCACCTTTACCTACTCAGCCACTGGTCCATCAATGGGTCTACATCTGAGCTACATCCATGATTGTTAGGGGCTGGGCATAGGTGAACAGTTTTTGATGGCCACAGAGTTCTTCTGCAAGGGGCAAATGTTCTAGAGGTTAGAAGATCTTTTATGCAACGGCATGAGGGTGGTGATCCTACTGAGCTGGGTCGAAGACCAACCTCCATACAGTTTGGTTTGATTACTACAATTAAAGAAAAATGGAAAAATAACAAGTGCTGTCAAGTAACTGGGAACTTCCACTCAATGCCAGTGGAATATAAATGTGATGGCCTCTGTGGAAACCAGTAGTTCCTCAAAGTTAAACATAGAGTCATACACACATACACACACACACACACACACACACACATGTGCGCCCTAATATTCATAGCTGCATTTTCCTAATTGCTAAAAAGGGAACAGGGAGAAGAAACATGCGATGGTTAGGCAGTGGAATATTATCAAGCTGCAAAAAGGAATAAGGTGCTGATAGACACTGCCCTGTGGGTAAACCTTGAGAACGCCACACTAAATGACAAAAGTCAGGCCTGCCTGAAAGCAAGGCTGTGCCGTTTGTAAGGTGCAATCGGCCACACCGCCAGCCCCTCACTGGGGGATTCTAGGCAGGTGCTCTACCACTGAGCCATGCCCCAGCCCCTCACTGGGGGATTCTAGGTAGGGGCTCTACCACTGAGCCACACCCCAGCCCCTCACTGGGGGATTCTAGGCAGGGGCTCTACCACTGAGCCACACCCCAGCCCCTCACTGGAGGATTCTAGGCAGGGGCTCTACCACTGAGCCACACCCCAGCCCCTCACTGGGGGATTCTAGGCAGGTGCTCTACCACTGAGCCATGCCCCAGCCCCTCACTGGGGGATTCTAGGTAGGGGCTCTACCACTGAGCCACACCCCAGCCCCTCACTGGGGGATTC
>OU015754.1:14584644-14594720 GCA_907169655.1 Acomys percivali | reverse complement strand
AAGAAAGAAAGAAAGAAAGAAAGAAAGAAAGAAAGAAAGAAAGAAAGCTGGGGATGTGACTCGGTTTCATGGCACCTGCGTAGAATCGCCCAGTGAGGGGCTGAAGGCCTGGCTCCCAGCACCAATGGGCCAGGTCCACCCACTCACATCCGAGGAACCAAGGAAGGCTTGAATGGTGGTAAATGCAGAAAACATTGGGGGGTGGTTATGGAGAAGGGATAAAATTAGGGGGCAAGAGGCAAGCACGATCACTCCATCCTTTTACCTTTGGCATAAGTTTCATGTAGGTTTAAATATGTATGCAGAGGTCAAGGCATCAGAAGATTCAAGTGAAGTGTCTATACTTTCGGTAGAAATATCTTCAGAATACCTGTTATGGGAACAGGCAGGGGAAGTGAGATGCGGATGTGTAGAAGTTGTGGTTGGAAGGCAATCTGAGGTCTGTTTCTCAGGAACTCATGAATTGCATTAACCTACAGTTGATTTTCACCAAGTCAGAACAAGACTCTCTGAGCCCATGAGTTTCCACAGTCATTGATCATAGAGAAACAGGAACCTTTTGCCAGCACTGGATCGTGAGAATGGACGAACACCCACTAAAGTTGATACTGTCTGCCCCCCCCCCAAAAAAAAAGCTTTGGGAAGGGGATCTTTCTTTTTTTTTTTTTTTAGGTTTATTTATTATGTATACAGAATGCATCAGATCTCATTGTAGATGGTTGTGAGCCACCATGTGGTTGCTGGGAATTGAACTCAGGACCTCTGGAAGAGCAGTCAGTGCTTTTAACCACTGAACCATCTCTCCAGCCCCGGGGAAGGGGAATCTTTCTATATAGTCCTGACCACCTTAAGCACCAGGCCAGCATGTGGGGCACATATATACATTCAGGTAAAACAATCACACACATAAAATAAAGCAGATTTTAATAAAGAAAGAAAAGAAAAGAAAGTGCCCTACCGACTTACCTACAGGCCAGTCCTATCAAGTCAGTTTCTCAGTTGAGATTCCTTCTCCCGCATGATGCTAGCTTGTGTCGAGCTGACAGTAGCCTCGCCAGCATGCTGGCCACGGGCAGTTTTGACATCTGAGGCAGGGAGAATAGAGAGCACACACGTCTCAGAACCACACAGTTAAACACTTAGGAATTGCTGTGTGTTCAGCCACGTCTACAGGCTCAGCACTGGGTAGGAGCAGAGCTCACAAGGATCGCGAGGTAGAGGCCAGCCTGGGCTTCGTAGCTTCATAGACTCTGTGTCTAATAATTTTTACATCCTTTTCCTTATGGTGGAGAGCGAGTGTTGCAGTTAGGTTATAAGTATGGCCTAATAATGTTTATTATTAGTCCTATAATGATTATTGCGGCAATATTTTCTAACCCTCCGGCAATCAATCAAGACACAGACACCTGTTAGATTTTAAAATAGCCTTAGTTAACCTGGGGCAGGGGCTGATATTAATCCTCTAAACTACTTCCCATAATGGGGCAAGTATGGGATACCTGTCCCAATCCCATGCCATCTGCTTCTAGTGATTTCTATTGAGCTACCTCCCATCCTGAATCCCAAATGCTTGCTAATTATCTTCATCTGAGCCAAATCACCATCCATGCTGGCAGTGTGCTTCTCCTCCACCTAACCCATGGGGCCAGCCTGCCTTCTTTCGCCTGCTCTCCCTCCCAAAAGGCCCTCGGAACCTTAGCAATGCCTATCCTGTTTGCCCTGCCCAGGTGTGATGGCGTCTTATTGGTCAAACAGGAATAAGTTCGTAGCTAAAGGTTACAAACACTTTGGTACCTGAGCCTGTTCATTTGGGCAGCAACCAGACCGACCCCCCAACAAGCGTGCAGACCCCCAACACACTTGTGAGTGTTTTTCTCTCTTTCCACTATGCGGGTCTCAGGGATTGAATTTAGGTTGCCAAGCTGGGCAACAGGGCCTTCCCCAAAGAGTCACCTCATCGGCCTTCAAAAAACTTAAGGTATGACTCTGGGGTTTTAGGGGCGGAGTGGAAATAGAGTTTCACTCTGTAGCCCCCTGCTGTCCTGGAACTCGCTCTGTAGATCCATCTGCCCCTGCCTCCCAAGTGCTAGGATTAAAGGCATGCACCACCACCTTCGGGGCTAAATTATGAGTTTTTATTTCTAGAATTCTTCATTTAATAGTTTCAGTTTAATAGTTAACCATGCCTTACTAAGACCACATTTTTTTTTTCGAGACAGGGTTTCTCTGTGTAGCCTTAGCTGTCCTGGACTCGCTTTGTAGACCAGGCTGGCCTCGAACTCACAGTGATCCACCTGCCTCTAAGACCGCATTTTGGGATCAACTAAAATCCAGGCTTCTAGCCAGTCGTGGTGGCGCACGCCTTTAATCCCAGCACTCGGGAGGCAGAGGCAGGCTGTGAGTTCGAGGCCAGCCTGGTCTACAAAGTGAGTCCAGGACGGCCAAGGCTACACAGAGAGACCCTGTCTCGAAAAACCAAAAAAATAAAAAAATAAAAAAATAAAAAATAAAATCCAGGCTTCTGGATGCTCCCAGGAGGGATTTCCTTGACCAGATTATCTGAAGCAGGAAGATTTAACCCTAAATCTGGTCCACACCCTCTCACAGCAGGGTCTCGGGAGGCAGAGGCAGGCAGATCGCTGTGAGTTCGAGGCCAGCCTGGTCTACAAAAGCAAGTCCAGGACAGCCAGGACTGTTACACAGAGAAATCCTGTCTCGAAAATCCTAAAAAAAAAAAAAAAAAAAAAAGGTCAGGGCTATGGAAACTCTTGCTGGGGACAGAGGAAGTTAGATAAGACTGGCCAGACATTGTGGGTGGAGGTTGCAGTGCTGCTTGAGGTTTCTCTGGAAAGCATAGAGGGTAGTGCCCTGGGTCAGCAGCGAACATTTCAGAACATGGCAATCTAGGGCACAGTGCCCTAGCAGCACTTAGACAATTGACAGTCACTGAGACGTGGGAACCTTCACAGCACTGGGCTGTGGGAATGGAGAAGCCACTGCCCCAAAGGTGCCAAGGCTTGCCCACACCCAGTCTCATTAAAAGCTAAGTGCATGTTGGTGCCACTCCCTGACCATTCCTAGCTTCTGAACCACGGGCCAAAGTAAACCTTCTTAAAAATCAGTTCCCTTAGCTGGGCAGTGGTGGCACACACCTTTAATCCCAGCACTTGGGAGGCAGAGGCAGGTGGATCGCTGTGAGTTCAAGGCCAACCTGGTCTACAAATCGAGTCCAGGACAGTCAAGGCTACACAGAGAAACCCTGTCTTGAAAAAACAAAAAACAACACACACATACAAAAAAACCCCAACAACAACAAAAAAACCAACCAAACAAAAAAGAGTAAAGAGGGGCTGGGGAGATGGCTCAGAGATTAAGTACACTGTCTGTTCTTCCAGAGGTCCTGAATTTGATTCCCAGCAACCACATGGTAGATCACAGCCATCTATAATGAGATTTGGTGCCATCCACACACAAGGACAGAATACTGTATAAATAACAAGAAAAAGAAAAAAAATCAGTTCCCTCATCTCTGGTGTTCTGTAATAGCAATAAAAACAAAAACAGAAAAGCAAAACCAGAGGGAGGTGGATCTCTGTGAATTCGAGGCCAGCCTGGTCTACAGAGGGAGTTGGAGGACAGCCAGAGCTGTTATACAGAGAAACCCTGTTTCAAAAAACCAAAAAACAAAACAAAACAAACAAAAAAGGACTAAGGTGGGCATAATTCTTATGCATTTTTCTGCACACCTTTTTGTTGGGACATATGTTTTCAACTCTCTTGGATAATCAATTCACTGGGTCAGAACTTTATTGATTTAATTAGTTATGCAAATACCCTCAAAATACACTCATATGTGCACCTTAATACTCTACTAGGCTCTTACTCTTTTTAAAGAGATTTGGTGTTTAGAATTAAGTGTCTCTCTCTGTCTCTCTGTCTCTCTCTCTCTCTCTCTCTCTGTGTGTGTGAGTGTGTGTGTGTGTGTGTGTGCGCGCGCGCATGTAATCAGATCCCTGGGTACTGGAAGGCACACCTGGGTCTTCTGGAAGACCCAACAGTGCTCTTAACTGCTGAGCTGTTCATTCCTCCAGCCCTTACTTGTGTTTCTTAAGGTGTAAGTCTATATTAGTATTTTGAAGTTGTTTTGTTTTGTTTTGTTTCTGAGACAAGGTCTCACTGTGTAGCCTAAGAAGGCCTCAGACTGGTAATCCTCTTGCCTCAGCCTCCTGAGTGCGGGGGATCCCGCCGTGCCTGGCTGCTCTGCACTGCCACCAGCCTTCACAGATATAAAGGGCCCTCTGAATCCTGCTTTAGCTGCGGTCCATACTTTGTTTTCAGGCGTCTTTTGAAATGTTTTCTCCTTTGCAGTGCGACTGCTTCTTTGACCTACTGGCTGGTAAGAGGTTTGCTGTAGGGCTGGGGCTTCATTCAGTGGGTCAGAGAGCTTGCTTGCTCAAACTTTATAACCTTGTAAATGGAGTTTTTATTTGCCTGAGGTAATTGTCATCTCGGAGGCTTATTGCCCCACATCTGCTAACTAGGCCTAGTCCTGGAAGCTTCTAGCCTCTGTACAATCTAACCTAGGCCTTGAATGTGCACAGTCTCTGAGACTTAACTGCTAGTTCTAGACTTACCATCTAGTTCTTTCTGAGCTCTGGCTGGCTGGTTCAACTCAGCTGTTCTGCCTCAAACTCCTCTCCCAGCTGACTGATTCAGACTGGCTTCTCTCAGTTTCTCACTGAATTGTTCTGCTTGGCCTTATACTAACTCTAGCAGTCTGTTCTAATCTTGTGACTCCTTCTCTTTCTCTGGATCATTCTGGCTTCACCTGTGTCTAGCTTGTTCTCTCCTCAACCTGCCCCTGTAAAACTCTGCTGGTAAAAACTGCCTCTGGATTCCATGAACCGAAGTGCCGCAACTCAACTCCACTGCACTGCCTCTCAACGCACTCTCAAGCAAGTGGCCTGAACAATATTAACTAGAATTCAGAGATCTGCATGCCTCTGTCTCCTGAGTGCTGAGATTAAAGGCGTGCATCACCATGCCTGGACCTAAGCTTTTCTTTACTAGAAACTTGCTCAACACCAGGCTGGTCTTGAACCCAGAGATCTTCTCACTCCTGTCTCCTAGGGTTAAAAGCGTGTCTGTTTCCAGCTGGATCACACAGACCTAGAAGATCATTTTGGATATGATTTCTTGCCAGAGAAGCCATGTTCTGAATTAAAATTTCCCTATAGAACCTGAGTTCAAACAGTCAACACTGATGTAAAAAATCTGAGTGTAGCCACACCACACCGGTAAGACCAGTACTAGTAGCAGACAGAGGCAGGAGGATCACTGGGGTCATTGGCTAATTTTATTTCTGAGGTCAGAGAGACTTTAGGGAACAGGACAGACAGTGAGGAGCAGCACACATACTCACACATACTCATCCTCCTCCAAATACACACACAGATACACACACACACACACACAAACAAACACACACGAAGTCTATTCTTTGATTTCTGTATACCTATGAATTTCCAATTTTTCTTTCTTTTTTTGGAGGGGGGGGTTTCAAGACAGGGTTTCTCTGTGTAGCCTTGGCTGTTCTAGACTCACTTTGTAGACCAGGCTGGCCTCGAACTCACAGCAATCCGCCTGCCTCTGCCTCCAGTGCTGGGATTAAAGGCGTGTGCCACCATGCCCAGTTTTTCTTTTTTTTTAAGATTTATTTATTTATTATGTATACAGTGTTCTGTCTGCACTTACACCTATTCGCTAGAAGAGGGCACTAGATCTCATTATAGATGACTCTGAGCCACAATGTGGTTGCTGGAAATGGAACTTAGGTCCTCTGGAAGAGCAGACAGTGCTCTTAACTGCTGAGCCATCTCTACAGCCCTTTTTTGGTTTTTTTGAGTCAGAGTTTCTCTGTGTAGTCCTGGATGTCCTGGACTTTGTAGACCAGGCTGACCTCGAACTCATAGAAATCCGCCTGCCTCTTCCTTCCAAGTGCTTGAATTAAAGGCAATCACCACCAAGCTGGGCTTAATTTCCCATATTTTCTTCTGTTCTTAATTTCTAATCCATTGTGGTCAGAGCACATACTCTTTTCTTTTTAAAAAAACTTATTTATTTATTTTATGTATATGAGTGCTCTATCTTCATGTACACCTGCACACTATAAGAGGACATCAGATCCCAGTATAGATGGTTGTGAGCCACCATGTGGTTGCTGGGAATTGAACTCAGGGCCTCGAGAAAAGCAGACAGTGCTCTTAACTTCAGACTGCCATTTTTTTTGTTTGTTTTGTTTTTTCCAGACAAGGTTTCTCTGTGTAGCCCTGGCTGTCCTGGAATTGCTCTGTAGACCAGGCTGGCTTCAAATTCACAGAGATCTGTCTGCCTCTGCCTCCCGAGTGCTGGGATTACCGGTGTGCACCACTGTGCCTGGCTCAGAGCACATACTTTGATTCCCATCCTTTCCTATTGATTGATCCAAATCCTGTCTACCCTGGAGGGAATCCCATGGGCCCTTGGGAAACTTACATGGTCTTCTCTTGTTGGCTGGGGTGTCTTGCACATGGCTTTCAGGTTGGTCCACAATTGGTCCAAATATTGTATTTGGAAGACACCACTCTGGGCCAGATTTGGTGAACTCCAGATGAACTTGGTTACTCCACAAACACTCTCACTGAAGACAGGAAGGGAGGCACATCTCCTATGACTCAGAAAAAAAGCGTCAGCTACGGAGAAAGCTCAGTGGGTAAAGTGCTTGCTAAGCCACATGGGGACCTGGGTCTGACCCCCAGAACCCACGTAAGAAGACTCTGGCATGATGGTACACATTTATCATGCCAGCACTGGGGGGAGAGGTGTGGTGCAGACAGACATGGGAAGATCCCTGGGGCTCACTGGCGGCCTCTAGTTCCAGGTCAAAGGGAGAGACTCTCTCTCAAAAAGCAAGGTGTGGGGCTGGAGAGATGTCTCAGCGGGTAAGAGCACTTGCTGCTCTTCAAGAGAACCTAAGTTCAATGTTCAGCACCCACATGGCAGCTCACAACTGTCTGTAACTCCAGTTCCAGGGGACCCAACACCAACACGCAAACATACGTGCAGGCAAAACACCAATGCACATTAAATTAAAAAAGAAAAAGAAAGCCAGGTGTGGTGGCGCATGCCTTTAATCCCAGCACTCAGGAGGCAGAAGCAGGTGGATTGCCATGAGTTTGAGGCCAGCCTGGTCTACAAAGTGAGTCCAGGATAGTCAAGACTACACAGAGAAACTCTGTCTCGAAAAACCAAAAAGAAAGAAAGAAAGAAAGGAAGGAAGGAAGGAAGGAAGGAAGGAAGGAAGGAAGCCGGGCATGGTGGTACAGAGACAGGCGGATCGCTGTGAGTTTGAGGCCAGCCTGGTCTACAAAGTGAGTCCAGGATAGTCAAGACTACACAGAGAAACTCTGTCTCGAAAAACCAAAAAGAAAGAAAGAAAGGAAGGAAGGAAGGAAGGAAGGAAGGAAGCCGGGCATGGTGGTACAGAGACAGGTGGATCGCTGTGAGTTCGAGGCCAGCCTGGTCTACTTTTGAAGTTCTAATCTAGCCAGAACTACGTAGTGAGACATTGGAGAGAAAGAAAGACAAGGTGGATGGTTTCCTGAAGTTGTCTTCTGGCCTCCCCACAATTCCCACATATGTGCACATGTGTACACGTACACACACACACACACACACACACACACACACACAAATAGAATAAAAATTAAAGTGGAGCACAACCGAGGAAGACACCTGCCATTGCATCTGGCCTCCACACATGCACGCACAGGTGCACACGCACATCCATACAAGAGCCAGGAGTGGGGTGCACACGCCTGTGTACATAATCTCTGCTTTCCAGAGGCAGAAGCAAGGGGATTAGGAGGTCACCCTCTGTTTATTTGCTTCAGCAAGTTTGAGGCAAAGGAAGCAGGGAGGAAAGGAGGAGGTGAGAGAGGGAAGGGGGGACATTAGGGGACACAGAGGGAAGGGACAAGAATGGAATTTCAGCCTTGTCACCAGTATCTGAATGGGCTTGTTTCTCCCCGGGGTTTTTTTTTTCTCTTTATTTCTTTTCTTTTCTTTTTCCCCCCAAGACAGGGTTTCTCTGTATATCCTTGGCTGTCCTGTACTCACTTTGTAGACCACACTTGCCTTGAACTCACAGTGATCCGATCCTCCTGCCTCTATCTCCCTAGTTCTGGGATTACAGGCATACGTCACCACGCCCTGCTTTTGTTTTGTTTTGTTTTTTGAGACAGGGTTTCTCTGTGTAGCCTTGGCTGTCCAGGACTCGCTTTGTAGACCAGGCAGGCCTCGAACTCACAATAATCCACCTGCCTCTGCCTCCCAAGTGCTGGGATTAAAGGCGTGCGCCACCACCACCCGGCCTTCTCCCACACGTTCTAAACCATCAGAAGGTCCTAACCCTTCCAGAGCTGACCTTTAACTCGCCCTTCGAAAGCTCAGCTCTCAAGGTTTCCTAGATTTTTAAAAAAGATTTATTTATTTATTATGTATACAGAGTTCTGCCTGCATGTACATTTGCACACCAGAAGAGGGCACCAGATCTCATTATAGATGGTTGTAAGCCACTGTGTGGTTGCTGGGAATTGAACTCAGGACCTTCGGAAGAACAGATAGTGCCCTTAACCTCTGAACCATCTCTCCAGCCCCGGTTTCCTAGATTTTTTTAGGATTAACTCCCACATTGCTCGGTTTGGCCTACAAAGGGTCTCTTGCGCTCCTGACCTCCCTCTTATCAGCCTTCTGCTGCTTCCCTGGAGCCAAGCAATTGGGCAATTCCAAGACCTCTGCAGATCCCTGGGCCCAGGCCAAGAGGGTCCAGGAAATGCTGGACCATTTGTCCATTAAGCCTGAGGAAACAGCATGGAGCTGGCCGCTAGGTGGCAGTGAAGACCCAGCAGCGGTCCAAGATTTGTCTCCAGCAGCTGGGCCTGGAGAGACTGCAACCACCAGGGGGCGCCATAGGATCCTGATGTCCTGTACATGACCGCACTGCCCCAGACCCCCCATTCCCCCACATCCACACCCCCCACTCCTGGCATCCACAAGGGAGTGAAGCCTAAACCCCACTGTGTCCTCCAGACCTTCCCAGACCTTCCCAGGAGTCATTCTCCGACCTCCCCGAGGATCTAAAGACATGCATTGGGGGTCAAGGTGGGTCCACTCAATAACCACCCCAGGCTGGGACAAGCACAGCGCTCTCAGCTGTTTAAGTGTGCTATCTGGTGTTCATTAATTACTACCTCAGACCCTCTCGTGCACCCCATCCCTAACACTCTCTTCCCCATCCCAAATACAAGCGTTGTAGAGGAAGAAGGAGTCACTGAAAGTTGCTTTATTTCTTTATTGAGACAGGAAGGTCTTTGCCTTGGAACTCACTGTGTAGCCCCCGTCTGGCTTTGAACTCACAGAGACACCCCCCCCTCCGCCCCCTCCCCCGCCTCTACCGCCAGAGTAGAGCTCCAGGATTAAATGTGTTCATCATCATGCCCAGTTTATATGGGGCTGGGGATGGAACCTGGGGCTTCCTGCACCATCAGCAAACACTCTGCCAACCAGCCCAGGCTGATTCCCAGCCCCATGGCTGGCGTTTAGCTTGGTTGGTTTTGTCTTTTTGCCATTGTTTATTTATCTATTTGTTTCTTTTTAGATAGGCTTTCACCGTGTAGTCCAGGCTGGCCTTGAACACTAGATCCTCCTGCCTCAGTCTCCCAAGTGCTAGGATTACGGGTCTGCACCACCGCTTCTGGCAGCTATTCCTGTTTTGTTTTGTTTGTTTTTGTTGTTGTTCTTTTTATTATGAGTGGCTAATTAGTTGCCTGCATCATGATTTTATTGGGAGTGGATAGGTAATTTATCCCTCTCTCCAACTGTGACAATTCATACTGAGGCCTCTTCAAAAATGGTTTGGGGACAGCGAGGTGATTTAGTGGGTAAAGGCACTTGCTGCCCATCCTGATGACCTGAGTTTGACCCCTGTGCCCCCCATGGTGGAATGACCTGAGTTTGACCCCCTGTGCCCCCCATGG
>OU015754.1:14569262-14584634 GCA_907169655.1 Acomys percivali | reverse complement strand
CCCCCCATGGTGGAATGACCTGAGTTTGACCCCTGTGCCCCCCATGGAGGAATGACCTGAGTTTGACCCCTGTGACCTCCATGGTGGAATGAGAAGACTGACTCCTTTAAGTTGTCTTGTTCTTGGTTTTGTTTTGTTTTGGTTTGTTTTGTTTTGGTTTGGTTTGGTTATTTGCTTTTTCTTGTAGACACTTGGCTGTCCTGGACTCGCTCTGCAGACCAGGCTGCCTTCCAATTCAGAGATCCGCCTGCCTCTGCCTCCAGAGTACTGGGATTAAAGGCCTGTGCCACCATGGAAAGAAAGAAAGAAAGAAAGAAAGAAAGAAAGAAAGAAAGAAAGAAAGAGAAAGAAAGAAAGAAAGAGTAGCAGTAGCTTGGAATCTGTGCACTTCCTCATATGCTTTTGATATTGTCTGGACTTATAATAGCTAATATGGTGTCAGTGCAGAGCCATGGCTGGCATGTAGTGTTATTAAAGAAATGATGATCAGAAAGGAGGCAGAGGAGCTGGAGAGCTGGCATGGAGGGAGGCGTGCTTGTTGTGCTCGCAGAGGACCTGGTTCAGGTGGTTCACAACCACATGTAATTTCAGATCTAGAGGATCTGATGCCCTTTTCTGCACTCCGTCGTGTAGTAGAGGTACATGCGTTTTCGTTTTGATCCCAAGTGTGAGATGTGAAACAGACTTGTGTGAGGGTGTGCGGTGTTTGTCACTGGAAGAGGAACCGCCTATTGTGGGGGCATGGTCTTTGCCAACTGATAAACATCCTAGTATGGACTCTGAGAGGATATATATATATATATATATATGAGCTCAAAACAAGAGGTGAGGTTTTTTGGTCTTGGCATCATTTCCTATTCATCAGTCCATTTCCAGAGGCTCCTAGAGAGAAACGCTACAGAGAAACGCTTCGAAGTTCCGGGTTCTGGCTGCTGCCCCAGATTCCCGCTCCTGTGGCTGCAGTCACCTTTGCTGACTTGCTGGATTGTTGTTTATGGGGCTGCTGGAATCCTGATGACAAAGAGTGGAATTGCTCCAAGGAACTGAGTCTGAAAAGGTCTACTTCTCCTGTTCCCATTAACCTCTTTTCTCTCCTATCAAGGGCAGGTGGGTTAGAAAGGAGGCACAAGCATTAAAGAAATCCAAATAAAGTAGGCTTTAAAAAGTTCAAAGCAAGCCGGGTGTGGTGGCGCACGCCTTTAATCCCAGCACTCGGGAGGCAGAGGCAGCCTGGTCTACAAAGCGAGTCCAGGACAGCCAAGGCTAACACAGCAAAACCTTGTCTTGGAAAAAAAAAAAGTTCAAAGCCTACACTATTGGGCACTTATGCTCATGTAAACACAGCCAGTATGCGCACGCCAGTCTCTACATGTTTAGTCAAGACACAGTCCCTCCCCCATAAGTGTTCTCTTTTCCATTTGGGCATCAGCTTCCGTATGTAGAACAGGGGTGCCCTTGAATTCCTGATCTTCCTGTGTCTGCCTCCCAAGCTCATGATCACAGGCGTGCACCACTGGCTGGCTGGCGCTGAATAGTGTCCATATACTGCTGGCTGAATCTTTGGATTTAAAACTCATGGAAATGGGGCTGGAGAGGTGGCTCAGAGGTTAAGGGCACTGTCTGTTCTCCCAAAGGTCCTGAGTTCGATTCCCAGCAACCGCATGGTGGCTCACAACCATCTATAATGAGATCTGGTGCCCTCTTCTGGTTTGCAAGCATACATGCAGGCAAAATGCTGTATACATGATAAATAAATAAATATTAAAAAAAAAAAACTCATGGAAATGGAAGTCCAGCTCGTGTGTGTGTGTGTGTGTGTGTGTGTGTGTGTGTGTGTTTGTATGTACCCAAGGATGGCCTTGAAGTCCCAATCCTCCTGCTTCTACCTCCCAGATGCTGGACTGACTGGGGACCACCACCACGCTCGATTATCACAGATATTAAATTAACACTGAGGATGATGCAACAGTGAGCCTGAACCGTGATTAAGGTTTTTACGTAACAGGAAGCAAAATATGAGTCAGGAGACTGGTGAAGAGAGAAATAGAAACAGGAACTGGAGCTGCTGGCATCCGAGTCCAGGGGTGGCAAGGAGGAAGCAAGTCCTGGGCTTCCCTTCCCTGTTGCTAGTCTGCCCACTACTTAGAAGAAAATAAATAAATGTCATGTGGTTTGTATTGGTGTGTGCATGCGCTCTCAAGCCACAGCGCAAATGTGTAGTCAGAGGATGACTTGTGGGAGTCAGTTCTCTCGTTCCACTGTGTGAGTCTGGGGGATTGGAACTCAGGTCCTCAGACTTGGCAGCAAGTGCCTTAACCTGATGAGCCACCTTACCAGTGAGTGTGCATACATGTGCGCATGTACACACACACACACATTTGTTTTTGTTTTTCAAGAGAGGGTTTCTTTGTGTAGCCCTGGCAATTTTGGAACTGCCTCTGTCAACCAGGCTGGCCTCGAACTCACAGAGACCCACCTGCCTCTGCCTCCAGAGTACTGGGCTTAAAGGCGTGCGCCGCCACCACCTCGCTAGTGCTACGTTATTTTACATGTAGGGCTCCCTTGGAGGATCCTGGAACAGTCCCCATGGGCCCTGGGGATGACCACATAGCACGAGGCATGTGAACATAAGCTATCATTGCAGCCCGGAGTGGTGGCGCACACCTTTAATCCCAGCACTCAGGAGACTGAAGCAAACGGATTGCTGTGAGTTCAAGGCCAGCCTGGTCTACAAAGTGAGTCCGGGACAGCCAAGGCTACACAGAGAAAACCTGTCTCGAAAAACAAAACAAAACAAACAACAGTAACAAAAAAGCTGTCCTGTCGCAGCTACCACTTCAGCTGGAGGTGTGGACAGTCCTCTTGCCTTGGTTCCTTCCCTTCTTACTTCCTGGAGGTCCCCTTCTGAAGAAGTCCACAATCGGCTGAAGCCATGGGGAGCAGAAGCAGCTGCTCCAGCCGAGGCCTCCATATCCACACCGTTTCCATCAACCCACTAACAGACAGCGGACATGTGAACGGCTCCACACCAAAGCAGCATAGGAAACCAGAAGGGCCAAGGGCACGCTGCCCAAAGCGCTGCCTCCCGGAGTCAGGGACGAGAGCCTGAGGATTGTGAGGGGAGTGTGGTGTGAAGCACAGACATCCTGAAGGGCCATCGTGTCCAGACATGACCTCTAGCCAGACATGGCGGCACATGCTTGAAGTCCCAGCCTGTGGGGACAGAAGGGGTACAAGGCCAGTCTCGCTTACACGGGAACTTGCTGTTGGGTTCCAGATCCGGGACAAGGAGCTGAGGTGCATGTTTAACATACCAGAGTGGACCTGGCCTCCGGGTTCTCCCAGCATCCCTCAGTCCCTACCTGTTACAGAGCATGGCTGGCCTGCCCCGCCCTCTACCCTGAACTTTCCAGCCCTGAGGATGGGCTTCCCTGTATAATCCAAACATGTTGGTTCCCTCTTTCCCTCTCTCTGCATTTTCTCTCACCCTGAGTGTGCTTCCTCTTCCTCTCTGTCTGCCCCCTCCCCCATGGCCACTTCTCTGGCTTCTTTCCTTGGGACCAGTGAGCTACAGGCAATAAAGCTGCCTTTATGCTTTGATCTGACTTGAATTGGCTTATTTTGTCAGTAAAGAAAAACTATTACTTGCCTCAAAGGAAAAAAAAAAATTAACTATGAAAAATACCAAGCAGTCAAGGCTACACAGGGAAACCTCTAAAAAAAAAAAAGAGAGAGAGAGAGAAAAAAAAAGAAAGAGAAAGAAAGAAAAATATCAAATACAAGCCGAGGACTAAGGGCTGTGTCTCAGCAGTACAGCATTGCCTGGTGTATTTGAGGTATCCCAGTACCACCAAAAAAGGTGGTAAGAATCTAAGTTGGGGCACTTCAGCACATGCCTGTAGTCCGAGCATAGAAGACAGATAACTTGACCCAAAGAGTTAGAGGCCAACCAGATTGAAGGCAGTAAAATCCCATCTCTCACACACACACACACACAGAGAGAGAGAGAGAGAGAGAGAGAGAGAGAGAGGGGATTGTGGTGTGCCTACAGAGATGGCTCAGTGGTCCCAAGCACTGAATGCTCTTCAAAAGGACCTAGAGTTAGTTCCTAGTACCCAACATGGAAACTCACAAATGCCTGTAACTCCATTCCCCGAGAACCCACTGCAGGCATGAGGCGCACAGACATGCATGCACATTAAAGTACAAGTAAATAAATATTTTTTTAAAAAATATTTTTAGTTGTGGAGCTGGGAATGTGGTTCAGTTGATAGTGTGCTTTCTTCCCCCACCCCCAACATGGTTTCTCTGTGTATCCCTGGCTGTCCTGACCTCTGGAGGAGCAGTCAGTGTTCTTAACCTCTGAGCGATCTCTCCAGCCCTTATTCTAAAGAGCCACCGTTGAAAGGAGCTGAGTCTGTTACTTTTCCAAACCAACAGCTGCTGCTTTGCATCTATTTCACTTCACACCTGCCACTGTGGGCGGGCTGTAACCTCACTCTGAGAGCCCAAACAAACCCTTCCTTCCATAAGTCATTACTATCACAGCATCAAGAAAGTAAGGAACAGAGCCAGGCATGGTGCTGCACGCCTTTAATCCCAGTACTCAGGAGGCAGAGGCAGGCGGATCACTGTGAGTTCGAGGCCAGCCTGGTTTACAAAGTGAGTCCAGGACAGCCAGGGCTACGCAGAGAAACCCTGTCTCAGACAGAAGGAGGAGGAGGAGGAGGAGAAGGAGAAGAAGAAAGGAACACCTTTAATCCTAGCACTTGGGAGGCAGAGGCAGAGGCAAGCAGATCTCTGAGTCCAGCCTGGTCTACAGAGTAAGTTCCAGAACAGCTAGGGCTACACACAGAAACCCTTTCTGGAAAAACCTAATTATTTAATTAGTTAATTATTTAAGAGTGAAGACTATACCCGAGCGTGGCCGCACACCCCTTTAATCTCAGCACTGGGGAGGCAGAGGCAGGTGGATTGCTGTGAGTTCAAGGCCAGCCTGGTCTACAAAGCGAGTCTAGGACAACCAGGGATATACAGAGAAACCCTGTCTCAAAAAACAAGCGAAGACTATAGGGCCCATCAGCTTTGCAGTAGGTGACATGTGCCTTGCCTGGGTCATGATACAGATGCTTAGGTTAGGGACCAGAAGGTCTTGGGCCAGTAGATGTCTCATCGGAGACCAAAACGGGGTGAGATGCGTGGCCCACATCTCTTCATGCTACCTCTGCCTTCTTTGCTGCCTCAACCTTAGCACAGGGCTCTCCTCACCTCTAAGGGCAACACGAATAGTCTTCCCTTCAAGGCTATCTTCCAGACACCATGACTGGAAATAGCAGACCATGAACATACATCAGGAGAGTAGGGAGAAAACACAGGATTAACATATGAGAGCTGGGCGGGTAGGGGTGTGCCCCAGGGTGTAAAGGGACTTGCTGCTAAGTCTGATGACCTGGGTTTGAGCCCTAAAGCCCACAAGGGTCTTGATGAAACCATTTCTTATATTTAGCTCAAGAATAAACTCTTTGAAATGAGAGCTGTGGTTTGTGTTGAAAGAAAGACCACGCCTGCCCCCACCCCCACCTCCTTGGGTTTTCCAGTCTATGATGTTCACTTGTTTATTTGTGTTAGGGTATGTGGGTGCTTGCCTGGAGGTCAGAGGACAGATTTCAGAAGTCAGCTCTCTGGTTCTCTTGATCCAAAATGTGAATCCAGGGGGTAAAACTCAGGTCCCCAGGCTGGGTACCTTCCTTTTTCAAACACCTCTCATTATTCCTAGCCTGTGTCTGTAGCCCTTACTGCCCCCTAGTGGTAGGTGTTGTGTGAGCAAAGCTTGTGTTTCTTTGCGGGCTGGATTCATTTGGGTTTAAGTGGACGGTTTCTTGGTTACCTCTGCCTCCCGAGTGCTGGGATTAAAGGCGTGTGCCACCAGGCCCTGCACAATAACAGACTTCTGAAAAATAAGCAGAGGTAGGCGGATGTCTGTGAGTTCGAGGCCAGCCTGGTCTACAAAGTGAGTTCAGGACAGGCAAAGTTACACAGAGAAACCCAGTCTCAAACAAAACAAAACAAAAAACAGAAGTCTGCTATTAAATATACAGATGCTGAGGAGGAGAGTTGGGGGCTGCAGCTCAGTGGCAGAACGCTTACCTCTCATGTATGAGGCTGTAGGCTCAGTGCCCAGTACTGTCGAAACAAAACATACTGGAAAAGGAATATCTGAAGTCGCCCCCTAGGACCCTGCAAACTGGGATTTAATTCCAGACTCTCTTCCCACCGCGGACTTCATCTGCTAAAGCATGTGTAGCTCCGAAAGGGCTTTTCCTCTTCGGGAAGCGCCTTTCAAACTGTAAAAGGCTAAAGCGACATAGCGCATGCGTAACTCTTGAGACCCCCCCCCCTCCCTCATCCCCACTCCTTGAGTTGACTCACTTCCCCTCCTCCGACTCACTTCTCCCTCACACCCCAGGGAGGGAGAAGACCCAAGTTCGAATCCTTTCTTTGCTACTTAACTGTATCACTCAGGGACCCTCCTAGACTCAGCTTCCCCTTTGGTGCAACACAAATGATGTTTGCCTCTGTGGATCGCAAGATGTCATAACCATTACAGTGGGGAGGACAGGCTGAGAATGTAGTCCAGTTAGTAGCATGCTTGAATTCCCAGTTCTGCATAAACCGAGGGAGGTGGTGCACGCCTAAAGCCCCCCGTACTCTGGAGGTGGAGGGTCAGAAGTTTAAAGTTAACTTTGGCCACTGAGTGAGTCCAGGCTAGCCTGGGCTACGTGAGATTGTCTTTTTAAAAAACTAAAGCAAGCCGGGCATGGTGGCTCACGCCTATAATCCCAGCACTCGGGGCAGAGGCAGATGGATTGCTGTGAGTTCGAGGCCAGCCTGGTCTACAAAAGCAAAAACAAAAACAAAAACTAAAGCAAGGGCTGGAGAGGTGGCTCAGTGCTCAAGAGCATCTACTGCTGTTGCAGAGGACCAGAGTTCAGTTCCCAGCATCCACATTAGGTGGCTCACAACTGCCTGGCACTCCAGCTCCGGGGAATCCAACTCCCCTGGCTTCCATGGGCACCTGCACACACCCACACAACAGACACGTGTACACACAAAATAAAAAAATAATAATAATAACAAAGAAAAATGCAAGAGGGAGTAGCTGTCAAGGCCCCACACTCCCTCTCGGAGGATCTGCTGGCCGTTAATGGTTGGTTGCTGGGAAACCATTGGTGTAGCTTTCTTCAGTGGGGTAGCTCTCGGTTAAGTGCCCAAACTCCATAAATGACCCCCATCTTGCTTCGGTAAGTGACGGTAAGTGACTTTAATGAAACTCATTTGGGTCTCACACACACACACACACAAATAAAAGGAAGGAAGGAAAGAAAGAAAAGAAAGAAAAGGAAATAAGTAAGATGGATGCATAAGGGAAACTAGGAGGGAAGACAAGAAAGAGTAATGGAGCAGTGACAAAATATAATCAAAATAATTATACACATGTAGAAAATGTCAAAATGAAACCATTATTATGTAGAATTAATATCTGCTAAAAATCAGTTTAAAGGGCCGTCAAGATGGCTGAGAGTAAAGGAGCTTATGTGTACACCTATACACGCTCTCTCACGAGGTAATAGCAAATAAAATCTAAAAAATAAAAGCGAAAAATAAAAAGGGATAGAGAAACGGCTCAGCGGGTAAAGGCCAAGCCTGATAATCCAAATTCAATACCCAGGTCCCACAGGTGGAGGGAGAGAACCAATTCCTTGAAGTTGTCGCCTGTCCTTCACATGCGTTGCTCGTGCATGCCCCTATCCCACACTCAAGCAAATGAACAGATGGAATTAAATGTTTTCAAAAATTAAAGAGCAAGAAGAAGGAAGCCGAAGCCTGGGCGAGAGTACTGAAGAACCAGCCTGCTCACCGCCAGTGAATAAGCTGGAACTACAACTCCCGGCCTCCTTTGGGTGAGTAGCTCCACGGGATTGGGCCTTCCTCCCTAAGGCGGGACTTGAGAGGCCAGTCTTCCGCTGTTGCCACGGGAGACCGCCGCGGGGAGGCGGAAATTGGCGAGGGAGGCGGTGCGCGGGAAGGTCTCGTGGCCATGGCGGCCGTAGGGCCCGCCCGTCGCTTTTGGTGCTCGTGTCCCGAGGTGCCCTCTGCCACATTCTTCATCGCCCTGGTCTCGCTGCTGGTATCGGGCCCCCGCCTGTTCTTGCTGCAGCCGCCTCTGGCACCCTCGAACTTGTCTCTGCGCTCCGAGGCCCTGCGCAACTGGCAAGGTGAGCCGGGGCGGGGCCGGGAGGTCGCGCTCCCTCAGCCCGGGGACCCCCTAACCCCAGCTTCTGTGCCCAGCACCTAGCTCCAGCATCTCGTGCCCAAAACCTCATCATCATTTCCGCCAGTTCCTTTCTTAACCAAAATTGCCCCCTTCCTTGTCACCTTGTCACCCCAAGTCCATTCATTGTTTGATCTCGAAGGTGATTGATTACCCTTCCTTCTCTCTCCCCCCCCCCCCGTTTTTATAAACACAGACCCCATTCTCTGAAGGCCTGGGCCCCACAAGAACAAAACAAGCCTCTCACTTTCATCGTGACAATTGAACTTCGTCTCTTGACGCCCCTAAGAATGGCTTTTCGTCTTGAGTCTAGAATTTTCTGCCACGGTCTTTGCCTTAATCCCAACTCTTAATTCCAGCTCACGGAAGGAGCCTCTGGTGAAGTGTTTATTTTCTCCCGGGGAGAGAAATTTCTCAGGCCAACTAAGTCTGTAATCATCCTTTTGTAAAAAATGGGATTCCTGGCCTTTGTTTCTTCCTCATTCTTTCCTGGCAAATCCTGGTCGCTCCTAGTGTAACAGAGGCCCGTGCATTCATTCCATGTAATTCTCACAGAGATTTCATGACAGGCCATATTACACTGCCTGTTTACCAGAAATTGAGGCTGAATACACAGAATCACAGAGCTAATACATCATAGTATTGAGAGAGGAACCAAGCCTTTTAAGACAGGTTTTCTCTGTGATATCTTGGCTGTCCTGGACTCACTTTGTTGAGCAGACTGGCCTCGAACTCACAGTTATCCACCTGCCTCTACCTCCCTAGTGCTGGGATTAAAGGTGTGTGCCACTATGACAGTTGGTAGCACTTTTTATAATTAGCAAAATGCCAGTCTAGATGAGGCACACATCCTCTTTCTTGTTTTGTTTCCTTTGAAACAGGGTCTTGTTTATTTACACCAGAATGGCCAGAATTCATTATGTAGCCCAGGCTGGCCTCAGACCCATGATCCTCCTGCCTCAGCCTTCTGAGCACTAGGACACAGACGTGCATTACCGTGCTTACTTAGCCCTAAGTAAGCCCTTACTTACCTTCTAAGAATGACATTGCCATTTCATCTCTCTCTTTCATGTTAAGGTTTTAGGCCACAGAGATAGAAAAGTACATATGGTCATGTGTGCTTTAATCCCAGCACTGGCCGGGCAGAAGCAGCTGGAGGCAAGCAGATCTCTGTGAGTTCCAGGCCAGCCAGGGTTGCTTAGTGAGACCCTGTCACAAACAAACAAACAAACAAACAAGCACATTAGATCGAGCCCTGTAAATCGGCCCAGCAGGCGAAGTCACGCGCCACTAATCATGAGAGCTGGAGTTTGATCCCCGAGACCCACATGGTAGAACTGAACTCCACAGGGGTGTGGCAGCACGTCCATGCACCCTCTTATACCCACAAATAAATAATAATTTTTAAAAAATAATGTAACCAAGCCGGGCGGTGGTGGCACACGCCTTTAATCCTAGCACTTGGGAGGTAGAGGCAGGCAGATCTCTGTGAGTTCAAGGCCAGCCTGGTCTACAAAGTGAGTCCAGGACACCCAAGGCTACACAGAGAGACCCTGTCTCCGGGAGAAAAAAAAGTCATGTACTGTAGTGACAACTTATATTTAGAAAAAAATGAAAGTATTAAACCAAAGAGGATGGCAGACACTTGTCGTCCCAGCAATCAAAAGGTGGAGGCAAGAAGATATGAGTTCCTGGTCAGCCTGGAATAAGTAACGTAACTTAGTCTAAAAAAAAAAAAAAGCCCAGGTGAGGTGACTTACACCTATAATCCCAGCCCTCAGGAAACAGGAGCCAGCCTGGTCTATGTAGGAGTTTATAGGCCAGGCAATAGTGAAACCTCACAACGGAGAAAGAGGGAAAGCATTCTTTAAAAAAAGACTTCTAATGTTCTAATGGCATTATTAATGTTACTAATGATAACATTATAGTCTGCATAAGCTACAAGATAATTCCTAGTTCCTTTCCTCTTCTCCTGAACAGCCTCTGTGGAAGGAGAGGCCTGAATTACAGCTAGCAGCCGGGCACTCACGTGTTATGTGACACCTGCTCAACCCTGAAGCCGTTACAGTTAACTAACCCTCACACTGCCCAGTGAGGTAGGCCAGTAGTCAAACCTAAAAGAGGAGGCCTAGAGAGCTGGCTCAGCGGCCAAGAGAGCTTGTAGCTTTTGGTTCCCAGCACTAGATCTACCTGGAGCAGCTCCCAGCTGCCTGTGACTCCAGCTGCAGGGTATCCAGTGTCCTGTGGCTCCAGCTACAGGGCATCCAGTGTCCTCCTCTGGCCTCACAGGTGCCTGCACACAAGTGGCATATGCAGATACTCAAAAATAAAAACAGTCTTTAAAAGAAAGCCTAAAACAGTGTCAAAGCATTTGACAAGTTCAGAGACCACTCCAGTTTTCTTTCTTTCTTTCTTTCTTTCTTTCTTTCTTTCTTTCTTTCTTTCTTTCTTTCTTTCTTTTGTATTTGTTTTTGTTTTAGAGATAGGGTTACTCTGTATATCCTTGGCTGTCCTGGACTCCCTTTGTAGACCAGGCTGGCCTCGAACTCACAGGGATCTGCCTGCCTCTGCCTCCCGAGTGCTGGGATTAAAGGTGTGCGCCACCATGCCCGGCAAAAGATTTACTTATTATGTATACAGTGCTCTATCTGCATGTGCACTTGCAGACCAGAAGAGGACATCAGATCACATTATAGACAGTTGTGAGCCACCATGTGGTTGCTGGGAACTGAACTCAGGTCCTCTGGAAGAGCAGTCAGTGCCCTCTCTCCAGCTCCCACTTCAGTTTTCAAGCTGCCTTTTTCACACATAGAAACTGGTGTTGATAGCGTCTGCCCCCAGGGCCAGGAAAGACCAGAGACTTCATTATGTGCTCATGCTTTGAATCGTGGGAATCCAGGAAGGAACAGAGACTGTTACATACTATGCCTTGAGTCATGGGCACTGTGTTCACTTTGCTGTTGTGTTTTCGTTTTTTACTTTTGAGACAGGATCCCACGTAGTTCCAGGCTGACTTCAAACTCAGTGTGGCTGGAGAATAACCCTGAACTCCTGATCTTCCTGTTTCCTCTCCTGAGTGCTGGTGTCATAGGTGCGCACCACCACTTCCTGTATGTGGTGCTAGTAATGGAACCCAGGGCTTCGGGCACGCCAGGCAAGCTCCCTACCAACAGCCCAACTTCCCTGGCTGCCTTGGGACCAGGTTGCTGCTGGCTGGACCAGCACTGCACTGGACCACTAACCTGAAGCCATCCTTAGTTTACAGGCTGGTGACCTACATCTTCGTCTACGAGAACCCTGTCTCCCTCCTCTGTGGGACCATCATCATCTGGCGCTTTGCTGGCAACTTTGAGAGGACCGTGGGCACCGTCCGCCATTGCTTCTTCACCTTGATCTTCACCGTCTTCTCCGCCATCATCTATCTGTCATTTGAGTCTGTGTCATCGCTGTCTAAGCTGGGTGAGGTGGAGGATGCCAGGGGCTTCACCCCTGTGGCTTTTGCCATGCTGGGGGTCACCTCGGTCCGCTCTCGGATGAGACGGGCCCTGGTGTTCGGCGTGGTGGTGCCTTCTGTCCTCGTGCCATGGCTGCTGCTCGGGGCCTCCTGGCTCATCCCTCAGACCTCCTTCCTGAGCAATGTGTCTGGCCTTTTGATTGGCCTATCATGTATCCTTCCTGGGAGCGAACCACAGAATGAAGCCACACCGGAGGACACACCCACCTGCAGAGTGTGGGGTGTCAGGTACACAGTCTCAGGCTCCACACAAGCCGTCTGGGGTTGGTTTCCAACTTGGCAAATCCAAGAGCCCTGGGCAGCTCTGTTCCCCACTCTGGAAACTTCGAATATGGTTGCCTGCTCAGGCCAGCTCAGCACAGCCAGTTAGCAATTTGAGCTTAACTGTACCGGCCTGACTTGACTTTTCTTGTAAACTGAGGTGTAATCTACTCAGCCAACTATAGTGTGAGGTTCCGTTGGAAGACAGTTAGGAAGATGGCTGCGTGAGGGAAGCGTTTGTGAAAGCTTGAGAACGTAAGTCATAGCCTGGAACTTCAGCTCTAACCCGTGCCCTGTGGAGGTGGACACGGGTAAGTCCCTAAGGCTCACTGGCCCGCCAGCTTAGCCTAGTTTGGTGAGTTCCAGATCAAGGGAGAGACCCTAATTCCTGAGGGTCACGCAAGGTTTGCCACTGGCCTCCACACATTGGTGCTCACACAGAGTGCTTGTTGGACGAATCTCAGACGCCAGTCACCTGGGGATGGTCACGGAAACATTAAGACCTGGGCTTTTGGTTTTCTTTCTCTCAGAGGGAGAGACATTGTAACAAGGTCTTGCTGTAAGGCCCAGGCTAACCTTAAACTCAAGAACCCCCCTTTAGTGCTAGGATTACGGGCATTTGACACCACACTTGGTACCACACCCCAGTTAAATTTTTTTTTTTTTTTCCGAGACAAGGTCTCTCTGTGTTGCCTTGGCTGTCCTGGACTCACTTTGTACACCAGGCTGGCCTTGAACTCACATCGATCCACCTGCCTCTGCCTCCCAAGTGCTGGGATTAAAGGCGTGCGCCACCACGCCCGGCTCACCCCAGTTAAATTTTTGTTAGTGTGCACTTTAAAAAAAAAGATGCCTGGTGTGGTAGCGCACGCCTTTAATCCTAGCACTTGGGAGGCAGAGGCAGGCAGATCTCTGTGAGTTTGAGGCCAGCCTGGTCTATAAAGTGAGTATAGGACAGCTAATGCTACACGCAGAGAGACCTTGTCTCGAAAAACAAAACAAAACAAAAAGATTTATTTTTACTAATAGGTAAATCTGTGGGTATGTGCACCTGCATGCTGGTGCTTGAGGAAGCCAGAAGAAGGTATCAGGTCCCCTGGCTTTACAGGTGGTGGTGAGCTGCCATGTGGGTGCTGGGACCTGAACTTGAGTCCTCTAGAGGAGCACTTGGCACTCTGTGGAGCCATGTTTAGATCTCCTGCCCTCAGAATGTACCTTCTTTTTTGAGACAGGGTCTCACTATGTAGTTTTTGATGGCCTGGAACTCTAGTGAGACCAGGCTGGCCTCAAACTCACAGACTGCCCACCTCTTCCTCCTGAGTGCTGGGATCAAAGATGTAGGTGTGCACCACTCCCAGCTTGCTTCTTGTAGTCCTGAGGTAAGGTGTGAGATAGCCCAGTTGGGCCTGGAGCTGACTGAAGCGGAGGATTGCAGTCCTAATCCTCCAGCGCCCTCTGGAATAGCTGGGATTACAGCCTGGTACCTTGATTCTCCATTCTAGGCGGGGCTGGGGATCCAACCTAGGCCTCTGGAACCTCAGCCTGGCCGTTGCTCACGGAGCTGCACGGGCAGCACTGCGCTAATCTGGCATCTATTAGGGTCTGAGCCTTCCTAGTTAGGAATTCTGAGATCCAGACTGGCTTAAAATCTGAAATGTCTTGACCATTAACATGACACAAGTGGCACATTCTGCACTTGACCTGACTAAATTGAAGTAAACATGGACGAACCCAAAACCCATGTGAAATCACCTCAGGCTGCTGAGGCGCAGGTGACACCAGTGGATTTTGTCATGCCTGTGCAAGCATTCATAGACCTGGGGTACTTCACTTAAACTTTGGCCTAAGGAATATTCAGCCTGTGCTCACCCCTTGGTGCAGGCATAGACTAGATGCTCACTATTTACGGTAGGGCAGCTAGTAATGTGGCCCAGTGAGTAAAAGTGATTGCTGCCACACCTGACAACCTGAGTTTGATCCTTGAGACTGTCATGGTGGAAGGAAAGTTGACTCCAACCCCATACAGGTGTTCTCCGAGTCCCCTCTCTCACATGCACTGGCACACTCACACCCATATGCAGGTACACACATAGAGAATAAGTGTAATTAATATTTGTTGAAGGGTATATGAAACAGGCTGTACCTTTGTGGCTATGCAGGCAGTGATGGACCAACAAAGATGGTGACCACATGGAGAAAATGCTTCCAGAGAAGCCACGTTGAAACTTGCCATGGTAGGGGTGGTGTGCCTCTTAATCCCAGCCCTCAGGAGTTTGAGGTAGGTGGGGTGTAAGTGTGAGGCCAGACTACGCTCTTCCCCCAACAAAAGGCCCTGGGAAGTTTGCTTGGCCACCTGAGGCACAGCTCCTTCGATGTGGAGCAAACTTCTACATTACATTAAGGCTGTCTTGTGATGATGGCTGTGGTTAGAAGGCTCAGGGGTTTACGTGTAAATTCCAGCGCACACCACACATGGCATTGTCCCTGTAAGGTACATGGATAGGGCTGTTCAGTTCTCTGCAGAGGCTGACACACACCTGTGGCCTCCAGGGCCTGGGTCCTCTATGGCATGTCAGCTGTCTCCCTCCCTCCTGCTGCCTTCAGTTTTACTTAATGCACCACCTCAGACGGCCTCACCTACTGCTACTCCCTGGACCTCTCTGAGCAAGTAGCCCTGAAGCTTGACCAGAAGTTCCCCTTCAGCGTCATGAGGAGGATTCCCCTGTTCAAGTACATCTCAGGTTCTTCTGCTGAAAGAAGAGCAGCCCAGAGCCGGAGGTGAGTGATGGATTCCTTTACCTTTTTGGTTTTTTTGGTTGGTTTCAGTGCTGGGAGGTAGGGCCCAACGCCTTCCGCACACTAGTCAGGTGCTGCTGTGCTGCCACCACCCCTGCCTTTGGTTTTGTGAATCTGTGTCATAGAAGGCCAGGCTTGGCTCTGAACTCAGGAGGTTCCTGTCAGTTCTTCTCAGATACCAGGCTATAGGTATAATTGCACAGCCACCTCTCAGTCTCATTCCAGCGCTACTGCAGACCCAGTAAAGGGTGTGGCTGGTTAGCCTTGGAGCGTAAAGGAAGGGGAACACAGTTCCTCAGCTATGTGTAGCTAAGGGTTCTAGTTCTAGTTTAGCATAGAGTCCCTGCCTAGAATCCCCCAGTGAGGGGCTGGGGTGTGTCTCAGTGGTAGAGCTCCTGCCTAGAATCCCCCAGGGAGGGGCTGGGGTGTGGCTCAGTGGTAGAGCACCTGCCTAGAATCCCCCAGTGAG
>OU015754.1:14553454-14569252 GCA_907169655.1 Acomys percivali | reverse complement strand
CAGTGAGGGGCTGGGGTGTGGCTCAGTGGTAGAGCACCTGCCTAGAACCCCCCAGTGAGGCCCAGTGGTAGAGCACCTGCCTAGAATGCCCCAGTGAGGCCCAGTGGTAGAGCGCCTATTTAATTCACCTGAGGCCTTGGGTTCTAGCACTACAAGTAAGGAAAAAAAATCTATGCACAAATATCTTCTGAACACTAGTCTCTGCCCTGTGTGAAAAGGAACCAAGTATGAGTGGCCAAAGACACTTGCATGTAATGCTGAGTGATCTGTAGATAGTAATATTGTTTTCTTTCCTTTTTTTTGTTTTTGTTTTTGTTTTGTTTTGTTTTTCGAGACAAGGTCTCTCTGTGTAGCCTTGGCTGTCCTGGACCCGCTTTGTAGATTAGGCTGGCCTCGGAACTCACAGTGATCCACCTGCCTCTGCTTCCCGAGTGCTGGGATTATAGGCGTGCACCATCACACCTGGCTTTCTTTCTTTTTTTGAAGATGGATTTATTTATTTATTTAGTATGCAGTGCTCTGAATGCATGAACACCTGCAGGTGGGAAGAGGACATCAGATCACATTATAGATGGCATTGAGCCACCATGTGGTGCTAGGAATTGAACTGAGGACCTTTGGAGGAACAGCCAGTGCTCTTAACCTCTGAACCATCTATTCAATACTTTTTTGTTTGTTTGTTTTTCGAGACAGTTTCTCTGTGTGTAGTCCTGCCTGTCATGAACTCTCTTTGTAGACAAGTCTGGCCTCAAACTCACTGCCTCTGCCTCCCCAATGCTGAGGTTAAAGGTGTGCGCCACCACACCCGGCCGATAGTGATGATAATTTTAACACTGCTTAGTCAGCAAACACTCAGTGCTGGTGGCTCTGGGCTGTGGCATCTAGCCATGCTTAGACGGTCTGCTCAGTAGGTGACAGGGCAGGAAACCTAAAAGGGGAGATTTTTGCCTCTCCCAGAAGAGCAAATGAGGCTGAGGCTGACTGTTTTTCAAGTCTGGGCTTGTCTGCTGTTAAAAACAATTAGGCAAGCCAGGCCTGGTGGCACACACCTTTAGTCCCAGCACTCAGGAGGCAGAGGCGGGCGGATGGCTGTGAGTTTGAGGCCAGCTTGGTCTGCAAAGTGAGTCCAAGACAGCCAAAGCTATACAGAGAAACTTTGTCTCAAAAAAAAAACCCAAAAACAACAAAAAATAAACAAACAAAAACAATTAGGCTAGCCTCCAGAGCTTATGGGCCTCCTGCACTCTTTATAAATTCAGGGAAGAACCTGCTGTGACCGAGGGTCTCCTGCCTACACCCCCTCCTCTCCCACACTGCTTCTGCCACTTGTGTTATTTCCACCCTGTGTCCCCTCGGAGACTCTACAGTCCCAGCACGTCCCGTCTGTGCTGCCTCCCAGAGAAGGGTCTTCCTGAGAAATGAGGAGCCAGCCCTGGTCTTTCTCGCCCTCTCCCAGCTGTGGGGTGTTTTTCCTCTACTCCACTTTTGGCTTTGGGTTCTATTCTGGTTGTTTATTGTGTGCGTGTTTTGTTCGTTTATTTTGAGACAGGCTCTCAAACAGCCCTGGCGTTCTTCAATAGCTGTGTAGCCAAGATGACCCTAAACTGCTGCTGCCGCCACTTCCACCTTAGTACTGGGGATCACTGGCATGCACCCCCATGTCCAGTTCATGAGGGGCAGGCAGTAGAACCCAGGGCTCTGTGCACACTGGGGAAGCACTCTACTGACTGAGCCACAGTTTCCAGGCTCCAAGGAAGAAGCGGGGCATGGGGAGGCTGAGGCAGGAGGATTGGGAGCTGGAGGCCAGCCTGAGCTATGTAGTGCAACCCCAGCTCAGCTCACCACATCTAAAGAAGCCAAGGGCTAGGTTTGTGGCTCAGGGGCAGATGTGTGCCTGGTGCAGAAGATTCTCCTAGCAGCCTGGCTGGCTTCAGAGGTACAGACTTCCCCCTCAGCAATGGGATGGGGCCACAAGCTCACACTCTTGGTGAAAGGTGCTTTGACCTGGACTCATGTGGGGTGTGTGGCCCTTTGTGGAATTCCTTCTCATCCTCACGTGGCTAGTAGTCACTGGTTGCCAAGGTATCAGAACAGAACATGATGTCTCAAAAGTCACCCAGAGCACTGGGACGGGACACCTTGTTTATTTTAGTAAGCTGCCACGTGGGTTGTTCTGCCTGTGATTGCCCTTGTTCAGAAGGTTGCTTGGGCTTAGAGTTTGGGTGGTTTGCTATAATAAAAATAGAGGGACCGGGCATGGTGGCACACGCCTTTAATCCCAGCACTCAGGAGGCAGAGGCAGGTGGATCGCTGTGAAGTTTGAGGCCAGCCTGGACTACAAAGCAAGTCCAGGACAGCCAAGGCTACACAGAGAAACCCTGTCTTGGGGCGGGGTGGGGAATAGAGACAGTTTACTAAAAGGCAAGAAAAGGAGCCAGAAAGAAAAGATGGCTTAGTGGATAAGGACATCTGTCACCAAGTCTGAGACCTAAGGTACATCCCTGGAACCCCAGGGTAGAGGAGAAGAACTGACTCCTGAAAGGTCTCACACAAACACAAATGGAAAATAATCTTAATAAGCAGGTTGGGTGGGTATTATAATGCACATCTTTAATTTCCAGTACAAGGAAGACAGAGGCAGGCAGATTTCTGATTTGAGGCCAGCCTGTCCTACATAGAAAGTTCCAGGTCAGTCAAGACTATATAATGAGACCCTGTCTCAAAAAAGGAAAAGGAAAAAAGTACTCCCGGAAGCAGGAGTGGCCTAGTGAGCTGGGGATAGCAGTGAGGGCTTGGCACACACTGAGCAAGTACTCTGCTACTGAGCCATTCTCAGCCCCGAGGAGAAAAAGTTTTTTTTTTGTGTGTGTGTGTGTGTGTGTGTGTGTGTGTGTACGTGTACACATACCAGTCTAGTCAGGGCTGCATGTGGCAAAAACATGTTTTTCCGTAGAGGCAGCTGAAAAACAACAGCTGAAGTAAATTCACTCCTGTCTGCTATACCCGGGAGGAGCATGAAAACACACTTCAAGAACAAGTCTGTGTTTTGAAAAACTGAGGTCACAATCAGAACTCTCACATGATTCCATTCTTGGACCGATGCATATGCACTTGGCCTCCTGTGCATTAGTGCCTAGACTTGACCCTGAGCACTACACAGGTGGCTCGCACCTGTACTGCCCCACCATGCCTAGGATCCAAATGCTCTGCAGGCACTAACAGGAGGAAGCCTGAGCCAAGTGAAACCCTGTCCCCCACCTCCCAATGTTAGTCTTTCTTCTCCCTCAAACCCTAGTGCTAGCTATGGCCTCGTTCATACTCTTAAATGACACTGTGTACCTTGTCCCTGCCAGCAGAGTGACTGTCTTCTCTCTTACTCCTTTCTAGGCTGAACCCTGCACCTGGCTCTTACCCGACACAGAGTTGCCACCCTCATATGACTCCAAGTCATCCTGTCACCCAGATGCAGCATGCCAATGGCCAGACACTGGCCTCTTGGCCTCTGGGGCACATGCCCAGCCTGCCTCCATACCAGCCTGCTTCTGGCCTATGTCATGTGCAGAACCACTCGGGTCCAAACCCTAGTGCCTCCAATGTGTACCTAGCTTCTGCAGGGACCTCTCAGGGGGTGCAGCCTCCCTCCTCCATCAGCTGTCCTGGCTCTGTGTATTCCGGAGCCCTGGGCACCCCAGGGACGATAGGCTCCAAGGAGTCTTCCAAGGTCGCCATGCCCTAGTCTGTCTGCGCAGGAGGCTCCTGTCATGTTGGACAGAGAAAGGTCCTATCTGAGAATTTCTTAAGAATTATTTATTGCTGGGTGTGGTGGTGCACACCTTTAATCCCAGCACTCAGAAGGCAGACGCGGGCGGGTCACTATGAGTTCAAGGCCAGCCTGGTCTACAAAGTGCGTCTAGGATAGCCATGGCTACACAGAGAAACCTTGTCTCGGAAAACAACAGCAACAACAAAAAATTATCAAAGCCAGGGGATGGTGGCTTTGGAAGCTTGAGGCTGAAAGATCAAAAGGTCAAAGTCTGTCTGGGCTCCAGAGCAAGTTCAAGGCCAGCCTAGGCTATATAACAGGACCCTATCTCAGATTTACTAAAAATGGCTGAAACTGGGCCTCCATGGTAGGGTTACCTAGTATATATAAGGCCCTGAGTCCTCAGCTCCACAAAAAAAATAAAGGAAAAAAGAATTATTTATTAAATACCTCCTTGCCAGCTCACAGAGTGAGTGCTTTGATAAATATCCCTGTATCTCTAGAGGCAGCCCTAGAAAGTAAAGTTTACTGACCCAGCTAGCGGAAGCAGGAAATAAAATTGGGCATGATGAGACATCCTATAGCTTCAGCTATGATCGAGGCTGGCTCAGAGGTTGAAGGTCATCCCCAGCTACACAGTGGGTCTGAGGCCAGCTACTGTGGGCAGCTACTGTGGGTAGCCAGATGTGGATGGGATGGGTGTGGTGGCATACGCCTTTAATCCCAGCTCTTGGGATTGCTGTGAGTTCGAGGATAGCCTGGTCCACAAAGCAAGTCCAGGACAGCCAAGGCAAACACAGACCTTATCTCAAAAGACAAAAAAAAACAAACAAAAAAACAACACGAAAAACCAAACAAACAAAAGATGTTCTGGGGGTTCCATGGAGTCTTGGGGCTCCAAAGGCACTGCTGGGTTTCTTGGTTTCTAATTCAGTGTCCTGCACAGTTGTCATCCTCTGCTTGAGACTCTGGTCAGCCCTACCCATCCCACCCTGCTCAATGCCTGTGGGACCCTGCTTGTGTCAGGTGTGTCTGTAACAGCATATTCCCCACGGCCATCCCTGTCCCTAGTGCCAGATGGTAGTCACAGCAGCAGTGTACTAGTGGGCCACATTGCTTTTGTATAAAAACCAGCCTTCAAGCCGGGCATGGTGGCGCACGCCTATAATCCTAGCACTCAGGAGGCAGAGGCAGGTGGATCGCTGTGAGTTCGAGGCCAGCCTGGTCTACAAAGTGGGTCCAGGACAGCCAAGGCTACACAGAGAAACCCTGTCTCGAAAAACCAAAATAAAAAAAAAACAAAAAAAAAAAAAAACAGCCTCCAACTGCCAGAGGTGTGTGGCTTACTTGAACAGCAGTGGGCGTGGTGATAAAAAGGTGTGAGGAGCCAGGATCATGTCAAGTCTAGCCTGTGCTCAGGGGTCTACAGTGAGGGCTTGACTTGGAAAGTTGGTAGAAAAGATGAGGTAGAAATTTCATCAACCCAGAGATGGTACAGCAAGTTAATGAGGCTCTGTCTCAGCACTTGAGAGGCAGAGACAGTAGATCTTTTGAGTTTGAAGTCACCCTGGTCTAGGTATCGAGTTCCAGGATGTCTGAAACTACATAGTGAGACCCTGTCTCCAAAGATAAAAGAATGCCAGTAGTACCTGCCTTTAAACCCAGCACTTGAGAGTCACAGCACTTAGGTAGGTCTCTAAGGTCAGCGGGTTTACATGGCCGGCTCCAAGGTTAGGGGTATGGCACAGTGGTGGAGTGAGCGCACACTGCCTAGTGTACAGGTGGCCCTGGCTTCCATCTCCGGTACTGAGGGGAGGGGGCATGCTCTCTGCACAGGTGTTTTAGATGTGGCTCGTGCCCTTCACTTCCGGGAGGTATATGGCCTGGCTCTGGGCTTCCTCTAAGAGGTCCTAGGTGTTCCAGTACAGATGACACCTGGCCCCAAGTGACCTTTGAATCCCAAGCAAACAAGCCAGTATGACATGTCTGAAGATGAAACCACCAGACCAGGTTCACAGCCAAGGAACCAGGTGTTGAGGTGGCATCTAGGCTTCAGTAGAGACACAGCTGGCCTTGGGCTCCAGCTGTACCTGGCATTTTAGCTGTAGTGGCACTTCCCGAATACAGATTCACTCCAGTGCGGAGGCCCAGAAATGGGTGCTAATTCTTTGTGTAAGCTTGTGTGTCTCTGGTTTCTCAGGCCTCCCTACGAGCGGTGGCTGATAGGCCAGAGCTGTGAACACCAAGCACTCAGGTTCCCTGGCAGCTGGGCTGTGAGAATTCTCAGGCCATCCTGTATCCCCCCAGCCACCAGCTTTACTGATGGGTTCCTGAGATGCAGTGGAATCAATAGCAGACTGTCGGAGCTGGGTCCTAGCGTCCCACACTGACCAACTGGCCCTAGATCTCCATTCCCTGTTCTTTTCCATGATCTGGAACCAATGCGTACGCAACCCGGGGCTAGGCCAGAGTGGAACTAGCTATGTTCCTCTGCCTGCGAGCAGCCTTTGTCTGACTTGACTGCAAATCTACCTCCCTTGGGGCTCTGAGTTAGAATCTCAGAGTGTGGACTCCTTTTCCTCTAGGCCCAGAGCATGACCTTCCCCGGCAGGGAGAGTGGTGCAGACCAGCCTGAGCTATGACTTGTCTCTGTGGATAGCCTCCAACTACATGTATTCCACAAAACCCACTAGGGCCTAGCAGATCCGTCTCCCATTTGCCAAATCATGTCTGCAAGTCCTGGCTGAGTCTGTACCTGGCTCCAGGCTGGGGTCAGAGAATGCCATGAAAATATGTGCAGGGACACGAGTGCAGGCCAGCCACTCAATAAATGTTTGTCAAACAAGAAAGTCTGGATGACCCTGCCCCGGGTTGCTCAGATCAGTGAGAAATGAATAAATAAAATTTAAAAATTGCTGAGAGCTGGGGAGATGAGTAAAGTGCTTGCTTTAATGTGTCCTTTCAAATGTGAGGACCTGACAAATCGTGAGCTCCGGATTCAGTGAGAGACCTTGTTTCAGTAAACAGGGTGAAGATCAATTGAAGGCAACCCTATCTCAACCTCTGACCTCAAGTGCCCACATTGGCGAGCACACCCACAAATGCATGCACATCCCCACATCCCCAGGTACCAAAGAATGGTCATGGGGGAGGGACTGGAGAGATGGCTCAGAAGTTCTTCCAAAGGTCCTGAGTTCAGTTCCCAACAACCACATGGTAGCTCACAACCATCTATAATTAAGTCTGGTGCCCTCTTCTAGTGTGCAAGTGTATATGCAGGCAGAACACAGTATACATAATAAATAAAATTTTAAAAAGAATTGTCATGGGGTTAGGATGTGGCTCAGTGGTAGAGGACTTATCTAAAGAGCTCTGTTCCATCCCAGCACTAAAAGGGAAAAATCATTCAACTCGTGTGTTGGGGAATACTTAATCCCATTGATAGGGGGAATGAGACGGCAGGATTTTTTTTTTTTTTCCAGGACAGGGTTTCTCTGAGTAGCCTTGGCTAGTTGAAAAACCAAAAAAAAAAAAAAAAAAAAAAAAAAAAAAAAAAAAAAAAAAAAAAAACAAGACAAAACAAACAAAACACAAACACAAAGAAAGCATTCCCCAGAGTCACAGAGACATCAGCTTGCCTCTGACTCCCAAGTACTAGAATTAAAGGCATTTGCCATCTTACTCAGCCCTGACATTTTAAACATAGGTTTGTTATTTGTTTCTTTGTTTTGAGGCATTGTCTCTTGTTTCCCAGGCTGGCTTTGAACTCACTATATAACTGAGAATGACTTTGACCTTCTGATCCACCTACTTCTAGCTTTCCAGTGCTAGGATTACCGCCTTGTGCCACCATGTCCAGTTTATGCAGGGTTAAGGAGGGAAGCCAAGGCTTTGCGCATGCTGGTAAAGACTACCCACTGAGCTACAGCCACAGCCCCTTTACCATAGAGCTTAAGCACCGGGTTAATAGAAAAAAAAGCTACCTGGGGAAGTATAAGATACACTGGATCAGTGTAGGACAGTCGTACTTAAATGTCTGTTTCCAGAATTGAGATTAGAGTCATTCCAGAGGTACCCTGGATGAGATTACAGTCTTGTTAAGATAAAACCAGTTGCTGGGTGTGGTGGCACATGTCTTTAATCCCAGCACTCAAGAGGCAGAAGCAAGTGGATCGCTGTGAGTTCGAGGCCAGCCTGGTCTACAAAGCAAGTCCAGGAAAGTCAAGGTTACACAGAGAAACCATATCTCAAAAACAAAAACAAAAAAAACAACCAACCAAAAAAACACTCCTTGTGGTGCATGTCCTTAATACCTTAAAACTTGGGAGGCAGAAGCAGGCAGGTCTCTCTACATGAGAGGCCTGCCTGGTCTACATAGTGAGATCCAGGCCAGCCAGAACTACACAGTGAGCCTTGATCTCAAGGAGGAGGAGGGGGAGGAAGAGGAGGAGGAGGAGGGGGCGGGGGAGAACAAGAACCTGGGATAGGCTAAGAACTGCCCTTTTGGTTGGTTGGTTGGTTGGTTTGGTTTTTCGAGACAGGGTTTCTCTGTGTAGCCTTGGCTGTCCTGAACTTGCTTTGTAGACCAGGCTGGCCTCAAACTCACAGTGTTCGGCCTGCCTATGGCTCCCGAGTGCTGAGATTAAAGGCGTACATCACCACACCCGGCATGTCTTTTTGTTTTTTGAGATAGGGTCTCTCTGTGTAGCCTTGGGTGTCCTGGAACTCACTCTGTGGACCTGGCTGGTCTCCAACTCATACTGATCTGCCTTGTTAATGCCCGGCCGCTGCTCTGGAGAGGTCCAGGGTAGAGTTCTCTGGGGCTGGATGCGGATGCCCTTCCAGTTTGCCTCATCTCTTGGGTGGCCAGAGCTGATGGCTCAGGCAACCAGTCAGGATTGAAAGCGAAAGAGGGAAGGGGGAAAAGAGCCCAAAGTTTCTTCTCTAGGGACTGGCAATACTGCAGCAGCGAGGAGAACTTAAATTGACCACAGTTTTCCTATGGCTGAGGCTGTAAAAGCGGCGTCTGGCTAGAGACTGCACGGGGGTCGTAAAAGGATGCTCTTTGATATGTGGATAGGCCTCTTTGTGGAGATCTCCAGTAAGCTAGTGTAAACTTAGGCTCATTAGCCGTAGAAGTCTGATGGCCCTGAGTCTGCTAACTTATTTGGGAATCTACAGGGAAACAAGAAATACGAAAGAGATAGAAAATAAACCATTCACACACATGCATTCAAGAGAAAAGGTGAAGTCAGGAATCTTAACTTCAACTGAAGTCAAGCTTCCCAGTTTTCAGTCCCGTTTATTGTAGATGGCCATACTTAGACTTTTGAGAAAAGGGAATTACTTCATAGTCAAAAGAGTACAATTAATCACAAAAACAGATGGAGTCTAAATTATAACAGGTTGCATGTTTTCAATCTAAACATTTCTTATCTATGTATCCATTACATAAGTTCATAGTGAGTTCAGAATGACGAAGGTCGACAGGGTCTAAGGTTAATTTGGTCTGAAATTTACAATAGTATACAACTTATCAGTTAGGACGGACCTGACTATACATTATCCAGCTATCTCTTAGTTCGTTATGAGCTCAGGACAATACTTTTGTCTGTCTTTCATTCTAAGAAACAGAGTAAATTCAGACATCTGTAGGTAACTTCATTCCATTTAGGTTCATGTGAAGTTTAAACAAAATTGCCTATATTTATGGATGGAATACCAAGATTAGTGGTGCCATCTGCAGTGGAGGCTAATCTGAAGCCACAAATCCGCTACAAGGCTATCCTTAGTGAGGCATCTGGAGGTCCACAAAGGTATTTATTACAGCCATAAACTAGTCTTAACTTTTAAAACTTTTTAAATCAAATTGGGAATTCCATAATCAGGGATTAATTCATCTGAATAACAAACAGTACATCTTCAATAAGATCCTGTAGGAAGTTTGCTCAATCAGAGCTGGTCAGTACCCAGAAAATAACAGTTCACATCAATGCCAGATGTATTTCCTTTTGGTTTTTTGAGACAGGGTTTCTCTGTGTAATCTTAGCTATCTTGGACTCGCTTTGTAGACTAAGCTGGCCATGAATGTAGTCCTGGCTATCCTGGACTCACTTTGTAGACCAAGCTGGCCTTAGACTCACAATGATCCACCTGCCTCTGCTTCCCTGGGTGCTGGGATTAAAGGCGAGTGCCACCATGCCTGGCTCTAATGCCAGAATTTAGAGAGATGCAGCAAAGCACAACTCACATGGTAGTCAGAGGCTGGAAGCAATTCTGGGGTACATCACGATACAGACCTTTCAAATACCGGCTCACCTCCAGGGATCTCTCATGCCTACTGGACTTCCCCAAATCAATGGCTCCTGACAGCATGTCAGAAGGCTGGAAACAGTTTGGGGGTGCATCGTGGTACAAGATCTTGCAAACATCAGATCACCTAGACAGCCCACATGCATGGTGAGCTCCCTTAACAGGGTGGCTCTTGGCACTTCCTGCCTCTGCCTCCTGTGTGCCACCACTGTCCTGCAGGAAACACCCTTTTACCGTAGATGGAGTTTCTGCAAAATTGCAGGTTTACATCTGGGAAGGAGGCAATCTCATGTAGCCCAGGATAACCCCAAACTATGTAGCTGAGTCATGGATTACCTTGAACCTCTGTTCCTTCTGCCTCTGCCTCCTGAGTACCAGGACTTCAAGCACGCCCCCATCAGTGCCAGTTTCTATGGCACCAGGCATAAGAACCTAGGGCTTTGTGCATGCTAGGCAAACACTCCACCAACTGAGCTATATCGAGTATGTAAAATGGGGTTCCGGGAAGCATGGACCAGGGGCCAGTGCCCACGGTGGCATGTCCCTTTGTGACTGGCCAGCTGCCAGCTACAATAGCAGCACTCTAAGCTGGACTTGAAGCCTGAGAGACTCAGTGCCACCTACAGAACAGGTAACAAGGCCACCTGAGACCTCGTTGGCTTTCTGAGACAGTCTTACAGTGCTTTCTAGGCTGACTTGGGACAGAAAATCCTGCTTTGGCTGGTGAGTGTTGGGGAAACTGTTGTGCACATGCTGGACTTACAGCCCCGTTTCAAACTTCACTAGCTCCCTACACCCCTGGCCACGAATCTCAGGAAAGATGTCTCTAAAGGCTGGCCAAGCCTGTGCTGTTTCTTTTTATTGTTGTTGTTATACGTACTGGCTTGTTTTGTGCCAACTTGACACAAGCTAGAGCCATCAGGGAAGAAGGAGCTTCAGGTGAGGAAATGCCTCCATGAGATCCAGCTGTATGGCATTTTCTCAGTGATCAATGAGGGAGGGCCAGCCTATGGTGGGTGGTGCCTTCTCCTTGGGCTGGTGGTCCTGAGTTCTATAAGAAAGCAAAGTGAAGGCCGGGTGTGGTGGCACACACCTTTAATCCCAGCACTTGGGAGGCAGAGGCAGGTGGATCGCTGTGAGTTTGAGGCCAGCCTGGTCTACAAAGTGAGTTCCAGGACAGCCAGAGTTGTTACACAGAGAAACCCTGTCTCAAAAAAAAAGAAAGAAAAAAAAGAAAGCTGAGCAAGCAAGCAGCACCCTCCATGGCCTCTGCATCAGCTCCTACCTCCAAGTTCCTGCTTGAGTTCCTGTCCTGACTTCCTTCAGTGATAAACAGCGCTGTGAAAACGTAAGCTGAAAACCCTTTCCTCCCTAACTTGCTTTCTGGTCGCAGTGTTTCGTTGCAGCAATAGAACCCTTAGCTGAGATATTACAATATGAAGGATGGGGCAGGCTTGTCCTACAGCTCTCTAGTGGAGTCAGGTCGCCTTTTCCCGACTCTGCCGCTGCATGCCTGCCCTGGGCTTTGACCAGCTTCCATTGGAAGTGACCTCCTGGGGGGAATTCCTGCTCTTTTGGGGGCCGGAGCTGCAGCTTCCACGGGTCAAACTGTCTTGAGCTTCATGGGATGGGAAATCAGAGCTTCTTGCCTGCGGACCTCACGAAGGTAGCCCCGTCTCCGCTGTGCGCCCAGGCAGGCAGAACACGGGGCCCCCCCAGAGCCTGCATGCGCATTCACGATCTACACAGGTGCATGGGAAGGTGTACATAAACTTGTTTTGTTTTGTTTGGAGACAGTGTTTCTCCCGGACTCACTTTGTAGACCAGGCTGGCCTCGAACTCAGAGCAATCTGCCTGCCTTTGCCTCCCAAGTGCTGGGATTACAAGGGTGTGCCAATGCACAGAGCTCTACATGAATATTTTTGACCCTACAAAATTCACATAGAGGATTGGGGATGTGGTTCTGTTAGTGGAGTGCTGGCCTAACATGCAAGAAACCCTGCGTTAAATCCCACACGATTTAAAAAACAAAAAATTTAAAAATAAAATAAGTCATGCCAGGCAGTGGTGGCATATGCCTTTAATCCCACCGCTTGGGAGGCAGAGGCAGGTGGATCTCTGAGTTCAAGACTAGCCTGGTCTACAGAGAGTTCCAGGACAGCCAGGGCTATGCAGAGAAACTGTGTCTTGAAAAACAAACAAAAAGCTGGATGTGGTGGCACATACTTTTAATTTAGATAAATAAATATGTGTATACAGACATAAAATAAAAATACAAGGAAGAGCCAGGCATGATGGCACATGCCTTTAATCGCAGCACTCGCGAGGCAGAGGCAGGTGGAGTGCTGTGAGTGCGAGGCCAGCCTGGTCTACAAAGGGAGTCCAGGACAGCCAAGGCTACACAGAGAAACCCTGTCTCGAAAAACTAAACCAAACAAAACAATACAAGAGAGAAACTCAGTGCAGATCACTGAAATGAGAGAAGAGTCCTGCAGGGGACGAAATGACCAGGTTTCCCACTGCCAGCCAGGTGGGAAAAGACTTGGTGGGGTCAACAAACTCATGGAGCGGCCAGGAGAAACTGGCAGGGCATGTACACAGCAGGTGCACACTAAGTGCTTGTTGTCCTAGCAACTGGGATAGCCTAAGCTTGGGAAAAGTATACCCTTGCTTTGGGCTGAGTTTCTTCAGCCCACAGGAGCTCTCCCCACAGACCACAAGGGACTCCAAGTGAAGAACCACAGTTCCCAGAAGCCTGAAGCCTGTCGGGACGGGCCTCCATCTTTCAAACTCCCACACCCTTTTCCTCCCTCACCCTCTAATTTGTTTTCTTTTTTAAAATAAAGATTTGTTTGCTTTATTTATTACGTATACAGTACTCTGCCTGCATGTACACTGGCAGGCCAGAAGAGGGCACCAGATCACACTATAGATGGTTGTGAGCCACCATGTGGTTGCTGGGAATTGAACTCAGGCCCTCTGGAAAAGCAGTCAGTGCTCTTAAAGTGTGAGCCATCTCTCCAGCCCCCTCTCATTCATTCTTCCCCACATCCTTGACACACTCACACACCCCACATTCACCATTTCATTCATCCCCTCCCTGTTTCTCTCATCTAATAGATACAGAGCCGCAGGGCCTGGGAACCCCCAGCTGACCAAGGTCTGGTTCCAGGACAGCCAACAGCTCTAGCTCTGGACGAAGTCTTTATCCATATCTTGCTGAACACAGCAGAAGGAGCTGTCAGCTAGACTCAGTGTCCTGCCTCTTTCATAGCTGATCCTTGGGCTCCTCCAGATCTCAGCAGATAGCTCACCTCTTCAGGGAAGCCTTCTTTGACTACCCTACCTTACAGTGGCTGCCCTGTATGCCTTACACTCATTTCAATGGTCTGCACTGAGTTTCTTTCTTGCATTTTTATTTTACGCATAGATGTTTGTTTATTTAGATTCAAGGTATGTGCCCGGGGTGGTGCTCCCTGGCCCTGGCTTGGACTCCCTCTAGGCCTCTCTAGACTGAAATGTGGCCAAGGCAGAATAGAGGATGCATGTTAGAGCAGATACCCTCAGCCAGGCTTGACCTGAGGGCCTACAGGAGACTACACAGGGCCAGCAAGGAGTGAAGGATACATAGAACCCAAGGCAGGAGGCCTTGAAGGCCAACCCAAGGGTCAAAGGCTGGATCCCTTGGGTGTCAGAGACCATGGTGAGGTTTCTCCACTTGCCTGGTGAGCACCCTATGGGTGCCAGAGAACAGTACAAGAACCCATTCTCTCCTATGGCGGTCTAAAGCCTGGGGTCACACACTGATGGTGGAACTAATAAAGGTAGTTAGGTCTTCACACACAGAAACACTTCCAAAGGGGGAATGGGGTGTGAGCCTGGCCTCCTGCACGGTGTGCTTACCATGTGACAAAGCCACTCCTTTGCCCTGGTGAACGACCAGGGGCATTCCTGTGGCTGGCAAGGCTTTTATGCTTCCTGTTTGTTCGTTCCTGCCTCCCACACCCAGCTGTGACCCATCTGCTACCTCCCAAAGCGCCAGGTGCGGATAAAAGGTAGCCTTCCAGTAGAGGCCCGGAAGGACAGACTTCAGGCGATACATACCAGCCCTCTCTCAAGAAACACAGTTTGGGGCCGGGAATGGTGGGGGCACACCTCTAATCCCAAAACTCCAAGAGGCAGAGGCAGGCAAATCTCTGTGAGTTCATGCCAAGGCTACACAGAGAAACCCTGCCTCAAAAAACAAACAAACCAAGAATTTGTCTCCAGTCCCAGCTTCCTGAGGTTCCTGCTGGAGAAGCACAGCTCTCTCCTGAGTCTGGTGCTGGGGACATGGAGCCTGTGCCTTGTCTTCCCTGCCAGTCTTCTGGGCCATGGGCATGCAACCTGCCCGTGTGTACCCCTCTCCTTACCTGGTGGCAGAGATGGAAGGAGGGAGAAGGGAAGGCTCTGGAACTTTCCAGGGGAGACTGGAAGAGAGGGAGCAAAGACTTAATAAGAGGTCCCAGTCAGGGCTGGGCATGGTGGCGCACGCCTTTAATCCCAGCACTTGGGAGGCAGAGGCAGGCGTATCGCTGTGAGTTCGAGGCCAGCCTGGTCTACAAAGCGAGTCCAGGACAGCCAAGGCTACACAGAGAAACTCTGTCTTGAAAAAAAAAAAAAAGAGCTCCCATTCAACCTTCCAGGAGATTCCAGGAATGCTAAGAATAGAGTGTGGGTATAAACTATGTCATGCTCAGTGTGTGCCATGGGTGGGGCTGACAATAGTATGTGGCCAATGCCAAAGAAACAAAGCCCTATCTCTCCTCTCTCTCCCTCTCTCCCCTGTCCTGGGGCTGCATATGTTTTTGTTGTTGTTGTTGTTTTCTTTCTTTTTCCATGCCCAACACACACACACACACACACACACACACACACACACACACACACATGGTTTCTCTGTGTAGCCCTGGCTGTGCTGTCCTGGAACTTATTTTGTAGACCAGGCTGGTCTCAGACTCACAGAAATCCACCTGAGGTCAAAGGCGTGCACCACCACTGCCTGGCTTCACTTTTCATCTTAAAACAGGGTCTCACTGAGTTGCCCAGGCTATCCTTTTTTTTTTTTTTTTTTTTAATTTTATTAATTTATTCTTGTTACATCTCAATGGTTATCCCATCCCTTGTATCCTCCCATTCTTCCCTCCCTCCCATTTTCCCCTTATTCCCCTCCCCTATGACTGTTCCTGAGAGGGATTACCTCCCCCTGTATATGCTACCCAGGCTATCCTTGATCTCACTCTGTAACCCAAGCTGGCCTTGAACCTGTGATCCTGTTGACTCAGCCTCCTAAGTAGCTGGGATGACAGGGCTGCGTCAACAAGCTAGGCTAGAAATCATTTCTGGAGCCAGTGAGATGGCAGGCTTCCTTTGTCTTCCTTCCTTCCCTCCCTCCCTTCCTTTCTTTTTCCTTGAAACTTCAGTTCACAGTGCCAAGTCTTACATTGGGCAGGGACCGGACCAGTTCACCCCGTGCAGACTGCTACATTTGATTACCTGTGTTCAGTTCCAGGGGCCCACATGGCAGAAGTTGTCCTCTGACCTGCACACACATGCTGTGGCAGGTATGGGCATATGTGTGTGCGCATGTGTACATGCACACACGCACAATGCAATTCTTAAAATTTGTTTAAGAAAGAAAGAAAGAAAGAAAGAAAGAAAGAAAGAAAGAAAGAAAGAAAGAA
>OU015754.1:14512076-14523097 GCA_907169655.1 Acomys percivali | reverse complement strand
TGTGTGTGTGTGTGTGTGTGTGTGTGTGTGTGTGTGTGTGTGTGTGTTGCACAGCCTAGGCTGGCCTGCACCTTGCTTTGTAGTCCTTGAAATGATGAATTCTCCTGTCTCAGCCTCCTGAGTTCAGAAATTGTAGGTGTGTGCCCCCTGGCCTGACCAGGGTTGTGACTTTTTTTGGGGGGGGGGAACATGAGATGGTCCTGGAGTTGTTCCAATACTCAGGAGGTTGAAGCAGGAACGTTATTTGAGTTCAAGGTCAGTAAGTTCTAAGTCATCCAGGGCTGTATATTGAGACCCTGACTCAGGAAAACTGAAAAGAAAAAAGAGGCTGGCATCCCGGCCAGTGGTATTGAGAACTGGGTGTTATTTATAAGCCAAGTGGTTGTCTACCCCCAGAGATTTGTTATTACTATACAGGGCAGTGATTCCTGGAGCTGTTTGTAGCTTTGGTTCATGAACCACACACAAACTCTTAAACCCCTTGGAATGGTGACCTTTGAATTGGCTGTGAATGGGAAAATGGCTCAGAAAGCCCAGATACTAAAACCAGTAAACCCAGTATGGTCCACTGTGGGCTTGCTGTTATTACAGCTTCCCCTTTAAAGAGTTTTCCCACTTTCTTTTCTTTTTTCTTTTTTCGAGACAGGGTTTCTCTGTGTAGCCTTGACTGTCCTGGACTCACTTTGTAGACCAGGTTGGCCTCGAACTCACAGTGATCCACCTGCCTCTGCCTCCCGAGTGCTGGGATTAAAGGCGTGTGCCACCACTGTCTGTTGAGTTTTTCCACTTTCTTTGGAGAGTGAGTGGTTCTTAACTTTTATACCCTTTGATATGGGAATTGGTTTCATTGAGCACATTGCTCAATCATTATCAAAAAGTGGCCAGAAAACAGGCCCACACTGGAGAGAATGGAATAGTATTCTATTACCTGTACACCTGGCACTTGAGAAAATAAGACGTAGGTATAGACTGCAGAAAATTCCAGAGTTAGACTTTGGTGCCTGGAAATCACAGGCTTGGTGGCAGCCAGGATACCTGAAGTGACAACATCCTGTTAGTAGGAGTTTAAAAAAGCATCCACGGGAGATGTCTGTGGCCTGAGAAACCTGAAATCATAGAGCCATCCACTTTGAGTTGAGGTTTTCTTAACTTCTTGAAAATCAGGATCTGCATTCATCAGCTAAATCTCTGTGTACTTAGCAGATAGACTGTTTGAAAAGAACCGCCTGCCAAGAGCAAAACATTTACTTACTAAATCCTCGGGACATTTCAACATTACAATATTAAATCTAGTTGTTTTGAGACAGAATCTTCAAACAGGCTGACCTGGTTTTCCTGCCTCTGCCTCTCAAGTGCCGGGAGTATAGCCACATATATGTAGAATCTAGTTCTTAGGATCCCACCCCTCTGTGAAACTTACATGGTTGTCATTCCTTTTGTCATACTAGAGGCTCCAGCAAGAGCCTTAGCTAGGCCCCTGGGCCTCAGAGTGAAACATGGCTTTCCTTTTTCTTTATTGGTACATGAAGATACTGTGTGTGTATCTATTGTATATTGAGCATATTCCTACACACACACACACACACACACACACACACACACACACACATCTCTACTCTTTTTTGTTTACTGTGTGCTAGAGAAATACTCTACCAAGCCAGGTGAGGTGGCGCACGCCTTTAATCCCAGCACTCTGGAGGCAGAGGCAAGGGGATCGCTGTGAGTTCAAGTCCAGCCTGGTCTACAGAGAGAGCTCCAGGACAGCCAAGGCTACACAGAGAAACCCTGTCTCAAAAGGCAAAAAAACCAAAAAACCCAAAACAAACCAAACAAAACAAAGCACAACTGGGAACATAGCATCTGGTATGTCTTACTACATATTTTATTACAGTATAAGGAACAAATAATTCATATCTTCTAGAGACAAAAAATACTCTTTCAAAGGGTTTTGTTTTGCCCCTGTTGTTTGTCTTGTAACAAGGTCTTACTAAGTAGCTCTGGTTGGCTCAGAACCACTTCTAGAACCCAGGCTGGCCTCAGATGTGTAGCAGTCCTTCTGCCTCAGCTGCCTGTGTGTTGGCTTTACAGGGATATGTACCAGCTTCCTGGTGCCGGATCCTCATGGTCATTCACTTGACCCGGGCTTCAGTGCACAACTTGTCTTTCTGTATAGTTCTGCTCTTTGACATTTGGCAGAAATCTGGACTCGATGTGGTGAGCGCAGAAGCACCAGGTCAAAGGTAACTTACTTGCTGGGATGAGCCATGGGTATACACCAACCTTTGATTTCTTCATCAGTGAAGTTGGGGAAAGAATCCCTGTTCAGTCAGTCTCCTAGATTAGCTCAGAAGCTTGCTTAATTTTTTTTATTTTGATTAGTTTTATTTTTGTCATTTACCTTCTCCTCATGCAGCTCAAGCTGGCCTTGAACCCTTGGTCTTCCTGCTGCTATCTTCCACAGCTTAGCATTCTTTTTTTTTTAAATGAAGTTCTTTCTTTTTTTTTTAAAGATTTATTTATTTATTTATTATACAGTATTCTGCCTGAATGTGTGCCGCACCCCAGAAGAGGGCACCAGATCTCATTGTAGATGGTTGTGAGCCATCATGTGGTTGCTGGGAATTGAACTCAGGACCTTTGGAAGAACAGACAGTGCTCTTAACCTCTGAGCCATCTCTCCAGCCCCTACAGCTTAGCATTTTTGTTTGTTTGTTTTAAATAGTCTTGCCTCCAAGTAGCAATCCTCCTACCTCAGTCTTAGGAGTGGATGGGCTTCCAGGTGTGTACCACCGTGCCCAGGTAGAAGGTTACTGTTGATTCTTGCTGTTCTTGGCAGGCTTAGTTCCCCCGGGGAATGGCACTTAAAAGGCCCTCAGGGTGTGTCTATGTGGGCTCTCTTTCAGCCTATTGACAACCTTGCTGGGGCGGAAAGCAAGCAGAAAATTAAATACAGAGGGCAGAAGGAGTTTATGCCTGAGGTGACAGGTGTGAAGTGTGAGTGTTCAGCGGCCATCTGGGACAGAACCGAAGCAATGGAGCATGCAAGAGGAGCTGCCTTGAGCGGCAGGGAAGGCAGCAAGTGCCTTCTGATGCCTGCTGAGTCAGTAGGAATCCTAAGCCCATCAAAGAATCCTAGTGCACATCACCTCTGGCATGCCTAAGGTATGGGTGGCACGAGGCCAGGGTTACATGGTGGGCCTACCTGCGGGGATTTTATGAAGTGTGGTGTGTGTGTGTGTGTGTGTGTGTGTGTGTGTGTGTGTGTGTGTGTGTCTGGGTCTGGGTCTGTGTGTGTGTGTGTGTATGTACACACCAAAAGTCAACGTTGGGTGACATCCCGCTTTCTTCTGAGACAGCATATCTCATTAACCTGAAGGTGTCTGATTTGGCTGGGATGGCTGCCCTGCAAGTCCTAGGGATGTACCTGCCTCTGCTTCTCCAGCACTGGGACTTTCAAGCACACACCCACCTGCTGGCTTGCTTGTTAGTTAGTTAGTTGTTTTTTTTTTGTTTTTTTTTTTTTAATCCTTCAAGACGGTTTCTCTGTGTAGCCTTGGCTGTCCTGGATTCACTTTGTAGACAAGGTTGGCATCAAACGCACAGAGTGAGTGCTGGAATTAAAGGTATGCACCACCGTGTCTTTGTTTTTTGAGACCGATCCACCTGCCTCCACCTACCAAGTACAGGGATTAAAAGTGTAGGTCACCACCACCACCCTGCTCTGGCTTTAAAAAAAAAAAAAAAAAAAGCTAGGTTTTGGAAATTGAAACATTTTATCAACTGAGCGATCTCCCCTCCCCTTGTTTGTTTGGTTACAATTTTTAAATTACATTTATTTGTGGAGTTGGGGCATATGCCATGGTACATGGTAGAAGTCATAAGATAGCTTGTAGAGTCAGAGTCTCTTCCTACCATGTGGGACCCAGAGATCAAACTCAGGTCGAGCACCTCTACTGGGTACTCTTTTGATGTTTTTGTTTTGGAGTCTTACGCTGTAACCGAGGCTGTAACCGAGGCTGTAACCGAGGCTGTAACCGAGGCTGACCTGGAATCGCTATGTAGCCCAGGCTGGCTTTGAACTCCACAGTCTTCTTACTTTAGCCTATCAAATGCTAGAAGCGTCATGTGCCACCTGCCATGGGTTCTGGGAACCATGCTTGGGCCTCTAGATGAGCGTGAAGCAAGTACCCTTAACTGTTGAGCCATCTCTCCAGTCCTCATCAAACTCCCCACCCCCTTCTTTTAAAAGCAATCTTTTCTTAAAAAAAGATTTATTTATTATTATGTATACAGTGCTCTGCCTGCATGTACACCTGCAGGCCAGAAAGAGGGCATCAAATCCCAGAATAGATGCTTGTGAGCCACCATGGTTGCTGGGAATTGAACTCAGGACCTCTAAAAGAATAGCCAATGCTCTTTAACCACTGAGCCATTTCTCCAGGTCCCCCCACCCCCACCTTTAATTTAAGTTTTATTCATTCTCTGTATATGAACACACAAAAATTATATTCTGTAATAGATAACCTGGTTTTATTTTCTGTTTTATTATTGTCGGACTTGACGGCAGCATCCTTTACTCACTGAGCCATCTTACTTGCCCACTTATTTTAGTTTTAAGACATGTTTTAGGTGGATGCCAGTCTCAGAATTATCTTTTGATTGGCATGCTGGGAGCTGAGACCTGATCTCTGTATAGCATAGCTAAGAACCCTGTGCTTCCCAGTCAGGGGTGAGGGTGCAGGCCTGAAATCCCAGCACCCAGGAACTGGAGGTAGGCAAATCGGGAGTTCAAGACTATCCTCAGCAACATAGTAAGTTGGAAGCTAGCCTGGTCTCCATAAGACCCTTTCTCACAGCTGGACGTGGTGGTGCATGCTTTTAATCCCAGCACTCGGGAGGCAGAGGCAAGTGGATCACTGTGAGTTAGAGGCCAGCCTGGTCTACAAAGTGAGTTCAGGACAACCAAGGCTACACAGAGAAATCCTGTCTTGAAAAACAAAACAAAACAAAAGAAGACCCCGTTTCACAAAAGGATGGAGGGAAGGAAGGAAAAGCAAGAAAGCATTTGAAGGATAAAGGATAAATGTCACTCCAACCTATGGTACCTTGCAGTGATCTGTTCTGAGAGTGGACAGGACAGCCTGTGGTAGGGCAATAATCTGGGAGAGTTTGGCTTCTGTCTGCCTGATTGTATAACCGGAAGAGTAATACACAAGGTGTGCCTTGGATGTGGAATGTACATCATTTTACTTGTAAGTGAAACTTGAAAGTGGTGTTGAGTCATTTGACTTTATGACCTCTGGCCATAGCTTCAGTGTCTGTGGCCCTCCCCTGCCTGATGTGTTCTCAGAGTTCAGTCTCCACACTGTCCCTGGGACAGTTCATGTTCATAACACTATGAACTTGTAAGACTTTGGTCTTCACAATGTGTATTGCATACTGGGTCTGTATAAAGGTCCACAGGACTGGGTAAGGACACACAAACTTTTGGTAACCTTCCCAGCACGTAGATGCAATGATTGAGGGTCACCCAGGGTCTGTTTTCAACACAGCAAACAGAGATGAAGGTCCTAGGATACACAGATTGCATTAGCCAATTGAGCTGGGCTCCTTTGGGGTGTGGCTGAGGGAGGTCCACATTCCAAGCATCGTAGAGGGTTCCGGCCCAGGTTTGTGGTCTGGTGAAGAAGGTGGTACGTTGGTTTTGCTTAAGAGTTCAGTGCCTTTTTGATTGTTTATGAAATCACAGAATCATTTGGACAGGTCAGGGGCAGGGGGTGGGGGGGGTGGTGGGGTTCCTTATATAATTTGATTTGAGGATTGGGAATGTCATTTAATGGAAGACAGTGTGCCTGTCATGGGTTTGTTTGCTGGTGTATATGTGTGTGTGTGTGTGTGTGTGTGTGTGTGTGTGTGTGTGTGTGATCTGCCATGGCATGTGTGTGAAAGTCAAAGGACAACTTTGTGAAGTTGATTCTCCATTATGTGCCTCCAGGGGACTGAACTCAGGTCTTCAGACTTCACAGCAAGCACCTTTTCGCACTGACCCATCTCACTGGCCCCTAAAACAGTATTTTTGGGGACTGGGGATATCCCTCAGCACTGGAGCACTTGCCTACTGTGTGGGAGGTCCTGGGGTTCCATCCCCATTAAGTCTTGTCTGATTTTGGTCTTCAAATCCTTTTTCTATGATTGCATGGCCTTATGGTGGATGTGCTGGTCCCTATATTGGCCTCTTTAAAAAAATTTTTTTGGCAGGGGTGAGGCGGGGCAGGGGCGGCTGGAGAGATGGGTCAGTGGTTAAGAAGCACTGACTGCTCTTCCAGAGATCCTGAGTTCAATTCCCAGCAACCACATGGTGCCTCACAACCATCTGTAATGTGATCTAATGTGCACTGTATAAATAAATAAATTAATTAATGAAAAAATTTTTAAAAATTGTTATTAGTGTGTATGTATGTGTGCATTTATAATGTGTGTATGTGAGTGTGTGGCATAGTACAGGTGTGGAGGTGAGAGGACAGTTTCATAGAGTCAGGTCTCTCCTTCCACCTACCCACGGAACCCAGGTATCGAACTCAAATTGCCAGGCTTCAACAAGCAAGTGCCTTTACTCACTGAGCCATGTTCCAGGCTGGGCCTGGAATTCATAATTCTCTGTTTCTCCAAAGATCTATCCATTGCTAGATTGATTTTTTTTTTTTCCCCCTCAAATAGTTGTTTTTGCTTTTTTGGTTTTGTTGTTGTTTTGGTTTGGTTTTGGATTTTTGAAACAGGGTTTCTCTGTGTAGCCTTGGCTGTCCTGGACTCACTTGGTAGACCAGGCTGGCCTCGAACTCATAGTGATCCGCCTGCCTCTGCCTCCCTGAGTGCTGGGATTACAGGCGTGTGCCACCGCACCTGGCTTCCCCCGCAACAGTTTTAAAGCTATATTTTTATTTTTATGTGTATCATTGTTTTGCCTGCATGTAGGTATGTGTAACACAGTGTGTGCCTGGTTCTGGTGGAGCCAGATGAGAGTGTCAGATCCCTTGAAACTGGAGTTATAGATAGTTGTAAGCTGCCACATAGGTGCTGGGAACTGAACCTGGTCCTCTGCTGGAGCAGTGCTAGGATTACAGGCATGCACCACCATGCCTCACTCCAGTGCTGCGCTTTCTCATCCCTTGACCACTTTGCTTAAGAATTTTTGTGTAGCCAGAGGCAGGTGGATCTCTGTATGTTTGAGGCCAGCCTGGTCTACAAAATGAGTTCCAGGATAGCCAGGGCTACACAGAGAAACCTCTGTCTCAAAAACAAAACGAAAAATAATTTTTGTGTATGTTTGCATGGTGGTACTGAGGGGGTGATATCAGGGAATCATTTGTGCTAGTACATTCTCTACCTTTGAGCTATACCCTTAGCCTTGCTCAAGAGTTTAAAACCATCCGCCTTATCTGTTGAGTATGTGTTTGTGTTTTTCTTTTTTCTTTTTCTTTTGGAGTACGTGTTTTTCTTCTGTGTTTACCATCTATAAAGTAGCCAGTAACAAAAGGAACCTAGCTAAGCATGCGGCTCATAGCTGTAATCCTCCTAGCCCTTGGCTGAGGTAGGAGCATTGCAAGTCTGAGGCTAGCCTGGGTACGTAGCGAGACAGTGTCTCAGAAAAATGAAGTTAAACACTTTCTATCCCCTGGCCAATTTAGTTGGACCGGAAGGTGAGTTGGATGAGAGCAGAGAACTTCAAGTTATTTCTGTGAGGATAAGCCAGTGCCTGGACCAGCGCCAGGCCTAAGATGATAAGAACTCAGTTGATAGTAACTAGATGAGAAAATTAATTAATTAACATGACTTCAGTTCTCCCAAGAAGATTGCTGATCTTTGTCCTGTGTGTTAGCTGAGCCCAGATGTCCAACTAAGTCCTACCTATATTTTATTGAAGATTGTTATTCTGAGGCATAGTAGCTATGAAATTTTATTTTTTATTTTTTGTTTTTGTTTTCCAAGACAGGGTTTCTCTGTGTAGTCTTGGCTGTCCTGGAACTCACTCTGTAGACCAGGCTGGCCTCAAACTCAGAGATTAGCCTGCCTCTGCCTCCCGGGTGTACCACCACCACCACTTGGCCGTTTTTACTTTTTTATAGTAAAAAGTGTGAGTGTGTGTGTGTGTGTGTGTGTGTGTGTGTGTGTGTACAGGTACATGTGAGGACATCGAAACCCCTATAGCTGGAGTTACAGGTTGTTGGCAACCACGGGCTGTGGGTGCTGGAAACTGACCTCAAGTCTTTGGAAGAGCAGCAAGTTCTTTTAACCACTGAGCCATCTCTCCAGCTCCTTCCTTCCTTTTGACAGAGCATTTGATCACAATTAGAAAGTAACAAATACATACGAAGCCCATGTTTTCCTGTGTGTGGTTCAACTTGTTTGTAAGTTTATTGAATCCCACACGCTCTTTGCAGCAAAACCACAAGTTTAGCAGGACCTGGGAGGCAGGTGGTTATACCAGAGAAGCTATTGGGCTGGAGAGATGGCTCTGTGGTTAAGAGCACTGGCTGCTCTTCCAGAGGACCTGGGTTCAATTCCCAGCACCCACATGGTAGCTCACACCTGTATGTGACTCCAGTTCCAGGGGCTCTGACACCCTCATACATGAAAGCAAAACACCAGTGCACATAAAATAAAAATAAACCATTTAAAAAGAGAGAGAGCTGGGTGGTGGAGGTGCACGCCTTTAATCCCAGCACTTGGGAGGCAGAGGCAGGCAGATTACTGTGACTTCGAGGCCAGCCTGGTCTACAAAGTGAGTCCAGGACAGCCAAGGCTACACAGAGAGACTCTGTCTTGAAAAACCGGAGAGAGGCAGAGAGAGAGAGAGACAGAGAGACAGAGAGAGAGAGAGAGAGACAGAGGGAGACAGAGGGAGAGAGAGAGAAGGGGGTGGGGGGAGAAGCTATTGTGATTGAGCAGGGAACTCAGTGGTAGAGCTTCCTAGAAGTCAAAGTGGAGGAGTGTGGGGCGCACAGCTGACATTACTGAAGGCACAAGGCAAGTTGGTCTATCTCCAGGTGTACCTTTTGTGGCCTTCCTTTATGTAAGGACCATTGGCAAAGGCAGCCAGCCACAGCCTCATGCTCAGCTCATGCTCAATATTTGCAGAAGACTTAGTGTTTGCCAGGCATGCTCCTTCTCTCTCTCTCTCTCTCTCTCTCTCTCTCTCTCTCTCTCTCTCTCTGGTTTTTCAAGAAAAGGTTTCTCTGTGTAGCCTTGGCTGTCCTGGTCTCACTTTGTAGACCAGGCTGGCCTCGAACTCACAGAGATCTGCTTGCCTCTGCCTCCCGAGTGCTGGGATTAAAGGCGTGTGCCGCCACCGCCCTGCTCAGTTGAAACTCTTCAAGAGTAGAACTCGGGCTGGGAGGAAGAGGGCAGAGTCAGAGTGGTGTGTTGTGGCAAGCAGGGTTACGGCTTGGGAATCTAGGGCAGCGAGTGGGAAGAGATGCTTTGCCCGAGTTGGAGGTAGCCCAGTCTCATGTGGAGGTGTTAGCTGCTTGTCCCTTCTACATCCAGCCTCTTGTCATTCTTGTGGGGGTAGGGTGCCTGTCTGGAGGTCTGAGGATAACTTGCACAAGTCAGCACATGGGTCCTAGGGCGGGAATTGAACTCACATTTTCAGGCTTGGCAGCAAGCACCTTCACGTGTTGACTCATCCCTCTGGCCCCCAATGGGCAGTCTTGTAAGTGGTTTATTAATTATGGATGGTTTTATAGACATCTCAAGATAGAGGAGGGGGTCCACTTATTACTGATGTGTTCATATTGTAGACTTAAACTCTTCAGGCATAGGTACTTAGTGGTGGACATCACCTCAAGTTGATGCTTATGGATATAGGGTCTTACGTAACCCAGGCTGGCCTTGAACTTTCTCCTGACCTTCCTGCTTCTACCCTGGCAGTGCTGGAATGACAGGTGTGCACCCCGACACCTGGTGCACCCTCAGTGACAGCAGCTTTTATACTTAGCTATGGTCTGATGTTAACATGAAATGCAAACAGACGCTGGGGTGGGTGCGCCTTGACACAGCACTATCAGAGACCTCAGTGCCGTGGTAGTCTTTGGCCTGATTCCTTGGTTGAAGTCTGGACTCTTTTTTGGGAAGTCCCGTTAATTCTGATGTGTAGAAGAGGTGGCCAGAAGCCGTTTTTCGGTAGAAGAAGGTTGATGATACAGCCTGACGAATAGTCAGCACTGGAACCCCCGGCTCTGTCATGAGCCAGCATTCAGAGCACCTCCTTTGTCAAACAAAGCAAGTGACAGCTAGGACAACAGCAGGAGTAGCAGAGAGTCCCATGGGGTCCTTGCATCTTGCCCTGGAAGTTGCTGGCTAGGGGATTGTGGGTAATTTGCTTGGCTGAGTGATGGTCTGCAAAATGAAAGATAGTATTTCTCTAAACAGGCCTGTAATACAAAAGAAAGGACTTGTATAGAGTACTAGTGTGGTGGTTGATGCACAGTGGGTATAAATGAACATTGGTTTCTATTTAGTGAGCTGGCAGTCACACAGTGCTTTTTAAAACAAAACAAAACAAAAAAACCCTCTAGGCTGGTCTGTCTTCTGCAGTTCTGACCGATGTTTATTTGCAGTACTAGAGATTGAACCGAGACACTCATGCTTGTCAGGCAAGCACTATATCTTTAAGCCACTCCTCTAGCCCCTCACTGGCGGATTCTAGGCAGGTGCTCTACCACTGAGCCACACCCCAGCCCCTCACTGGGGGATTCTAGGCAAGGGCTCTACCACTGAGATCTATTCCCAACCTCTTCTGCCTTTCTTTTCTGACTCAGGTTGTCAGTAAGTTGTCCAGGCTGGACTTGAACTGTGTAGAGCAAATTGACCTTGAGTTCTCAGCCACCCTCCTGCATCTGCCTCCTGAGTGCTGGGATTTGAGGTATGTGCATCACCATACCTGCCCCATATTAATTCATTCTCTCTCTCTCTCTTTCTCTCTCTCTCTCTCTCTCTCTCTCTCTCTCTCTCTCTCTCTCTCT
>OU015754.1:14468087-14506217 GCA_907169655.1 Acomys percivali | reverse complement strand
TGTGTGTGTGTGTGTGTGTGTGTGTGTGTGTGTGTGTGTGTGTGTGTTGGGGTATCTGTAGAGACTAAAAGAAGCCATTGAATCCTGGGGCTAGACTTAGAGGTAGTTGTGTATGCTGGGAAACAAATTGATGTCCTCTGGAAGAGCAGTGAGCCATCTCAGCACCCCCGCCCCCCTGTGGTACCCATGTTTTAACTAAAGAAGTTCTTTCTTTTACTTCTACCTGTCTTTTTCTCTCTTTCTCTCTTTCTCTCTTTCTTTCTTTCTTTCTTTCTTTCTTTCTTTCTTTCTTTCTTTCTTTCTTTCTTTCTTTCTTTCTTTCTTTCTTTCTTTCCTGGCTTTCTTTGTGTAACAGCCCTGGCTGTCTCACTTTGTAGACCAGGCTGGCCTCGACTTCTACCTTTCTTGAGCACTTAGGATCTGCTGCCACGGGCTTATGTGTTACTGTGCCCATTGCCTGCCTGCCTTATCTGGCTGGCTGGCTTTTATTTTCCTTTCTTTCTTTCTTTCTTTCTTTCTTTCTTTCTTTCTTTCTTTCTTTCTTTCTTTCGTTTTTGTTTTTCAAGACAGGGTTTCTCTGTGTAGCCCTGGCTGCCCTGGACTTGCTTTGTAGACCATGCTGGCCTTGAACTGGTTTGGGTGGGAGGGTGGTGGGGGCTTGAGACAGGATCTGCCTTTGTAGACCAGGCTGGCCTCAAACTCCCAGCTCTCCCTACCTCCTGAGTTCTGGTTTTTCAGGTGTGTGCTGGGCTTATGCAGTGCTGGGCATAGAACCAAGAGCTTCCTGTGTGCTGGTCAAGTGCTCTACCACCAGCCCTAGCCCAGGCCCCTACCATTCCCTAAACTTGCGTAACTGCATCTCTGCCTGGCAAATGCTAAGTCATGCTTTCACTGGTACCTCTGGTGGCCACCTTCCTCTTTAGCAGCATTGCTTCAGCCACGTGTCAGTCATACGTTTCCAAATTAAGCCCTGTTATGTGGGGGAAAGGCCATCACTCCAAGAGCATTGTACACTTAACTAGACAAGGTTTTCTAGGGTGGCACAGGAACTATGGACATTGACCTTCTTGGGGAAGATTTCTCATCAGGCCTCTGCTCACCCACTCAGGTCTTATGGTCTGGCCTTGGGCCACTGTCAAAGCTCAAGTCTTTTCTTTCTTTTTTTTTTTTTCCTTTTTTTTTGAGACAGGGTTTCTCTGTGTAGCCTTGGCTGTCCTGGACTTGGCTTTGTAGACCAGGCTAGCCTCGAACTCACAGAGATCCACCTGCCTCTACCTCCTGAGTGCTGGGGTTAAAGGTGTGTGCCACCACGCCCAGGCCCAAAGCTCAAGTCTTTTGTTTGTTTGTTTGTTTGTTTTGAGACAGGATCTCTCTGTGTAGCCCTGGCTGTCCTGGATTCGCTTTGTAGACCAGGCTGGCCTCGAACTCACAGCAATCCACCTGCCTCTGCCTCCCAAGTGCTGGGATTAAAGGCGTGCGCCACTACCGCCCGGCTCATAGTTTACTCTTGACCATCCAGAAATTGTATAAAGAGTTTGGCATTACTTACAATTTATACCATTCTTGTTTTATTCAGTTGACTTTATTACAGTATAAGCTTCACAGGTAATTTTAGATTAGACTTATTAAAAAATCAAGGCCAAGTATGGTGGCACACGCCTTTAATCCGAGCATTTGGGAGGCAGAGGCAGGCGGATCTCTTGAGTTTGAGGCCCCTGGTCTACAGAGTGAGTCCAGAACAGCCAGGGCTACACAGAGAAACCCTGTCTCAAAAAAACAAAAACAAAAACAAAACAAACAAACAAACAAAAATTAGGCTGAGCTAGCCGGTAAGCAGTGTTCCTCCATGGTCCCGGCCTCTGTTCCTGCTTGAGCTCCTGCCATGACTTCCTTTGGTGATGGACTATGATGACCATTTCCTCTCCCTGTTGCTTTTGGTCATAGTGTTATCACAACAACAGGAAACAAACCAATACAGTGGGTATGTGTGTTGGTGTGTATACAAGTGCAAGCGTTACTGAAATTCCCTCCCTGGGGGAGAACCCCCTCCTCCCAAGGTTCCAATGATAAACCAAAGAACAGTTATAACAGAGTTCACCCTGGGGAGCCCATGAGATTATTGTACTTAACTTACAGAGGATAGGGGTGGGGTTCCTGAAAGGGATGTGGGTGACCCCAAAGTAGGGGCCCTGGGAAGTCTTTACTCAGCATGGATGGTGGGTTCTCCATCACTGCAGAGATGAGTGCTCTTTCCTCCGCCTCCACCCCAGCCTATATAATAAAGCCATCTGCAGTTAGGACAGAATTATATATAAATGGCCGGGAAGAGTGGCTTATTCAGGTACAGTGACTCTCCCTGCCCTCCCTCTGTGAGGGAACTTTAATAGTCCACAGGTTTGACTGTTGGAAAATAGGCAGCAGCGGCAGCACATGTTCACATGTGTGCATATGAAACCTAGATACCCTTGAATATTGCTCTTCAGGTGCCTTCTACCATTTTTGTCTGGAAAAGCTGAACTTGAATGAGGAAAGGTAATAGGCAAATGCGAACAGCAAGATAACTATATATATATATGTGTGTGTGTGTGTGTGTGTGTGTGTGTGTGTGTGTGTGTGTATAAATATGTATGTATGTATGCATGTGTATATATGTATATGTATGTATGCATGTGTATATATGTGTGTGTATGTGTATGCATGTATACACACACACACATACACCAGCGATTGTAGAACTGATGAAAATGACAGAGGAACAGAGGAAGCCAGGTGTGTTGGGGCACACATGTGATCCCAACACCTGGAGCCAGCCTGGGCTACATGAAACATTTTTAAAAAAAGAGAGAGAGAGGAAAAATGAACTGGGGGTGACAGTTGCGTAGCATGCACAGGATCTTTGGCTCTGTTCCATATTACTTTCTGTTGCTGTGTTAATAAAGTACTCCAAACAGAAACGGCTTCGTTTCCCCTTACAGGTCACAGTCCATCTTTGACAGAAGTCAGGGCAGTTACTCAGGCAGGAAGTTGAAGCAGAAACCATGGCGAACACTGCTTCCTGGCTTGACTATTTGCTTGTGCTTAGCCAGCTTTACCACACATCTTAATACTGACTGCTAAGGGAATGGTGCTGCCCACAGTGGGCTGGGCTCGCCTATGTCAATTAGTAATCAACACTGTGTCCCACAGATGTGCCCACCCACAGGCTCAAGGCATACCTCTTTGATGAGTGTAGGCTAGGTTAGGATAACAAAGCTAACTAGACTGTTTTTTTCCATCCTCAACACTGGGGCATGGGAGAGGGGTCTGAATATACCATCAGTGCTAGCATTTTGGACTCTTTAGTCTGAACAAGAGAAAAACTGTATTTATGATGGGAGAGAGGGCTCATTGGTGAAGAGTGCTTGTACCTCCATCAGCCTGTAACATCAGCTCCAGGGAAATCCTACATTGTCTTCTGGCCTGGCAGGCACCTGTACCCAGATTGCGTGTACAAAGGCATATATATAAATTAAAAAACAAACAAACAAATTTTAAAAAAAAACCTAGGACTTAATCGAGAAGCAGAAGAGAGAGGTTAGGGCTGAAAAAAAAAGTTCAGTAAGCTGTGGCTGAAAAGATCCCCAAAGTGGCAAAAGACATAAACTGCCAAATTATAAAAGCACACCCTACCCCCCACTATGGAAAACACAAAGAAACAGCAACAGCATATTGGAGAACACCCCACCCCCACCCCCAAAGGAAAACCCAGGACCACACCACCAGCACATGAGTTCAGATGCCAGACTTCCTGGTCAGCCTGGCCAAGACTTCCCAATCACCCCTGCTGGCAGGTTGACTTGGCGAACAGTCTCCCTGAGCATCTGGCAGGGGAGCTGTTTAGTGTGCAGTAGTATGTATGCTGTGTTTCCTTGAAGGTTTCAGCTCCCTGGAAGCCTCCAGCCCTGGTAGTTCTGTGTGCCTCAGCAACCAACCCTTTTTCCTCCCTGAAGCTGCAAGAGAGACAGCAGCCGGGTCCCTTGTCTAAGCGTCTCTGGGTTGACAGTGAGTGCCTCTAGGCTGTTTAACAGTGACCACTCCTGTGCACCTCACGGAGCCAGGCAGGGCTGCTAGCCTCTTCCTCCCTTCTCTACTGTTCACGTAATGGTGCCTCCTTAGTCTTCTATACTGATCAGAAGTTGCAAAAATGCTGACTGGAGAATGCCCTTGTACCAGTGCACTGCTGTGACAAAATACCTGAAACGCAACGGAAAGGAACAATTTCTTTTGATGCACAGCTCAGGAGTACAGTCCATCAAGACAGGAGGGCATGGCGGGAGCTTGAGGCAGATGGTCACATTTCATCCATAGTCAGGAGGGACGAGAGATGAATGCTGGGACTCACCTTCTTTCTCTCTTTTTACTCAGCCCTGACCCCAGCCCATAGACTAGAACTGCCCATATTTGGGGTGTCTTCCCACCTAGAAGCTGGCTCACAGAAATCCCCAGGGTTTTGTTTCCATGGTGATTCTGAACACTGTCAAGTTGGCCATTGGTATTCAGTCTCTCTGGGTGTGATGGTGGTACATGTCTGTAACCCCAGACCCCAGCCCTCAGACCCGAGGTGAAAGGATTTCACCTTTAGAGCCAAACTGGGCTACACTGTTAAAAAGTAAGAATGAAAATAAAATAAAGGACCCCTGTGTAGGGACTGGTGTGAACAGCTAAAGCCCCTTGCAGTGGCTTGAGTGTGATGTGGGGGCTAACAGGGACACCAGTAAGCACCCCTTTTTCCAACACCCTGCTGTCTTAGGTACCGCCCACAAGAAAGGGAAGAAAGTTGTGCAGTCAGCCTTGTGAGCATCTGTCTACTTTCTGGAAAGCAGAGGTCTGGGGTCCATGGTGAATCAAGGAGTCACTGTCGGCTGCTGCCTCGCAGAGGGATCCAAGTGCGGGCTTTCCCGAGCTGGTCTTTGCACACCCTGGCTGGCTGCAGGCAACTCTCAATGTTTGTTTCTTCCCACTTCTGTGAGACAGACTCTTCTAGAATCTGCCGTCAAAGCAGGTCCTAACGCCTCCTGGTCTGATTTTGTGAATGTTTGACAGAAGGTGCGTGGGCTTATCAGAGACAAAGACAAAGTTGGACAGACACAAGCAGCGCTGAATACATGGTGTGGTTGAAATATTTAATATAGTGTGTTCTTGAGGGCAGGCGAGTTAAATTTGTCCTTTAGTGTCAGATATCAAAAAGGATGAAGGCTGCGGGCATGGCTCAGCAGGACAGTAGAGCCCTTTCCTGAGGCTGGGAGCTTCACTCCATGGTAGAGGACCTGCCTAGGACTCCCAGTGAAGGGCTGGAGATGTGGCTCAGTGGTAGAGCACTTATCTACCATGTGGGAGGCCCTGGGTTTTGTTCCCAGCACCACCCTGTAAAGACAAGTAAGGGTAAGATGAAGTCCAGTGTTAGAAAAGCATGTCTAAAAGCCTCTGAGGAGGCGGACTCTCGAGTGGGTTACAGAATGGAAGGACAAATAGCCCAGATTAAAGCTGGCTCGGTGCTTGAGGTTGTGATAGCAAATGGGAACTGACAGGAAGCCACCTCGACTGGCCTGAATTGCTGAGATGTGACTCAGGCATTTCTGACTGAGTTGTGACTGGCGCAGCACACGCAGTCACAAGACCATGGGGAAACAGAAGCAGTGACCTGCTTGGGGGTTCAAGACTTCATGTTGTTCAGCTTGACCCCGGTCACATCTACCTACCTGCCAGGCTTCCATGCTGAATAGGCCAGCTTGGCACCTTCAACACCCACTCTGGCTCAGTGTCTCCCCAGGACTGAGAATTGAGGAAAGCCTTTTCAACTTAGGAATCTGTGAGAATGGAAGCTAAAGTGTTGAGGGTGGAGGTGGGAGAGGCAGGGCTGCATTTCTAGCTGGCCTCTCCTTGTGGGGTCACATGGACAGCATTTCCCTTGTCAGTGATGGATGACTTCCTGTATGAAGCAGGGATGGAGATGGGCCCCTGCTTTACAATGATGGGAAAACTGAGCACTTGGTGTCTTGGAGGCTTTGCGGGGTGGGGGGTGGGGTGGGGGGTGTTTGTCCAACAGACCATGGGGGTATTTGGAGCACATATGAAGCTAAGATGTTACAATATTTGCTGGGTTGGTTGTATTAAATACTGTGTGTGTGCGCATGTGTACATGCTCATGCATGTGCACACCAGAGGACAACTTCGAGTGTGTGTGTGTGTGTGTGTGTGTACGTACATGTGTGCATATTTGAGCATATACAAATCAGAGAACAACCTCAAGTATTGTTCCTCAGGAAAGCTAACTACCTGATTTTGAAACATGCCCTCATCAGCCTGGAGCTCACCAACTAGGCCAGGCTTCTGGTCAGCAAGCCCCAGGAATCCTCTTGCCTTCCACCTCCCCGTGGATTACTGCCATGCCTGGCTTTATAGTTGTTGTTTATTTTCCCCCCTGTGTGTGTATGTGTGTATAAGCATGAGTGTGTGTGCTATAGCATGCATGTGGAGGTCAAAGGTCAACACTCAGGAGTTCATTCTCTCCTTACACTGTGGGCCCCAGGGATGGCACTCAGGCCCTTGTGTTCATACCTGCTGAGCCATCTCACCAACCATATCCAGTTGTTTGTTTGCTTGGTTTTGTTTTGTTTTTTTTAAATATGGGCTCTGTGGGTTGGACTCAGTTCCCCAGACTTGCAAGGCAAGCATTTTGTCCCCTCAGCCCCTTAAATACACTTGTAAATCAGTGGCGTTTTCAATTAGTGATGGAAGTGTCAGGACCTGATCCCAGCATCAGTTGAGAGCCAGCTGTGACCAACCGTAGAAGTCCCTCGAGCCTTGTCATCAAGGGTGTGGTGGGCATGAGACTTGCAGGTGTGGAAGCCTGGACTGTGTTGTGAGGACCTGTGGATGTCAAGGCAGCCCAGGGTTGCCAAGCTGTGTGTTCACCGTGAGCCTCGCTGTTCATTTCACAGGTTCCTGAGGCCCACGGTCTCAGGCAGATGCACTCTTAAATCAGCCAGGATGTCCAGGGGCCCTTCCAGGGTCAGTCCCAAAGACTCAGGACCATGTCCCAGTCAGACAGCTCAAGGGCCTGGCCTTTGGGTTAAAGTGGCTATCTCTCAACTGGGGTTTTAACCTGTGTCTTGTCTTCCTGGGCTTGTGTGGGGGTCTTTGCAAACACCACGGGCAGCAGAGTGTCAATCCAGGAGAGGGAGAAGGAGATTTGATTCAATACCCATCAGTAGGTGGGGTTGGTTCAAACATCAGGCAGTTTGTTTTAGGCTTAATTAAGCACAGTACAATTTACATCAGAACTCTTGTAAAGTACTAGTGACATCTTCCATAAAGATAGCTTCTGTAGACTAACCAAGAAAGCAGGTCCAAGGTAAACAGTATTCATGATAAGGGTCTCCAGAAGAGTAGTGCTGTGCATAGACTGAGATACCATAAGAGTCTTCGGAAGCTGGTGTGGCCTGTCCATATATGTAGCACAGAGGTCGCCAGGCTATGCAGAAAACAGGGCGTTCATCTCTCCCTTTGCAGAGACCACCATGTGTGTTTAGCCTTCCTGGTTTCCCTGGTGCTTGACTGTGAGCACAGGGACCTACGCATTTCCTATAGGGTTGGAGATGCTCGGGGACCCTGGGAGCCCATGGTTTCTGTTCCCATCATTGGCTAAGGGGCTCCTCCTGCCCTTGGCTAGCTGACACCATCGGGGTCATTTGCGGTGTTGGCTCTTTCCTAGGCTGTAGCTGTCCACGCAGCCCTCACGCTGCAGTGTCCACATGGGCACCTCCACCAGCTTCAGGGGCGCTCTACTCCTCCCTGACATCTGCTGTTTCTTTCCTACCAGTTCTGTCACCAACATGGGGGACTCTCACAAAGACACCAGTGCCACCATGCCTGAGGCAGTGGCCGAAGAAGTGTCTCTATTCAGCACGACGGACATGGTTCTGTTTTCTCTCATCGTCGGGGTCCTGACCTACTGGTTCATCTTTAGAAAGAAGAAAGAAGAGGTGCCAGAGTTCAGCAAGATCCAAACGTGAGTGGTACCCTCAGCGCCTCCTTGGTTATCCCTTTCGCTGGTCATCCTTGGCACCTCTTCCTTCCACGCTGTTCCCTGTGCTGGGGCTGCAAGCTAGAAGAAGCCAGCTTCCTAGCAATTAGGGGCTTATGTTTGGGGTGTGACCCTACGAGTAGAAGATGCTTTTTCTTCTTTAATAATAAGACACACATACACGTGGAAAACAAAACAGAACTGGATTCAGTCTTACCTTCTCCATCAATGATTTACTGAGCCAGTGTCTCCTGAGGTCTTTGCCCACTGTGTCCCTCCCAACTCACAGAGATCTTGTCTCAAAAACAAGAAGTAGGGTCAGGAAAATGGCTCTTTGGGTAAAGGTCCTTGCCACCAAGCCTGGCAACCTGAGTTTGATTCCCAGGACCCACACGGTAGAAAGAGAGAACCGGCTCCTTCAGTTTGTCCTCTGGTTTCTGCTAGTGCACTGTTGCCCAGGCACCATGGCTCAGAGGTTAAGAGCACTGAGTGCTCTTCCAAAGGTCCTGAGTTCATTTCCCAGCAACCACATGGTGGCTCATTCGCATTCTCTCTCCCTCCCCGCCCCAAACACACACACATACACACACACACAGTAAATAAATGTAATTTAAAAATTTAAAAATAAAAATAAAAGGCCTGGAACACATCTGTAATCCCAGAACTTGCGAGCTGAACACAAAAAGATCAGGCAGTGAGGGTCACTCTCAGCTATATAGCAAGTTTGAGGCCAGCCTGGGCTACAAAAGCAAAAAGCAGCTAAGAAGTGAGGGTGATGAAAGTGCTTTGTTGAAGGAGGTGATCAAATACTTGAGTGTGCCTATTCTAGGCAGGTCCTCCATGCTGCAGCCCGGATCTAGGCTGGGGAGGCACCCCTATCTCTCCTCCTATTACTGGCTGGGGAATCTTTCGGGTGAAGCTAGGAAACACATTCCTAAAGGGCTGGTTTTCTTTCAGCAAAAAATCCAGAACCCTGTCCTAAGGGTACGGCCACACCTAGGCTGCTAGGACTAAGCGGGGGTGGGGTGGGGGTGGCCTTGAGCTGTGCCTCTCCGGCCTGTGCTAGCCCTGGGTACCTTCCTGGTGTGGGGACACTATTTGTGGTAAACATGTCCTCACCTAAAGATAAAAGGACCAGTAGCCTGTTCCTAGCCTCTAAGTTGACCTTGTTCTACCATTTATAAAATGGAGGTCCTGCTGCTACCCAATCTTTTTTCAGGAGATAGGCCCAGCTACAGAGCAAGCTCAAGGCCAACCTAGGCAACTTCAGCAAGATCCTGTCTCAAAAAGTCAAAGGTTGCCAGGTGGCACACACCTGTAATCCCAGCACTTGTGAAATGTGGGAAAATCAAGAGTACAAGGTTGCCAGGCAAGGTGGCACATGCCTTTAATCCAAATACCTAGGAAGCAGAGGCATCTCCAGTATGTATGCTTGGTTGTTTTTTGTTTTTGTTTTGTGAATATCAGAGTGAGTTTATTGAATTTGTTTAAACACCTGCTTAGTTGTTGTTGTTGTTGTTATTGATGTTTGTTTGTTTGTTTGTTTTCCCTCTAACGGTCTCAGGGTATAAAACAGGCTGGTCTCAAACTCAGTGGTCCTCTCTACCTCCCCATTTCTGGAATCAAAGCCATGTGTCACCTGGTCTATTATGCTTCTTTTTTTTCTCTCTTCTTCTTCATTAGAGCCGAGGATCAAACCCAGGGTTAGCAAGCACTCTACCACTGAACTAAATCCCCAGACCCTATTATGCTTTTTAAAAAATCATTGTTGTTTATTTATTCATGGGTTTTACATTCAGGGTTTGGGTGTTCTGGAACTTGCTCTGTAGACCAGGCTGGCCTCAGTAGCCTCAATCTCATAGAGCTCTGCCTGCTCTGCCTCCCAAGTGCTGGGATTAAAGGCGTGCGTACCCTTCTCATCCCCACCCCCCATATCACACATTCTTATCATGGCTTCTAGAAGTGATGCTTCATAAAGTCTTTGACGGCCTTAGTATGGGGCTGCATGCCATGGAGCATGAAACCACTGGGCATGGGCTATACATATATTTGTGTGTATGCATGTGTGTGTGCACACGTTGAAGTCAGAGGACAGTGTGCAGGAGGCAGTTCTCTTCTCCCACCATGGGGGTCCTAGGTATCCAACACAGGCATTAGGCTTATGGGCAGGCACTTTTACTCACTGTGAGTCATCTCTCTGATCTTATTTATCTTTTGAGTGCAAGTCTCATGTAGCCAGGCCAACCTCTGACTGGCTGTATTGGATTCTGATCCTCCTGCCTCCTCCACCCACCTGCTGGTATTACAGGTGTACACCACCTCAGCTGACTTTAGCAATGTGATGCTCAGCACCAAACCAGGGAGAGGGGAGGCTTTGTGCATCATTAGGCAAATGCTCTCTCAAACCAAGCACCATCCTTAGCTCTAAGGGTATGGTTGTTCACACAGAACAAAGTAATGAGCTAGCTGCAGTCTGGCCAGCAAGCACTCTGAGTCCAAAGAGGTACAAAACAAGTCAGGAGGTGCCCCTGGGGACCCAGGCGACTCTGGGAGTGCACGCCTCTGTGGCCCTCCCATAGATCTAAACATAGCTCTCTGTACCTGAACACTGTCCCTGCTGCCACTGACAGTGTGTGGCTAGTAAAGAGACCAGCTGGGAACCTTCTGCAGGCTGCACCTGTTGACGTATTTGTTTGGCTAGTTTATTAGGCTTTTATAACTCTGCCTCCCTTCCAACCCTTACTTATTTCTTCCCACCCACCCCCAACACTAGGTAGGTGAGGAAGAAGGTTAGAGGGGAAAGGAGGGGTAGAGCTCTTTAGATTACTTCCTGCTGATTAGGGGGTCGTTGGGTGCCTTGGGGCAAGTCCAAACCTTATAGTCAGGCTATGTCAAACTTCTCCTCCTCAAATGGCAACAATAGCAACCAGGAGCAGCAAGGGGAGGCAGCTGCCACTTTCTTCTTCAGAGCATTGTGTCTTCCCCACTCCTCTCCTCAAGAAGGGAGTTTGGGGGGGTGCCTTTGGCATTTATACCCTCTCAAGAGTGCCCAGAATTCCAAACATAAATGATCTGCAGCTGGCAAAGATCACACCCCTGCCAGTGTATGAGGCAAATCATAATCACCTGCTGTGAAGCCGCCTCTTACCCCATACCTGGGATTAGAGCAGAACCATGGCATAACTGGGTATTTATAGAAACCCGGACTGTAACTACAACACCCAGAGGCCCGGAAGTGCCTATTTCCTGGGCCATGTCAGCATCACTGTGGCAGGAAGCCATTTGGGCCATTTCACCCTCCTGGGGCTGGGAGAGGGCATACTACCCAGAACTTTGCTTGGAACATCTCTCTTGGTCAGAATTTCTGCTGAGAGTAGTACCTACAACAAAACGGAGCATGGAGCATATCCCAGGCCTCTCTGGTACCAAGAGAGGGTGGACATGGTAGACGCTATTGAAAATCTTGACACACACTGACAAGCATCTGTGCCAAAGCCTCAGACAAGGGCAGTCCCAGCTCTGTACACAGATCCTCTGGGTTACACTGTACTGGGTCCAAGGCGTATAAAGTTAGGGAGCCTAAGAGGTGGGGAGAGATTCCGCCTGGGCATGGGCAAACGGTTCCAGGAAGGGTGGCTCTAGCTTCGGACACAGCGCACTATTTGGGCAGCAGTGATAGTGTCCAGGTGCTGTGGTTGGGCTCTGGATACCTGGAGTAGCTAGGAGGGGCTTGATAGGATCCCCAGCACCCGTGTAGTGGAAGCCAGGCATGGCCATTGCATCATTCTGCCCTTAGCACTGACTGCCAAGAGCTCAGAGGACAGGACTCAGCACTCCTCTCGCTATGTAGGTTCCAGGCATTGAACTTGGGGCGTCAGGCTTGGTGGCAAGTACCTTTACCCACTGAGTTGTCTCACCAGCCATTTTTAACACCACTCACACCACTTTTAGACATCACACAATTAATTAATTCTATCCTCACAATCTCCAGGGTAGCAATAGCTTTTCCCCAGACAGCATTTGTTCTTATCTCTGATTAGCTGATCAGAGCTTTGTCTTTAGATTTTTAAGTTGAAAAAAAAATTTTTAATTCAGTATCTAAAATCCATTTATTGCGATCGGTTAATGCAGCATATGCCTCTCTCTTTGTGGACGGGAATTGGGTATATTCAAGTATATTTGCACATAATAAAATTCCCTCTCCTCATTTTTCTTTTACTGTTGGGGTTGGAACCCAGAGTTGTGTACGCTCAGCAGGCGCTCTACCTCTGAGTCACATCCCCAGTTCTAAAACCTCCTCTTTGTACCTATAAACATGGGTCCCAAGGCTCGAACTCAGATCATCAGCTTGTCAGCAAGTGCCTTTACCCACTGAGTCGCTTCGCAAGTCCCATGACTGAGTCTTGACACATGTACTGTAAACACAGTATCACAGTCAGCAGTGTCGCGGCAGTGCCCCGTGGCCAGCCTCACAGCCGTAGGTAGGTCTCTAGTGCTGCCTGTCTGAGAATGGCAACTGTCGTAAACACGGCATCCATTCCATGTCAGTTCTTGGCCTCCGTCCATCCCCGTCTCTTCCTTGAAATATTTGTGTGAAAGAACTCCAGTCTGTTGCTTCATCGTTTCCTGCCATCCAGAACTGGCCGATTGTGCCCCTCTGGGGCTTGTTAGGAAAAGCCTCAAAGACTCTCATTTCCTCAAGTGACCTTTCTTTTGAGATCTGCTCTCCTTTGAAACCACAGCCCTGCCAGGAGTCAAGGCCGCAGGCCTCTTACATCAGGAGGTGGAGGAGCATCAGGGGGATCTTGCCACTTCCAGTCAGGGCTACCCTTCTTATACAGATGTCCTTGCACCACTGATCACAAAGCTAGAAACACAGACGTTTTTCTCAGAGAAAAGGGCATGGCTGAAGGGATGGCTCAGCAGTTAAGAGCACTAGCTAATCTTGCAGAGGACCTGCGTTCGAATCCCAGCACCCACATGGTGGCTCACAGTCCCAAGGGACCTGATGGCATCTTCTGACCTTGGAGGGCAGCTGGCACACACATGGTGCACAGTCATATTTAGGCAAAATACTCATACATATAAAATACTAAAATAAATAAACCTAAAATATGATTTTTTTTTAAAGAGAGAGAGAGAGAGAGAGAGAGAGAGAGAGAGAGAGAGAGGGCGCGAGAGCGAGCCAGTCATGGTGGTGCACGGCTTTAATCCAAGCACTCAGGAGACAGAGGCAGGTGGATCTCTAGGAGTTCAAGGCCAGCCTGGTCTACAGAGAGAATTCCATTACACAGAGAAACTCTGTTGGATGTGTGTGTGTCTCTCCCTTCCTGTCCACATAAAGGGTGGGCAGGGCACAATGTCTCACCCAAAAGTGGCTAAAGGAGCCCTTCTGCAAACACAGGTCTGGGACCTCTGCTGCCACCTGTTGAGGTCACCCGTATTTTCTACTCTCCCATCAACTGGGTTCTGCTCTTCCTGATGGTGTTCCAAATATGGCCTGTCTCAGGATTAACTGTGCAACCAAGGCACTTTACCCCATTAAGTCATTTCATTGGCTGTCTTAGTTAGGGTTTCTCTGCTGTGATGAAACCAGGACCAAAAGGAGCTTGTTGGGGAGAGGGTTTATTATTTAACTGGCGTATCCTGAATCCCAGTCCTTGATGGACGCCACAGCAGGGACTGAAACGGGGGTGGGGGGAATCTGTAGGGAGGAGCCAGTGCAGAGGCCACGGGGGAATGCAGGGGTCTCTGTGACCACCACAGCCAGCAGAGTAGTGGTCTACAGGAGGCAAGAAAGGTAGCTCAATTCAACACAGCCAGGATTGGCTCAAACTTAAGGATTTCAGCCTGTATAGTTTGTTTTAGGCACATTTAAGCAGAGCATGACACAGTGAAAACTTCCCTGGTGATAAATTAAGTCATTTCCATATTCACAATAAAGCTTAAGACGTGGCTACATTAGTACTTTTTGTAAAAGTACATGTGACATCTCCCATAACGATGGTTCTGTAGCTTTGACTACATGTGATACCTTCCACACAGAGAGGTTCTATAGAGGGTCCAGGGAGGATCGGGTGTGGCCTCCGTCACCAGCATGCCTCCTGCAGTGGAGTGCTACTTACTGGTTTACTCCTTATGGCGTGCTCAACCTGAGCTCTTATAGAACCCAGGACCACCAGCCTAGGGATGGCCCCTCCCACATCAACAATCACTAATTAGGAAAATGCCCCACAAGTCTGTCTACAGCCAGATCTTATGGAGGCATTTCCTCACCTGGGGTTCCCGACTCTCAGACGATGTTAGCTTGTATCAAGTTGGTAACCCTGGCCAGCACGTTAGCCCTGGGCTTGTTTTCCTTTTCTTTTGTTGACTCATTAGCTCAAGCTGGCCCGTGCTTTGCTATGCTCCTGTGTAGAGGAGGACGCTGAGCTCCCGTCTCCACCCCTGAGTGCTGGAATTACAAGTGTACAGATCCCATTCACCCCACTGCTGGTTTAGGTGGTGCCAGGGTGGAGATGACCCTGACAGCTCCACTGCCCACTGAGCTGCACTCCCAACTCTCTTTGGTCTTTTGAGACAAACCGAATGTGTAGTCTAGGCTGGCCTGAACTATCTCCTCATGCCTTAGCCTCTAGAGTGCACCACCACCTGAGCCAGCCCTGTCTTGTATTAGGTCTGAGGCCTCTGTCAGCCCTCCACCTGCCCTGGCCCCCAGCCCTTTAGAACAGCTCCTCTGGGAGCTCCCCATCTTTCTCTCAGCTCTGCACAGGCCATCTAGCCTGTCCTGACTCTGCTGCCGCCATTCTCATGCCCCCTTTCTGCCCCTTAACCCTGTGGCCTGGACACATTAGTCACCAGACAGCCAGACTCTGCAAGTTCAAAAGCAGCTTCCCAGGTCCCTCCCCAGCAGCGGGATATCCCAGGAGGAATCAGTTCTACCACACAGAAAATTAAATTTGGGTTGCCTCAGCTTTCAGACGTGCTTCTCCGCCACCGTTGCCTGGGACAGGAGCAAAAAAATGCACCCACCCCCTTGAGGCGCCTGGGTTCACCCAGTGAGTCAGTGCTTTCCCCGCCCCTCCTCTCCTCCCCTTCCTCTCTTCTGGCCCACTCTGGCAGAGGCGCCTGCTCCCGGTGGAGGGATGGGATGGGGGTGCTAATTGGAACCGGTCAGGCTTTGCTGTGGAGCCACGTGGTGTCTGGGCTCCCACAACTTGGGCCAGCTGCCACCTGCACAGTGCTCTGGGGTCTGGGCCTGGGTACCAAGAAGGGGATTTCTTAAGACATGCAACCTTGTGCTGGCTGCCCCCACTGCATGGGGTAGGAAAGGGGGAAGTACATCTCCCTGTAGTGCCCAGGATGTCCCCAGATGACAGGGTCCCAGTTATCTTTACAGGCTCTGGCAGCAGTGATGGCTGCTTTGGTTCTTATTGTTGCAACCTGCACACATCTCTGTGTCAGGGCTGGGACAGCTTTGTTCTCTATCCTTTTTTTTTTTTTTTTCCCTTCGTAATGGGAAAGGGGGGGAGGGTGTGGGGAGTGGGGCCCTGATATAAACAGTTGCCAAGGAGACTGAGTGGGGGTGTGTGCAGAAAGGTTCTCTCCTTCCTTCAGCCCATGGGGGGGGGTGTTACCCCAGCCGCAGGGGATCATGGGAGGCTGCAGTCTCAATCCGGAGTCCCGCTGGAGCTGCCAGATGTTGCAAAGTTCACAGGCTCATGGGGACAGAGGCAGGCAGAAGTACTGAAGGAGTCTGAGGACTTATGGGGTGTCTGGTGGCACTTTCGGAGTTTTTGGGCCCAAGCAGCCTACCCCACCACACTGAGGATGGACAGAACTGAACTTCCTTTCTGTCGGCTCCCAGCCAGCTGCAGCAGAGCTCAGTGTAGGACCTTCCTTTTCCCCTAATCCCTTTTGGGAACAAGAGGCACCATGGGGTGTGTGTACTCATCTCCAGCGGAGGAGCCCACCCTGAGAAGGTCAGTCCCAGCCCTAGCGCAGATGTGTGGGTAGCCCATGGGCAGGGGGGCACACGGCTGCCATCCACTGCCAAAGGGAAAGGCAGCTTCCTGGGGAAGGGTCAGATGGCCTGCTATGAATTGGGTGCTACCCGGTCTGCTTCCTTGAGCTGGCTGGGAGGTGCTCCCAGGCAAGAGGGACATCGTGTGACTGCCCAGCACAGGGTCCCCTGACTACTGCCCCTGCTGGATCTGAATGAGTAAGGGGAGCAGACGGAGAGTTCTTCCAGTCCCCCAGGGCCAAAAAGTCAAGCTAATCAAGGGGCAGGCATTGGGCCTAAGAAGTGTTCAGGTGTGGGTGGGAAAATGGCTCTGTAAAGCGCCTGGTACACAGCGTGAGAGTCTGAGTTTGGTCCACAGAACCTGTGTAAAGAAGCTGGGCGTGGAGGCAGGCTTGTAGTCCCAGCGCTGGGAAGGTGCTGGGTGGGCAGGTCCCTGGCCGGGGGTTGGTGGCCAGGCAGCCTAACCAGAGTGCTGAGCTCCAGGCAAATGAGAGACCTTTTCTGAACAAAGTGGACAGGGCTTGAGGAACAACACCTGAGGTTGACACGCCACATGCGCACACAAGAAGTGCTCGGTGTTGTGGGTTTTGCCCCTGGGTCAAGGGGAATATCTTCAGGTAAAGCTGTCCAGGGCTGTCCCCTCACTGGGGGGGCCAGAGGCAGCTGGCCTGGAGTTGGGTCCCTTTCATATGCAGCAGGAGATGAGCCTCAGACCCTGCCAGCTCCCCAGCAGCTATGTGGTCCGTTGCCCTCGGGAGCCTGCTGCTCTATCTCTTGAGACTGGAGCCCAGCCTTTCCTGTCTCTGGCACTGGGCACCAGCACCTCTGTGGCCCTGTGCCACCTTAGGCTGCCGGATATCTGAAATCACAGGCTGGCCCAGACAGCTGTTCACTTTCCAAGAAAACTTTGTCCCCTTGAGTGTCACTCCAGTTCCAGGTGCCTGGCAGGGCTCAGGAGACACTGTGGAAGTCAAGTCCAGTAAGTAGCCTAACCCTTCAGGGAGTAGGGCTGGGACGTCGCATGCCTATGTGGTGACAGGACCTAGATTTGCAGCCAGCTCTGCCCCTGACGTGGCTTCTCTTCTCCTGTTGTGATTCCCCTGGGCTCTAGCTCAGGGACAGAACAGGCCCTTGGAAGACAGAGATGGCACGTTCTGGTCCCCACCCTCAGCACCTGGCATGGTGCCTGTTCCTGCCCCGTGTGCCCGGGCCGGAGATGTGATTCCTATGGAAACATCTGTCTTTCGAGAAAAGCCAGGAGCTGGCGTCTCAGCCCAGAGTGGGAAATGTCCCCAGAGGCCTCTGTCTACCTCTGCCTGCCAGATGCTGGGTGGGAGACCTGGGCCAGCAGTGCAGGAAAGCCTGAATTGTGTGCCGGGTGCCAAGCAGGCACACAGACAGCTCCCCTGAATTATTAAAGCCAGGCCTCAAGAGAAGCCACCTGAATATGTGGTGGGCGGTGTTCCATGGATGAATGTGCTTCAAGGGTGGTGACCTTGATGTTGGGGGGAGCAGGGAACGGTTGCTCTGAGGACACTCAAATGTAGTGTTGAAGGACAGTAGGGGTTGGTGGGAAGGCGTCAGAGAAGGTCAGGCTAAGTCCAGGGGGCATCAAGTCCATGTGTCCACTCAAGGGTGTAGGGGTCAGTGACTTGACCAGAGAAGCAAGAGCGGGGTTTCTTTCTGGAACATCTTCTCTTACACCAGTCTCTACCCAGAGCTTCCCACTTTTTGGGTTTGGTGTGACTTTTCTCTGGAACTCTCTCTCCGTGTAGACCAGGCTGGCCCCAAACCCATAGCGATCCCCTGCTTCTGCCTCCCGAGTGCTGGAATTATCAAGGCCATGGGCTTCCCACTTGAAGTTGTCTTTCTTTTCTTATGTGTTTGTGTGTGTCTGTATATGGATGAGTGTCACACGCATGAGATGCACAGGTATGTAGAAGCCGGAAGTCCTCTCACGTGCCATAGACTTTGCTTATTAAGTTCTACATATTTGTGGAAGTCTGTGCAGCTGTGTGCACACCCAAGCTAGAGAGAGCATAGGATGCCCAGCGTGTCACGTGGTGCCAGACCCATGATTTCAGATCAAGCTCTCTTAATTGCTGGGTTATCTCTGCCCGCCCACTTTTTGACATAGAGTCTCCCATTTTCTCACTGACTCAGGCTGGAGCTAGAACATCTTTCAGCTTGTGCCCTGTTTGCCTGAGGTGAAGGGACAGAAGACGAAGAGGGGAAGAGCCAGGTGCTAGGAAGGAGGAGAGCATGGGAAAATCTCCAGGCCAGCCCCGAGCTGACCTCTGTAAGCTCACTGATGATTCAAGGCACACAGAGGAGTGATTGGACCAGCTCCAGCTGTTGGCTTTGTCACTAGGGGCTAGCATAGGTGGACAAACTGCCATAGGTGCCATAGCCTGTCACACCCATCCTGTAACAGCTGCATCTGTCCCCATCAGATTGTCTTGTTTTTCAGGGCCCCATCCGTCAAAGAGAGCAGCTTTGTGGAAAAGATGAAGAAAACGGTGAGATTCTTGTTTCTGCTTAGTAGGATTTGGCCTCGGTGGGTACCAAGGGGGCCCAGGAGAGGGCCAGTCTTCCTGACAGGAGGGCTGAGGGCATCCTCATCTTACCACAGCACAAGGGGCCCCGCCTTTCCTTGGATAAACTGAGACGTATGAACACACCCTCCCTTATGATCAAAGTTTACAATTTTGAGTCCATTTCCCAGAACCCTCATGTGCTTGTAGCATATGCTTGTAATCCCGGGGCTTTGGGTTCCTGGGGCACATTGGTCAACAAAGAGCCTACTTAGTGAGGGCCAGAACCTTCCTCTCAAAATGACAAAAACAGAGCCTGGCGTGGTGGCACATGCCTTTAATCGCAGCACCTGGGAGGCAGAGGCAGGCGGATCGCTGTGAGTTCGAGGCCAGCCTGGTCTACAAAGCGAGTCCAGGACAGCCAAGGCTACACAGAGAAACCCTGTCTCGAAAAACAAAACAAACAGTGATGTCACCCAATGATGCGTGAACACGCATGCGCGTACACAGCACACAAAATTAGTGTATTGGAAGCCAGGTGTGGTGATATAGACCTGCAATCCTGGCACCAAGAAGGCTGAAGCAGGAAAATGAAAAGTCGAGGCCGACCATAGTAACATATAGAACCTCTGTCTCAAAAACAAATTAAAAAAAAAAGTGCTTACTGCAGCTGTGCATGGTGGTGCATGCTGGTAATCCCAGGACTCAGGAGGCAGGCAGATCTCTGTGAGTTCAAGGCCACCGAGGTCTACAAAGCAAGTCCAGGGCAGCCAAGGCTCCACAGAGAAACCCTGCCCCCTCCCCCCACACACACACAGAGCTCACTGCTCTTGCACAGGACCTAGCTCAATTCCCAGCACCCACATGGTGGCTCCCAACTATCTGTGTGTCACTCCAGTTGTGGGTCAGATACCTCTGGCCTCCAGTGGTTCCTGAATACACGTGATGCATAAATACATACACGTAAGATAAAATTTATATTTTAAAAATTGAAAGGTGTGAAGCTCCCGTGCAAATGCCTGTTTAAGATCTATTATTTGGTGGAGAGTGGAGGTGTTAAGGCAGGGTTTTTCTGTGTAGCCTTGGATGCCCTGGTGCTTTGTAGACCAGGCTACCCTTGAACTCAAGAGATCCGCTTGCCTCTGCCTCCCAAGTGCTGGGATTAAAGGCATGTGTCACCACTGCCTGGCTTAATTTTTATTAATTCTGTGTAGGAGGAGGGTTGTGCATAGGATTGTAGGTGTCCACTGAGGCCAGAGGCCATTGGATCCCTGGAGCTGGCCACCTGATGTGAGTGCCAGAACTTGGGTCCGCAGCAAGAGCAGCAAGTGCTCTTAACCACTGAGCATCTCTCCAGCCTCTGTCAGTGTGTTATTACAAGAGACTTTAGCTCCTGCAGAATTTGGTGTCCTGTGTGTGAATGGGGGTCATGGGCCCCCCCCACAAACACCAAAGGATCACATCCACTGTCTGCAGATACATACAAACACACATAAAGCAAGATACAGGTCTGCTATGCATATTTTCCCAGTCACCTTCTCTTTTTAGGTGTTAGGTTGTGTTATGCATCAGGGTTAGAGTGTGATCTTGAATGACGTGCGTGGACTCCAGCTGCAGTCCTTTGGGTGATATCTGTTCTCTTTGGTGACAGCCAGATCTCCGATAAGAACTGAGGCCAGGAGAGGGAGAGAAGACCCTTAAGAGGGCTCCACTTGCCAGACCCAGCCCGTGTCTCTGGGAGCTCAGGGCTGCCTGTTCCTGGGCCACTTACTGACCCCGTGTGTCTTGCCTCCTCCCACAGGGAAGGAACATCATCGTATTCTACGGCTCTCAGACGGGTACCGCTGAGGAGTTTGCCAACCGGCTGTCCAAGGATGCCCACCGCTACGGGATGCGGGGCATGTCCGCAGACCCCGAAGAGTATGACTTGGTGAGTGTGCCCCACCCTGCTGCTCAAGTGGAGGGACCCAAGGACACCTCTTTCCTAGCTATGGAGGGTGTTGGATGGGGCGTCTCAAAGCGCTCTAAGCCTGGCTTAGGCCAAGGTTCTTAGTAACTTGTGCATTAAAGCTGAGGGAAGAGTGGGAACAGAGTCGTAGAGGGGTAGAGAGGGGTTGAGAATTTGGTCAGAGGCTATAGTTAGGGGCAGTGGGGTCATAGCCATCTTGCCTGTATGGTTCCTCTCAAGACAGTATAGGATAACAGACCTCAGCCGTGTCTGTAAGGGATAGGGCCAGGAGCGTACTACCCCTTATGTCCACCAGCTCACCAGGCTTATTTTTCTGGCACTGCCTGCCTCCATTCCCTTACATGGCATGGCTCTGTACAGTGCACAAACCGCCATCAGCCAGAGGTAGAAGGCCAGAAGCAGCTAGCCTAGGAGTTGCCATCGTCAGCACCCACACACCCACTGCCCAACTGAAGAGACAGCCCTGCAAGGTGCACCCTCTCAGAGCCCCCCTCCCCTGGATGCCCACTCCTTCCCTGCCACCCTGTCCACTCTGTCACAGGGGTCTTCTTCCATCTCCAGACCTCCTTTTATATGTATAAGGGGCTGCCTGGCAAGGCCCTTCCACAGCCAGCTGCAGGCTCAGGCCACAGGGTGACACCCCCGTCTCTCTAGGCCGACCTGAGCAGCCTGCCTGAGATCGACAAGTCCCTGGTCATCTTCTGCATGGCCACGTATGGTGAGGGCGACCCCACCGACAACGCCCAGGACTTCTACGATTGGCTGCAGGAGACTGATGTGGACCTCACCGGGGTCAAATTTGCTGTGAGTCTCCACAGAATCCTGTGGACACGTGCTGGCCTGTGGCAGCTCCCCAGAACCCTAGGGTTCTCCTGGGTAAGCTGCCTCTTCTGCTTCCAGCAGAGAGGCTGCCTGATCCTTGCTCTGGTGGAGCCACAATGGCGTCTCCCTGCTTCCCTGCTCCCTGGGACCATTGGTTACTAGACAAAAGGCCAAGCAGGGAGGACTGGAGCTGCCAGCAAAGCTGGCCACTTGGGTTTGGGATGTCAGCTGGTTTGTGAAGAGCCACCTGTGGACCACAGATACCCTAAATAAAGCCATCAGCTCTTCTCAGTGCCCACAGTGCCAGAGGCTCCCAAATCCACCCCAAGGACAGCAGATCCCACCATGTGGGCTGAAGCCCTGGCCTCAGAGCCTCCCCTGCTGTCCACACAGGTGTTTGGTCTTGGGAACAAGACCTATGAGCATTTCAACGCCATGGGCAAGTATGTGGACCAGCGGCTGGAGCAGCTTGGCGCCCAGCGCATCTTTGAGTTGGGCCTCGGTGACGACGACGGGAAGTAAGTGCCTCCCCCAGTTGCATGGGTGCCAGCCTGGTGTGTGGGCGCCTCAGGGTGAGCGAGCAGGCTGATGCTTAGCCTGGCTAATCCTCTCCTCTCCCCAGCTTGGAGGAGGATTTCATCACATGGAGAGAGCAGTTCTGGCCAGCTGTGTGCGAGTTCTTCGGGGTGGAAGCCACTGGGGAGGAGTCGAGGTAAGTGGCTGGGCTGGGCTGGGCGGCCCTGGGGACACAGCGATGTAGGGGTGGCAAGAGCTCAGACATAGGATCTGGGACACCCTTGTTCCAAATGAAGAGGATCCCTGAAGGTGAGGGGAGTGAGGTGCTTGGTAGCATCACCAGGACCGTGGCTTCCCTCCTACCTGTGCTCCGTGGCCAGCTAGTTCGCTCAGGCTCTTGGGGGGTCAGGGGCAGGGGGTCACCTTCAGCCTTGGTCCTGTCTTTTGCTTTTCTGTATGTCTGCTATAGAGTCCCCTGCATCCTACTGTTATGTCTTCCGCCACGGCCCCTCTGTAGTTCGAACTCTTTCTCTGTGGCTGCCCCTGAAGCCTCCCTCTCCCTAGCCCTAAGCCCAGCCCTTGGTTTTCCATTCCCAGCATTCGCCAGTATGAGCTTGTGGTCCACGAAGACATAGATAGTGCCAAGGTCTACACGGGTGAGATGGGCCGTCTGAAGAGCTACGAGAGCCAGAAACCGTGAGTAAAGGAAGGGAAGTGGGGCTGACAGCCCCGGGGCCCCTTGAGTACTGTCACCCCAGAGCGAACATGGTGGGGATACCAGCACTGTCGTGTCCACTATCTGGAAGGGCACAAGTTGCCCTAAGGGATGGGTGCCACTCCCCGCTTCTCAGGCCTCAGGAGCCAAGCCCTGGCAGGGCAAACTTGGGCAAAATGTCTCTAAGATTCCTCTCCTTAGAATCCACTGCCATGGGGCATGTAGCTCAGCTGTGGCTTACCTAACACATGAGGCTCAGGGTTCCATCCCCAAGACTGCATGAACTAAGCGTGGTAGCACACACCTGCAAGCTTAGCACACCTGAGTGGAGGACGGAGGACCAAACTCCAGTTATCCTCAGCTGTGTAGTGGGTTCCAAGGCAAGCCTGGGGTACATGAAACCATTAAAAAAGTCCAAATCACGTTGCTCACTTGACCCTCCACACCCATGGGTGCTGTCCAGATTCATGCTAGAGCCTCCCCAGTCATCCTGCTCACACCGAGTCAAGCCAGCCGTTCTGCTGGGGCAGACTCCTCAGTCTGTCACTCTTAGCCACACCATGGTCTCTGAATGCAAGTGCAAAGCCACGTGCAGTGCAGATATGCAGGCCCTAGGTAGCTTCCACCCTGTGGCCCAGGCCCCCTTATCAGAGTGCAGGGGGTCACCCAAGTTCCTTAGGGGCCAGCCTGCTTCCTGCCTGTGTCTCTTTGCTCTGCCCACTTCATTGCACTTATGGGGCTGGGACAGCCCTTGTCACATTCAGTCTGGCTCCTTCATGTCCCTTGAAGGCGCAGAGGCCCCTACCAGCTCTAGTTTCCAGTATAAGCAGGTCCCAAGCCAATCACTGACTTCGTTTCTTCACATCAGCCCCTTTGATGCCAAGAATCCGTTCCTGGCTGCTGTCACCACCAACCGGAAGCTGAACCAGGGCACCGAGCGGCATCTAATGCACCTGGAATTGGACATCTCAGACTCCAAGATCAGGTACCTGCCGCCTCCCGTCTCCCCTGGGGCAAGCCTGGCACCAAGTCACCTGCTCGCTTCCTCCTGAGCCTTGTGCCTTGTCTAGGTATGAATCTGGAGACCATGTGGCTGTGTACCCAGCCAATGACTCAACCCTGGTCAACCAGATTGGGGAGATCCTGGGGGCTGACCTGGATGTCGTCATGTCTCTAAACAATCTCGACGGTGAGTTCTAGAATCGAGGGCCTTGTCTAGGCCTGAAGGTTGACTGCTGCTGTGGCCTTGTGGCCCAGGTGCTGATGGCCTGCTTGATGGCCCATGCCCCAAGCCACCATCTCCGTGTGTAGAGGTCTGGCTTGCTCGCCCGCTATCCCTGTCATAGGTATGGAGGACACCTGAGGCCAGAAGGCAGAGCCAGCCCTGCTTCCCAGACAGCTAGCAAAGGCGCCTAGCCACCACAGCTTCCTGGACAGGAGCTCGGGGCTTGTGTCCCAGGGCCTTCCGCTGTGCACAGGCATCTAGTACCCACCCAGGTCCTGCCGCTGCCTTAGTGACCTCCAGTCAGAGCCACACTGCCGCCCGCCCCCTCCCACACGATGTGCTTCCTCCAAGGCCTGGCAGCCTACAGTGGGCACTTCCTGCCTGACCTGAAGTTCAAGCCTGAGAAGGCTTGAATCTTGCCACAGAGTCTAGGAGGCAACAGAGAGCAGACTAGGGTGCCAGCTTCCTGCTACAAGGGCCCACAGCGTCCCTACCCTCCCGTGACACCCCACCCTGCCCCAGGGTGTGACCCTTCACCCCAATCCCATCTATCTTCCCTGCTGCAGAGGAGTCCAACAAGAAACATCCATTCCCCTGCCCCACCACCTACCGCACGGCCCTCACCTACTACCTGGACATCACCAACCCACCACGCACCAATGTGCTCTATGAGCTGGCACAGTACGCCTCAGAGCCCTCGGAGCAAGAGCACCTGCACAAGATGGCGTCGTCCTCAGGCGAGGGCAAGGTGAGCCTGTGCACCCTCTGCCTCTACACACACTCACACACCCCTCACTCCCTCCTCCACTCCCCCCACCCCACCCTGGCTTCTTGCCCACACCTTCCCGCCCTGTCTCCTCAGGAGCTGTACCTGAGCTGGGTGGTGGAGGCCCGGAGGCACATCTTAGCCATTCTCCAAGACTACCCATCACTCCGGCCGCCCATCGACCACCTGTGTGAGCTGCTGCCGCGGCTACAGGCCCGCTACTACTCCATTGCCTCATCCTCCAAGGTGAAGGGCACCAGCTCTGCCAGGGAGGCACCACATAGGGCAGTGGACTGTGGATACCCGGCAGGGGAAGCCGCTGAGAAAGGGCCTCAGGGGGTTGAAGCCAGGCTCATGGCAGTCCTTCCTCCAGGTCCACCCCAATTCCGTGCACATCTGCGCCGTGGCAGTGGAGTATGAAGCTAAGTCTGGAAGAGTGAACAAGGGGGTGGCCACCAGCTGGCTTCGGGCTAAGGAACCAGCAGGAGAGAATGGCCGCCGGGCCCTGGTACCCATGTTCGTGCGCAAATCTCAGTTCCGCCTGCCTTTCAAGTCCACCACACCGGTCATTATGGTGGGCCCCGGCACTGGGATTGCCCCCTTCATGGGCTTCATCCAGGAGCGGGCCTGGCTTCGGGAACAAGGTAAGCCACGGGACTCTGGTTTGGTGGTCAGCCAGAGCCAGCCAGAGCGCTCCCCTTCACCACACCTCATCCCTGCCCAGGCAAAGAGGTTGGAGAGACGCTGCTATACTACGGCTGTCGGCGCTCGGATGAAGACTATCTGTACCGTGAAGAGCTGGCCCGCTTCCACAAGGACGGTGCCCTCACACAGCTTAATGTGGCCTTTTCCCGGGAGCAGTCCCACAAGGTGAGGCAGGCAGCTGCGCTGACAGGTTGAGCTGCCCCTTGAAGAGGCAGTGCTGTGGGGGGGGGGGGGTCTGGACCCTGCTCACAGCTGCCCCCCTCCCCCAGGTCTATGTCCAACACCTACTGAAGAGAGACAAAGAACACCTGTGGAAGCTGATCCATGAAGGCGGGGCCCACATCTATGTCTGCGGGTGAGTACAAAGGACCGGGAGGCACTGGGTGCTGACCACCCTACAGGGTGGCTACAGCAAGTCCCCTCACACCTTCTTGTCCCCACCTCTTCTCCACCCAGGGATGCTCGAAATATGGCCAAAGATGTGCAGAACACCTTCTATGACATTGTGGCTGAGTTTGGGACCATGGAGCACACCCAGGCTGTGGACTATGTTAAGAAGCTGATGACCAAGGGCCGCTACTCATTGGATGTGTGGAGCTAGGAGCTGCAGCCCCCCACCTCGCGCTCCCTGCAATCACTCTCCTAACTCCTTTCTGCCGACCTCCACCTCTGGTGGTTCCTGCCTGGCCTCGACACAGGGAGGCCCAGAGATTGACTCCTCCTGGCCTGAGTGATGTCTTCCTGGGCCCCTAGGCTGAGCCTGGTCCACTGTACCAGGTAGCCCAGCCCCAGGGCACATGGCAAGAGGGACCGGACCCACCTTTGGGTGATGGGTGCCTTAGGCCCTCGGCAGCTGTACAGAGGGGCTTTTCTCTCCACTGAGCTGGGGTGCAGCCCCACCACATGATTTTGAATGAGTGTACATAATTTTAAATAACCTGGCCCTTGGAATAAAGTTGTTTTCTGTATTTGCCTAGTGTTGCTTGAGCCGATATGGGGGTCTATTTTGAGAGCTGCTTCAGTTAGACAACTCCCGTCTCCACAGGCCAGGAGCCAAGAACCAGTGCCATGCTGGGGCCCAGGCCCTGCCACCTCCCCTGGGAGAATACATGCACAGTCCACCAGGCGTGTCCACACCTCACTCTTCCTTTATTGAGGCCCAGAGCCCAAATCCTGTGAGCTGGGCTCCAGGCCCAGGCCTTCCTCAGGGCCCACAGAGCCCACGAAGCCCAGGGGGCACAGAAGGGAGGACCCCCTCATGACACATGGGGGTGCCCCAACCTGCCACCCCACCTGGCACACAGGTCAGAAGCCCCTTTGGGGCTGGCATCAAGATGCAGCCTAATCCTTCTTGCTCCCATGCTGCTGGCTGTGGAACTTCTGGTGCACCACTCGGAGGGTGGTGAAGAAGTTGCCGAGGAAGAGGAGGAGGAAGGGGAAGCCGCACATGAGCACCTGCAGGGGCGGGGAAGGCCGGGGTCAGGTCAGGTGAGGTCTCGATGGGATCTCAGTGCATCCCTGCCAGACCTGTGTGCTCACCTGCCACTCCTTGCACTCAGGGTCCTGGGCCAAGTTGAATAACGTCAATGCATTAAAAAGTTGCCAGAACTGTAAGGAGAGGGGTCTGTCAGTAAGATTAGTGTTCACTGGGGCTCAGAGATAGGTGGACACCCAAGGGAAGGATGGGGACACCCGGGTATGACTTACATGTCCAAAGAAGAGGAACGGAAGCAGAAAGGTGAGGCCCCTCCACATCCAAGACTGGAAGCCCTCTATAGGGGGTAGGAAAAAGCCGAAGGAAGTAGTGACCAAGCTGGAAGGGACGGGATAACTTTCACCCCGGAAGGCACGCCCCCCCCCCCCCCCCGCCCTCCTTTTTCCTCAGGACTGCAGAGCAGGGCCAACCGACTCACCCACGGTGAGATCCATAGTGTGCCGTTCGCCCAGGGCTCGCAGGCGGTACAGGCACCCGCTCTGATAGTAATACTGCAGAAACTGCACAAAGCCTGGGTGGCCGGGGCAGGTGGGCGTGTTAGACCAGCTCTGGCCACAGGCCCTCTTCCCCCTTTGTCCCCTTCCCTAGCAAGGAAACTCACTCTGGTACATGGAGAAAGATAGGAACTGGTTCCGGAACTTCTGGTACATGAGACCATCTGGCCTGAATTGAGGGCGAAAGCAGAGGAAAGCGGGGAGGTCTGAGAGCCTGGATCTTCTCCCTAGCCCCAACTCCCCTGCCAGCTTAGGTCTTGGTCACTCACCAGGTCAGCATGACTCCTGACAGGAACGTGGACACGTAATGATGGAAAACCCACCAGCCTTTAATCCTGTTAAGAGGGCAACAGTTACTCCAGCGAGGCACAAGGCTCCCATAGATACAAAGTACCTGTGTGCCACGACCCGCTCCCGCTGCGCATGCGCCTGTGCACGCCATCTGCGCAGCCGCACCTGGAACCATTATTGATGAGGATGCTCTCCCGGATGGTCAGCGTGCAGTAATACCAGACCAGCAGGAAATTGAAGGCAGCATCTGTCACCCTGGGGAGCAGGGCACAAAGAATTGACATGGGAGCCTTGGCCGTGACACTGTCCCAGCCCACCCCCAGACCAAGACACTCACCTGGAGTTGAGCAGGAAGCGGCAGGTGAAGGAGATGACAATGAGGATGATGGTGAGGTAGAGCTTGAATTTCTCATACTCGTCTTTGTAAGCGAACCTGAGGGGAGAGAGGCACAGGCATTCTCACTCAGGGTGAGCAGGCCACCCATGGGGGGAGGGGGGTTCCATTTGCCACCGTGCCCACGGGTCACAGACCAGCCTGGAGAAGTCAGACCCAGAACCCAAAACCTCACCAACCAAAGTCAGGGCAGAGGTGGATGGGGAACCCTGGGTGAGACTCAGCCCCTGACAACCACCACCACCACATACTTAGCCTGCTTGCTCAAAAGTGTCACGTTGACATTTCCCAGAACCAGACTCAGGTACAACCTACGGGACAGAAGGAGGCCTGAGTGACAGAGAAAACAGACACCACAGTCCAGGCACAGCTGCCCTCCCTGCGGCCTTGGTATACCATTCTAAACTTAGGGGGTGCCACTGACCAACCACACACACTGCACCCCGCCTCTCTCCCTGCCTGCTCCTCAATCCTGTCCTTGGGCTGAACAGTATCTCCAGCCTGTGGTGTTTTGCCTGGGACCTCCCTCCCCTTGGTGGCACCCTGAGAGACCTGGCCTTCTTTCCCCATGGGAAACCATTCCCCCATCCCAGACCACTCCTCAGGTCTGGGCATGGGAGTCGGCATCTGAGTGGATGGCATCTGTTGCTATCCCATAATTCTTTGCTTTTTCTTTTCTTTGTTTTTTGAGACAGGGTTTCTCTGTGTAGGCCTGGCTAGTTCTGAACTCAGAGCTCCTGCCTCTGCCTCCCAGAGTGCTAGGATCAAAGATGCACCAACACCAACACCAGCACCAGCACCAACACCAACTCCAACACCACCGCTGCCACTCCCATCCCCGCTCCCCAGCTCCCATCCCCGCTCCCCAGCTCCCATCCCCGCTCCCCAGTTCCCATCCCCCCTCTCCAGCTCCCATCTAATTCTTTGCCTTTTTCAACTCCAAGAAACTCAGCCCTGAGTCCTTCAGTGCTTCCCATACACAGCCACGCATGGGACCTCCTTCCCACCTCACTGGCCTCCCTTCCAAACTCCAGGTGGAGGGGGGCTCAACTGGCAGAGTGCTCGCCTAGCACCCACGAGCTCCTGGGTTCCGTTATTAGCACCACACAAAAACTCACACGTAGGGAAGGTGGAGGCGGGACCAGGAGTTGAGGCTCGTCTGGCCTACAAGACCCTGTCTCAAAAACAAGAAACTAAAACCAAAAAACCCCACAAAAACCAGGCTCCTAGTGTTTGTACCCCTCTGACTGACAATACCTATCTGTCCTCAGTCAGAGACACTCCAGGTGTGACAGCAACACTGTGTCATTTACTGAGCAGCTGCACTCAGTAGAGGGGGGCTTCTGTCCCCGCTCAGGCCTAGGCATGAGATGCCTGAGGCTGGAAACTTGAACTCTTCTCCCAGCTGTCTGGAGTTACTGTTGCTGTGATGAAACAGCAAGGTCAAAAGCAACTAGGGAAGGAGAGGGCTTGTTTGGTTTACATATCCTGGGTTGCATTTCAGTGAAGAAAGCCAAGGCAGGAGCTCACAGCAGGAGCCTGGAGGCAGGAGCTGGTGCAGAGGCCATGGAGGGGCACTGCTCACTGGCTTGCTCAGCCTGCTTTCTTTTTTTGTTTTGTTTTGGTTTTTCAAGACAGAGTTTCTCTGTGTAGCCTTGGCTGTCCTGGAACTCGCTCTATAGACCAGGCTGGCCTCGAACTCAGGGAGATCCACCTGCCTCTGCCTCCTGAGTGCTGGGATTAAAGGCACCTGCCACCAATGCCAGACAGAGGCAATTTCTTAATTGAGGTTCCCTCATCTCAGGTAATTCTATCTTGTGTCAAGTTGACTAAAAACTAGCTAGGACAACTGATTCCTTGTCAACTTGACACTGCAACGCTATTTAACATAACCTTTCCTTTCTTGTTCATCCCCAAGATCTCCTGTTAATAACTATCACAATATAAAACATATCACCAACTTGAAATTAGTACAAACTTTATAAAATCAAACATTTCAAAAGTTCAATCTTCTTAAAAATTACAAAGTCCAGCCGGGCATGGTGGCGCACACCTTTAATCCCAGCACTCAGGAGGCAGAGGCAGGCGGATCGCTGTGAGTTCAAGGCCAGCCTCGTTTACAAAGTGAGTCTAGGACAGCCAAGGCTACACACAGAGAAACTCTGTCTCAAAAGAAAAAACAAAACAAAAAAATTTACAAAGTTCTGAGCAGGGTGGTGGTGGCATACGCCTTTAGTCCCTGCACTCTGCAGGGAAGGCAGAGGCAGGTGGATCTCTGAGTTCGAATCCAGCCTGGTCTACCGAGAGAGTTCCAGGACAGCCAGGGCTATACAGAGAAACCCTGTCTTGAGAAACAAAAAGAAAAAAAAAAAAAACCTACAAAATCCCTTCTAAAAAGTAAACGTCTCTGTAAAACTCCAAAATCAGTTTCAAAGTCTCTCGGCTGTGGGCTCCTATAAAATCAAAATTAAGTTAAACACTTAAGAGGGAAGAGCCATGGCACAATGACAAACCAAACCAAACTCCAACTGTATAAATAACCCAGTGTTCAATGTCCGGGACGCACCACTCTGAGCCCACCCAACGGTTACTTCTCTGGTTCCTCCGTCCCCAGCCTTCACTTCATAGTCTCTGCAGGCTGGCTCCACTGCACAGCTGTGCGCGCGTGCTGCCCCCAGATTGTTTGTCTTGATTTTGTTTTGTTGAGACAGGGTTTCTCTGTGTAGCCTTGGCCCTGGTCTCACTTTGTAGACCAGGAGGCTCAAACCCACAGAGATCTGCCTGCCTCTGCCTCCCCAGTGCGGCTCTCTTCTCAATCACTGCTAATTCTTCAGCCCCAGCTAACCAGAACCACGGAATCTTAATTCTAAATAGAAAACGTCCACAATAGAATCTTCAAACTGAACTTCATAGCCCAGGCCTCTGCCGCCTGCACTGCTCTCAGAATTATTTTCCAAGCCCAGTGACTTTTCTAGCCCCAAGTTCCAGAGTCCTATGATTCTCCCAAACAACACAGTATCGCGCTACTATCCCGGTACCAACTTCTGTCTTAGTTAGGGCTACCACTGCTCTGACGAGACAGCGCGACCAAATAAGGCTTGAGGAGGAAAGGGTTTATCTGGCGTACATATCCTGAACCACCATCCACTGCGGGGAGCCAAGGCAGGGCTGCAAACCATATGACAACCTGGAGGCAGGAGCTGATGCAGAGGCCATGGAGGGGTGCTGCTCACTGGCTTGCGCAGAGGGGGGAGGGTTGGTGAGGGCGGGAGTGGGGGGAGGAGAGAGGGTGAGGCCTGCTTTCTTATAGAGCCTTAGGACAGCCAACCCAGGGACGGCACCACCCACAATGGGCTGGGCCCTCCCCTCTTCAATCACTAATTAAGAAAATGCCCTACAGGCTTGCCCACAGCCTGATCTCAGGGAGGCATCTTCTCAGCTGAGGATCCTTCTCCACTCTGATGACTGTAGCTTGTGTCAAGTTGACATAGACTCGCCACCCGGGGTACTCAGCATAATTTGCAAGCACTTTACCAAGTCAGCTACCTCCCCAGCCCTTGGTTTGGCTTTGGCTTATATTTTATTTTTGTACGTATAGGTGTTTTGCCTGCATAGATGGATGTGTACCATGTGTGTGCCTGGTGCCCCGGGAGGCCAGAGGGTGGTGCTGGATCCCCAGGAACTGAAGTTGCAGACAGGTGTAAGCTACCATGTAAGTGCTGGGAAATTGAACCCCGGTCCCCTGGAGGGGTGGCCAGTGCTCTTGGTCATTAAGCCACCCCCTTTTTGAGGGAGGGTCTCACTGTGTGGCTCTGGCTAGCCTGAAACACCCTCTGTTGACTAGGCTAACTCTGAACTCACTATGCAGTCAAAGAGAACACTGGACTCTCCCCCCTGCCTAAGCTTCCATAGTGTTAGCTCCACAGGCTTGTGCTAGCTCACTCCTCACCTCTGAAGAGGACACGGGCATCCTGGTACCAGGAGGCTGTGTCTGGCCTTGTGGGGTTAGGTGTCTGTCACTGAGGCCCCAGTTCCCTGAACACTTCCCTTGAAGCTCCCAGACAGCCGGACCAACAATCTGGCCTCCTTTGCTGACTGAGTGGCAGAGAGACGGGGCTAGGGCATCAAATTCTTGGAGCTGGGAGAAGGAAGGGCTCACCCGTTCTTCTTAGGCAAATAGGCTTCCATGTCGAAGAAGAGGCCTTGGCGCTCCTTCATCTGGTTTTCCAGCTCCTGCGCAGCCTCCATGGACTCGGACGGGAGAGAGGGTCTGCATCTGGGAGCACGGCAAGGGTTGGTCAGAGCGGGTTGGGGAGCCCAAGGCGCGCAGGAACCCCTGTGGGAACCCTTTGGGATAGAGGAAAGGGACAAAGGCCAGGGAGTGGAAGAATAGAAGAGCCATGCCGGGGCAAGCCCAGAGGCACCCCCAAGTCAACGGCACCCACCCCCAGCCGGATGTCACCCCCAACTCTCACTTTTTCAGCACCAAGGCCAGCTCCTGGAGCAGCTTCTTCTGGCGTGTGATGGAGGTTGCACAGTTGTCCTGGAGTCTGGTCAGCTCCTCCAGCTTCAGGCGGTACAGGCGGTGTGTTTCCTAATGTGGGGAGAAGCCATTAGCTTCACTAGGAAGCTGCCTGAGCAGGAAACCAGCTGTCTTAGAGCTTTCTGGGTTTGCCCAGGAACCTCCCAGAGATTGCTCTGGCCCTGAGAAGCCAGGAGCTAGGTTCCTTCCTGTAAACTCAGACCCTCCATAATACACGTCCCTAACAACGGGTCGGTTGTCCCCAGCTCTGCTACCTGAGCCATCTGGACCCTTTCATATAGTTCTTCCTATTGTAGTGACCCCTCCCCCAACCGCAAACCAGTTCTCAGCGCTAATTCATAACTGGAACTTTGCTACTGTTATAAATCTAAATGTATATCTCCACATCTTCCGGTGGTCTTAGGTGACGCCTGTGAAAGGGTCGTTTGACCCCCCCCCCCAAGTTGAGAATTGCTGCTCTTGACCAAAGAGGCTGCTTGAATCTACCACCTTTTCTGTTCCTCCCACCTACCCAGCCTGAAATGAAAGAATGGAAACCAAGAATATCCCTGATGCCTTCCATCCAGGCATTCCTGATGTTTCCTCTCAGATAGGTTAAAGGTCACCAGGCTTCCCGCCCTAAGGCCAATCCCTCCTATCCACTCCCCTCCTACAAGCACCTTTGGCCCAAAGCTTCCCCAAGCACTTTGCCCTAGTGGGTGAACCTTGTAAGATGCAACCTAAAGACAGGGCAAGGGGCAGTGTGGGGAAATTAAGGCAGAGGCTGGGAGACTTGGAGCTGTCTAGGCCTCAAGAGAGTCCTAGTACCAGCAGGCTGGGGAGAGCTGGCACCTGCAGTGGGCACACGAGACTGGGCACAGTCCAGTAGAGGCAAAGGTCTAACCTAGTCTCTAGTTGGCCAGGCTCCACTATTTGGGTCTGTTTCTCATGCCAAAATAGGCTGTCACATCCTCCTCAGACTCTAGCATATGCTATCTATGCCCAGTGACAGCCTTCCTGGAAGCAGCGGCTTCCTTCTCTCTGGTATGGGGACAGAGTGGCCACAAATGACCCGATCCTGGGACTGGGAGGTTTTCCAATGGTCTCTACTAGGCCAGGAGGTCCCTGTAGAGTCTGCCCCGCCCACCTCTCTCAACAAGAAAAGAGCCACAAGCTCAGGGTCAGGCCTCCTCCCGTCCCTAGGTGGGCGCTGTTCCTCGGTCTCAGACGGCTGAGATTCCCCATCCGGGTCTGAATTTTACCTAAACTTGCTTTTCTGCAGCGTTCAGCAAGGAGTTAGCCAAGGGCGAGGAAGGCGTTGTCCCGCTGCACGTTTGCAGGGTGACTGACCTAAAAGGCTGGGCCCGCCTGCGCTCTGTCCCTCTAGGAAGGGAGCGGGGTCCCAGAGCGGGTAGCGGTGCGGAGGGAGGGCAAGAGAGGAGTTCAGACCTGTTTTCCAGGCCTTTGCACAAAGTTGAGCTGGCCTGGTACAGAGGGTTCCCACCCAGGCACGCCGGGCACCCGTGGGCAATCGAACATATAAGGAGGAAAAGTGAGGGAGAGCTTCGACCTCTGACCCCTCCGAGCTACCCTATGTGTGACCTAGGGCTGCCCGACCCTTGTCCCCGCGACAGAGAGACGTGGCTCGGGACGTGGATGGCCGCAGGGACGCTCACCTGGATACCTTGGAATTCCTGCTGCAGATCTTCCCAGTTGCGCAGGCAGTCGCCTAGCGGGTCTGGGGGCGGGGACTGCATGTCTTTGTCCACGCCACGGGCCGCGGGGAGCCGCGAGTGGGGAGGACGGAGTTGCAACCCCGGCCGGCCGGAGGCGCCTCCGCCACCGCCCCCGTCCGCTTCCGGGCTCGCGCTGCCGAGGCTGCCAACGGGAAAAGGCCCGGCGTAATCTGCGCGCGAGCCCCGCCCCTAGGAGCAGCCAATCGGAGCCAGAGACGGAAACTGGGCGGGGCCACGTGTCCGCAGGGCGTCTCCTCCTTCAGTGACCGGACCTTCGTGCTCTACTTGGAGGGTCCACTTCCTTGGACCACTCACAAAGCAAGGCGACACGTGCTTCCAACATTTTAAGGTTGTTGGTTTGTTTTGTTTTGTTTTGTTTTGAGCATAGCGTCTCTCTGTGTAGCCCTGGCTGGTCTGGAACCGAGAAATACCCCTGCCTGTGCCTCCCAGCGTGCCGAGATTAGAAGCTTCAAACACTTTGTCCTTGAGAAGCAGCGCTTCTCTAGGGCTAGCCCTTGTCTCACAGCTTCTACGGACACCCTTTTCCTGGCCCAGAGCCCTCGGTACTCCCCTCCCCTGTCCTAAGTTTGTAGGCTGCCTCTCCTAAAGTACAAACTTAACTCCCCACCTGCTCCTGCTGAAGCCTTACCGGTGCAGAGATGTAGCTGAGTCAGTAGAGTGTTTGCCCAGCATGCAGGAAGCACGGAGTTCAATACCAACCCAGCACCACATAATGAACCAGATGCGGAGGCACATGCCTGTGATTCCAGAACTTGGGATGTGTAGGTAGAACGATCAGAAGTTCCAGGTCATCCTCATGGGGACAACCCCCCCCCTTTTTTCCTTCTTTTTGTTTTTCAGGACATGGTTTCTCTGTGTGGCCTTGGCTGTCCTCGACTCGCTTTGTAGGCCAGGCTGGCCTTGAATTCACAGTGATCCTCAGGCCTCTGCTTCCCGAGTGCTGGGATTCAGGTGCACCACCCATGCCTGGCTTGAGGATGTTTTCTAAATGATTGACACCCTACATTCTTCAGCAGGCCCGTGTTAGCACCCTCTACCCAGAGTTGTGAGTCTGGGGAAGTGCATATGGACAGTTCCCTTTGAGACTTGTGGAATTTGAGCCCGTGAGATGCCTCAGCAGGCAAGAGTGCCTAGGGCCAAGCCTGATGACTTTTAGTTCAATCCCATGACCCACGTTGTGGAAATACGAGAATTTATTTCAGCAACTTGTTCTTCAGCCTCCACATATTTGCCATGGCAGGCCTACATATACATATAAAGTGTAGGAGGCTGAAGCAATAGCTCAGTGGTTGAGAGCACTGGCTGCTCTTACAGAGGGCTGGGGTCCAATGCCCAGCACCTAAATGGTGTTTCACAAACATCTGTAATTCTAGTCCCAGGGGATCCAACCCTCACTTCTGGCCTCTGCTGGTACCAGCCACATATTTGGTGCACAAATATACATGCAGGAAAAATTAAGTAAAAAATGCACAGAAGATACAAAATGTAAAATGAGGTGTAATAAAATTTTGTAAAGACTTGTGGAATTTTGGGGGCCGAGGGACGTGACTCAGTTGTCACAATGCCTGCATACAGGCAGCTCTGGACTTGCTTCCCAGTACCACAGACTTGGCGTGGTGGTGCAGGCCTGTGATCCCAGCATGCGGGAGGAAGAGGCAAGAGAATCAGAAGTTCAATATCATCCTCAGCTACATAGTGAATTCCAGGTGAGCTTGGGCAACATGAGATGCTATCTCAAAAGAAAAAAGAAATGGTGCTGGGCGTGGTGGTGCACACTTCTAATCCAGCACTCGGGAGGCAGGCGGATCACTGAGTTTGAGGCCAGCCTGGTCTGCAAAGCAAATCCAGGACAGCCAAGGCTACATAGAGAAACCCTATCTCAGAAAACAAAAACAAAACAAAAAAGAAAGAAAAAAATGGACTTAAGAGTTTCTAGAACCCTGGTAGTGTATGGTGGGAGGGCAGTGTCTCCTTTGCTGAGCTGGGAACAGAGACATGGATCCAGAGGCAGCGGTCAGAGTGCTGGCTCTGGGCAAGCAGCAAAGACTCCCAGTCTGAGGCCTCTGAAGTCTGAAGCATCTCTAAGGCTGGACTGGAGGATGTCCACCCTGTGGTGGACACTGGGATACTCTCTGGATGGGTTGACACAATGCATCTGCTGAGCACCCCAACCCCAGCTAACCTCCCAAGGGTCCGAGTCAGCAGGGTGTCCAACAGCTGCTCTAGCAGCCAAAGGCAGCTGCAGGAGTGCAGGCAGGGTGGTGCAGCATGCTTCCAGGTGTGAAAGTTCCTGAGGAGCCAGAAGGAAAAGGGATTCTGTTCTGTTGGATGGAAAGGCATCTAAGAAGCCCAGTCATTATGTAACGCACCTGTAATCCCGGCACTGAGAAGACAGAGGCAGGAAAACAGCAAGGCCAAGGGCAGCCAGGAGTACATAAAGAGACCTCAGTTCTTTCCCCCCCCCCCACGATTTTATTTATTTATTGTATATAAGTGCTCTATTTGCATGTACACATGTATGTCAGGAGAGGGCATTATATCTCATTATAGATGGTTGTCAGGCACCGTGTGGTTGCCAGGAATTGAACTCAGGAGCTCTGGAAGACCAGACAGTGCTCTTAACCGCTGAGCCATCTCTCCAGCCAGAGGCCTCTGTTCTTAAAGTAGAGAGATGGTTCAGTGGGTAAGAGCACCGGCTACTTTTCCAGAGGATCCAGGTTTGGTTCCCAGCACCCACATCACGGCTCACAATCATCCGTAACTCCAGTTCCAAGAGAAGCCATGCCCTTTTCTGACATCTGTAAGCACCAGGCACACATGCATATACATACATGCAGGCAAAACCTCTCTCTATATAAAATAAAACCAATAAATTTAAAAGGGGTATATGGAATGGATTAGGAAAACAAAACACAACAGTGCAGGGCTGGGAGTGTGGCTTAGTGGGCAGAGTGGCTGACTAACATGCAGGACTCAAGGTCCATCCTCAGTGGCACATAAATTGAAGCAGTGGCCACACTGTAATCTCAGCACTCAGGAGGCAGAGGCAGGAAGAGCAGGCATTCAAGATTGTCCTCTTCTGCTACACAGAGTTTGAGGCCATCCTGGACGACATGAGACCTTGGGTCAAAAAACGAAAGGTTGAAGATATAGCTCAGTGATGGAGGGCTTGCTTAAACCGTAAGAGGCTCTAGGTCAGTGGTTCTCAACCTGTGGATCAAGACCCCTTGAGGGATTGGGTGACCCTCTCACAGGTGTTGCCTGAGGTCATCGGAAAACACAGAGGTTTACAATTCATCACAGTAGCAAAATTACAGTTCTGAAGTGGCAACAGAATAACTTTATGGTTGAGAATGTTAGCATAGGTCTGCCTAGCAACCTATGATGTCATCACCTGCCTGCCACTAGGTGGGCCAGCTGTGCAGGATATAAAAAGGACAAACCCATCTTGTTTCCTTTTCTTCCTCTTCCTCTTGCTCTCTCTTCCTCTTCTTCTTTCTGCCGTCTCTGTCTCTCTTTTTGGGGTGCCCCCCTCTCCTTTCCTTCTCTCCCATGCTTCTACAATAAGCTTCCCCATATTATACCTGTTGCCTGGCATCTTATTTTTCATATTTAATAGGGGGTCACCACGACATGAGTCATGGTGTTAGGAAGGCTGAGAACCACTGTTTTAGGTTCAATCTCTAGTATGGGGGAAAAACAAATAAACAAACAAACAAAAGAACCAGTCTTAGGATACAAACATGAAACTCCAGGCAGCAAGGCTCTTTTTCTGGACCACTCCAAGTGTGTACCTGAGCCCCCCACCCCCCAAAAGTCCCAAACAAGGCTCCTCAT
>OU015754.1:14399105-14461780 GCA_907169655.1 Acomys percivali | reverse complement strand
CTCTCTCTCTCTCTCTCTCTCTCTCTCTCTCTCTCTCTCTCTCTCTCACACACACACACACACACACACACACACACACACACACAGAAGAGTGGGGAGTTTACCTGAGGGTAGCCTCAAACTTGCTCTGTAGTTGAGGATGACCTTGAACTCCTGATTCTCCCGCCTCCCTATCCAGTCCCAGTCCTAAAATTGCAAGTCCCTACACACTTACTTCATGTGTTGATGGGAACTAAACCCAAGACCTTTGTTTGTTTGAGACAGTATCTCAACGCATAGCTCTGGCTGTCTTGGAATTGATTTGTAGATTATTAGGCTGGCCTCAAATTCACAGAAATCTACCTGTCTCTACCTCTTAAGTGGTGAGATTAAAAGTACAAACAAGCCACCATGCCTGGCTTAGACCCAGAGCTCTTTGCAAGTCAGGGAAGCACTCTACTAACAGAGCCCCAGCTGCAGGCCCATAACACATACCTTCAAGGTCTCCTCATTATAATGCATGAGGAAGGCCACAACAGCAGCACTGCTGCGGCTGATGCCCTGGGTGGAAAAGACCAGGATGACAGAGCGGAGCCGGAGGTGAAATTCTGCAAAAGGAAAGGAGTAAGAGGGGCTGTGCATGGCACTCTTCCCTGGAGACCTCAGAAGCCATCAGAAGACCATCCTTACCAGGCCTAGTAGTACAGGCCTGGAATCCTACATGCTCAGGGGCTAAGAGGAAAAAAAGACTAAAAGTTCAAGGTCAACCTAGGCAACCCACGGAGATGCTGTCAAAAGAAAAAGAAAAAAAAAAGAGAAGAGGCTGGAGGTCCTCAAGTCCCCCAGTGAGGGGCTGGGGCATGGCTCAGTGGTAGAGAACCTGCCTAGAATCCCCCATTTGAGGGGCTGGGGTGTGGCTCAGTGGTAGATCACCTGCCTAGAATCCCCCAGTGAGGGGCTGGGGTGTGGCTCAGTGGTAGAGCACCTGCCTAGAATCCCCCAGTGAGGAAGTAGGGTGTGGCTCAGTGGTAGAGCATGTGCCTAGAATCCCCCAGTGAGGGGCTGGGGTGTGGCTCAGTGGTAGAGCCCCTGCCTAGAATCCCACAGTGAGGGGCTATGGCATGACTTGGAGGTACAGCATTGACCTAGCATTTGTTCCACCCTGATTGTATACCTCAAGTTGAAAAAAAAAGTTAAAAAGTGAAAGTGGTTATGTTGCTGGGCAAATGAGGGGTGGTGGAGACTAATATTCCACCCTTAGCCATCTAAGTAGCAGCTTGGGCTTGGGGCCAGGTTGGTGCCACATTGGCAGCAGAGATCCCTGACCTGACTCAGCCTAGCTCTGCCCAGGAATGTTGCTTTTCCTGGTCAGCTCTGGGACTGGAGTGAAAGACCTGTGCTTATTGTGCTGAGCAGCTGATGGGCAGTGCTGTAACAAGTGTGAGGCCAGCACAGAGCCATGTAGACACAGGAAGCAGGATGGGAATCAGATCTCGATGGATTTGGAGGAACCTTGCTTCTCTTATCTGAGTCCACTGACTACACTGAGTACAGCAATAGAAAGAGGAGCACTTCTGAGGCCCCATGCCCCACAGGAGTGCAGGCACCCAAAACATGGTGCACCCATGTTTGCCTGTATCTTCACTGTCCAACTGGCTCAGAAGGCATGGCCATGTAGCTAAGGGACAATTAGATACAATGTGGTGCAACTGTGGGGGAGGCATCCATCCTAAGCTGCTCATGTACATGTGGCTGAGGGCTTCTCGGCAGCTGAATGCGCTAGATTTTGTAGTTTTCCCAAGTCCTGAGAGTCTCTGACAAAGAGACTCTTGCACCGGCAAGAAGGGTATCCCCAGTCTGAAAATTCTCCTTACCTATGAAGTGACAGATGTGGCGGAAAAAGATGAAAAGGTTGGAATCTGAAGAATCCTCGATCTTGACATGCAAGAGCTTGTCTTCATCGCCTGCAAAACTTAAGGAAGGCAGCATGGTGTTGAGCATCTGTTTCCTCCTCACAGGAACATTCCTTCCAGGACAGAGGCTTCCTAAAACTCAGGAAACTTCCAAGGCTCAGGAAGTGAGCAACTTGCAAACCCCAGCAACTTCCTGAAATTTACAAGATTCACAAGGCCCCTCCCTGAGCTGTACAGGCAGTAAAGAGGTACAGGGGAGAGGAGACTCTAGCCTGAGGAGCTGTCTGTGAGTCATGAAGGAAATTACAGGGTCACAGCTACCGTGAATTCTGACTCAGCTGTGTGCGTCACCCACAGGAGTTCCTGTCAGTACTCCCCCCATACACATGCACCTGGTAAGTAACCACAGTAAACTTACTGGTTATCTGTGTTGGACTTTGGTAGTGATTATCTTGCTTTTAGACCGTCACCAGTGTCCTATCTGGGATGAACAGATGCTTGTTCACATCTCCCCAGGAAAGTCACACAACACTTGGGTGATCAGCCCGCGCCACTGTGTCTCTTGCCCACAGCACAGAAGCCACCGGGGAATGTTTAGGGGCTGGCGTCAGGGTTATAGGAACTAGTAGAAATAGTACCTGGGGTCTGGGGAGATGGCTCAGTTGATAAAGTGCCTGCTGGGCAAGTATCAAGACCTGAATTTGATCATCAACCCCTACTAAGAAAAAAAAAAAAGCCAGGCTTGATGGCCTGCACTTGCAATCCCAACATGGGAAAGTGGAGGCAGACGGATCCCTGGTCTCACTAGCCAGCTAGCCTAGCCTACTTGGTGAATTCTAGTCCAGTGAGAGGTCCTGTCTTTAAAAAAAAAAATTATTTATTATGTATACAGATCTCATTATAGATGGTTATGAGCCAACATATGGTTGCTGGGATTTGAACTCATGACCTTTGGAAGAGCAGTCAGTGCTCCTTACCTCTGAGTCATCTCTCCAGCCCCAAGGTCCTGTCTTTTTAAAGAATGTGGACAGCTCCTGCAGAGTGAGGCTGGAGGTTGTCATCTGGCCTGCACATACAGCCAGACACACACACACACACACACACACACACACACACACACACACACAGAGAGAGAGAGAGAGAATGCCTGACATAAGACATCTACCTGGAATTTGCCAGTGAGGGGCTGGAGGTGTGGCCCAGTGGTTGAAGCACTCTGCTAGAATCCTCCACTGAAGGAATGGGGCATGATTCAGCAGAAGAACATTTGGTGAGTGTGTAGGAGATCTGGGTTTAATCCTAATACTGAAAAGAAAACAAAAACCCAGCCACAACAAACTACAGCAGTAGGAAACATGTGTAAATATGTGACTCTTAACCTAAAACAAAAACCATGGGCGGGAGAAATGGCCTAGTCAGCAATATGCATTCTGCACAAGCGTAAGAACCTATGTCACAGTCCCCAGCATCCGCATGAGAAGCTGGGTTAATGGGGGGGTACACACCTGGAAACCTAGGGCTGGGGCACAGGGACAGATCCCCCAAGCTTACTGCCTGGCCAGATTATCCGTCTATGAGCATCAGGTTCAGTGAAAGACACTGTCTTAAAAAATAAAAGTGGAGCTGGGTGTGATGGCGCACACCTTTAATCCCAGCACTTGGGAGGCAGAGGCAGGCCAATCACTGTGAGTTCAAGGCCAGCCTGGTCTACAAAGTGAGTCCAGGACAGCCAGGGATACACAGAGAAACCCTGTCTCAAAAAAAAAAAAAAAGTGGAGAGTGAGAGAGAAAGATACCAACATCAACACCAACACCAGCATACAGAACACACACATACACCCACACCCACACCCATAGTAACACTTTTACTTACAAGGGTGTTGACTCCATGGAAATATTGACATGCACTTTAATTTTCAAATCCTTGTGAATCCTAGGGTTGCAAGCTTGACTTAATTTGCCCAGGAAGACTTTGCCTGGAAGTATCTCAACTGGGTATGGCTGGAAGGCATCCAGTTCCTGGGGTAGGGAAGGAAGAAGGCTGCTGTGTGCATATGGCTGCTGAAGAGAAAAGGAAGGTTTCTCTCGGGAGGTGTGGCTCTAAAGGCAAGCTTGGAGGAGCAATCTCAAGACAGTGATGGAGTTTCAGATACATTGACAATGAATACTTCACATGAGAAGTCAGAGGCTGGTGTAGACAAGAACTGGCCCACAGCACTACAGTACGTGAAGGGGTCTCCCTGCTGATGTCCCTTCCCTCACGGCACCTGTTTGTACCTGGCCATACAGACAAAGGTTAGAATTGACAATCTGTGGCCCAAAACTTGCCTGATTGAGGTTGGTGCTTGCTGCCAAGCAACTTGAATTCAATCCCTGGGCCTCACATGTTGGAAGAAGAGAATCTGGCTTCCACATATGCATCATGGCACTTGGCACATGCACGTGTGCACATGCACATTGGACACATACATACTCCGCCACAAAACAAATCAATGTTATCAGAAAAAAGAAGCCTAACAATATTCTTGGGACGTAATACTGGAGAAAGGAAGGTTTGTGTGTTTGTTTTGGTTTTTTGGCTTTGTGTTTTTGAGACAGGGTCTCTGTGTGTAGCCCTGGCTGTCCTGGACTCTCTTGTAGACCAGGCTGGTCTCGAACTCACAGAGATCCGTCTGCCTCTCCCTCCCGAGTGCTGGGATTACAGGTGTGCACCGCCATGCCCAGCCAGGAAGGTTTATTTTGGTTCTCAGTTCATCTATCATGGTGGGGAAGCCACGGTGATGGCATCCTGTCCATGGCAGCGAGGAAAGGTGCACAGCACAGAGCAGAAAGCAGAGTTAGCGGGCTAGAACCAGGGCTGAGTATACTGCTTAAGGCCCACCCCTAGGACCTACTTTCACCAGCCAGGTTCCACCTCCTAAAGGCTCTGCGGCCATCTGAGGAGGGACTCTGGCCGGGGGAATGAGTGCTCAAAGCATATAGTTATGGGGGAACATTTCAGAGTCAAACTGTACACTGTCTGATTTAGCACACTGCCCCACACAGAAACCAGACTCTGCCCTAGATTCCCATGTTTGGCCTCCCCATAATGTATTAGCTCTGAATGTCATTATAGATTGAATCCCGGAGTCATTCCAGGCTCATTTCTCCACCTCTGTCTCCCCATGTCCTCCATCCCCATCTTTTCTTTCTCCACTTGTTGTGGAAGTTTTGGGCTATATGTAAACATGTTGTTGTTTTAAGCCCAGGTGTGGGAGATGAGGGCTGCTCCAGTTCCTCCACAGCTGATAACTGCCTCTTGAGAGGGCACGTGATGTTTGTCAACTCTGAATTACCTCATGCGGGGGCATCTTTGTCAGTGGGATAAAAGCCAGACCCAGAGAGAGACAGCGGTGGGGGTGGGGGTGGGGTAGGGGTGGGGGCGGGGGTGGGGGTGGGGGCAGCTCTGAGAAAGAAGAAGGCTGCTGCTGCTCCCCCTGCTGCTCCTAGTTGCTGTTGATGCAGTGTGATGAAAGTTGGAGACAGGACTGGACTTGCCCAAAGAACCCGACTACCCTAAACAGCAGGAAGCAGCTAAGGACAACTTCGCCCCCTCTCCCCACTAACCTTCTTTCCTTCCTACCTGGTGTTGGGGTGTTGGAAGGGATTGGGGTCGAGTAGGAAGAAAGAGACTTGAGGAATCCAAAAATAAAAATAGTTGGTTAAAAGTATGCCAACATCCACCTCCACTTACCTGTCAGTCTCAGCCTCACTTCCTAGTGGCCTATTCTCATCCTCCTGCCTCACCTGGGGCATCCAGATGATCTTCTGGGTCCGGAAGAAGTGGTACAGGCCAGAGAAGCATTCGTAGCCCCCTCTGAGGACATAGACAGGTTGCCGGGTAAAGTTGGTGAGCATTTGTCCAAATTCTACAGCAGGTCCAGGTAAGAGTTCTGCAGGTGGAGACAGAGGTCCAAGGTGTGGTCAGCATTTACCTGTGTTAGAATGGATGGCCACTTCCATCTGAAAACAATTACTCAGAAACCCACGTCAAGGGGCACACAAAATAAAATAAAATTAGGGGAAAATTCTGAGTCAAGGATTGAGAGTAATGCTGTAAGAGAAACATTATTTGGTTTTAATTCACCAGCATGTATATCTGTGCACATTTGTGTGCTGCCTGCAGAGGCCAGAAGAGGGCAGCAGATCCCCTGGAACTGGAGTTACATAGACAGTTGTGAGCAACCATTTGAGAGCTGAGAATCTCTGGAAGAGCAATTGGTGTCTTAATCACTGAGCCATTTCTCTAGTCCCAAAATTTTATTATTTTTAAAAAAATATTTATTTATTTATTATGTAAAGAGTGCACATTAGATCGCATTATAGATAGTTGTGAATCACCGTGTGGTTGCTGGGAATTGAACTCACGGCTTCTGGAAAGGCAGTCAGTGCTCTTAACTGCTGAGACATCTCCCCAGCCCCAAAATTTTATTATTTTTAGTTATGTTTGTGTGTGTGTGTGTGTGTGTGTGTGTGTGTGGTTGTGGTTTTGTGCACAAGTGCAGGTGCCCACAGAGGCCAGTACAGGGTACCAGCTCCCCAGGAGCCAGAGTTACAGGTGGTTGTGAGTCACCTGACATGGGTGCTAGGAACTGAACTCTAGTCCTCTATAAAAGCAGTATGTGTGCTTAACCAATGACCACCTTTCTGGCCCCACATCACACCTTGTTGTGGCTGAATAACACTCCATTATGTAGATGTACTGTATGCTATTGCATCCATTCATTGGCTGCTTATGACGTCTGTGTTGTTTCCACTGTGTGCTATTATGAAACAAGGTACAAGTTTTTGTGTAATGTGTTTGCATTTCCTTGGAGCATGTACCCTAACACTCTGAAGACTCACCATTGCAGTCTTTACACTACATCATTTTATATTTTTGTTTTATAGCTGTGCTTTGGGTTAATTTTGTTGTTGGTTGGTTGGTTTTTGTTTTTTGAGACAGGGTTTCTTCTCTGTGTAGCCCTGGCTGTTTTGGAATCACTCTGTATACCAGGCTGGCCTCGAACTCATAGAGATCTGCCTTAGCCTCCTGGGTGCTGAGATTAAGGGTGTCTGCCACTCTGCCACTATTGCCCAGCTCTGGGTTAGTTTTTAATTTTTATAAGATTTTATTTAATGGTGCGTGCGTGCGTGCGTGCGTATGCAGGCATACACATCTACCACAATGTATATATGAAGAGTAGAGGCCAACTCATAGGGGTTGGTACTCTCCTGGGCCCCTTTGGGAGCCAGTGATGGAACTCAGCTTGTGGGTCTGCTCATAGGCACTTTCTACCATTTTACTGTCTCTGGTTTTGTGTTGTGCGTCAGAGGCTCATTCTGTAGCAGAGTCCTTCCTAGAACTCAGTATGTAGGGAAGACTATGCTTGAAATTGTAGAAATCTGCCAGACTACATCTCTCCAATGCTGGGACTACAGTTGTGAGCCGCCATGCCCAGGCCCTTTTACACTGTGGTCAGTGGTGTACAAAAGTTCCAGTCTCCACATTCTTGCCAACACTTGTTACTGTCTGTCTTTCTTTTTTATTATTATGCCTACCCTAGTGAGTGTTAAGTGATATCTCCCTGTAGTTTAGTCTTGTTTGTATGTAGACAAGATCTATGTAGCTCATTCTGGCCTGGAACTCACTATCCTCCTGACTCAGCCTCCTGAGAGTGGGGATTAGAGGCATGTATCATTATGCCTGCTGTTTTGTGTGTGCGCACAACGACTGTGTGTGCGCACAACGACTGTGTGTGCGAGAGAGACTATAAATGTGTATGCACTCATACCATGGTGCATATGTGCAACCAGTCTTCCCATTTGGGTCCCAGGGATCATCTTACTGACCATCTTTTTATGGTCTGCTATCAATTTAAACCTTAAAGCCTTCATGAATCATAATTATGCTATATAAGTTAATATTCACTATTCATTTATCTGAGCTTAAAGTCACCTAGGACACTGGGGAGAAGTATCTTTGGGTGTAAATGTGAGGATGTTTCCAGGGAGAATTTAATCAAGGAGGGAAGATCTATCCTGAATGTGGCACCACCACTCCACGGGCTGGGACTGAGACACAATGAAAAGAGGAAGTGGAGGCCCAGGGACTGCAGAGCGAGCCCTCTGAAACTGTGAGCCAAGTCAATCTTTGCTCTCTTAGGCTGTTTGTCAGGTATTCTGTCACAGCATGAAAGTGACTAATACACCTCATGTGGCTTCAACAGAGATCCTGCATAATCCTGCCTTGGCCAAGATACTCTGGCCCAGGAAAATTGGTTGGCAGACCTCAAGAGCACAGCAGCAGAAGAAGGGAATGGGCTCTGTCCCCCAAACCAACTTTCCAGGGAGATGGCTCAGATAGCAGAGTGTCATTAAGGCCTGAGTTCCATTCCCAGAACCCACATAAAAACAATGGGCTTGGTGGTGTGTGCTTATAACCTCATTAATGAAGACAGACAGATCCTTGGGGTTCCATGGCTGGCCAGGCCAGCTGAACCAGTGAATTATACATGAGAGAGTCTCAAAAAGTAAGGTGGGACCAGGAAGACAGTTCAGTGTATAAATATCTGTCACCAAGTTAGATGGACAGGCCTCAACCCAGGACCTCCATACAAGACCTGTGACACCCCCACCCTCAATAAATTAGATAAATGTAATTTAAAAAACTTTCTACTAGCACTCAGGAGGAAGAAGCAGGTGGATCACTGTGAGTTGGAGGCCAGCCTGCTCTACAAAGTGAGTCCAGGACAGCCAGGACTACAAAGAGAAACCCTGTCTCGAAAAACCAAACAATCGACCAACCAAAAACAAAACAAAAAACTTTTTAGACCTGAGGATCAACACTCTGGCTTCCATGGATGTACCCACACATGTGCACCCACATATACACACAAAATAAAATCAACTAGGGAAGGAAAATTTTGTTTTATTAAATCAACTGAACTGTTCCTCAAGTCAAGGACACTTCCAAAAGAGATTGCTCAGGACGTAAGTAGCAGGGAGCTATCTGGAGGATGAACCTGGGTTTGCAAACCATGGTGGGAGAGGACTTGCAGGTATCCAAGTGAATGTCACCCCCTTTCCCTATGGGGCCTGGCTCAGAAGTCCCAGAGTCCAGACAGTGGATTACAGGGCACCAGCTGTGTCTCTCTTGAGCAAGAGACTAGTGGGTCAGAGGCCATAGGGGAGTTGGATAGAATTCCCAGGCTACCTCGATGCTGTTACCTTTAGCCTAGATATCTGCCTCTCCACTGCAATTCCATAACTGCAGGGTCAGTATTAGAGACAGTTGGGGACTCCCACAGAACCCAGCCAACCTGCTAAGCAGCTTCAAGAGCTACCACACCTACTGTTTCAGAAAAGGCTTTTTGTCAAGAACAGTAGCTGGGTGTGCTGGTGCATGCCTGCAATCCTAGCATTAAAAGGCTGAAGCAGGAGAATGACAGATTTGGGATCCTGATCCCTTGGCCTCAGCTTACCAATGGTGAGACTGCAGGTATGCACTACCACACCTGGCTGAAAGACATCATTTTAGCATATTTGGCTTCACAAAGGTTATCTTTTTGCTTTGTTTTGTTTTGTTTTGTTTTCTCTTTATTTTTTCTTTTTCTTTCTTTTTTTAAAAGATAGTCTCACTACATAGCCCTGGCTGGCCTACATACTCCCTATGTGGATGAGGCTGGCCTTGAACTCACAGAGATCTACTTGTTTCCTAAGTGCTGTGATTTAAAGGTGTTTGCCACCAGGCCCAACCCAAAAGACATCATTTTAACTGAGGAAAATTTCCTTAGAGTGGAAATGTGACATTTGGCTGTGGTCTCTTTCTGAGTGAGAAACTCAATAGCACAATGACACCTCTCATATAGTACAAGTGTTTTTTTTTTTTTTTAATGACATTTACTTACTTACTTGTGTGTGGGGACATGCTTTTGCCATAGCATGTATATGGAGGTCAGAGGACAACCTGTGGATGATGGCTCGCTCTTTCCTTGTGCGTCCCAGGGATGAAACGCAGGTTGTGCCCTCACTGCGGAGCCACCTCCCCAGCCTCAGTTCTTAAGGGTCCAGGCCTAGCTATGAACAAGCTGAACATGTGGTAGTTCCAGTACTGGGGGACCAGAAGTTCAAGCTACAGTGATGCAGAGGTCGGCCTGGGCTTCATGAGACACTGTCTCAAAAAAGGTGAGGCCAGAGAGATGGCTCAGAGAGTAAAGGCACTTGCTGCCAAGCCTGATCACCTGAGTTTGATCCCTAGGACTTGTGTGGCATATAATATATATATATAAAACATAATTTTCCAAAAGTTTTAATTAAGTGTGTTTGGGGTGGGGGATGTGCACATGAATGCAGGAGCCTCACACACCAGAGGGTCAGATGCCCTGAAGCTGTAGTTACAGGTAGTTGTGAGCCACCCTACATAAAACACTGGGACAATGAATGGAGAGATGGCTCAGAGGTTAAGAAGCACTGGCTGCTCTTCCAAGGGTCCTGAGTTCAATTCCCAGCAACCATATGGTGGCTCACAGCCATCTATAATGAGACCTGGTATCCTCTTCTGGTGTGTAGACAGAACATTGTATACAAAATAAATAAATATAAATCTTTAAAATAAAATAAAATAAAGCCAGGCATGGTGGTGCACGCTTTTAATGCCAGCACTTGGGAGGCAGAGGCAGACAGATGACTATGAGTTCAAGGCCAGCCTGGTCTACAAAGTGAGTCCAAGACAGCCAAGGCTACATAGAGAAACCCTGTCTCGAAAAAATTAAAATTAAAATTAAAATTAAAATTAAAAAAAAAATAAATAAAGTGCTGGGACTCAAACTCAGGTCCTCTGCAAAAACAGAACATACTCTTAGCTGCTGAGCCATCTTCCATCCCCAAATGTACAAACAAACAAAAAGGGTTAGAGATGTAGCTCAGTTGGTAGAGATCTTGCCTTGCATGCCCACGGTCCATTCCACACTGCATATGGCATGGTGGCACATGTCTATAACCCCAGCACTCAGAAGGTGAAGAAAGGATGACCAGAAGTTCAAGGTCACCCTCACCTCTGCAATGAGTTGGAGCCCAGCCTGGGCTACACTAGACTCTGATTCAAAGCTACAAACTGTAGCTCAAAGGAACCCACACAGGGTAGAAGATTCCAAGCCAAAGACCACCTGGGAATGCGCAATAGCATTACAATTGTTAAAGGTGGAGCCACAGCGCCACCCAGTGGCAGAGAGTGTCAATGGCCACACTCATCACATCAGCACAGCCCATAATTGCAAACCTATGGGCTAAAAAGAGACTAAACCAGCGTTAGAACTATAATTAAATGTCTTAGGGAGATGGAGAAATGGCTCAGAGGTTAAGAACACTGGCTGCTCTTGAAAAGGTCCTGAGTTCAATTCCCAGAAACCACATGGTGGCTCACAACCATACATAATGAGATTTGGTGTCCTCTAGTGTGCAGGTTATATGCAGGCAAAACACTGTATACATAATAAATCTTTTTTTTTAATGTCTTAGAACTGACTACATATGTTTTGAGGAGTCGTTTGATTTTATTTATTCATTTGTGTGTGTACATACATGTGCATGTATATGTTCACACACATTGGGGTCAGTTGGAGTAAATGCTCTCTTTCCACCATGTGTGTCCCGGGGATCAAACTCAGGCTGTTAAACTTGGTGGCAAGTGCATCTGCCTGCTGAGTCACCCTAGTGGCTTATTTTATTTTGCATAATAGAGAGGATTGGACCTTGGGCCTTATGCATGGGAGGCAAATGCTACACCACTGTATAGCTTTAGCCCAATTTTATCTAATTATTTACTGAGATAAAGTTTCACTATGTAGCCCTAGCTGTCCTGGAATTTACCCTGTAGACTGCCAGGCTGGCCTCGAACTCACAGATCGGCCTGCCTCTGCCTCCTGAGTGTTGGGATTAAAGGTGTGCGCCATTATTCTTGACTACTTAGAGCCAGGGTCTCATGCACCCTAGCCTGACCCTGAACTTGTTTGTAACTGATAACAGCTTTTGGCTTCTGGCCTCCTGCCTCCAGATCCCAAGTGTGCACCTTCACACCCTGCTTATGTGGTGCTAGGTGGACCTAGGGCTTTACTCATGCTAGGTGTGCACGCTAAGCCACAGTCCCAGTCCAGTTGTTTGTTTTCATTTGAAACATGGTCTCACTCTGCAGCCCAGATTATCCTAAAACTTAATCCTCCTGCTTCAGCCTCGCCAGTGCAAAGATTATTTCCATGTGCTACCACAGCTGGCCCCAGCTGACACCTTGATCATAACCCCTGGGTCTCCTGGATGAGTGGCTCCTGAATTCTGGACCCAAAAATATGATATTTACATTTTGACATTTGGGGCCACTGATTTTCAGATCAAGTGCAGCCAGAGAGCTCACCTAGTAGGCATGTGAGTGATTTCACCTTCTCCTCCTCCTATGTTTCATGTGTGTATATGAGATACACACATGTATGCATATTCTTGCATGTGTGGAGCTGCACACATGCACAGAAAATGGCTTAGCTCGTAATGTGTTAGTCTTGGAAATTGAAGACCTGAGTTCTACCCCCAGAGCCTGTGTAAAAAAGGCAGGAACAGCAGCATACTTTTGCAATGCCAGTGCCTGCACAGGTGGATCCCTGTGGCTCACTGGCCAGCCAGCCTAGCCTTCCTGGCAATCTGCAGGCCAGCAGAGTCAGTCTCAAAACACAAGGTCATTCCAGCACTTGAGGACTGACAATTGAGGCTGACTTCTAGTCTTCACAGGCCTCTGCGCACATGCACACACACATGCACGCGTGCACGTGCACACACACTATAAAGAAGTAAAATAGAGAAATCATTTCCCTTGTTTCCCTCTGCTAATACGGTCACACCCAACAAAAATAAAGAAATACAGTGACTGTCCACTATTATTCTTTTTTGGGGGGTTTCTTTTTCGAGACAGGGTTTCTCTGTGAAACAGTCCTGGTTGTCCTGGACTCACTTTGTAGATCAAGCTGGTCTCCAGCTCACAGAGATCTGCTTGCCCCTGCTGGGATTAAAGGCGTGCACCACTACACCTGGCCCACTATTATTCTTGTGGACCTAAAGACCTGAGAAGGCTGGGGCTGTGGCTCTACTGGCAGAGTGCTTGCCTGGCAAGCTTGAGGCTCTGGGTTCCATTCCCAGCATTGTGTGACCCAAACATGACTGCACACATCTGTAATGTCTGTAAGCCCAGCACTCAGGAGGCCCTGGATGTCCCTCTGTAGACCAGGCTGGCATCAAAGTCAGAGAGATCTGCTTGTCTGTTTCCTGAGTTCCGGTAGTAAACAACACCAAAAAGACTAAGAAAGTTCTCCTGGGGTGTGATTACCAGTCTCATCATCCTCGACCGCTCTTTCTTCTTCCTCCTCCCCCTCCTCATGCCGCCGTATGCGCAGCTCCAAGGAACTGGTGTTGCTGTCGTACACGATGCAATATCTCACACAGTCCAGATCCACGGACTCCGGGATGAGGTACTGATTATCTTTCTGAGGAAACCACAAAGATGTGTTGCCAGGGAGCTCAGCTGGGCATGCTGTCCCTACACAGCATCCCAGAGGAGCCTGAGGTAGGGGTTGGGGCCCTGCTCTCCTTCCCCTGGTGAATCTCGAGTCAGGAAACACCACTAATGGAAGGGGAGTCTCTTGAATCCTAGAGGGGTCTCTGCTGCCCACCACTAAGGATGGGAACACGTGACCGGCCTGGCTGGAGAATGGCTGGCCCATCACTGGACTCACAGCCCATCAGTCACTGTGACTGGATGAATGGGAGATGTCAGCAGGAGAACCAAACCTAAAACCACTCGTGAAGAGGGTAAGAAGGCTTAGGGACCGAAGCCCCAAGTGAGGAAATGTCACCAGGAAAAGTATGAACTCAAATGCAAGTTACAGGACAGCAGGGGCTTGGGTCTACCTGTATCAATGACTGTTGTCACCGCTGTGGCAGAACACCCGACAAGAGCAGCTCCCAGGAGGAAGGGCTCATTTTGGCTCACAGAGCTCCCCTCCTCTGCCTCCTAAGTGCTGTATTGAAAGTGTGCACCATTGCCCAGCTTCACTTTCCCGTTTTATTCAGTCCGGACCCAGCCCAGGGGGTGGTACTGACCATACTCTGGGGTGAGTGTCCCCACCTCAGTTACACAGACATGCCCAGAGCTTTGTCTCCAAGGAGAATATTAGATCCTACCATGTGGCCACTATAAACCATTACACTAATGCACCTTCAACTTCTAGAGTCTCTGGCATGTGATAGACGTCAGACACATGGTTCATATAAATGACACACAGCGAGCAGAAGCCATGAGGCAGCATGGTATTGGTGAGTGGTAGAGTCATCAGTGGCTGGGTCACCATAATGTAGGTCCCAAGAGTGGAAACAAGATGTTGTGTGCTTTCAGTGTGAAATGTCTCCCACAGGCACAAGTGTCCCCAGGTGATGACTCTATTTGGGGTAGTTGTGGAACCTGTAGCAAGTGAAGCCTTGTCAGACAAAGTAAATCACAGGGGATGAGCCTTGAGGTTTTATAGTCTTGTCTCATTTCTGGTCCACTCTCTGCTTCCTGACTATGGATGAAATGTGACCTGTTGGCTCACATGCCTGCATCATGCCTTCTCCACTAAGACAGGACTACATCCCTCAAACTGTGCGCTAATACCCTCTCCCTTCCTCCCTGCAAATGCCTTTGTCACTGTAATGAATGAGAAAAGTAACTCAAAAGGTAGTGAATACTGAGATGATGAATTCACCTGAGGAAGGAAGAGCTCACCTGGGGCGGGGGTGGCATCACCTGAGGAGGGAGTGAGGTTACCTGGGGAGGGGGTGTAATCTCACAGTACTAGACACATACAGGAACCTAACAGCAGAATTCCAGGATTCCTAACTAGATGACAGCTGAGAGTGTACTGGTTATACTCTGATCCCCACGTGTGACATGGCCTGACCACCCTGACCCCACCCCTAGAGAAAGGGAAGACACACAGAGAGAGACAGAAAGAGAGAGAGGTGTAAATAAAGGGGGCTGGAGGGCTGGAGAAAGGGCTCAGAGGTTAAAAGCACTGTCTGCTCTCCCAAAGGTCCTGAGTTCCATTCCCAGCAACCACACGGTGGTTCATAAGCATCTATAATGTGATCTAATGCCATCTTCTGGCCTGCAGGTGTATATGCAGGCAGAGCACTGTATACATAATAATAAATAAAGATTAAAAAAAAAATAAAGGAGGCTGGGGAAATCACTCAGCAGTTAAGAGTACTTGCTACACTTGAAGACGCCTTGAACTCAGTTCCCAGCACCTCCCTTGGGTGGCTCACACCTACTTGTAATTCTAGCTCTAGAGGAGTCAATGGATCCAGTATCGTCTTCTGCACTCTGCAGGTGCCTGCACACATGTGCGCACACATACACATATAAGTTTTAAAAAATAATGTTAAGAGCTGGAGAGATGGCTCTGAGGTTAAGAGCATTGTCTGCTCTTTAAGGTCCTGAGTTCAATTCCCAACAACCACATGGTGGCTCACAACCATCTATAAGGAGATCTGGTATCTTTTTCTGGCATGTGGGAGTACCTGCAGGCAGAACACACATCACATAAAACACACACACACACACACACACACACACACACACACACATACACACACACGGTAAACAAAGGCTGGGAAGTTATTTGGGCAGAGGAAAGGCCTTTTTCTGGTCACCGGAACCTGCCAACAGTCTGTATTGACCACCTACCAGATGCCAGAGACTAAAAAACAACGTGACCCACCAACAAGCTCACAGACAAGTCCTGGAGGGCTGAGAGCAGATGTACAGAGGCTGTATGCACCTTCTTTCCCAGATCACAGGCACTGCTGACTGAGGGCATGTGGCCCACTAGTAACAGCAGGAACAGGGACTGGTACCAAGAGGCGCTCTAGGGGATGTGGGAGGGACTCATGGGACATACACCATCCTGGCACCCTCTGGACCCAGGCAGAACCTCTCGCTTCTTCCCGGCCTGGGGACCCTGACTCAGCTGGATACCTTCTTCACTCTAAGGGCAGTGATCACGTGGCTCTCGTCATACTGCCTTTTGGATCGAACATCTGGCAAAGAAAAGGGTTGAACTCAGAACTGCAATTGTAAAGGAACGTTGAGAACACTGCTGGGAAGGTAAATAACTCTCCACGCAAAACACAGCTGTGATCTCAGCCCCAAGTGTGTGTGTAGAGAGAAATGGAGACAGGACTGTGAGTTTGAAGCCAGCCTGGGATACATAGTAAAATTCTTGCTTCAAATAAATAATTTCTATATTTATATGTGTGTACACATACATAATGTATGCTCTAACATGCCATATTCAAGTGGAGGTCAGAGGATAACCTGTAGGAGTCAGTTCTCTCTATCGTGTGGGTTCCAGGAACTGGACTGAGGTCATCAGCTTGACAGCAAACACCTTTGCCCACTATCTCTCTAGCCCCAAGACGCTGCCTTAAAACAAAACAACTTCTAATGCCACTACCTCCATTTCTTCACTTCTTTTTTGGCAGAGGGCGGGAAGCGGTTTCTCCGTGTAGCCCTGGCTGTCCTGGAATGCACTCTGTAAACCAGGCTGGGCTTGATGTCAAAGAGATCCACTGCCTCCGAAGTGCTGGGATTGAAGATGTGCCACCACTGTCTGCCTAGCCTCTTCATTTCTTTTTTCTTTCTTTCTTTCTTTTTTTTGGGGGGAGGTTGAGACAGGGTTTCTCTGTGTAGCCTTGGCTGTCCTGGACTCACTTTGTAGACCAGGCTGGTTTCGAACTCACAGCAATCCGCCTGCCTCTGCCTCCCGACTGCGGGGATTAAAGGCGTGCGCCATCACTGCCCAGCTACCTCTTCATTTCTTTGAAGCAGAGTTTCACCATGTAACCCAGTCAGCCTGAAACTCTTGACTCAGCTGCCTTGGGACTGGGACCACAGGCCTGAGCCACTACGCTATGCACAACTTCCCTTGATCTAATCTTGAATTCTTTCAAGCAGTATAACTTTCAACTGCAGCACTGTTTCCCTTTGTTTGCATGTGCACATGTATGTGGTGTGTGTATATAAGCATGTGCAGAAGAGTGTGTGGCAGTACAAGTACACACATGCACACATGCCTGTGTATCTTCCTCAATCACTCTCTACCGTATTTTCTGAGTCCAGAGCTCTGAATTCAGAGCTTACCTTTTCACAGAGTCTAGTTAGCCAGCCTGATTGGTGAATCCTACTTCCCCATCCTGAGTTCTGGGATTACAGGCAGGCTGCTATAATATGACTCTTTTTTTTTTTTTTCCAAGACAGGGTTTCTCTGTGTAGCCTTGGCTGTCCTGGACTCACTTGTAGATAAGGCTGGCCTAGAACTCACAGCGATCCACCTGCCTCTGCCTCCCAAGTGCTGGGATTATATGCATGTGCCACCATGCCCGGCAATATGACTTTTTAAAAGCATTCTTTTCTTTAAAAAAAGATCTATTTATTTATTTATTATGTATATACAGTTTTTTTGCCTGCACATACACCTGCACGCCGGAAGAGGGCACAAGATCTCAGTATAGATGGTTGTGAGCCACCCTATAGTTTCTGGGAATTGAACTCAGGACCTTTGAAAAAGCTCTTAACCACTGAGCCAGCCCCCGACTTTTTTTGTTTTATTGGGGTTTTTTGTTTGTTTGTTTGTTTGTTTTTGTTTTTGAGACAGGCGAGACAGGGTTTCTCTGTGTAGCCTTGGCTGTCCTGGACTCTCTTTGTAGACCAGGCTGGCCTCATACTCAGAGATCTGCCTCCCTCATGCCTCTACAGGCATGTGTCACCATGCCAGGCTATATATGACTTTTATATGGATGCTAAGGAGCAAGCACTGGTATTCACGCACCCATGGCAAGTGCCTAATCCACTGAGCCATCTCTCAGCCTAATCACAGGCAGCATTTTGAACCAACCATTCATTGTCCCCTGCAACTTTGCTGACCTTCAAGAGGAAGGTTTGCAGCACTGTGTGCTGATGCTTGTGTTGGAGTGTGTGTCATGTGTCTGTATGTTGGTATGTGTGGTAGTTTGAATAGGAATGACCCCCATAGACTCATGTGTTGAATGCTTGGCCCATAGGGAGTGGCACTATTAGGTGGTATGGCCTTGCTGAAGGAAGTGTGGCGGGTTCTGAAGTCCTGTGCTCAGCTAGGAGCCAAGTCAGCTAGGCTCAATGTGGCACACACTCTTCTGCTGCCCTCTGATCAAGATGTAGACCTCTCAGCTCCTTTTCCAGCACCATGTCTGTCTGGACACCGCCATGTTCCCCACCATAATGATAATGGACTAAATCTCTGAAACTGTGAACCTCTATTAAATGTTTTCTTTTATAAGAGTTGCCATGGATGGGCTGTAGAGATGGCTCAGAGGGTAAGAGTACTGTCTGTTCTTTCAAAGATCCTGAGTTCAATTCCCAGCAACTACATGGTGGCTCACAACCATCTATAATGAGATCTGGTGCCCTCTTCTGGCCTGCAGGCAGAATACTATATAAATAAATACATAAAAAGTCATTTATTTAAAAAAAATTGTTTTTTAAAGGGCTGGAGAGATGGCTCAGGAGTTAAGAGGACTGACTGCTCTTCCAGAAGTCCTGAGTTCAATTCCCAGCAACCACATGGTATTTCATAACCATCTATAATGAAATTTGGTGCCCTCTTCTGGCCTGTAGGTGTACATACAGGCAAAACATTGTATACATAATAAATAAATAAATATTTTAAAAAGTTGCCATGGACCTGGTGTCTCTTCATAGCAATGAAACCCTAAGATAGTATGTTTGTTTGGTTGGTGTGTTTGTGTGTGTTGTTGTGTGTGTCTAGTGTCTTATGTTGGTGTGTTTGTGTATATTGGTATGTTTGGGTTGGTGTGTTGTTACTGTTTTCTACTTACCCAGTAAACAGAGGTAGTTGGGTTCAGCTAATCTGGATAGCTTGGAGACCTGATTCAAGATGTTATAGAGGTCTGTTGGCTCACAGAAAAGCAAGTCAGCCATCCTACTGGGAAAAATCAACAATGTCCAAGTTTAACACACATCTCTCTATTCAAGACAAATAACAAGAAAATAAGATACTTCAAAAATTGGAAGTCAGGGGCTCAGGCTGTAGCTCAATTGACTGTGTTTGCCTAGCATGTGTAAACCACAACACATGAATATGCAATTATAGTGGCTGGTGAGATGGCTCAGAGGTTAAGAGCACAGGCTACTCTTCCAAAGGTCCTGAGTTCAATTCTCAGCAACAACATGGTGGCTCACAACCATCTAAAATGAGACTGCTGCCTTCTTCTGCCAGACAGGTGTTACATGCCAGCAGGACACTGTATACATAATAATAAATAAATCTTTTTTTAAAAGAATATGCAAATATAACATGAATATGTAGATGGAGCCATATAATACCAAGGAGGTATTATATAGACATTTACTATTTCATTTGTTATCTCTCTCCCCGTGAGCGTGTGTGTGTGTGTGTGTGTGTGTGTGTGTGTGTGTGTGTGTGTGTATGCACAAACTGGGAATTGAGCCTAGAATCCCCACATGTTAGGTAGCTCCTGAGCTACCTCAACAGCTCTATTTTTTATCAGCAAACAATGAGCACTTTTTATGCCAAGGCTTAGAAATAACCAAGGTGAACAAGACAATCTTATCAAGGTTTGAGTCCAACAGGGAATGCAGATATAATCATATGGAACATATAATGAAATATATACTAACTTAATGGAGGTATACTATAAAAATTGCTATAGAGTAGGCAAGATTGTTTAGTGTGTGAAAGCACTTGCTGTACAACCCTGATGACCTGAGTTTGATCCTGGAACCCACAGTAGGAGGGAATGGACTCCTAAAATTTATCCTGGAATAACCATGTGCATACCATGACACATACACCTACACACAGAGAGACACAACTCACCTTTTAGGTTCATTTTTCTGAGTGTTCTGCATGCCTGTTTGATTGTGTATCATGTGCATGCCTGTGTGCATGGAGCTCTGAAGAGGGTGTTGGATCCCATGGAACTGGAGTTAGGGATGGCTGTAAGCCATCATATGGGGGTGTTAGGAATCTCTGCAAGAATAACAAATTCTCTTAGCTACTGAGCCATCTTTCCATCACCTAATAATTAAAATAAAATAAAATAAAATAGAGGCTGGAGAGATGACTCTGTGGTCAAGAGCATGTAATGCTCTTGTAGAAGATCTGAGTTCATATCCCAATTCCCACATCAAGGTGACTCACAACTGTCTGTGACTCTAGTTTCAGGTGATCCAACACCCTCTTACGGCCTCCACTGGCACCTGCATTACATGTGCATATACCCACACACAGAAACACGCATGCATATACACAGTTTAAAATAAAATAGGCCTTTCAAAAAATTTTTTCAAGACAGGGTTTCCCTGGGTAACAGAGCCCTGGTTGTCCTGGAACTTATTCTGTAGACCAGGCTGGCCTCAAATTCACAAGAGATCTGCCTGCCTCTGCCTCCCAAATGCTGGAATTAAAGGTGTGTGCCATGCCCAGCCAAATGTTTTAATATTATGGTTTGAATATGAAATGTCTGCCATGGCTCACATTTTGAATATTCCTTCCTCAGCTGGGAGCTGCCAGAGGCTATCTAAAGATGTAGTTGCTAAACTGAGATGACAGGAGGCTGGACAAGATGGAGGAAGGGTGAAGGAGAAAATGAATTATTTTCATGGGAGCAGACGTGAGCAGGTACATGGGAGAGTTGGGAGCAGTCTGATGTGGCTCAGCTGGAAAGGAACATGAGGCTACTGAACAGCATTACGAACTGTGGTAAGGATCTGAGGTCAAGTGAGGAACAGCTGATGTGTACAGAGCTGGCTTTGGCTCCTGTGGGGAGGGCTGCTTTTGGATCACTAAATCCTAGGCACACTGTTTCGGGAAGGGCTGGATACACACAGCAGCTTTCTGTAGAGAGGCTACCTTCTAGAAGAGTTCATCAAGAAGACCAGCAGGGTAAGGTGGAAAATAAACTGAGTCCAGGGCAACCTTGTTCAAAAATAGTCTCCACTTGAGTCACTGATACAATGCTCTGAGAAAAGCCAGTATTTGGGGCAGGAGAGATAGCTAAGTGGTTAAGAGAATTTGTTGCTCTTACAGATGACCCATGTTCAGTTGTGGGCATCCAGTACCAGGAGCTCTAATGGCTTTCAACTTCCACTGGCACCAGGCACACAAGTGATGCACCTACATACATTCAGGCAAAACACTCATACAAATCAAATAAATCTAAAAAGTTGTTTTAAAAGCCAATTCTTCATCAAAGACTTCAGTTCCCAGATCCCAACCCCAGCATCACACCGGCAATAGGTCCTTCCTGAGCACACAGCCACATTCTTGTACCTGCCTCATAACCTCTCTTCCTTGAACACCCCGCCCCCATATGTGCATGTGGATGTCACTCTTCAAGCTCCTCCCACCTTTGAGACAGGCTCTTTCATTGGCCTGGAGAGCCAAGAAGTAGGCCAGGCTCACCGCGTCTCCATATGCCACCTCACCAGCGCTGGAGTTCCAGGCCTGTGCCACGGTGCACTGTGCCTGGCCTTTGATTTGGGTTCTAAAATATCCAAACTCATGTCCCCATGATTACAAGGTAAGCACTTTTACCAACTGGGCCGGCTCCCAGCCTCTTGTCTCTTTCGGGCAAGGCTTCCAAGAGTGTGACATCTTTTCACTGGTTTCTCTTCCTCACCTCCAGTGTCAGTCTTTCTTAAGTCTGAATTTGGGCTCTGCCTCCTGCTCTGGGTTGTATATTATCTTGGGGGTATGATTAGCTTCTCTGTGCCTCAGCCTCTACCTCCATGTGGCAGTAACACTGTCACAAGGTGGGGTATGTGGTGCACTCCTGTGATCTCTGTGCATGGGAGGTAGAGTCAGGGCAACCAGAAGTTCAAGGTAATTCTCAGTTACAAACAAAGTTCAAGACCAACCTGACTGCATGGGATCTTATCTAAAAAAAATACACAGAATTCAGATTCATATCACCAATCAATACAAGACACAGGATCTCTGATCCAGCCGGCCCCTTGAATGTAAATTGAATCACTTACATTCCCTTGCCATGACCTCTAGACTCCACAGTTCCCCTAACATGTCTGATGGATATCTCAAGTACAACAGGGCCAAAAGCCGGGTGTGGTGGCGCACACCTTTAATCCCAGCACTCGGGAGGTAGAGGTAGGCAGATCACTGTGAGTTCGAGGCCAGCCTCGTCTACAAAGTGAGTCCAGGACAGCCAAGGCTACATAAGGAAACCTTGTCTCAGAAAAAGCAAAAACAAAAAACAACAGGGCCAAACACTTTTGTTTGAGCCAGAGCTTTGCTACAAAGCCAAGGCTGGCCTCAAACCCTCAATCCTCTTGTCTCTGCCTCCCGAGTGCTGGGAAACCATGGACTATGGCTTTGAAAACAGAAGACTGGAAAATGATCATGCTCAGCTAGGGGGACTGCAGGCAGTAAATACTTAGGAGGGCACTGTGTGGGAAACTGGGTTAGCCCAAATTCCCCATGGGAACTTTCTTGCCCCATCTCTACTTTAACCCCACTCCAACAGGTGGACAGACGCCACAGTTTACCTGGGGTGGGGAAGAGAATTGAGGGATGGAGATGAAGAAGCAGTGAAGTCAGATACTCTAGTTCCCAAATGCAGGCACTTATAGAAAAATAGAAACCCAAGGGGTGAGGTGCCAGAGCCTTAATGTTGAATTAACTTGAGTTTACTAACAAGATGTTAGGCTACTACAATAAGTCTGTTTTTCAGGGACAATCCAAAAGCTGCAAAGAGTCAAAGAATGGTGGGATGGCTCCGCAGGTAAAGGTACCTGCTACCAACCCAGAGTCCCAGGATCCACATAGAGGAAGGAAAGAACAAAGCCCCCCCTTGGGGAGGCATGACACTGCCTAAAGGGGAAAGACTAATGGTCTTGCTGGCGTGTTATATCAGAATAGTGTTGGTCTCTCCTGTTCCAATCTAGGTCTAAGAGGGTGGAACTGAACTCAGGTCCCCTGCAAGAGCAGCACAAACACATAACCTCTGAGCCATCTTTCTGTCCCACCCATATCCCTTCTTGTTATCATTAGACAGGGTCTCATGTAGCCCAGGCTGGCCTCAAACTCTCTATGGAGTCAAGGCTGATCTTGAGTTCCTGATCCTCCTATCCTGTCTGTACTTCCCAAGTGCTGGGAATGGAGACTGGCACCATCACGCACATGCTCATTCATGAAGTACTGAGGATCTAACCCTGGACTTCATGCATGCTAGGCAAGTACACTACCAACTGATATACACCCCAGACTCCTCCACATTCCTGCCATTCATGCCTCAGACCTGGTTGGCCACCAACTCTTCCCTGCCCTTGTGACCTGCCTGCAGTGGTCCAACCCTCAGTACTTTCCAGCTACCTCCATCCTTCACACCTCAAACATTTCATTGTATGGTCACCTCCCTCACCCTCTCTCCCCCTAAATCTCCTAGCCACTACATTCCCCGTACTCTCAAGCCATGGGATCCTTTGCATTAAAGATCAAGTCTTGTTTCTTTTTAACATGCTGATGGTGGTCTCAAAAGCTCTTTCTGGACACATCCTAAGAAATAAGATCCAAGTTTCTCAGCTAGTTTTTAGGGGCCCGGAATCATCTGATGTTTTCTTTCTTTCCTTTTAAGGTTTTTTGAGAGAGGGTTTCTCTGTGTAACAGTCCTGGCAGGCCTGTACTCACTTTTGTAGGCCAGGCTGGCCTTGAACTCACAGTGATCCACCTGCCTCTGCCTCCTGAGTGCTGGACAAAGACACATTGCCACCATTGCCTGCTTATTAATTTTAAGGCAGGGTGTCATGTACTCCAGGCTATCCTCAGACTTTCTAGGTAGCCAAGGACTTGAACTTCTGGCCTTTCCGCCTCTAAACTCCAGGGTGTTGGATTATGTAGGCTTGCACTGCTATGCCGAGTTTATGCAGTGCTGCTGATGGACTCCAGGGCCTGTGAACAGTAGGCAAGAACTGAGCTCATCTCTTGTTCCAAACCATTCTGATTGTGCGCCTCAGTGAATTTTGGTAGAGCTGAGTGAGTTTTTTTTTAATTTTTTATGTACATTTGACATTTGGTATACATGAATATCTGTGTGAGGGGGCCGGATCCACTGAAATTTGAGACAGTTGTGAGCTGCCATGTGGGTGCTGGGAATTGAACCTGGGTCTTCTAGAAGAACAGCCAGTGCTCTTAACCACTAAGCCATCTCTCCAGCCTGCTGAGTGAGTTTTGAGAAGGTTGAAAACATCAGATGAGCCAGAGTGACTTCCAGCACAACCGGAGCTACACATAGAGAAACCTTGTCTCAACACTCACAAAAATCCAAAACTCCCCAAACAAAACCAAAATTGATAATGATGATGATGATAAAGACATAACCCCTGACCCTTAGATGACATCAGAAAGTTAAGCAATTACCAGAGCACATACTCAGGAGACAAGATTGAGGGCAGTGCTGACCCAAATACTGCCACCCCACCAGAAGGACTGTGTCCCCCTGAATACAGGTCTACATTCCCTGCCTCCTCCTTTCCCTTGCCTACATGGTTCCACTACTAGACATCAACAGCATGTTGTTTTCCTTCCACTGTGTGGGTCCTGGGGCCTGAACTCAGGTTGTCAGGCTTGGCAGCAAGCTTCTTTGCCCACTGGACCATCTCACCAGCCCACCAGCCCTAGGTAAGTTTCCAGACAAGAGACATTTCCTTCCTCCAAGGGTCCCACTGACACCCACCCATTCTTCTGGCAGGTCTCAGTTTATGTGGCTCATCTTCTGGAAGGTTCTTTAACATGACCTCCATTCCAAACCCCTTTTCCCAGGTTTACATAGTACTGCATCACTTCTCCAATTGTTGCCCAGATTCCCACTAGATTCAGCTCCCCAAAAGCAGGAAAGAACCACAGTCAGCAGACCCAACAGCAGACTGGGCTAGCAGTACAACCTTACCAATGCAGCAAAGAGGTGGAGGCCAAGGAAGACAGCAAGACAGCCCTTGTGAACTCTGATGTGTTGCTACGTTCTTTAGCTCTCACGCCATTTGCTACCCCAACTCTTGCTTTCTCTGTCACCGTCCCCACCTAGACTGAATCATTAATTTAAGAGGTATAGTCAAGCCGGGCATGGTGGCGCACGCCTTTAATCCCAGCACTCGGGAGGCAGAGGCAGCCGGATCTCCTTAAGTTTGAGGCCAGCCTGGTCTACAAAGTGAGTCCAGGACAGCCAAGGATATACAGAGTAACTGTGTCTTGAAAAAAGAGAGAGAGAGAGAGAGAGAGAGAGAGATGGCTGTGTGTGTGCGCGCGTGTGTTATAGTCCTCTAGTGAGGCAGCAGCCTACGGCACAACTACCTGCCTCTCAGACTAGAACTGCTATGTGTGTCTATGTGACCGAGGATGGAATGCCCGGCAAATACTCTACCACTGAGCTATGGCCTAGACTTCTTTTTTTCCAAGACAGGGTTTCTCTGTGTAGCCTTGGCTGCCCTAGACTCTCTTTGTAGACCATGCTGGCTTCGAACTCACAGCAATCCACCTGCCTCTGCCTCTTGAGTGCTGGGATTACAGGCGTGCGCCACCACGCCCAGCCAACCTCTTCTTATTTCCTACTTTGAGTCAAGGTCTCACTCCTTGACCCAGGCAAGCCTTGAACGTGCTACCATCCTGCTTCAACCTTCAAGTACCTGGGATTATAGGCCTGCTCAAGCAGAGCTCGGATCCTGAATTACACTTTATTGCTTCAGAATTCCACATAAATATCAAGTGTTTGGATCAAACCTACCCCATACCCTCCCTTCCAATTCCCCAAATCCTGAACTTTTTTGTTTGTGTTGTTATTCTGGGCTTTTTGAAGAGGGCTTCATGTTGGCCTCAAACTCACATCAACCCTCCAGCTACAGCCTCCTGAATGTCTTTTTATGTGTGTGTGGCACGTGTTTGTTGTGTGTGTGTGTGTGTGGTGTGTGCATGTGTGTGCATGTGCACATGTGTATGTGTATGGGCCAGAGGTCACTTTCTGCCGTCACTTTTCAGGTGTTATCTACTGATCCTTAATTTTACATTATTACCATTTTAAATTTACATTATTGTCACTTTTAAATTCTGTTGTGTCTCCGTGGTGTGTGCACACATGCATGTGGGTGCCTGGGGAGGCCAGAGGTGATGGCTAGCCCTGGAGCTGGAGTTAGAGGAGGTTAGGAGCCACCTGCTAGAGTCCTAGGATCTAAACCGCAAGAGCAAGTGCTCTTAACCACCGAGCCACTCCTCCAGCCCCAATCCTTAACTTTTAGAATTAAAAACAAAAACAAAAAAATTGTGTGTAGTACGCACACACATACACTCGATTAAGAAAAAGAGCTGGAAGAGGAAGGAGTTGTAGGAACCGTGTTCCCTGCACTGCTGGAGAGTTTGAGGGGTAGTGTGACAGGACCAAAGCCCGAGGCACGGTCTCCAAACGTCCCCTCCCCGATACCACGGGACCGCGGTCCTTCCTGCACGGCGCCTGTTGCTAAGGCAGCGGTACTTGCTGTTACCAGCAGGGGTACGTGCACAGCCCGGACACTCAACCAGGCCGTGGAACTTGTGTGAAGGAAGGGACGGCTCTGACGGGTGCAGCGGGGGAAATGCTGCCTGTCCCGCCCCCGCCCTGCCCCGGGATTCAACCTTTTCTCGGTTCTCCACGACCCCCTCCAGTCTGGCTCCGGGGACTGGAAAGCTGGGCCTGGCTGAGGTCAGGGGCTCGGCGGCCGCTTGACCGGCTGCGCGACTTCGGTCGGGCTCCCCCGGCAGGACGGCTGTCTGGAGCCCCACCTAGGGAAACAGTTCTTGTGAGGTAATTCTAACCTAGCGCCTGTCTCCTCGGACTTTTACGGGCGCGCTCCCCCAAACCCTCCAAGCTCTAGGTTGCTAGGGGCGTTCCCGGACTGCCTCCTAAACCAGGCAACCGTCCTAGCGGAAGCCCCCGGGCAAGACCTAACGCCCAACCTGTGATGGGGAGGGGAGGGGAAAACAAGACTTGACAAGGAAAAAAAAAAAAAACAAAGCCGATATTCTCTCGCGAGATTTCGAAAGTGGGCGGAGCCCCAGAGAGAAGGTTTCTTTTGAGTAACCGAACTGAGTGACGTCTTATTTCCCTCGCGAGATCTCGGAAGTGGGCCGGCCCTTTCCTGCGAGACGGAGCAGAGCGTAGCCGAGTCTGTCTCGCGATATTTGGTGGCACGTAGCCGAGCTTCTTAGGCTTCTCTCGCGAGATCAAGTGGATCTGGACCGGGCGGGCACTGCGCATAGTGGAGGTCGTTCGAGTCACTCGTCTCCAGTTAGCTCCTGCTCCTGTAGGTCCTTGCCCCGCCCGCCGTAACTATGCTGTCCGCTCTCGCCCGGCCTGCCAGCGCTGCCCTCCGCCGTAGTTTTAGCACCTCGGTCCAGGTAGGTGGGGCTGCCTGCCTAGCGGGGATCTCCGGGGGCGGCATGTGCATCCCAGGATCGCACGAGTTCTTAACCTGCCAGGCTCAGCCTGGACGGCTGGGCCACCCCCCGGCTCATGTCCCGACCAACATTCTGTATAGAAAACCGTAAAGAGGGGCAAAGCCGGTCCAGAGAGTCTGAGCTCCCTTTAAGTACAGAAGCCAAGGCTCACGGTCCTGAAGCAAATTGCATTATATGCACCTTTGCATTGCTCGACATAACTTAATTTTCTCCTTGTAGCGTCCATGTGAGTTATGCACGAGTAGAAGATTATTACGTGTAACATTAACATTTGTAGTACAGGGAGCCTGAGCCGAGAGCAGAGAACTGAGTCATGGTTACAGTATGTTTGACAGAATGGTTTGAAATTCAGCACTTTTGATCAACTGTCAGTGGCCTTCCCGCTAAGGGATTGCTTTCTTTACATTTATTTATTTAGACCAGGCTGGCCTCGAACTCATAGAGATCTGCCTCTGCGTCCTCAGTGTTGGGATTAAAGATGTGCACCATCACGCCTCGTTTTTCAAAAATTATTGTTGTGTGTGTGTGTGTGTGTGTGTGTGGTGGACGTGCACATGTTCGTGCAGAGGCTAGAGAAAAGGACATCAGGTGTCCTGCTCCATCACTCTGTAGACCAGTGGTTCCCAACCTTAGGGCTGAATGACACTTTATCACAGGGGTCACATATCAGGTAGTTACATTATGGCTCATAACAGCAAAAATTACAGTTATGAAGTGCAGTAGGAAGGTTAAGAACCACTGTTCTAGACCTTATTTTTTCCAGACAAGGTCTTTGACTGAACCTGCCAGGTAGGGGAACTGGGAATTTGAGTTCAGGTCTTTATGCTCTTACCCACTGAGACCTCTCCACTGGCGCCTTCTTTCTTTAATAACTTCTTGGAGGATCATCTCCGCTTTGGGTAGACTTGGCTTTGGGCACCTACAGCAAAGCTATTTTTAGTCATCTTCTACTGGGACAATGGCTCTTTAACTAGTGAATGTCAGAATCATCCAAAATCAATAAAGAAAGGAGTCTGAGGAACGTGTCCAAAGGGTAGGGTCAGTATTTTTACGAATCTCTAGTAAAACCGATCGAACCAAGGCTTGCGAAATAATTACCATGCTCCAAAAAGGGAGCTGGTAATTCAATGGAACTCCAAATTTCTCCTGATTTAGGTCATGTCTTCCTGTTTCCCATTCAATCAGTTCGTTGAAAAATAAAGAGACGGGGCTGGAGAGGTGCTCAGCAGTCAGAAAGTGCTTCCTGATTTTGCAGAGGACCCAAGGCTTACAACCACCTGTAACTCCAGCTCCAGAGGATCTAAAGCCATCTTCTGACCCCCTTGGGTACCTGCCCATAAACACAAAAAAAACCCGAAAAAACAAACTTAAAAATAGTTGCACACAGAGTATGGTGGTGCGGGCTTGTAGTCCTAGCTACTAGAGAGTTAGAGGCAGGAAGATTAAAAGTTTGAGACCTGCCTGGATAGTTTAGGAGGACTCTCAGAAGGAAACAAAGTGCTGGGGACGTAGTTCCGTGGTAGACACTGCTAGGCATGGACAAGGCCCTGGATGCTCTGAGGTACAAAGAGCAGTGAGCCATAGCCTGGATTGGCTAGAAGTAAGTTAATCTGTGGTAGGTGGAGTTGAAGATGGATACAGAGGATAGAGCAGGTTAGCTCTGCAGAGTTAGTGACTAATGTGGCTGAGTGTCCTCGGTGTGTTTTTATGGTACTGTGTTTTGCGTGTAGAGGTCAGGACTTCTCCGAAGAGTCAGTTTTCCCCTTCTTCCATGTAGATCCTGTGAGTTGAACTCAGGTCATCAAGCTTGGCAACCAATCTCCTGTCCACTGAGCATCTCATCAGCCCAGATTTTTATAGTGTAGATACGTTGTCTCTCCCTTGTTACAAACTATCTCCCTTAGTAGTGAGCCCCAGAGGCAAAGGGAGAGGGGTGGCAAGGAAGGAAGTTGAGGTTTTATTTTTGATTGGGGGAAGGGCAGTGTGTGTGTGTGTGTGTGCGCGCGCATGTGGATGTCACAGCGTGGAGTGCAGAGGACAAGTTGCTGGAGTCTGTTTTCTCTTTCCACCATGTGGGAAAGATTAGAGATTGGATTTATGTCCTCAGGCTTTTGAAGCAAGTGGTTTTTACTTGCTGAGCCGTCTCAGCCCAGCATCAGGAAGGTGGCATTTCAGTGAAGGCCAGAAGAAAGCATAGCGTGTAGAAAGAATTCCAGGCAGGTGGACAGTAACTGAGAGTTCAGCATGTGGGACAGGGAGGCCTGGAATACTTAATTGAGAACATCAAGGCAGAAGTAGAGAGAACTCAGCAGGCGTTGTAAGGGAGGTTTTGAACAGAGCAGTGACTTAATACGCGGATGGAGACAGGTAGGGGTCGGTGTAACGGGGTGGCAGCCGTGGATGTGAAAATTGGTGGAGCTAAGTGAGTTTGCTGCTCAGATAAGGGAGACCGTGGAGTCATGGGTGATGTCTAGGTTTGGGGCTGTGTTACTGGGACTTACTGAGGTGAGGAAGAGCTCTGGAAGAGCTTGCTAGAGGTAGCATTCAGTGGTAGCGTGCCTGGCTGGAATCCCCCAGTGAAGGGATCTGTGTGTGGCTCAGTGGTAAAGGCTTGTGGAAGAGACCAAGTTTAGGTTAGTGCAAGGAGTTAGTGACTCAGCTTTGGATAGATTTAGAGAAACTAAATTAAAAAACAAAACAAAACAAAATGCCAGTTGGGTATCCAACTAGCTCTTGAGAAAACAGTAAGTCCAGAGGCAGCTAGAACCAAGCCTGTGTGAGTTCCAGACTTCGGATCCTCTGTTTCATTGGTAAAATGTAGCCAACAGTCAGTGTATCTCCCCCACCTCACTCCCCGCCCTCCAAACATGTAAGTACAAGTTTTGAAACAAAGAGCCACAGACTCACAGACTTACATTCTGAAAGCAAAAGTTCTGAATGAAATGTGTTACAGTCTGTCCATCCTCAGGATAGTTCCTAAGCAGTGGGCTGTTGTAGTGACTCTGGGCTCTCAGCAAAGGTCATGGGGTTGGACAGAACCACTGTGATACTGCCTGGTGTTGGTAAGATGACGCAAGGTAAAGGGATTTGCGCCCCAAGCTTGTCGACCTGAATTGTCCCAACCCTTTCACTCATATACCCTCATAGTGAAAGGATAGAGCTGGCGCCTGCAAGTTGTCTACTGACTAAATAGAAAATCAAATGTAATTTTTAAAAAACTCTCATTACTCGAGGACCAGGTTTTGGTGTGTATTAGCAAAATTGTCAGTGCCCATACAAACAAGACTGTACCTCAGTGTACAGCATAGGACCAAGTGAGAAAAACCTGTCCCTCCTCCTTCCCACACTGCGTTCCCACCAGTGTGTACGGAGCAGGGCACTGAGACACCCTAGGTGGGCACTAGCGCTTTCCGTTTCTTGATAGCATTTAAGATTTTTACTTGTTAGATAAAAACAACAAGTTTTAAGCTGGTGTCATGGTGCAGACCTGTGAGCCTAGGCCAGTTCCTCAGAGTTGCAGGTCAGCTACTGCTCAACAGCAGGCCCTGTCTCAAAGCAACAGAACAAGCAGAAACCAGACAAATGGTATTCTTCTGTTCCCCTTTGGGGTCGCCTTGGCTTTTCTGGATGGAACCACTACTGCCCTGTCAGCTTTAAGGCACCAGGAGTTTCCAGAGACTTCTGATCAATTGAAATGATGGAGGTGTGCTTAGGGAGGGCAACTTGGAGGTGCCTGAGTGGAGGATGGGAGCCTGGGGCAGGAGGGGCCCTAGAGGCCAAGTTCTTCGTGCACTGGTTCCTTGTTAGGTTTGTTTTGAGACAGGGCCTCCCTGTGTAACCCAGGTTGTACTGCCTCTGCCTCCCTAAGAACAGTGGCCCTGAATGTGGGGAGTATAGGTGTGTACCCACTCTTTTTTTTTCCCCCTTCTGATCCTGGGGATGGAACCCAGGTCCTCTCCTACGTGCTTGGCGAGCACTCTATCATTGAGCCGCACCCCAACCTTGGGCTTCGGTTTTTTTGATAACTGAAGCCCATTATTAATTATTACAGCATTAATTACTTCCTATTGTACACTTCCTATTGCGTATCCATGTGGCCTCCACCCACAGGTTCAGCCAGCCTTGAACTGAAAATGTTCAAAAAGGAAAAAATAGGGACTGGAAAGATGGCTCAAAGGTTAAGAGCAGTTGCTGCTCTTGCAGAGGACCTGAGTTCAGTTCCCAGCACCCACACTGGGCATCTTGCCGCTGTAACTCCAGTTCCAGAGGATCTGATGCCCTCTTACGGCTTCCATGGGCGTGCATACACATGCCATGCGTTCATGCAGACACATGGTGTAAGTAAAGAATAATAAAAATCTTTCAAAAATACATTACTTACATATGAACGTGTGCAGACTTTGGCCATTATTCCCTAAACAATACTGTCTTCACAGTTCTTTGCATATTTATATTGTATTAAGTGTACAAGTAATCTTTTATTTTAAAATTTTGTTATATGTGGGTTTGCATGAAGATTAGAGAATAGCTTTTGAGTTGATTCTCTTGCTCCTGATGTGGATCCTGAGGATGGAACTCAGGTCCTCACTGTCCAGCAAGCACCTTTACTTGCTTGATCATCTTGCCAGCCCACAGGTGGATGCTTTAGAGGACAGGTGAGGAGGGCGTGAGGATGCAGCTCAGTAGCAGAACACTCGCCTAACAGCAGTAAAGCTCTTGGTTCAATTTCCACTACCTCAAAAGCAGCCGTGGGGAGGGGCATGAAGAACAGGCAGGAGACTGTGTGTCAGTAACACACAGTGCTGCTGGGTACGTTAGGAGGCTTGGCCTGTGGGTGAGGGGCCCTGGAACAAGCCCCCTGTGGTGACGGGAACATTTCCTCCTTGGGCCGCTGCTCTCCAGTAACATGCATAGTCCTTAAACTATAGATCAAAGGTAAGGCTGCGGCTAGGTACGGATCCGGCTGCTGCCTGCGTGGCTAGAGCTGCCTCCTTATCTTGTAGAAAGACATTTGGAGTGTGACCCCGACATCTCTAGGATTGAGGTCCAGAGTTCTGCCACAGTGAAGCCAGCTGATAAGGCTGATGGGTCTGGTTTTGGCATTGAGTCATCTAAAGCAGCCCGTGTCGTGTTTTGCAGCGTGTCCTGCCTGGTCTGTCTTAAGTGCCATCTCTCTGCTTCTTTCTAGAACAATGCTAAAGTCGCTGTTCTGGGAGCTTCTGGGGGCATTGGGCAGCCCCTTTCGCTCCTTCTAAAGAACAGCCCCCTAGTGAGCCGCCTGACCCTCTACGATATCGCGCACACGCCCGGTGTGGCAGCGGATCTGAGTCACATCGAGACCAGAGCAAATGTGAAAGGTACTGGGTGCGGCTACCCTGGAGACTCCATCCTGTCCCCTGCAGTAAGCCAGGGTCCAACTTATAGAACCTAGATGGTTCCAGATTTGGGGACCGAAGGCTCGTTTTAGAGTAAAATTGCACAAATGACTGTTTGTTTTGGACTTGGGTCTACAAATGCTTAAGCAGTAATGTCTTTTAGAAGACTCGGCTGGTAAAATGGCCCAGTGCGTGGGTGGGCACTTTCTGTGTACGCCTGGCGGCCCAGGTTCATTGCCCAGAACTCACATGAAGATTGAAGGAGAGAACCAATTCCAAAGAGTAGTCCTCCATGCATGTGCTGTAAGTGTACACACACACACACACACACACACACACACACACACACACACACACACACACACACACACCATAATAATAAATAATTTGTTTTAGAAGTATGAAGCCGGGCATGGTGATACACACCTATCACCCCGGCAGTTGGGTGGCTAAGACAGAAGGGTCCCCAGCACTTGGGAGGCAGAGGTAGGTGGGTCTCTGAGTTCAAGGCCACCCTAGTCTACAAAGCAAGTCTAGGACAGCCAGGGCTTGTTACACAGAGAAACCTTGCCTCAAAAACAAAAAACAAACAAACAAAAAGGCATGTGTGGTGGCGCACAATCCTAGCACTTGGGAGACAGAGGCAGGTGGATCTCTGAGTTCGAGGCCAACCTGGTCTACAAAATGAGTCCAGGGCAGCCAAGGCTACACAGTGAAACCCTGTCTGGAAAAAAACCAAACAAACAAAAAGCCAAAAAAAGAAAAAAAAGACAAGGGTCACAGTTCAAGGTCGCCCTTGTGAAAACAGGTCTCAGAGTGTGGTGGCTTTTTGGTTTTTGTTTTTTGGGTTTTTTGTAGCTTGCTTGCTTGGCATCCACAAAGCCCTGGGTTTAGTTTCCACCACTCAAGAAGTAGAGACAGGAGGATCCCTGCTAGTTACTGGAGAACTAGTACACTCAGGAGGGGGCTCTTCCCCTTAGCCAGTAGCTGTCACTTCACAGACGGGGACCCCCCCAACTCTGCCCTCCCCTCAGATGTGGCTTCCTTGGGCTCATAAAGGTCACAGTGCTCTAATGGGGTGTTCTTCCTAGGATACCTCGGACCTGAGCAGCTGCCAGACTGTCTAAAAGGTTGTGATGTGGTGGTGATCCCAGCCGGAGTGCCCAGGAAACCAGGTGTGTGTGTGGAAGCCGCCTGGGGGGGGGGTGGCAGGGACAGAGTACTCCCCTGTTAGGGCACTTACTGCAGTATAAGAGGACCTGATCGCACATCCCAGTGTGCACTTCAGCTCTGTTGGCCACCACATACAAACACAGTCTTTATATTTATTAATAAATATTTAAAAGCCTCACCTGAAGTGTCCACAGAGCCGATATGTGTGGATGTGTGGATTTACTCCCTCCCCTTGCAAAGATCTCCAAGGACTTCCTCCTCTTGGTGTAAAGGTCATATGTCCACCTGACAGAGTAAGCCTGCAGGTGTCTGCTGCCTCTGGTGCTGTGTACAAGCCTTGAGGTTGACAGCAAATGTCACTGTTTAGTGATTGGGACGCCTGCTAACCCCTGGGACGCCTGCTAACCCCTGGGACACCTGCTAACCCCTGGTGGTCTTTGTTGACTCACTCCATCCCCACACCCCAGACCTGTCTCTGCTATCATTGGCCATCGTGGAGTGTGTACTTTGTAAGACAGATTAACTTGGAACAGGCTCCTGTTCATGATGAATTTAATAATTAGCATCTAATACCTATTTCAAAACTCTGTATATAGATAGGCCTTCGGATGGCTTAGAAGGTAAAGGTGCCTGCCACCAAGCCTGCCACCTCAAGGTCAATCCCTAGTACCCACATTGACAGGAACTTTATTTAATCTCCCCTTTCATGGGCATGTTCTTTCTCTCTCTCTCTCTCTCTCTCTCTCTCTCTCTCTCTCTCTCTCTCTCTCTCTCTCCTCCCTCCCTCCCTCCCTCCCTCTCTCTCAATAATCTACTATTTTTATTTCATGTACATTGGTGTTCTGCTTGCATGTTTGTCTGTGTGAGGTGTCAGAGCTACCATGTGGTGGTGGGAATTGAGCCCAGGTCCTTTGGAAGAACAACCAGTGCTCTCAACTGCTGAGCCATCTCTCCAGCCCCTTCATGCCTCTCTGTACTTTTGTTCTGATACCTAATAGGTGCAGAGCTGTAGCTCTGCGTATTTTGTTCCTTTGGATCTTAACAGATATTTTAGTAGTTATTCAAAATGCTTTGTCTCAGAGAGCTGAGAAGAGCCCATATTTAGTTCCACACTCTCACTTGCAGGTTGTGACACATTTTAGTAGAGGACCCAGTTTCCCTAATCCCTAATTTCTCGGGAAAAAGAAAACAACTTTTCTTACCTTCTCTGAGGGTCTCATGCCCCACATTGGACTTCAGTTGAGGGGTCCCTGCAGGTGTTAGATGGGGAAGTGAACTGTAGTAAGAGATGAGAAAAACCCAATGCAGATTAACACTTTGTCTACCTGGGTCAGACTTTGGGGAGTCCTGCCAGGCAGATCCTTGTTGGCATATTTAAACCACAGCACATTTGGGAAAAGGTTTCCAAACAACAGTCAGTCCAGTTCCAGGCGCACAGTGAAGCCTAAGGTGTGACTGCATGGAATGCCTTTCCAAGTCACATGTGACCACGAGGGTGGGCTCTGACAGCATGGAGGTCAGCAGGCCACAGAGTGCTGTGACATCTCCCCTAAGGATGGCCAACAGATCTAGGGAGGGGGGAGTCTGGGACAATCATTCTGGGGAGTTTGGGGGACGTCTGCCTCTATAGCAAGTGGTGGGTGAGGTCTGTCTCCACAGAAGCAAAAAGGTCACCAGGTCAGTAACAAAATTCACTTCCGGGCTGGAGAGATGGCTCAGAGGTTAAGAGCACTGACTGCTCTTCCAGAGGTCCTGAGTTCAATTCCCAGCAACCACATGGTGCCTCACAACCATCTATAATGAGATCTAATGTCCTCTTCTGGCCTACAGGTGTACATGCAGGCAAAACACTGTATACATAGTATTCAATAAATATTGTTTTTTAAAAATTCACTTCCTGCTTTGTAGGCAGAGTCAGCTTTTTTATTTTATCTCCTCCATTGAGGGGATGCCCCCGCATGATTAGCCTTTCTGGATCTCTTAGTGTGTGAACACAAGGACCTCTGCCCCAACAGTGGAAGGCGAGTGCCAGCTCCTACAAATTGTCCTTACACATACACACACACACTGATACGTGTGCATACACAAAAAGAAGATAAAAGTGTAATCTTTTTTCATCATGTCCTGTGTGGCACTCTCACTCTGGATCATTCTAGGAATGACACGGGATGACCTATTCAACACCAATGCTACAATTGTGGCCACCTTGACTGCTGCCTGTGCCCAGCACTGCCCTGAAGCCATGATCTGCATCATTGCTAACCCGGTGAGTACAGGGCAGGGCTGGTGGTGTGTGCATGAGTGGCTGAAGAGCTACCAACGACGGGGGCTCCTGTAGTAAAGGCTGTATTGTTTACATGCTATGGCCACCTTGCCTTACTGATGGCTTACAAACAGTTCCTGGCTGTGCTGGGCTCCACTCTAAACTGACATCTGTCTCATGATTTTCCAGGTTAACTCCACCATCCCCATCACAGCAGAAGTTTTCAAGAAGCATGGCGTGTACAACCCTAACAAGATCTTTGGTGTGACAACCCTTGACATCGTCAGAGCAAACACATTTGTGGCAGAGCTAAAGGTGTGGGCCCCGTGGGCGGTTCTCAGCTATCCTTCCTCACAGCAGGCACAGAAGATAGCAGGGGATGTGCACTTGAGAGTTTCAGTCTTTTTGCCAGCTTCAGTGCTTTTTGTAGGAGACCAGGCAGTGGATCCCGCAGGCTCAGACTGGCTTAGCGTGCACTCTGCTTTTGACTTCTTCCAGTGCATCAGGGTTCAGACTTTATCTAATCCACTCTTGGATGGTAACCTGCTGACAAATTTACCATGCCCTAAAATATTAGATTTATCTGCTTTTCCTTACAGTGGTAAGGATGTCAGAAAGTTCCAGAAATCCTGAAATAGCCGAACTGTCATCCAGGGCCTCCCTAGTTCTGCCTCCTTTTTCTGGTAACTTAGTAGCTTACCTGGATTCACATCCTGCCATCTTCTGGGCTCTTTGCCTGAGCCTAGCCCAGCTCTTTTTTTTTTTTTTTTTAAATGTAATATATATATATAGAGAGAGAAATGAGTAGATACAAATTTATTTTTGGGGGGGAGGGGTTTGAGACAGGGTCTCTCTGTGTTAGCCTTGGCTATCCTGGACTCGCTTTGTAGACCAGGCTGACCTCGAATTCACAGCAATCCGAGCCTGCCTCTGCATCCTGAGTGCTGGGATTAAAGGCGTGCACCACTACACCCAGCTAAATTTCTTATTTTTTTTAAATATATTTTATTAATTCATTCATATTACATCTCAGTTGTTATCCCATCCCTTATATCCTCCCATTCCTCCGTCCCTCCCATTTTCCCCTTACTCCCCTCCTCTATGAATTTATTTTTAATTGTGTGTGTGTGTGTGTCTGTCTGTCTGTCTGGAATCTGTATGCACATGTGAATACGGTGCCCAGAGGAGTGTGTTAGATCCTCCTAGAGCTAGAGTTGTGAGCTAAAATCTGTCTCCTACAAGAGCAGCACTCTTAAACCAAGCCACATCAGCCAGGGTCAGGTCTGGTGCCTTTCGTAGCCTGCTTGACAGTCGTTTGACTTGCAAGTGCATGCATATCCCTAGCAGCCCTGCTGCCTTAAGCCTGTGGTTCTGCTGCCCAGCTCCAGTTTTAATTTTCTCTGAGATGGGAAAGAACTCTTTCTCTGGGACAGAATGGGGGAGACACGTGTTTGGGCTTTTTAATGAGGAATTACTAGCTGGGAAGGAGTGTTTCTGTCCTCTCCATGGGAATGTCACGTGGCTAGAGAGGTGGGCAACACAGTCTGGCCTTGTGACAGAGGAGCCTGTGGTGACCTCTACACAAGCTGCCCCTCCCTGCACCTGCTCATAGTGGCTAGTCATATGATAGGACCCAAGTGCTAAGTACAGCTGGGGCCAGACTCTGAGTCCTCCTGGTTTGTTTCTGAGCATTCTGGGTTTCTAGTCTGTGCAGTTTGGGTGACTGTGACTCTTTCTTTTCAGAGAACTTGTTAACAATTAATCAAGTTTCCTGCTTTGGTCAGTAGGGTTTGGATCCAGCCCGAGTCAATGTGCCTGTCATTGGTGGCCACGCTGGGAAGACCATCATCCCCTTGATCTCTCAGGTATGTGAGTGACTATGAGAGAGACGGATGGATGGCTCACAGCACGCTGTAGGATCACAGATACCCTCAGAACAGTCTGGGACACATGGAACTGGCGTCTGTATGATGGAGGGATCCCAGCTCTCTAGGGTTTTCCTGACTACAGCCTATGGGGCTTAGGCTGGATAGAGTCAGAAGCAGCAGGCTCTAGCAACTGGGGAACATCTCGCAGGCACTGTAGGAGGCCAATGTGATGGGCACAGCCATAATCCCCAATCTTGGGAGATGGCAAGAGACTCCAGAGTTCAGGGTTACCATCAGCTATGGAGTGAATTTGAGGCCATCCTGGGCTACATCAAGTAAACAAAATGATTATTGAATTGGCCAGGCAGTGGTGGCCCACACCTTTAATCCCAGCACTTGAAAGGCAAAGGCAGGTTGATCTCTGAGTTCCAGGACAATCAGGGATACACAGAGAAACCCTTGTCTTGGAAAAAAAGGAAAAAGAAAAAGGTTGAATCGACTTAAGTGGAGAGAGAGTTAGCATCATTTGATGTGGGATCCGTATCCCTGAACATGATGTGCCAAAGGACTTACATTGGTGGTGCCTTTGCACAGAACTCTGTTTTAAAATGTGTAACTGTGTAAGTGAACCAAGAGAAAGCCTGGCGTTCATCCTTATGGTTAGGAGTTTATGAGCCCAGGGATGGAGTGACAGCGGATACAAATCCAAAACAGGTTCTCCAAACTCACTGGTGGGCACAAGTGTCACAAAAGGGAGAGCTGGCTGCAAATAGGGGCAGTAGATGAGAGGGGGAAACCCAGGTAAGGTGATAGGATGCCGATTGGTCCTCTGATGAATCCACATCCCTGCATGTTGTCATGGAACATGGCTGCTCAGTGTGTGAAACCTTGAGAAGTAAGCGGTTCAGTCAGTAAAGAGCCTCTGTGTAAGCTTGAGGACCCATGTGAATAAGAGACAGGTACAAGCCTGTAGTCCCAGTGCTGGGGAGGAGATAGAAGGATCTCAGGCTTACTAGGTACTGAGCCCCACTGAGTTAGAGCTCTAGGTTCAGTGAGAGACCTTGTCTCAAAACATGCATATAAGCTGGATAGTGGTGAAGATAGCTCACATCGACTTCAGACCTTGAAATGTGTAGGTGTATAAACACACACAAGTAATTAGGGTGCCCACACATGGTGCTTGCATATGGAGGTGGAGGCAAGAGGGCTAGGAAATCAAAGGTCTTAGCTGCATCGAGAATTCAAGGCCAGCCTGGGCTACATAAGCTCTCTCTCAACCCAAAAAAAAAAAGTTCAGGGCTGGAGAGTTGGCTCAGTGGTTAAGAGCACTGTCTGCTCTTCCAAAGGTCCCGGGTTCAATTCCCAGCACCTACATGGCATCTCACAACTGTCTGTAACTCCAAGATCTGACACCCTCACATCAATGCACATAAATTAAAATTAAATTTAAAAAAAAAGTTAAAAAAAAAAAATTCACCAAACCTCCTAAAAAAGTAATTTTGCCTTTGTCTATAAAACAAAACAAAACATTGGGCCAGGCATGGTGGCGCACACCTTTAATCCCAGCACTTGTGAGGCAGAGGCAGGCAGATCATTGAATTCGAGGCTAGCCTGGTCTACAAAGTCTAGGATAGCTAAGGCTACACAGAGAAACCCTGTCTCGAAAAACAACAAAAAGACATTGGGGTCTCTGTGGTTAAGTGGTGGGGACCCATGTCTGGCGTGATTGAGGTCCTGGGTTACATTACCACTACTGTTTTAAGGGGATAGAAAGAAATGGATGCTGTTTTGCAGTGGTGCTGGGATGGAACACACTGTGGAGGAGGGGGCATTGAGCCAGGCCTGGGGGAGGATAGGGGCCCTTGCACTAGGAATTTGCTCACACAGATTCCTGCTTGCCATGCAGTGTACCCCCAAGGTTGACTTTCCCCAAGATCAGCTGGCCGCACTCACCGGACGGATTCAGGAGGCTGGCACAGAAGTCGTGAAGGCCAAGGCTGGAGCAGGTGGAGTCCCAGGCGTCCCTGGGGGTGGTGACACTGACACTGGGGCCTGGGAATGTTAATGTGTCTGAGAGAAGATTGCTTGTCCCTGGGTAGGGAGTGGATGCTTCTCTGCATGGTGCATCTGCCTTTGTCTGAAGAGAAGGTTCTAGAAGACAGCTCAGATTTCCGTGGGGTGGGGGTGACTTTAGAGACAATGAAATGCAGAAGTGCGAACCCAGATTCTCCACCATGAGCTGTGGGGTGCAGGTCATTTCCTGGCAGCACAACCCCTGGTTTCTGGGGTCTGGTGCTGGCAGTGCTGACCCACCATTCTCTCCTAGGTTCTGCCACTCTGTCCATGGCTTATGCTGGGGCCCGCTTTGTCTTCTCCCTTGTGGACGCCATGAACGGGAAGGAAGGAGTCGTTGAGTGTTCTTTTGTTCAGTCCAAAGAGACGGAGTGTACTTATTTCTCCACACCCTTGCTGTTGGGGGTACGTATCCAGGGCGAGCGTGGCTATGGTTGTGTTTTCCGTCTAATTTCTGTCTGTGTCACCCACATGTCACTGCTGGCACGCCTGCTTGGGTTTTGGGGGGGGGGATCTTAGAATGTAGAACTGGGGCATTACAGGGCAGTACAAGTATGGTTTGGGAAATGTTGCAGCTATGAAAGGCTGTTAGGGCCAGATCAACATTAAAAGAAAAGGCCTCTCGGGCTGGCGCACAGCAGCCACCTCTGCTTAGAACCCCGCAGTGACCGGCTGGGCCATGGCTTGGTGGAGGAGCACTAGCCTGCTCGGATTCCTGAGTGCTAGGATTTCAGGCTTGTGCTGCCAAACGAAGCTAGAAGCAAGGTTTCACATGTCACTCTCTCTTTTCCAGAAAAAGGGCCTGGAGAAGAACCTGGGCATTGGCAAAATCACTCCTTTTGAGGAGAAAATGATTGCTGAGGCCATCCCCGAGCTGAAAGCCTCCATCAAGAAAGGCGAGGACTTTGTCAAGAACATGAAGTGAGAGAGAGTTGAGTCCATAGCAGCGGCAGCAGCAGCAGCAGCGTCCTAACTTATTCAGCATCATGTCACTGAAGACACTTGAGTCTTTGATTTGCTTTGAAGGAGGGAGTAGTGTCAACATCAACTTCCCTTCCAGATTGTGGCTGGTCTGTGATAATGACAATAAACCAGACTCTTGATTTTCCTTTTTGGGTCTCTGTAACTTTTTCCCATCAGCATACTTAGGGCCTCCTCACCACACTGCACTGTGAGTCAGAAAGTCTGTTGCTGGCCATGTGGTGCACGACTTTATTCCCAGCACTCGAGGTAGAGACCAGAGGATCTGATTTCAAGTCCAGATTGGGTCTACATATTGAGCTACAAGCCAGCTTAATAGCAGTTACTACTACTAGAAGAGCTAGAGTCTAGTCACATATTAGGCAGAGACCTCTGAAGCTTCAAAGAAGTTCAAGCCAAGCCTGGTAGTGCATGCCTGTCGCTCCAGCTACTCCATGGAGGATGGGGCAGGAGGATCTAAAGGTCAAGGCTTGCCTGCACTACAGAGGTCAGAGCAGTGGAGGGAGACCCTGTCTCAGCGTTAGAGCAGTGAGGGTGAAGCTCAGCTGTAGAGCACTAGCCTGAGACCCCTTGGGGAGGCTGGGATAGGATGTTTCCTGTCATGTCACTTAGGGTCTGTTCTGCTTAGCTCAACCATCAATTTGACATAGCCAAGTCACCTGAAAGGGGAGTTTTTCAATTAAGGGATTGCCCAGATTAGATCCACCTGCAGGGAAGTCTGGGGGCAATGCCTTAATTGTTAATGGCTGTAGGGAGGCCCAGCCCGTTATGGACCCCAGCATTCCTTGGCAGGTGCTCCTGGGCATACAGAAAAGTTCACTGCGGGGCTGGAGAGATGGCTGTGTTAAGGGCCTGTACTGTTGTAGAACCTCCTAGTTTGGTTCCCAGTACATGCCTGGCAGCTCATGACTGCTTGTAACTCCAAGGCCAGGGGTTCCTACGATTCCTCTGCCTTCTGTGGGCATAGGTACAGGTAAAAATACCCATATAGACATATCATCAGTGATAGAATGGATGTGGAGGCACATACCTTTAATGCTAGCACTTAGGAGGAAAAGCAGGTTGATCTCTGAGTTCCAGGCTAACCTTGTCCACATAATGAGCTCCGAGCCAGACAGAGCTACATAGTGAGACCTTGTCTCAACAAAACAAAGTTTTTAGAAATATGGCTGAGTATAAAGCCTGTGAGCTTTCTACCCTAATTTAGCTGTGAGGTAGGTTCCTTGGTCTGAGGTAATGTGTGGAACAGCAAGCAGGCTTGCTATCAGGTTCCTGCCTCGACTTCTCTCAAATGATGGCCTCTGCCGGGTGTGGTGGCGCGCATGTTTAATCCCAGAACTGGGGAGGCAGAGGCAGGTGGATCGTGGCCAGCCTGGTCTACAAAATGAGTCCAGGTCAGCCAGGGCTACACAAAAACCCAGTCTCAAAAACAAAACAAAATATAAGTAAGTAAAAACATCACACACAAAAGTTAACCGGACTCAAGTCCATACAACATGATTAACTTTTGGGGGGGAAGGAGGGATTGGTTTTTCAAGACAGGGTTTCTATTGTTCTCCTGGCTGCCCTCTAACTCAAAGAGATCCTGCCTCTGCCTCCCGAGTGCTGGGATTAAAGGCGTGCGCCACCATGCCCAGCTCACAGTTAACTTTTAGTACAGTTAGAATTGATATTAGAGGCCAGGTGTGGTGGTGCATGCCTTTAATCCCAGCACTCGGGAGGCAGAGGCAGGCGGATCGCTGTGAGTTCAAGGCCAGCCTGGGCTACAGAGCAAGTCCAGGACAGGCAAGGCTAACACAGAGAAACCCTGTCTCGAAAAACCTAAAAAAACAAACAAACAAAAAAAGAATTGACATTAGAAAGCTGGGCTCAGGCCAGGCAGAGGCAGGTGGATTGCTGTGAGTTCGAGGCCTACCTGGTCTACAAAGCGAGTCCAGGACAGCCAAGGCTACATAGAGAAACCCTGTCTCAAACAAACAAACTCAGCTGTGCTGGGGAGATACCTCAGTGGATGAACTGTCTACTACATAAGCATAGAGGACTTGGGTTTGAAGGGCACATGGGAAACAAAAGCCACGTGGCAATACTCACAGAACCACAGCACTGGGGAGACTGGGGGTGGGATGGAGACAGGAGGATTCCGGGCATTTGCTAGCTGGCCAGGCTAGCCAGTGGGGGAGGTCTGGGGTCAGTGGAAGACCAGGGCGGTTGGAGGATGGCTCAGCAGCTAAAAGCATATACTGCTCTTGCAGAACATTCAGTTAACGGTCAGGAACAACTCCTGTCCTCTGGAGCCAGAAAAGCAAGGCAAGGGTGGCAATTGTTAATGAGCACGTGAAAGCCAGCTCTCAGCAGCTCCAAGACAGTGGAGGACCCGGGTGAGGACGAATGAATTGCAGAAGATTGTTGGGGTCAAGGGAAGGAGCCACAGTCAAATGAAACTTAAAAGTGGTATGGTGAGTCCTCTGTGGGAAAGCATTGAGGGCTTACATAGGCGGCTAGGCCTAGACTCTGCAGTTCCCTCTGTGGCCAAAAGAGGGAGCAAGAAGCCAATGCTGTGAAGACCTTCCGGGCAAAGCTAGGTCACTCTAGAGTGAGATTAGCATTCCAGAGCCAAATCAGGCTAGCCGTGCTGTCTGGTCTTGTCTCATCCAGGCGGGAGGGAGGCAGCCGAAAGCCGACAGAGTAAGAGCAAACAATAATAAAGGGAGGCCATGGAGAGAAGCTTCCGGGTTGGAAAGCAAGGTTCCTGGTCTCTACAGCCTTAAGGGTGTGTCCAGACTAAACTTGGGTTCCTCCTGTCTCGGGTGTCCTGGATCCTGGACAGGCACCCTGCTGGCATCCAAAGGAGAAAGGGGGCTGATAATTCAAACCCAAGGTAGGAGAAAACTACCCAAGCTGGTCTTGAACTCACATTGATCCACTTGCCTCTGCCTCCCTCGAGTGCTGGGATTAAAGGTGTTGTCGCCATGCCCAGCCAGAGCCAAAGCTAATAATTAAAGGATTTCTCTTTTCCAAAGTCCCTCCTGAGATAGGCGTGGTATGGTGTCTCATACCTGTGATCCCAGCACTCAAATTAGGCAGAGGCAGGCAGATCTCTGTGAATTCAAGGCCAGCCTGGTCTACAAAGCAAGTCCAGGACAGCCAAGGCTATATAGAGAAAACTTGTCTCAAACAAACAAACAAACAAACAAACCCAAGGTCCCCCCTGGACAATTGCATTTGTAAATGAAATAGCCCATAGCCCAGTTTCCCTTCCTTTCTGTGACCCACCTATCTGACATCTTCACTCATGGATATGAAAACTGTCTTGATGTATTTATTACTTTCTTTATTCTGTCACTTAAAAATTCCCTGAGTCTGTTACATTGGAACCTGGGATTTGTAGTAACCTGGGCCTGTGTTCTTAGGCCTGTTGGCTCATATTTGGCTTCAGAATAAACTTTTTAAGGACATGGTTTATTGGTTTTCATCATTTTGTGTTGTATGTGTGCACACCTGCATGTATGTGTGTGCACCATGTACGTCCAGGAGCGTTGCAGGGACTGGAGTTGAAGAGGTTGTGAGCCACATGGGGCAGGGACTGAGAACTGAACCTGGATGTAGTGGGATATCAAAGGATCTTAGGAGGAGCCAGGTGAGAGTCTAATTGGGAAGAAGTGATACAGGCGACGGAGAGATGTAAAATCTTACACTGCCATCATTGAAGATGGAGCATGGGGGCCACGAGCAGAGGCAACCCTAGGAAAAGGCTAGAGGCAAGCAGGGAAGGCAGCTCACTGAATAAAGCACGTGCTGTGCAAATATGAGGACCAGACCCAACACCCATGTACAATTCAGTCCCAGCACTTCAGAGGAGCAGGCTGCCTCGCTAGACTAGCCACGTGAGGGCTCAGTAGAGAGATCCTGATTCAATGAATAACGTGGAGAGTGACTGAAGAAGACACCTGACGTCACCCTCAGGCACAGGCAGCTGAACAGACCTGCATACATGCACACCACACACCTTTACACAGGAAAAAAGCAAAACCAAACAAGAATAAGGGTAGATGTTCCCGGAAAGAATCAACCTTGCTAATCCTTGGTTTTATTTTTATTGATCGATTGATTGATTTTTTTAATTTTTCCAGACAGAGTCTCCATGTTAGCCTTGGCTGTTCTAGACTCGATTTGTAGACCAGGCTGGCCTTAAACTCACAGCAGGCCACCTGCCTCTGCCTCCGCCTCCCCAGTGCTGGGATTAAAGGCGTGCGCCACCACGCCCAGCCTAAATCCTCGGTTTTAGACGTGCTGCCTATAGAACTGTTCTGTCATTATTTGCTTTGTTTGGTTTTGGTTTGGGTTTTGGTTTTAGCATTGAGAATTGGACTCAGAGCCTCACACAGACTAGGTAAGCACTCAACCGCTGAGCTACCCTAAGCTTTCTTTTGTGGCGGGGGTGGGGTGCGGTGCGGTGGGGGGGGGAGCGGATTTTTAGTCAGGGTCTCACTATGTGTTGCTGGCTGTCCTGGAACTCACTACATAGACCAGGCTGGCCTCAAACTCACAGAAATCTTCCTGCCTCTGACTCCTGAGTGTTGAGATTAAAGGGGTATGCCACCATGCACATCATCCTTCTTTTTTTAACAAGTTTGTTTGTTTTTAATATATGCATCTCCGTGTATGCAGTGCCCACAGAGGCCAGAAGAGGGCATCAAATCTCTTGGAGCTGTAGTGACAGACAGTTGTGAGCCACATGGGCGCTGAGAACTAAGCTCTGGGCCTTGGAAGAATAGCAAGTGCTTTTAGTGGCTGAGCCATCTCTCCGGCCCTAGATGGGCCTCTTTTAACCTTTATCACAACTGACCAAGGTGGGTACAGTTAACAGCTCCACTCTCCAGGCTAGGGGCTCCATGCCTGAGAGACAGAGCCCAGGGTCACACAGTGGGGAAGGGGAGCTGAAATTTGAACTCAGGGCCATCTGCCTGTGGAGCGTCTCAACTCCAACAAGGTGCCCTGTGGCTTTGGGAAGTTCAAGGTTCTGTACTAGGGCATCTTGAGAATTTCCCAGTTGTTCCCTCAGTCACCAGGTCACCTCTTGAACCAAGTGGCTCTTGAACACAAAACCTTCAGATTTCTGAGGTTGTTGATTCAATCAAGTTCTCATGTCTTGTGGCCTGTGTGTGTGTGTGTGTGTGTGTGTGTGTGTGTGTGTGTGTGTGTGTGTGTGTGTGTGTTATAGTTTGTAATGTGTATGGTGTAGTGTGTGTGTGATGTAGTGTGTAATATATGTGTGGTGTGTAGTGTTATGGTGTGTAGTGTGTGTATGTGGAAGTCACTGTGCCCTTTGTTGGGACTCAGGGTCTTAGTGACCCTTGATAGGTGACAGATCAGGGTCTGAATAGGGAGAACCAGCCACTCCCACATTAACTGGTGAGCCCCTAGCAGCTCTTGGGGACCAGATGATGCAGCTCTACCCCATGTTTGTGTATGTGCCTAAGTGTTTATATGTGTGCGCCTGTGTCTGAGTGTGCCTTTGTATGTCTGGGTGTCTGTGTAGCTGTCAGTTGGTGTTAGGCGGTGGGCTATCAAATCACATTCAAATCTTCTGCCCATTTTGGAATCCACTACACTCTTCCCTGCTCCAGAGACTCTTAAGGGGTGGTTTGTCTTGGTCCCCAAGCCCGACAGGCACAGCTCTGTCTCAGATCCAGACTAGTCTGTCTCCTCACTTCTCTGGGGACCCAGAGCTGTCCTGGTCCCCATTTAGTTTTTAACAGATCTCCTTCAGATTACCCCATGCCCTGACTTCAGCCCCCAATCACACTGTTTGGGGGGAGGCCTCCTCCTCTCAAGCGCCTGCCCTGCTACAAACCCACCTGCTACCTAAAAATAGCTTCTCTCCTCCAGCGTTCTCCCTCCCCACTCCTGCTGGTTTTAATATGCTCCCAGCCAGGCTGGGAGCTGAGCTGTGCACCAGGCAGCCCCAGGATGGTAATTAGGTTAACACTGCTCCAGCTTCAAGCAGAAGGAGGCTGCCTGGTTGGGGCCATGCAAGGGGCGGGGGGATTAGTAATGCTCTTTTCACAGGCTTGGGAGAGAGTGTCTGTGTGTGATGAGTGATACTTTTGTGTCTATGTGTGTGATCTATGTGTATCTGTGTGTGTGTGTGATAGTGTGATGTATGTGTGTGTGATATGTGATGTGTGTGTGTTATGAAGTATGCATGTGGTGCCTATGTTTATATATATGCTGTGTACCAGGGTGCTGGGGGCAGATTTCTAGAATGACAACAAGATGCCTGAAGCAATTAACTTACAAAGAAGAAAGGTGTGGGTCAGTTGGTAGTGCTTGCCTAGCATTCACAAAGCCCTGGCTTACATCCCCAGCAGAGTATAAAACCAGGGAGGGTGGCCCATAGCCTTAATTCCTGCACTGGGCAAGTTGGGGCTGAAGGATTGGGGTGTCTCCACATCATGACTGCTGTCCATTTAGAATAATCTCTAGAAGTGGCGTTGTGCAATGTCCTTGTCTGGCTTTCCCACAGTGTTGAGGTAGGCCTCCGAGGAGTGTCGCTCACCCTTGGAAAGAAATGTGAAGGTTGTTAGCATCAAAATGGGCAGGAGCTGAGGAGAGGGCTCAGCTGGAGAAGCACTTGCTGCAGGAGCATGGCGACCTGAGTTCGGATCCCCAGGACCCACGTAAAAGGCCAGGTGTAGCCCGGTGGTGATGTGGTGATGGTGCAGACCTTTAATCCCAGCATTTGGGAGGCAGAGGCAGGTGGATCTCTGTGAGTTCAAGGCCAGCCTGGTCTACAGAGCGAGTTCCAGGACAGCCAGAGCTGTTACACAGAGAAACTGTCTCAAAACAAAACCCCTAATCAATTAATCAACCAATCAATAACAACAACAAAGGCTGGGCATGGTGACACTCACCTAATCCCAGCACTGGGGAAGTGGAGACAGAATGATCCTGGGAGTTCCTCATGAGCTCCAAGTTCAGCAAGAGACCCCGACTCAAAACCAAGGTGGAAGAGAGATGGCAGAGCAGAGTGCTGTCCCAGAGGGCCAGAGTTCACCCACACTGGACAGCTCACAACTGCCTGTGACTCTAGCTCCAGAGGATCCAATGCCAGACTCTGGTCTCCTTGGTTGTTGGCACTACACCATGCATGCGCACGCGTGGGCATAGCTCTGGCTGGCCTCTAATCCATGGCAATCGGTCTCCTGCATGCTGAGCTTACAGGTGTGAGTGGTCACACTCTGCACTGCTGTGGAGCTTTACTGCCGTTGCTTTCCCTCTTGGAGCCCCAGCTCTATACCAGTAGCATGGAGGCTCACGATAGGAAGTTAATAGGAGGAGCTGGGCTGGCAAGCTGGCTCATGGGTGCAAGGCTGGGGGTGGAGTGGGGGTTGGCGGGGTGGCTTAACATTTCCTGATGGCTTGAGTGAGATCCAGGGCCCATGAGATGAAAGGAGAGAAAGCAATCCCACAGGCTATTCTCTGGCTCCCACACACATACACACCAGATAGACAGACAGACAGACAGACATAAATATAATAAAAGAAAACCATAAAAAGAGACTGTCTTTGGGATATCCCTCACTTGTTGGCAAGGTGTCTCAGCAGCCTGATGCGAGGATGGGCACTGTGCCCATGGGTGGGTGTCCATTGCATGTGGTATTGGGATATCATGTATGTAGGAGGCTACAAGGATGTGGCATGAGTTTTGGGCACAAGGAGATGGTCTAAATACATCCACAGACATACTAAGGCAAGGGTAAGCAGGATGCTGGAAGAGTGTGTGTCTCAGAGGCCTGGGTGGAGCGTGTGTGTGAGAGCCACATATGTGATATGTAGAAAAGGACACGTGTCTGATGCCTGTGAGTCTGTCACGTGTGAGTTCGAGTCGGGCGCGGGAGTGTTCAGTGAGCTCAGGTGACTAAAATCTGTCCTGCTAGCAGACAGATGCTGGGGATGAAACTGGGTCACAGACTCCCAGGCAGCCCAGCTGCTAGCCCCACAGCCCCTCCCCTGACTGTTGTGTCCCCAAGGGAACACATGGACTCAGGTGTGCACTCCGGACCTTCAGGGAGGGGTCACTGCGTATCTCCTCAAGGGAGCATCCCAAGGCTAGGCCTCGGTATGTGTACATAGAAGAGGCAGGATGGGGGAGGGGTGGGGTCGAGGAAATGTGGGGTGCCGGTCATTGTTTGTAAGAACCTGTCAAGGGTTAAGGGAAGTGGCTCCAGGCCAGAATAACAATTAAAGCAGTTGGCTACTTATATTCACTCCCCTTTGCCCCACATTGCCCTTTCATTTTTACCTTGCTCTATTCTCTGTCTCTGTCTCTCTCTCTTTCTCTCTCATGTTGGTATGTGTGTTTCGGTGTCTCTCTGTATATATATATGCACTACATGAGTGCAGTGCTCAAGGAGGCCAGAAGAGGGCATCAGATCTCCAAGAGCTTATTTTACAGGCATGGGTGCTAGGAACCAAACTCAGGTCCTCTGTAAGACTAACACTTGCTTTTAACAGCTGAACCATCTCTCTAGCACAGCCTACTTTTTTCTATTTTATCTTTTAATTTTAGTGTGTGTGTGTGTGTGTGTGTGTGTGTGCGCTGTACATGTGTGTGTGTGTATGGGGGAGTGCATGTATGCACCTGGTATGCATGTGGAGGCCAGAGATGGATGTTGGTTATCTTTCTCCATGTTGGTGTTTGAGACAGGGTCTCTCTTGGAACCCAGAGCTCAATGATTGGCTGGACTGGCTGACAGGGAGCCCTCAGGAGCCCCCTGTCTCCCCCTGCTAAGTACTGGTATTACAGGCATGCTCTGCCACAGCTAGCTGTATAGATGGGCTCTGGGGATCTGAACTCAGGTCCTCACACTTGTACAGCAGGAGTGGGGGTGGGGTGGGAGTGTGCTAGGGTGCAGGCATGCTATTGCACCCACGAGGTAGTCAAAGGACAACCCGTAGAAGGCGGCTTCCTCTTCCTACCATGTAAGTCCTCCTGGAGACCAAGTTCAGTTTGTCAGGCTCGGTGGCAAGCACCTTTACCCACTGAACCCTCTCGCTGGCCCCACCACGGAATCATTTTATTTTATCTTACCTAGGGCCCTTGTTACAACCCAGACTTCCTCAGAACTTACTCTGTGGCTCAAGGTGGCCTTGAACTCACAATCCTGCCTCAGTGTCTCGGCCTCCTGAGTGCTGGGATTACAAGCATGCACCACCACACCCAGTTCAATCTCCACCCTTTGGTTCTCTGCTGCCTAATCTTTCTGCTATGGGGCACATTTTGAGAAATTTAAAACAAAAATCTTAAGTAATTCAGTGTGTGTGTGTGTGTGTGTGTGTGTGTGTGTGTGTGTGTGTGTGTACAGTGTGCATGAAGAGTTCAGAGGACAACTTGTGGGGGTCAGTTTTCTTCTCCTGTGTGAGTCTGGAGGGTTTAGGGTTCAAGGGCCTTTATCTGCTGAGCGGTCTCAGCATCCATCAGCTGGGGAGCAAGCAAGCAAGCTTTCAAAGTTTGAGGCTGTAGGGGCAGCATTCCAGTTTCAAACCACAACACAGAGGGAGGGATAGAGAAAGAGAGAGAGAGAGAGAGAGACAGAGAGAGACAGAGAGACAGAGAGAGACAGAGAGACAGAGAGAAAGACAGAGAGACAGAGGGAGGGAGAGGGAGGGAGAGACAGAGAGGTCTAAGGGCTCTGAAGTAGCTGGGGAAGACTGTGTGCATGTCCAAGTTTGCCTTTCCCCCTGAAGCAGCCCCCTACCCTTCTGTGAGCTGCCAAAACCAAAGAAGCAGTTGCTGCAGAAATAGACAAAGGAAGGAAGGCGATGGATGCTCAGCCAGGGCAGGGTTCCCAGTCTCAAATTCCAAAAAAAAAAAAAAAAGACTCAAAGCCAGGACTGGTCAGGAACCAAGATTCAGTGGCAAGCTGCCATAAAGTCAACCTCATTTAGGGATGGTCTCTGTGTTGAGATGGGAGGACACCTCATCCCCGCACCTCCCCTGGCCTTCCTCCAGTCCTCTCTATACCCCTAGCTATGGCTCTTCAAACAAGGAGAGACTGCTGCTGGCCCTCTGAGGGTGCTTTCCTAGCCATTGGTTTGCCTGCTGCCCCCTTGCTCTGCCTTAGAAAGTCCGGCCAGACAGAAGGGCAGACTCTCCCTGGAAGGAGGGAGCAGTCCGACTGGTGCTTGGCCAGCCCAAAGCCCCAGATGATGAAATATTAATTCAGCAGGAAGGTGGAAGACTGGCTGAGGACTCACCCTTGGGGCTCTGGGGTGGCAGAGCTGGCAGCAGCAGCTGTAGCCCGCTGTCTCACCTACTCCTGACTTTTGTTCTGTAAGGAACACACACACACACACACACACACACACACACACACACGCCACACAACACAGGCAAAGAAACCTGTGGGAAGGAGGAGGGACGGGGAGGAGGGCACACACAAACAGGCTCCAGTAAGACAGGCACCACAGATGGCTGCATATGCTCACAGACCGGCATGGCAGCCTCACAGGCTCACAAGAAATATATGAAGATCTACAGATCTCTTTCTCTCTCTTTCTCTCTCTCTCTCTCTCTCTCTCTCTCTCTCTCTCTCTCTCTCTCTCGTATGTGTGTGTGTGTGTGTGTGTGTGTGTGTTGTATACCTGTGTGCTTGGTATCTGGGAGGGGGTGGTAGAAGAGGGTGGCGGGGGCTGGAGAGATGGCTCAGTGGTTAAGAGCACCACCTGCTCTTCCAGAGGTCCTGAGTTCAATTCCCAGCAACTACATGGTGGCTCACAACCATCTAATGTAATCTGATACCTTCCTGCAGATAAAGCACTCATATGCAATAAATAAAATAAATAAATCTTTTTTTAAAAAAAGAGGATGATGGGAGGCAGGCTTGGTAGTGCACACCTTTTTTTGTTTTTTCTTTTTGATTTTTTTGAGACAGGGTTTCTTTGTGTAGCCTTGGCTGTCCTGGACTCACTTTGTAGACAAAGCTGGCCTTGAACTCATAGAGATCAAATTGCCTCTGCTTCCTGAGTGCTGGGATTACAAACATGGGCCATCACACCACACCCGGCTTCTTTCTCTTTTCTTTCTTTTTCTTTCTTTCTTTCTTTCTTTCTTTCTTTCTTTCTTTCTTTTTCTTTTACTTTTTCTTCTCTTTTCTTCTCTTTTTTAAGACGGGGTCTCTCTGTGTAGCCTTGGCTGCCCTGGACTCGCTTTGTAGACCAGGCTGGCCTCAAACTCATAGCAATCTGCCTGCCTCTGCCTCTCAAGTGCTGAGATTAAAGGCAGGTGCCACCACACCACCCAGCCTTTCTTTCTTTTTCTGTTTCTTTCTTTCTTTCTTTTGGTACTACATGCCTTTAATTCTAGCTCTTGAGAGGCAGGTCTCTGTGGATTCAAGGCCAGTCTACATAGTGAGTTCCAAGCCAGACAGAGCTACACAGTAAGACCCCTATCTCAAAATATTAACAAAAAGAAAGAAAGAAAAAGGAAAGAAAGAAAACCAAGAGAAGAACACAACAGATCCTCTGAAACTGGAGTTATAGATGATTGTGACCCACCATGTAGGCGCTGGAAACAGAACCTGGGTCCACTAGAAGGGCAACAGGTGCTCTTTACCGCTGAGCCATTTCTCCAAACCTCCAATTTTTTTTCTTAATTTCTACATTCTGGCTTTCCTCACCCTAGTCCTGTCACTACTGGACTGTCCTGGCATGTCTAGCACTGCCTTCGGAGGTAGCGGTGGCGAGCCACTTGAGGGATTGAAGCAGGAGCAGTCAACACTCCTAGATTACACTAGGGTATAATCTCTGGGATCCTTTCACGGCTGTTGATGAGTTTCTCCTATTCAGCATGCTCAGTGGGAGGACAGGAATAGGACAGTCGCTGATACAGACAGACAGCTCAAGGCCACACATAGATAGTGACTTGAAACTCATGATCCCGTGACCTCCAGCCTAGAAATACCAAAAGCCCAGCCGTCTCAAGCTCCTTTACCCGAGCCAGGCCTGGTGACCTACAGCTAGTAATGCCAGTACTCGGAAGCCTGAGGCAGAGGCATGACGATTGCTGTGAGTCTGAGGCCAGCCTGGGACCCGCGGCAACATCCCATCTCACAGAACCATGGGCGAGGATGGAGCTTGGTTGGTAGAGCGCTCTTGTCTGTTATTCACTAAGCCCACCCACTGCATAAATCAGGGATGTTGGTTGGTGCATGCCCATAAGCCTAGCATTCAGGAAGTGGAAGATCAGTTCAAGGTCGTTCTCAGTTACATAGTGAACTTGAGCACTCCAGCCAGGAGTACACGAGACCCTACCAAAAAAGAAGAAATGGAGAGAGGAGAGGGCGTGGGCAGGATAAGAAAAAGAATTCTCTCCCCAGTGGGCTTTACACCCCTACACAGCCTGCCTGGTCCAGTCACCAGGACATAATGACAAGGACATCTTTGGATGTGTCCCCTAGTTCTCCAGCTGCAAGCAGGCTTCAAGGAAAGTCTTGGTAAGGACTCTAAATAGCAAGGGCTATGCCCAGTTCCAAATTAATGACTGCCTTTGCTCTTAAGGCTGCTCTCAGAATAGACAGACATGCCTCGCCTCCTGCTGGTCCCACATCCGCAGCATTAGGTACTCCAAGCCTGCAGAGGGCGCTGCGAGCCGCGGACTCCGGGACGCTCTAGCCACCAGGCGGACCGGGAGGCCTCCTCGATGGTGGTGCGCTGTCCAGCATTTCAGCAATCGGCAGCGGCGCCCGCGGGAGGACGGGGGCGCGGGGACGTGGGGGAGGCCACAGAGCTTCCTTGCCCAGCAAAAGACCCAGGAACAAACGAGACCTGGAGTCCCGGCTCCAGAATCTAAAAGACTGCAGAGGTCAGCGGGGAGGTAAGAGCTTCTGATGGGGCGGGGGTGTTTCCCCAGAGGGGTTGGGCTGGGTTGGACCTCAGGCCTCCCCAGCTAGAGGATCCAGATGTGCAAAGGATCGGGGTTGAGGGGTTGATTGTTGAAGTTATCTGTCTGAGGAGTCAGACGAGATAGTATTAGAGATAGAGAATGCTTTTCGTTTCACCTAGAGTGATGGAGAAAGTGTGAATTCAAGGGTCAAGGGGAAGACTCTCCTGGACATAAATTAACCATGGTCCAGCCCACGAGAATGCCAAGAAGGCCATCTAGTCGCCCTTCCCCCCAGCTTAGGAGAAGCACCTGCTCCCCAGGGAAAGGATACCCCGATGCAGGGACACTGTAGACACCCATTACTCGCAGAGGTGGAATGAACAGGCCACCCCCCTCCCACCCCAGTCTGGATGCTGGGCCTCTGTCCAGCAGGGGGGTGCCTGCATAAAGGACAGTCTGGCCTTTTTCCCAGCTACCCAAATGCCTGGGGGAGGGAGGAGCTGGCAGTGAGAATTGGGTCTCTCACAAGCTGGCATTTATTCTCACACTGGGAAGAGGGTGGAGGGTGCAGATGTGAAAATAGCCACTGGGAGTTTGGAAGGGCATTCTGCAAGAATTTTTAAGGCCCAGGGTAGGTCTAGCCTTGTGGTAGATTTATGATAAAGCACACAGGGTGGAGAGAGATGCAGCCTCTAGTTTGCCAGCTTCTCCCACTTTCTTTCAAGGGCTCCTGCCTGGACAGTAAGGCCTCCTGCAGTTCCTGTTTTTGACAGCTTGTTCCCATAAGGACAAATCAGGGAGATCTAGAAAAAGGCCACTCGGGTCAGATGTGGCACTCCAACGTCTGTGCTGTATCCCAGCCATAACTTCTCAGTTCCCCAACATCTCTCCACTCACCTGCTCGTGGCGTCGTCACACCTGGACCGGCTCTCTGTCCTGTATCAAAAGAAAAAAAAAAAAGCAGTTATGGTGATGGGCAGCAAGGGTTCCTCTATCTAGAGGGTCGGCTTGAGGTCATGGCCTGGGCTGGCCTTGGATTCTTCACCCCATCCAGAAATAGAACTATGTTGACTAGGAAATTGCTCCCACAGAACACTAGATTTGGGGTTCCTTAACTTTATATCCTACCCCACTCTCCTGTGTGGGGTGGAGGAGCAATTCTTCAAGGATGACTAAAGAGAGCAGATTGGGTTTTCAGAGGTGAGTGGTGGGTGGCTTGAGAGTCACAGACTCTGAAGTCAAGAAACGTGGAGTCAAATGTAGGTGATGTGACCTCAGGTAAAGCCTCTTATTAACCTTTCTGAGCTTGCCTCCTACTGTGTGAACAGGTGGAATGTTATGGAGATCTCTTTTGTTGTTGAGGGTGACAGGGGCACTTGTTGAGAGAGTGGGCAGAGTGCTTTGTGGTTAAACTACTGGGCTCATCTATATAACAAATGGGACGCTATTTAAACAGTAGGATGTTAGGGCCAGGGAGATGGATCAGTAGGTAAAAAGCGCTTGCCACCAAGCCTGACAGCCTGAGTTCGACCCCTGGACCCCACATTGTAGAAGAGAACCAAATCCCACAGTTGTCCTCTGACCTCCATGTGTGCACTGTCACTCCCGTCTCTCCCCACCCACAAATAAATAAATGTAAATGAGCTGGGAGGTGGTGGCACATGATTTTAATCCCAGCACTCAGGAGGCAGAGGCAGGCGGATCTCTGAGTTTGAGGCCAGCCTAGTCTATAGAGTGATTTCCAGGACAGCCCTGTCTACACAGAGAAACCCTCTGTGTGTGTGTGTGTGTGTGTGTGTGTGTGTGTGTGTGTGTGTGTGTACAGGCACACATGCTAGATGAATATTAATAAAGATATTACAAGTAAATGTTTCCTACAGAGATATATAGAGGTATTTGAAGTATTCCTTCTGATTCCCAAAGGACAGCTTCTTAGACAACCATGCTAGTTGAGACTGTCACACCAGGCTCCATGATTGGCATACGGCTGCAATGGACCCTGCTAGTCCTCACCAATGCTCCTCAAGGAAGATCCCATTGGTCCTTTTTCACAGCTGAGAAGTGAGGTTAGACTGACTTTCCCAAGGTCACAAAGCCACTTAGCTATCTTCCCTGGGGCAGAATATTGCTGATGACTTGTCCCAACCTCTTTCTGTCAAGGTCCGGATAAGTGTCAGTTTTTTGACCCGTGATGTCGACTTACAGGTGTGGGGCTTGAGGCATACACAGTGAGGTAGGGAGATGACTGCCCCAAGGTCACTAGGACATTTGAATGTACTTTGGACTGGCATCTGTGCACCCCTACTGCAACCTGCCCCCCCATCATGATCCCATCCCCCAGGAGAAGTCCCATCTGGTCATTATCAGACCTTCATCCTACCTGCTCCACCCAACAGGCTCTTGCTGACCTTAGAAAGCTAGTGGCTGTCCATTCCCTTCTGAGTGGCTACCTCCCACCCCTTCACACAGCCCGTGGTCATAGCAGCCATCAGCCTTATTGGAGTCAGCCTCCCTTTCTGCTCACATCTCCTCCTCTGCCCCTGTGTCTCTTCCTTAACCTACACCTTGAACTATTCACATGACCATCACACACACACACACACACACACACACCATCACATCTTCATATGACTTGGTTAAGAGGTACTACTGTGGTGGGGGGAACTGGGTGGTAGCCCACACCTTTAATCCCAGCACTCTGGGGGCAGACGGAAGTGGATCTCTGAGTTCAAGGCCAGCCTGGTCTACAGAGTGAGTTCCAGGACAGTCATGGCTATACAGAGAAACCCTGTCTCAAAACAAACAAAAGAAGTGCTGTTGTCTTCCCTTTGCAGAGGACCCAAACAAAGCCTGGAAGTGTGATATGGTTTTTACCAAGGTCTTGGTGCAGTCTAAGCCTACTGTCCTAGAGTGGTTTCCAGAACTCTCTGCTGCCCTCCATTCTCCTTGCTCCCCTGGCTGACCATCTTCCAGAGTACTGTGGACTAGCAGAAGTCAGGGGTAACATGGGGTAAGAAAACTGCAGGACTGGGCATGTGAGTCCAAGGGCATTTCTGAGGGCAGCTTCAATTGTGACTTCTTCTATGACCTTCAACAAGTCTCCCATGTCTCTGTATATAAAGTGATAGTCTTACAGATGACCATCCAAAGTTCCCCTCAGCATTGGGATTTTTGTTTGTTTGTTTGTTTTTCAAGACAGGGATTCTCTGTGTAGCCTTGGCTGTCCTGGACTCACTTTGTAGACCAGGCTGGCCTCAAACTCACAGCGATCCACCTGCCTCTGCCTCCCAAGTGCTGGGATTAAAGGCGTGCACCACTATGCCCATCATCAGGATTTTAAAGAGCTCTCTACTCTATAAATCTGTGTGTTGAGCCAAGCCTGAAAATGAAGGCCTGTGATCACAATCAGTTGGGAGACTGAGGTAGGAGGATTTGGAGGCGAAGATGAGTCTGGGCAAGAGAATGAGTTCAAGACCATCTTGGACAACTTAACAAGATGACTGCAGATACAGTTCAGTGGTAGATGATTTGTTTAGTACATGAACCAAGGTTCAGTCCCTTCACACACACACACACACACACACACACACACACACACTCCAGGGATTGGGGAAATGGCTTAGTCAGTAGAGTGTTACTCAAACTTGAGGACCTGAGTTTGGATCCCCAGCACCCACATAAAAACTGGGTGCTGTGGTATACATCCATAACCCAACCATTAGGAAGGTGGGAACAAGTGGATCCCTGGAGCCAAATTAGCTAATCAGGCTTAGTGAGAGAACCTGATCCAAAAAAATAAGATCGAGAGCAACTGAGAAAGACGCCTGACATATACCTCTGGCCTTCATGTGCATATAAATACACATGCATTTACACACACACACACACACACACACACACACACACACACACACACGCGAGAGAAAGAGAGAGAGAGAGAGAGAAAGAGAGAGAGAGAGCCAGAGCCTGTCCAGAAGCCTGTGATTCCATCCAATGAAGCAGAAATCACCTCCAGTGTTTCAAGGTTTGACCTATCGGCTGCTGCAGCTAAGATTTCAAAATCCACCTGAGCCCCCTGACAGCAGAATCAACTTCCAAGGGCGAGGCGGGGAAGGGGGGTAATAATACCAGGGTCCCAGATACCACAGTGAGCCAAGATTAGACACCCCTCTAGCCTAGATTTGGGGTGGCCTGCTAGGACACCAAAAATGCCCTCCATATACCTACCTACCAGAATCATTCACCAGAGCTAGGAGGGGCCCAAGCACCCGACACACAGGACAGAGACAAGAAGAGATGTTGGCTGAGAGTGCCTTGGGGAATCAGGGCGAGAAAGAAATTTGGCAGCTGAATTCTATAGGGAGAAGCCCGGGCCCCCAAACAGGAGTGTCTTGTTAGGGAAACGAATGCAGGAGGGAAGAGAGACCTGCTTGGTTCTAAAAAACCTTCCTCCAGAGAAAGGCCAGGAAATAGAGGAGGGAGGGAATCAGTAGTTGAGACCTGCTGAGAGGCAGGAGGCTGGCCAGGAGAAGGGGGGTTCATGAAGGTGACCCTGAAGGCCGGGTGTAATCTGTGAATGAGAAGAAGTTAGATGAGGACGGGAGTTGGGCTGTAACACCGAGGGTGTCAGGGGCTCTCAACCTTCCTAAGGCTGTGACCCCTTAATACAGTTACTCATTTAGTCCGAGCACTCGGGAGTGGATTGCTGTGAGTTCGAGGCCAGCCTGGTCTACCAAGGCTGCACAGAGAAACCTTGCCTCAAAAAAAAAAAAAAAAAAAATACAGTTACTTATGTTGTGCTGAGACCATAACATAACTTTCGTTGCTACTTTGTAACTGTAATTTTGCTGCTGTTACAAATCGTAATGTAAATACCTGATATGCAGATGGTTTCAGGTGATCCCTATGAAAAGGTCATTCCACTTCTAAAGGGGTCCTGATCCACAGGTTGTGAACAACAGGGCTGGGCGATGGCTCAGTTGTTTAAAAAAAAAAGCCAAGCAGGTGGTGCTCACTTGTAATCTCAGCACTAGGGAAGCAGAGCCAGGTAGAATTCTGGGACTCTGCCTAGCCTAGACCAACTTGAAGCCTCAGGTACAAAGAAGAGACCCTGCCTCAAAAAATGAGGTGGAGCCAGGCGTGGTGGCACATGCCTTTAATCCCAGCACTCGGGAGGCAGAGGAGGGTGGACTGCTGTGAGTTCCAGCCCAGTCTGGTCTACAAAGCGAGTCGAGGACAGCCAAGGCTACACAGAGAGACCCTGTCTCGAAACAAACAAACAGACAGACAGACAAAAAGGAGGTGGAGAAGGCTGGCTGGATAATTTAGTGGGTCAAGGTACTTGCTGCCAAATTGCCTGGGTTTGAGGCCTGGGACTCAAATGGTGGAGGAAGAGAACCAAGTCCCCACAAATTGTTCTCTGACTGCCATAAATGTATTATGGTGCGCGCACGCACACACACACACACACACACACACACACACACGGAGGTGGGGAGGATAGAGAGAGGGTGAGAGGCCCAGGGTCCTTTTGATAGGGAGGAATTCATTACCAGCAAGCACAACTGCAGTCTGGTCCAGCCTTGTTCGTCCTATGCCGGTGCCTGTGTCTCTCATTCCTTCCCTCTCTTCTGGGCACAGGAGGACAACAGTCCCACCTGCACCCCAGACCTCTTAGTCCTGTGCCATCCAAAATGGGGCTCTCGGGGGGGGGGGATTTGGGCAGATGATCAAGATCTGGGCTAACTACCGGACTTACAGAAAGGTCTTTCGATGGCTATGTAGACCTTGGCTCCAGAGAAGCCCACCAACCCCCTAGGGGGTCCCACCATATTAAAAGCTGCCAGCCTGCGGCAACGTTTCCTCAGCAGGCAGCCTTGCTTCAGCCTCCACCGCCCTCGCCCTGGCCTCCTGCCCACTGCAGAGGTTGCTGTGCCAGGCAAAGCTGGCAGACAAGCCTGGATCCCGCAGCATCTTGCTGGGGCCACCGAAAGCTATAAGAAGGCTGGGCCAAGCTCCCTGATCCTGGAGTGCAGACACCTTCTTCATTGTGGGGTGGGGTCCCTTCCTTCCACTATTTCCCAGAATGACCCAGGGCAGAGACAGACAGACAAACACAAACTGTGTTGAATTCTCTCTTTAGCAGGCTCTTAATATATGTCACAGGTTAGCCTAGACTGAGCCTAAACTTGTGGCTATCCTCTGACAGGCATATGCCTAGAATGTGAGGAATCCTTTGATTTTTACAAGTAACCTGTTTTCCAGCCGGCAAAGGCACACACTGGTAATCCCAGGGACTAGCCTGGTCTACAGAGTGAGTTCCAGGACAGCGAGAGCTACAGAGTGAGATCCTGACTCACAGAAACATAAATAAAGAAGTAAATAAGAATGACGTTATAGCCGGGCGTGGTGGCGCACACCTGTAATCACAGCGCTTGGGAGGCAGAGGCAGGCGGATCGCTGTGAGTTCGAGGCCAGCCGGGTCCTCAAAGCGAGTCCAGGACAGCCAAGGCTACACAGAGAAACCCTGTCCCGAAAAACAGAAAACAAAAACAAACAAACAAGAATGGTGTCACGCATGAATTCTTGCTTGTAACCCAGCATTTGGAAGGCTGTGCCAGAAGGATTGCTGGCAACTTGAAACCAGTTTGGGCTGCATACTGAGTTTCTAGACAGTCTAGGCTACAGAATGAGAGCATGTCAAAAAAAGAGAGACATAGACACAGAGAGAGGGAGGGAGAGGGGGACAGGCTCGGGGAAGTCTCATTGTACAACAATGTACCCAAACCAACCATCACCCCTGGGACCAGTGAGATGGCTTGGTGAGTGAGGACACTGCCACCGAACCAGACAACTTGAGGTTGATCCCCAGAACCAACATGGTGGAAGGAGAGAACTGATTCCTGAAACAACTACTGACTCCCCTGTCGTCCACATGCACACTGTGGCATGCATATGTGCATACATGCACACATGTGTACACATAGGTGCACATGCACAAACAGAGACACATGCATTGATAATGAAATTTATTTTTAAAAAAATCTTTTTGGAGACAGGGGTGTTGTGTGTGTGTGTGTGTGTGTGTGTGTAGCCCTAGCTGTTTTAGAACTTGCCCTGTGGACCAGACTGGCCTCAAACTCAGAGATCCCCTGCCTCTGCTTCCCAAATGCTGGGATTAAAGGTGTGTGCCATCACTGCTACCTAGCAATTTTAAAATTTTAATGAGGTTAGATATATAGCATAATGGTAAAGCACCTGCTTAGAATCCTCTAGTGAGGGGTTGGGAGTGTGGCTCAGTGGTTAGAGATCTGCCTAGCATGTACAAAGTCCTGGGTTCCATTCATTCCTAACACACACACACATACACACACACACACACACACACACACACACACACACACACACACACAAAGACAAACACTCTTACCACCTAAAGATAAGTACTAAGATTGTCTAAGACTGTGGTACCTTCTTGCGGACTTCCTCCTACATAGAGATCCACCTGCCTCTGCCTCCCCGAGTCCTGGGATCATAAGCGTGTGCCACCATGCCTGGCTCTACATCCTTTTTTTTTTTTTTCTTTTCTTTTTTTTTCCTTCTCCAGCCTGAGCATCCTTGGATGTTTTCAGAGCTTGTTCAGAAGCATACTTGAGCTTTTGCCCCAGAGAGGAGCTTGAGCCCCTGGAAGGCTGTAGAAAGACTGAGTGTGGGTGAAGCTGTTTTCCCAGCAAGCCAAGGAGAGCAGAAGAGAAAGCCTTACCTGTGTCCCACCCATCTCAGGCAGGGTCTGGGGGCTATGTGTTTTTCTTGAAAGGGATGACTATGGGGCCTGGGGCAGATGAGCCTGAGAGTGAGGTAGCTCTGTCTTGTCAGTGTCCTATGCCAGGGACTGCAGGAGGGAGCAGCCATAGCTGCTGGCATGGGATAGTCTGAGTAGGTCACACATTCCCAGGGGAGAGCATGGATCCTGCAGAACTTCAGTGGAAAGAGCTCAGAGCTGGAATCAAGTGACGGCTGTCTCCTGGGCTCTGCTTTCATCTGGGCCCACCCTCCATCCTTACAACAGGCTCCCAAAGTGCGTAGCTGCCTCCAAGTGCACAAAGAGAAGGGATAGACGATGGGTTTGACAGCAAGTCCTTAAGAATAAAATCCAGGGGGCTGAAGAGATGGCTCAGTGGTTAAGAGCACTGCCTGCTCTTCCAAAGGACCCAGGTTCAACTCTCAGCACCCACATGGCAGCTCACAACTGTCTGTAACTCCAAGATCTGACACCCTCACACCAATGCACATAAATTAAAATTAAAAATAAAATATTAAAAAAAAAAAGAATAAAATCCAGGCTGGGTGTTGGCGCACGCCTTTAATCCCTGCACTCGGGAGGCAGGGGCAGGAGGATCTCTCTGAGTTTAAGGCCAGCTCGTCTACAGAGCTAGTTCCAGGACAGCCAGAACTACTCAGAAAGACCTTGTCTTGAAAAGCATCAGCAGCAGCAGCAGCATCAAAATAATAATAATAATAATAATAATAATAATAATAATAATAATAATAA